>JAWNKZ010000158.1:732269-1379539 GCA_035041615.1 Drosophila anomalipes
TTATATTTTTTAATTTAAATTTTCACAATCTATAGCATTAAATTTAAAATTTTACGCAGCCTCGTGCCGATTCAATTGCAATTTGAACGAATGTCGTATTTACCTACTTACCTTGATCGTACATATTTTGCAATCATGTCAATTGCTTATTTGATATTAAGCCTCTTCTACTTACATGATTTAAATTTGTACTGGACTAAAGTATACACCCATACATACATTTTTTTGTAAGTATGTATTGTGTCATAACATATTTTTTATGGCATTGAAACATATTATGTGCGTATCTTAAAATCTTGGTATACATTGCAATACAATCGAAAAAAAATACAATAACTTTAAAAATAATTAATTAATTATTAACAAATTATTTTGCATAAACTAAATTGAATATTTTGAATGCTTCGGTATTTCGTAGTGTGCTACGTGGCATGTTCTAGTCGAGCATTCTCAGTCATACTTAGTTGTTTTGCTTTGTGTTGTTTGTTTCGCTGTGGGCTATCATCTAGCTGAAACGTACAAACGTAAACAGATGACTTGCAAAAATGCAGCCGCTCAATTCATAAATATAATATTTTTGTCATTAAAAAATAATATGCCTGTTTAATAAGATTCCATCAGTAATAAATATAATGACTGAACGACTGGAACTACAAAGCTATATTTTGTACTGAAAGTCCCTTTGTATACTCTGATACCGAAGGTATCATAGTATATTGATTTTGTATAATGTCCGTCATGCTGTCTGTATGAATGCAACTTTTTTGGACATCCTTAGAGAACTTCCAAGATATACTGGTCTGTGCCCGCGTCAAACAAAGTGTCAAAATTGGAGTGCTCCGTCCACTAGGAAGCTATGAAATCATTTTATCGATTTTTTTTATCGATATTCGCAAATCGATAAAACTAAAGCGTAATAACAATAAGGCACAAGTACAACTGAAAGGTGAAAATTTAGAACACAACGACGTTGTTAAAGCATCGAACATAGACTGTTGCCAAACTGCACCGGCAGGATTTTTGAAACATTCTAAATTATCTTAAAGCTATTTACAATTATTATTATCCGACTAAGGATATAGGTAGCTACATATTTACTGCTGCAAATGCGCCTAGACTCATAACGCTATCAGTTCAGAGAACTCTAATCGCGGTCTGTTCACGTCTTTACCTATACGGATAAGCGACAAGTTTCATCAAGAAAGCTTTAAAACAGAATGACTAGTTCTCGTAGAAACTGAAAGACAGGCCTACGGTTGGACAAACGGATTTGACTATATCATCTTGGGAAGTGATGCTGAGCAAAATTGTATAGAGCAGACTTTTTATACTTTGATAACTTCGGTATAGTATATTGGTTTTGTGCAATGTCCGTCATTACTTTTTTTTATGGACACGCTCACACCTTCGCCCATAATCGCCAATGCCGATATTTCGGAGAGTGTAAATTGATAAGCCCGCATATCTCCCACAATTCTAAAGATGGAGTAACCAAACTTGGAAGGTAACTTGCCTGTAACCTCCTTCAATTTGTAAGCTAGAGTTAACAAATTTAGAAAGTATGTTACTGGTAGCTCCCCTAAGAGATCAATAAAAAATTGGATGGCCTATTTGTGTAAATCGGTAATACCATTTGAATACAATTTGAAAGCTAGAGTAAGCAGTCCTGCTCCTGGTTACGCCCGACTGCAATGTTCTCACTGGGTTTTATTTAATTTTGTAGATAGCTTTCTCCGACACGCGGACTTGGATACAAATTATCAATATCAATATTACACCAAATTTTAATGATATAGCTTCCTAAATGGTATGTTTATACCTTAGCATAATATTGATAATCTCTACAAATTTCATCGAGATCGGCTAGGAAATATGCAAGGACACAAGAAATTTGTGGACTCATATGAAAATAAAAGTTTCAGTATTTTTCAACGCTTTGGTTTAAATTTGAAATACGTGTATGACCTATGATAGGTGAAGATATTGGTTCAGGATATCTGATAGTCGAGCTGTTTCCACTACACCTAAAGGATTTTATTTAAAACATTCGAGTAATTTTTTTTTTAACTCACGAATTATCGTTTTCATATTATCATGTTCTATTCCGATGGTATATCTGAAATGATTAACGATTTGATTAAAAAAATTATATATTTTTTTTATATAATATTTTGTGGTAATGTATGATCAAAGTATTATGTATATTTGTATACAACTTTGCTTAGCGGGTTTTCGATTGATTTACTTCCCAAAGCTTATTTGCAACATTTATCGAACTTAAAGGCAGAATATCCCAAATGTAAAGTTTATTTATAGAATCTTTTTTTCAAATCAAACTTTTAGCAGTTCAAACAATTTTGCAAAAAAAAATGGTAATGTGAAACACTTTTTAACTTTTAGTCATATATCTTCGGTGATAAGTTTCGGCTCCATAATAAATACAATTTTTATACATTTGCTTTTTGCTGGACCCAGGGCAAGTGATTTTTTTTTATTATTTTTGTTTTGTATGCACATTCTTCAATCCCGGAGTCAGAAAAAATCATATTTCAATTATAAAAAGCAATCAATAAATAATCAAAAATGTGTAATTTAACGGGTTTGCAACATTTCTTTTTGACTTCGGAATCGAATTATTAAAAATGCCGGCAATGGTTTGGCCCTACGTTGATTCCCAGCTAGACTCTTTGATACATATTTATATATAGATTGGAGATTAATAAAAAAAACAAAGCTTTGTGCAAAAAGCGTAGAGCTTACAAATTCAAACGTAACGCTCAGCAGAAAATATTTATTCATTTAAGGTAAAGTGAATATTAAAAGACTGTGCTCACATAATATGATCCGAACCCACTGGTACTGGTGTTCGCTTTATTTCAATGTAATCACATTTTATATAAATAAGTGTATAAATATTATTAGCTATTATGACTAAGCCGTTTAATTTTACCCTTATTTGTAATATAAAGTATATTATTACTATTATATAGTATTATAGTATTTAAGTATAGTATTATTATTTAAGAAGTGTTCAATCGATTTTTTTCTTCTTTGATCGTTTGCCAATTTCAGGTAGTTACGCGAATGGTCGCCAGAAAATACATACATAGTATGTACACTGCACAATGGAAATGCAAATTTTAAATTTGTATTTATGTTTTTAAACTGAATTCTGCGAAATTTGTGGACGTTTCGTGCACCATGGAAAATAAATGCGATGCGTCTTCATAGCAAAACTTTCCGCTTCGGCAAGGTTTTCTGGCAACTTTCTAAAATCAGACAAGTATACAATTGAGGTTTGCGCAAAAGGTACTAATCAAAATAGCAACATACTTGTTCAGAGTTTCAGGTAGCATCAGACATAAGCCAGCGCCGAGGAACATCAAACTGCTAATGAAAATTGATGGCAATGGTTTATAAAACTTGGCCAAGTAGATCACATAAAACACTAGAGAGTTTGAGGCCAGGCCCACAACATGTATATTGGAGAGAGCTCGCCCCCTCACGCTAGTTGGAATTATCTCGGCAGCGTATTGGATTTCCGCATCATAGGAGACCGTCACGCCATAGCGGCCCAGGCCAATCATAATGGCCAGCAAAAGGTAGTTTTCCTTTGGGTCGAGGAATGCAATAAGAAAGCCCGTAACCGTATTGATTATACCACCTATCAGTAAGGCACTGCACGCCATTCCCTTGCGTCCGATGTTATTTTGAAGTAAGAGGATCGTCCAGCCGGCTGGTAAATAGTTGACCGATGTGTAAGAGAATAACTTAAATGGGGAGGTGCCCAGACCCTCCATGTTGCGGTTGATCACATCGTAGGTGAGTGTAATGATGACCCTGCATAGTCGATAGGATATCAATATATCACGATCTGCTCGCAATTACTTACGATTTAAGCATCAAGAACAGCGTGCAGCGGCGCAGATACGGCGTTCTAAACATTCCCATGAATGTATCCTCATGATTTGTTAGCTTCTGTTGCTCGTTCATCTTCTCGCGATAGTGTTTGACAAACTCATCGAACACAGAATCCTCCACCTGCCTCCCATTGAACCTGGCCACCCATTTGAGACTCTGCACTGCCTGATCGTATCTCTGTTTGGTGAGCAGCCACTGAGCACTCTCACAGAGTAGCAGCGGATAGCAGAGCACCCCAAGAGCTGGCAGCGAAGCCATCCACAGATAGTGACGCCAGTTGCCTATCCAGATGGCGACCCAGGGGGAGGTCATCAGTCCAAAGCAATAGAAGATGGCGAGAATAATGTTGAGGCCAAAGGTGCGACGTTTTGGACTTAGGTACTCGAACACTGAAAACATGAAATGATAAATATTTTCATATTCAATATTCAAAATCGTTCAGAAGTTTTTGTTGTCTAACCCAAAATGTACATTAAATAGTACATGGTGTCGGTGGAGAGTCCAGAAACTAATCGTGAAACAGCAAATAATGGAAAGCTATAAGCAAACGAGGTGAGAAAATCGCCAGATGCGCCCGTCAATGTTACCATCAACAGTGTTGGAAGTCGTCCAATGCGATCCGAGAGATGTCCAAATATGACGGTGCCTACAACTGAGCCAAGGAAAAAGAACGATTGACCTACGGTTGAGTGATGTGACTTGTCGCAGACCCATTTCAGCTGCAAGTGGCAGAAGTTGCCTGAGTTCTTAAATAAGTTGTCAGCATGGCAAAATACCTCAGTTGTAACACTCTCATAGCCCTGTTCTCGGTTAAATATCCAGTTCTGGCACTGACCAGTCTTTGCGACAAGACCCGTTCCATTGACCACTGCATCCAATAGTGTGCAGGATTTGTGCGTCACATTTGCGTATACCGATCGAATTTCTGACTCATTTAAATTCTGCAGGTCGTCATGGTAGCACCTTTAAATATTGAAGTAGTATATAGAGGTTTGAGTAACTGTTGTCAGCTACTCACCAATGCTCTGGCGTAAATGTTATAAGAGTTTGCGAAAAGTAATGCAAGGAACTGAGTATATTCGTATAACCGTATAATAGTAGTAACGCATATTGAAAACGCCCAAAACTTCCGCATTTCTCGAGCACACCAGTGAAGTCCATGATTTCACCGCTTGAACCTCTACTTGCAAATTGCAATTGTGGACTAAATTAAGGTTGACTTAAGACTTGTCGCTTAAACGTAAAACCGAATCCGATCAAATACTAGATAACCATCACGATGACACATATTTCTAAAACAGCTGACTAATTACAATAGCTGGAACTGAAATGCAACTGTTTTGGTATCAGGTAAATTTTACCGATCCCATCCCCATCATTAAACATATTTTCAATTAAAATCAGGTTTCATTAAATAATTTTATTAACATTTATTGTTAGTTTAGATTAGTAATTGCTATCAGCCTCTTTTTTACGATTCCAACTACATCAATAGCTATATGAGTAAATTCCGTGGGAGTCTTATAGATTAAGTTGATTCTGCCAGTTCTAAGTAGATCAGCTATCGAAGAGGTAGTCAATTAAATAAATTCTTAAATTTTATTACAAAAAATGCCATTCGAGTAATGATAATGCAGGCAAATTACTATTCAAATCTATTTGGAGTTCAAACAAAATTTCAGAAAAGTTGTAATGCCAAAATCTAGAAAGATATTTAAAATACGGCTGTTTGATGTGCTACCTAGTAATTTAAAGTTAGGTATAAATAATAAAATAAATAATTGCATGTGCATGTCTTTTGCTTTTTCATATGAAAATAGCTATTACTTTTGAAGGTCTCTTTTCTTTTTAGCGTCTCTTTTCAAAAGGGAAAGCTTTTCCATTTTCTCTAAATGGAGCGTCCAGATGCCCGTTTTAAAAATTAAGTCGGAAAGGTTTTCTTTCTTCGCAAATTGGAGCACGCCTGATAGACAGACAAATTATCAGACAGACGAACATGACTACATTAGTTCAGCTAGGCATACTGCTGAAGAATGGGAGCTATATAAATAAATATATGCAGGAGCGTATGCACTGACAATTTACATAATGCACGTTTGCAACATTGCTTGATTTGTTTTGATCAATTGTTTTGATCTTCGTGTTACCAAATGTAGAATTGAATAACGGCAACATGCACGATTTCTTGCTTTACTTGTCACATACCAAAATTGGATGAGAAACAATGGTTGGAACTGTCGATACCCTTGCAGGTCTGCGGCCTGCTACAAATTTGCGATCATAAATTAAGCGCACAAAGTCAACATGAAACTAATGACATTATTCGTTCTCGCTTACACACTGGAGGACCTGAGGGGATGACTGGGTAAAGGTTGCTGGGTACTGGTTATATGGTATGCCTGTGCCAGGGCACAAAGCGTCTGGTAAGTTGACCTTTCGCGGCTGCTGGAGCCAGGCATTTGGTTGGCTGTAATTTAATTGTCGACTATCTGACCTTTTGAGCATGCGCAACGTTGTTGTTGTTGCTGTTGTTGCTGCTGCCAGTTGCCATTTCATTGGTTTAAATTTTCATTTAGCAGGCACTCATTACGCGCAGTTAAGCTTGGTCAAAGTCCTAGCTGATAATAAGTGAACGTTTCAATTGGGTGTGCAACGAAATAAATTTCCACACAACTGCCACAATCGTAAGCGAATCACAAACAGGGCACAAAATAGAAAGGGCAAATGGCAAGCGGGTCCCTTTAAATGGTTTAGCGGAAGAATAACCTTTCTAAGTCGATGCGAGCGACGCCAGCATCAATGTTGAACCCAGGCACACGATTCAGCGCCAGGTGGCTGCTGCCCACTCTAGCTAATACATATAGAAATACCTCGTCTTGTTGTTGTTGTTGTTGTCTGGCTGACTGGTTGGTTGTTGTTTGTTGTTGTTGATTTTGCTGGATGTCAGGCTGTCTGGGTGTCTAACTGATTGTGTGCTGTTGTTTGCGCGCCATGTGGCATGATCAGTCTGTGCCTGTTTCTATGGCTGTAGCTGGTCTCTGAGTTGATCTTCAATTAGTTTATTGTTCGCTTGGTCTTTTGCACCATGTGAAGCAGGCGACATTTGCCGCCAGGTTTTACTATAAATTGCCAGAACGCCGTCGAAACGTTTGCAGTTGTTGTTTCCTCTTCTGGCGCGCTTGTCGTTCGTTGTTGTGCTTCAATCCTCGATTCGGTTAGCCACGTTCCAAGTGGTGTTTCATATTTGGTGTCTGGACTACAAAAGGATTGATTAAAGTGGAGAGACACGCAAGGACAACTTATAACTCAAATGCTGAAGGTCTGTGGACCCCTTACAAAATTTATGTGTTAATGAAAGTGTTATAAGCTTGTAGTATTACCAATTTACCACGGATCCCCCGGAGTAAAATTTGAAGAGAACTTTGAATGATCTCAATTAAAGTGTCACCGTTTTAAATTGATATCGTCTCGTTTGCAGATATTTCTGCTGAGCGCTGCGCTTGGCTTAGCTTACGCCGGCAGTTTTGGACCCGGTCCATACTATGGGGGCCCAGCTGGACCCCTACAAGCCTATGCGGGCTACGGTCCGCATCACGGGCCACAGCCATATGTGGCACCTGGTGAGTCGCAGGAACAGTTAAATCAATTTCAGGATTATTATCTATTTGTCTTGGCCTCCCAGCTCCCGCACCCAAGCCAGCTGCGCCTGAACCGTATGATCCTGATCCCAAGTACTCCTTCGGCTACGACATCCAGGACGGCTACACCGGTGACCTGAAGAGCCAACATGAAACGCGCCACGGCGACGTGGTCAAGGGCAGCTATTCAGTGGTGGATCCAGATGGCACCAAGCGCACAGTTGACTACACAGCCGATCCCCATCATGGCTTCAATGCAGTTGTACGCAAAGAGCCGCTCTCTTACAAGCCATTGGCTGCACCAGGACCTGCACCACATGCACTGCTTGCAGGACCGGCGCCAGCACCTGCATTGCCGGCAGTGCCCAAGGCCCCTCTCCCGCTGCTCTCCTATCCCTTCGCCTTGAGCAACTTACATCGTGCAGCACCAGCACCGGCTCCAGTACCGGTACCAGCACCAGCTCCTGCTCCTGGTCCCGTAGTTTCCACCGCACATTTCCATGCTGCCTATCCAGCACTTGCCCATAGTCCCTACGCCCACTATCCCGCTATTCCCGCACCTGCTGCCGACCCTCATCACGCCTACTATCATCATTGAGCTCCGCAGGCATTTGGCAACTAGAAGGCAATCTATTTCTAGCTTTCTCCGATCTTTGATTAGTTCTGACTTTACTAACACCACCTCCTATATGTGTTTATCTGTTTCTCCGATTTCATTCTGTTCTCTAAGCGGTCCACTCTATTCCTTGTTGTGTTCGTCATTGGATGTTGGTAATACATGCATATATATAATGTTAAATATATACGCGGCCTTATCTCACAAGTTTTGCTTAATATAAGTTTAAATACTTTAAAAATGTATGTGTTGTTATATTTCAAGTATAAACTTAAATTCGCTGCCAAGGTTTTTGATCTTAAAATAAAATTAACGATTGAATAATATCGATGTTTTGCTAAAAGTTCTTTGCGAACTAATTTTAATATACTTGTGTACCTTGGACAGAAAGAGTTCGAAACTTATGTTGTAATAGTTAAACTTATGGATTAAAAGGACATGTAAAAGGATATGTATACAAATGATTAAAGAGTTTCTCAAACACTTAATACAGTAGTAAGATATCCGAGTCCATCCTTCTAGAATAGGAACATTGTGCATAGCATACTTTCAGAAGCACTTTAAAATAAGCGAACTGGCTGCTGTTGATTTTAATTTATATCCCCAAAAGTTTGATTGACTTATTCATTAGTATAATTTATCGCTTACGTTGCTCCAAGAACTTAAAATTATAAAATCAATATAAAATATAACTGGTTAGATAGCCCATTTAGAAACCATGTTGCTATACCTTTGCACAGGCTGTTTCAATTTAGCAGTGTGTGTGTGACGTAAAAAGAAAGAGATAACTGTTCAATCGTATACAGTACAGGTGGCAATAAAATAATCAACATCGGAAAAATATATCATATAGCTCGGTTATGTCTGTCGGTCTGCAAGAGTATTTTGTCTTTGGCGTGTCTAGAATAGTCGCTTATTGTTGCTATGAACCCATTAAAAATTGGTAAGAAGGATTTAATGAAGAAGTCTCCGACACCGCCAAGAATATTTTTTCTTGATCAAGAAAAACAGCCAAGTCGATCTAGCCATATCCGTATGTCTGTCCTAATTGTTTACACCTATTTTATAAATGATCTGTATACTTAATGGGCTCGGAGATAGATACATGTGCAAGACGTTACGATTTTTGATAGACATAGACTTGGGCTATGGGAACCTTATTTGGGATCTCTTCCGACTAGATAATTATTACGTAAAGATTATGGCTTAGAGCTAGATTAAGAGTATTAGTCGAAGTAGTATAACAAGGAAAGGAGTACTTGGTTGATTCGAATAATATTGATACTACTAAATGCAATAGTAAATATTTTAAAGAGCAAATGTAAGTCTTTGTTTATGTTTAACGGTCCCTTCAATAAAATACTTTCAGCAGCATACGCAATTTTGGTGATTTTCAACAGATAACATCGGTTTATAAGTTCAAACGTAGTAACAACGCACTAGACAACAAATATATTCTAAGTCAGCTATGCTGTGGGAAAAGCAGAAAACTGCAAGCTGGTAATCAATATTGTAATAGTGTCAGTTGAGGAACGCAAGTCTCAGCACCACCATATGTGTATAACATTTAAGAATTGATGATTATGAATTAAACAGTCTGCAGAAGCTGCTTCTATATTCGCAAGTGCTCTGCCTTCGGCTCTGGATAATGGCCAGGGGACCGCCGAGTCCACTCAGCCCCTTCTCAAACTACAGCACCCGTTACAACAAATGGGCGGCAACAGCATGGAGGCACGGAGAGTCACTTCGGAACATGACTGTGTGCGTCTCTCACCCATTAATGTGAAACGCAACGATCTGGGGCGCGAGTAAGAAATCAGATTCCCGTAAGAGAGGAGGCATATTTATTTGGGTATGGAATATATTAAAATTTCTTGTAAATATAATTTTAAAGCTATCTTATAAATAATAAAGCACACTCACCAGATTTTTGGTAGCTTTAAGGTCGTATAAACCGAGTTATTTTCAATAAAGTTTTAATGTTTATTAAATTAATGTTAGCAGAGGTTTGAAGCACGGCTTGGCATTTTAAAAAGAAATGCCAAATAACGAGAAGGTAACACAGACTAAACTGCAGCAGCTGGCAGAAAAGAGAGAACACTTTCTTAAAGAGCGAGATAAGTGCACGGATGTTGGCGATGTCGGCTGCAGTTATGTTCTATGTGAATGTGGTGTTAACAGAGTTAAAGACACTCCACGATGGATGTCAAATTGGAAATAACAATTATATATAATTAAAGCTTTCGGTGCTGCGAACAACACGTATTCATACACTCGCAAATAAAAACCAAAACTCTCAACTATTAACATTTGCCAAACGTTTTTTAACAGCCAGAGCAGTTATTATTAAATTATTGTTTTTTGTTTTCACATTTCAGAACACAAGCAACAGCACCGGCCATAAAGCAACAATGACTATAAAAGAAACACGAAACGACTGCAATTTCGAGCCTTTAAATAACTTTTTTACTTATGACAATTTCATTACAGCCAGCGAGGGGATGCCCACGATTCTGTGGGAATGGAGCCAACTAACAGCGCATCTTGAAGAGATGATTGAAAGATCAGACAATGAGGTCTATTGTATGTAGAATAGTGGAAACTATATTTTAACAAGTTAAAGAAAATATCTTAGGCACTTATTATGATATTCAAAGTTTCATCACGATAGCTCTAAAGAAAATAGTTGATATTCCAACCGATAGATGACTAAACTTACGATACAAATCACGAATATAAATATAAGCTAAGAATTCAATGCATCAATTCTATCAAATTATAAAACCTTAATCAAGTTTATAAAAAAGACCAACAAAGTTTCAAAAACAAGTTCTAGTGTTAATTCTCTGATATCCTCCACATCCATAAGCTGTAATTGTAAGTAGATAAAGCCACATATCTCTTACAATTTTAAAGCTACAGTCACGACAACCAGCTCCGTGACCAGCAAGCCCCTCGCCCATACAAATTGGAAATGGCTATATCTTCCGCAGTGAAAGTATATATCTATATCTCCTACAATTTTAAAGATAGAGTCACCAAACTTGGATGGTAGCTAGCTGGTAACCTCCTTTAAAGTTTGGCTTAAATATTTTCAGACCACGCCCACACTGCGCCTCCAAAAATCAATATACCTGATGGTGTAAATCGATGAAACCATATAAAACGGTAAAAGCTTACATCTCCTGCAATTAAAGAGCTAAAAAGCTTTCCAATGTTTGAATGTATATTTCTAAGAACGTCCTCTAATATTTTTTTTGAAAGCCTATATCTTTTTAAATTTTAAAACTAAAGCTATCGAATTGGAAGGTAGATTTCCAGGAAACTCTTCCAACATTTTATTTTCCGCCACGCCCAGTCGCGCTCCCAACATTTTCAAAAGCCTATATAATTTGCAATTTTAGAGCTAAAGCAATTAAACTTAGAGGGGAGATTGCAATGAACCGCCCACACAACAAAAAAAAGTTACAAAGGTCTATATCGGCCGCAATTTTAAAGACAAACTTGAAGGATAGATTACTAGGAGCCTCCTCAGACTATTTCACAAGCGGTTACGCCCGACTGCAACGTTCTCACTTGTTATTTCCATAATTTTGAGAGATTTTTATGTACCAAAAAAAGGAGTAAAGATTTATTAATATTTTCTTACAATTTTTTCTTTTATAGACAAAGTAAACATTTGTTATCAATTGTGGCTTTTTATCAAAAATCCAAGTCATTGCCTATAGGTAATCACCAGATGGCAGCACAAGCGGAAAGCGGATTGTATCCATTAGGCATCCGAAAAGCTTCCAATCGTAGTGATATGTCACTGGTAGGATAAAGAATAGTTGTGTAAAAATTAAGACTCATTTTATGACGATTAATAGCCCGTAGCCGATATTTGTATACGACAACCCATGATTTGTTGTAGCTGACACAAATCGCATTAGTTATCTTGAATTTGATTGCTTCCTACTAAAGAGTATAATATAAATAAAAATACTGTCCAAAATGTAAACCATAGGCATACTTACATTGTAACGAATTTTTAGAGTTATCCATAATTGCAATATTCCGACAACAATGTGCGCATGTTGAGAAGTTTCGATTGCCTTTGATTATTAAGTATACAATACATTTATTTTATACTTTCTTTTATTTAATTCAATAGGATTTGACGCAGACACTATTAGTATACCTTTTATATTAATATACCCTGAACTCATAAGAAAGAATGGGTAAAAATGGTATAATAATTTTTTTTTTAACTTTTTTTTATTATATTCTGATACCGAGGTATACTCGGTTACTGGTTTTGTGTAATGCTCGTCGTGCTGAACTCTTTTCGACACTCTTAAAGCTAGAGCCTTGTATATGTATGTATCTTCCGCAGTTTTGGAGCAATGAAATTTCTGGTAACCACCTTTAAGTATCGATAAAAAGTTTTATTGCCCACACCTGAAAGGTAGTTAGCTGGTAGCCTCTTTCAGAGCCTGGCGCATACATTTTCATAGCACACTCACACCCGCCGCGCCCTGATCTTCGTCCATAGAATATTGAAAAATATCTTCCACAATTTGCAAGCTGAGTCACCAAATTTAGAATGTTTGTTACGAGCAGTTCTCTTGAATTTGAAATTTGAAAACCAACATTTTATTTTCTGCCACGTTCAATACCGCTTACAAAAAAATCACAAAAGCCCATATCTGCCGCAATTAAAGACAATTAGGAGGATAGATTTTGAGGACGCTCCTTCAAAGATCGGTATTTCTTGGCTACATCCAGCCTATTCCGTGGCAGCTGTTATCAGGTTCGGTTATTCCCGACTGCAACGTTCTACTTGTTTTTTTCTTGCCATTCTTATTATTGCAGTTCAGTTGATTTGTAGGCCCAGTTGGGATCCTCATTTAAGTTATATTGTTAATGTCAGAAAGTTTAGCTGGCCCACGACACACCGAAAGAACTTCCGAAAAATGTATGGGGCACAGACGCTATGCGATATCTTGATTCCGAGGTCGAATATACCCTATCTTCATTCAAAAGAGCAGTGTAAAGGCTGAGTAAAAATAAGAAATCCATGCAATCGCCATGGCAGCATTAGCAGGTTACACTTCTGTGTTCAATATGTTTACAGCAAAATATTCTTTACAAAAGTTTTAATCTATAAAATTAATATAAAAATGTTAACAAGAATAAACGAAATATTGATGATTTCCAAAAATTATAAACTTTTGACATTAATGCAGATAATGACTTATCGATTCAGCAGCGGTAAGAAAGATATGTTAATTAAACATTCCAAAGAAACTATTATGACTTTAACAATACGTAGAGTCAATTTTATTTACTTGGAATATTAACAAATAAAAATTCAAGCTAATAAAAATACCAAATGAGGAAAGCAGAAAGTTACAAGCGGCGAACACACTTTTTAGCAACGTATGAAATTCTCAATAATTATTATTATCATTATTTTTATATATTTTATCTTATCTTTTGTTGTGTTATGGCGAAATCAGAAGGGTTCAAGCTGATAATCAATAGTGAAACAGAGTTTATTACGAGTAATTCAACGTTGGAGGTGTAACAAGGTTTCAGGGCGAGTTCATTAATTTCGGAAAACCGATTTTGTTAAATTAACTCGACTCTTATTGCAGACTTACTGGCCCCGACTTTACAGTTATACTGACTTGAATGGTGCAATCAAAATATTTATAATGCTTTGGATGATTTATTTTATTTGTGTGTTCCAGTTTATATGCCATGTAGGTCTATCAAACCTCAGATTACTCTCGTTACTTGATTGCCCGATCCCATTTCTCGGATCTTAATAACAAATGGATTACCGGAGATGAAGCTTACAGTTTCAGCCGGATCCTAAACGTTTCTAAGAAATTGTTATTGCGAAGTGTGGATCATCTAAACTTCCTTCAACCGTATTTTTTTTTAAATACGGCGTACTCAGATCAGGCCATCGCCGATCTATTTGGTATTCTTTCAATCTACTTATAGTTCCCATAATCGTCAGTTAGTTTTGCCTTATCTTGGGTAGCTCTAATTGCATTTTTGGGCCTTTGATAACGGAGAGTTCATTACTTAGTGATCTAAAAGTCACTAACTTCGTATTTTTACTGGGACCTGATGGTGTGCCTGGCCAGCTTCGGTACTGTGCTGATAGTCTTTTAAAGCTTTTGTGGGATCTATTTAAAATGTCCGTGGTGTTATGCTCTTTGCCCAAAATTTGGAAAGAATCATTTATTATTCCTCTCAATAAAAAAGGAAACAAATCTAATGCTCAGAATTATAGAGGTATTCCTAAGTTGTCCGCTATTCCTAAGATTTTTGAGAAGTTGATAACTTCTCAACTGCAGCATCTTTGTAGATCCTTGATATCAACCTGCCAGCATGGGTTTATGAAATATAGATTTACTGGCACTAACTTATTGAACTTCACTTCTTTTGTTATTAAGAGTTTTCAAAACAAAATGCAAACGTATGTTATCATCACTCCCTGCCGCAAGGCTTTTGATTCTGTAAATCACTCTTTGCTAATTCGCAAACTAAATCTTCTAGGATTTCCAGATAACCTATGAAATTAGTTTGATCGCAAAATACTTAACTTTTATAACACAGAAAGTTTATTTTAGCAGATTTGTCTCTGACTGATCAAGTTACTTCCGGAGTACTGCAAGTAAGTCACCTTGGCCCGTTGTTATGCACGTGGTTTGTAGATGACCTTTCATCTGTTATAAGTCACTCTCGGGTCCTGATGTATGGCGATGATGTAAAACTGTGCCTGTCCTCTACTGACTCTTTTAGTGGACAAAGGCTTCAAACTGACTTGGGCAGTGTCGCGTAAGTTTATTAACTCTTAATGTAAATTAATGTTTTTTAAAAACGAACATTCTTTTTAAATAACTATTTTCTTAATGGCAAACCACTGGAACGTATTAAATATGTGGAGTGTACTCAGCGGTGGTTCTTTTATTTTTACATAAGCTATTCGAACTGGACTAAACTTACATGGTCTGCTCTAGTGATCGGCGGGTGGACTTGCCAATTTAAGAGACCTGCTTATTGTGTGCTCGGTTCTAGCTCGTCGGATTGT
Organism: Drosophila anomalipes; assembly: GCA_035041615.1. NCBI lineage: Eukaryota > Metazoa > Arthropoda > Insecta > Diptera > Drosophilidae > Drosophila > Drosophila anomalipes. Next base: position 747,535 of record JAWNKZ010000158.1, read on the forward strand.
CCGGGTTCTTTCTTGCCTAAAATAATACAATATTACCCGGACACCTTTAAATAGTGCGCGATAATAAGACAAAGTAACAACCTCCTGCACTACTAGTTCTATTAGAGGTAACATAGGTGGTGATTCTTCCTCTTCTTTACCCATCCTAAAATGATAATGATATTAGTTTTCTTCATTATCCCTTCACCATGGCTTTAAATCTTACCACATTTTATATTATCTTGGCAAGGATACTCAACAGTCGAAAAACTAAACCCTTAGCGCTTCATATCGGATTCATTATAAACTTCATATAATGTGTGCTAAGTTCCAACATGAGTCTTAAATTCGACTATCTATTTTATATTTAGGATTTAGCTTATAAGTACATTGTTAAATCTAAATTCTGCATTATTATGAACTAGCGATTCTTTGATCAACGTTGATTTGCTAATAATTCATATAGAAATTCATTGCTTTATTTATGGCTCAACGAACAATTCAAATACAAATTTCAGTTAATGTTAAAACATTGTTATGTTATCAGAGGAATATCGTTTCACACAACGTTAACCTGCCATTTATAGCGCAGTAAATGCATATGTGTGTATATAATATTTATATACAAATATTCCTTTAAAAAATAATAAGACTTATATATTTTATGATAAAGATTATTAAAAACAAGTAAGATTGCTGTAGTCGAGTGAACTCGACTTCGATATACCATGAACTGTTGAATATGTTTTATATTTTAAATATATTTTAAAATTATGGCAAATTTCCTTATAAAGTTTTGTAGCCAAATGTGAGTAGGTCTGCAAGTGGCTCTGCCGATAAACACGTGAATATTCAGACATACATACAGGCGTAACTGAGTAACAGGGCTCTGCAGCATACACACAAAAACATATTGTCGCGTCGATTATCATGCTATCTCTTTCTCACAGATGCGCTCGCATATTTATGCAAACAGAAATGAGATCAATATGAGAATATATTTTTTATACCCTGAACCCATTAAAAATGGGTAAAAAGGGTATAATGGTTTTGTGCAAATGTATGTAACAGGCAGAAGGAAGCATCTTCGACCCCATAAAATATTACATATATTCTTGATCAGGGTCAACAGCTGAGTCGATATAGCCATGTCCGTCTGTCCGAACATTGGCTTGATTTACTTTTAAAATCACGTTTGTCACTTGCTGATAATTAAACGGGCCGAATTAAAATAGTATACAACAAACTCTTAATTGTCTCGTGGGCAATATTTTGTACTGACCAATTGTAATCAGTATGAGAATGATGATCTTCCTGTTGGTGTATACTGTTTCATACCAGTCATTCCATTAGCACTGAGGCGGCGCACTGTTGCCCCAGCAATTCCGCGACGGTCTCGCTGTCGATATATTCGAAGCGACGAACCAAAATATATGGACTATCTGTATGTTACTAAATTCCCGCTATGTGATATGCCACTATGTACCGGCTCGGCTACGATTGGCGACGAGTCTGGTCGGTTCACTTCCCAGTTGTATTTGAAAAGCATTTGCCTATAAGCGGGTTTAAATTGTAGCATATATAAATATATATGTCACGAGTAGTTACAGTGGGATTACAGTGCTGTTAGCTGGCAAGGCTGGTTGACAGATGTAACAGCATAAGTCTGAGTCGTAGGAAAAGAGTCCCAGAAGAACAGCGCAAAGAGAAAGTCGAGTTAGTGAAGCGCAGCGTCATATAAGTCCCGAGTACCCTAAGTTGTAAATTTGTCGGTGCATCGAGGAAATAAGTAGTTGTTTATAAAGTCCATTCTCATATTGCACTGTATATACTTCCAACTATCTTAATAATAATAAACAGGCCATAATCAGTATATATATATATGTATATATGTATACTAGCAATATATGAAATAATTCGGCATAGAGACGTCTCCTCCGCACAATAGGCCTGACTATATGACCGCACCGAAGTTCATCAGCTTGAGTCGTACGCATGCATGCTGCGTTTTGCTTTAGCTTCAGCTAACTGCATGCTGCGTTTTGAGCTGTTCTTATCTGCCTATTTTTTCTTTCCGCGATTGCGTGGGTGTCTAAAAAAAGCAAGCTAACTTAGGTTGGACAAAGAATGTAAAATAACTGAAAAAAAAAACTTATTTCATTAAACGGCTACTACATGTGTTGATGATTTTGGTATCCTTTTAGATCCCAAGCTTAAGTATATTTTTTCCTCTGCTAATCGAGGGTTTCAGCAAGCGCTGGCGAAAAGAATAATTAGATTAAAATTAAAATTATATATTTCACTTGTGCATCCTATTCTTGAATGGGTCTTGTATATGGTACCCCAATTACAAGGTTCATCAGGACAGGATAGAATACGTACAAAAAAAATTTCTATTATTCGCCGTTAGGGGTCTTAATTTTAATACTAATATTAACTTACCTACCTACCGTAGTAGACTTTTATTAAAAAATCTTCCTTCTCGTTCTCATCACAGAACAATGCTTAGTGTAATCTTTTCACATAAATTTATAAACGGTGAGATTGATTCATCTGAGTAAATCAGCCAACTTAATTTTGCAATTCCGATGTGATGGGATTTTTTCGACACCCTTAGAGATAGAGACTTGAAACATATACTGGTCTGTGTCCGTGTCAAAGTGTATAAATTGGAGTGCTACGTCCACCAGGGGGCTATGAAATCGATAAAATCGATATTCGCAAATCGATAAAGCCACATATCTCTTACAATTTTCAGGCTACAGACATCAAGTTTGGTTGGTAGGTTGTTGGCAATGTCCTTGAAAGTAAGCATATGGCACGACCACCTCCACAACCCCCACGCCCCTCGACTATCAATATTTTAAATGGCTATTTCTTCCGCAGTTTTTGAATTAGAGCCGTCAAATTAGGTAGGTATGTTACTGGTAGCCACCTTTAAGAGCCGATAACTTTTTTAATGGCCACGTCCACACCTGCGCCCATAAGCGCCAATGCCGAAATTTTGGAAAGTGTAAGTCGATAAGTCTGCATATCTCCCACAATTGTAAAGATACAGTAACGAAACTTGGAAGGTAACTTGCTGGTAACCTCCTCCAAGGATCGGCATATAAATTTTCAGACCACGGCGTATGTTACGTATGTTACTGGTAACTCGCCTAAGAGATCGATAAAAAATTTGATGGCCACACCCACTCCGCCTCCCTAAACCGAGACACCTGTTAGTGTAAATCGGTAAGACATATATCTTACAAAATTTGAAAGCTAGAGTCCCAAAATCTGAAAGGTAAATTGTAACAACCCCCAAAAACTCCCCGTGCCCAAAAACGATAAAAGCCTATATCTCCCTCAATTTAAGAACTACAGTTACCAAACTTAGAACGTAGATTACTAAGATCGCACTCCAAAATTTTTTTTGGGCCACGCCCATTTCCGCATCCAAAATTACCAGAAGTTTATGTCTCCTGCAATTTAATAGCTACGGTTACCAAACTTAGAAGGAAGATTACTAGGAACCTTCTCGCTTCTCACGCCCACTCCCGCCCCCAAAATTTCCAAAATCTTTAGTAATTATAGAGCTACAGTTAACAAACTTCAAAGAAACGCTACTAGCTTATATTTACCGCAATTTGAAAAGCAAACTTGGACAGTAATTCTTGGCTACAACCACCCTTTTCTGTGTAACTTGTTATCTGCTGGGCTAACTTATGGTATCAAAGTATTTCAAAGTCGGTTACGCTCGACTGCAACGTTCTCTCTGGTTTTTTAAGCTCAAATGCAGAGTTTTAAATGTGGAACAGTCAGCAGCCAGACCTTAATCTATGAGCGACTATTGAGCGACTCATAAATAATTATGGAGTAATATTGTAATGTTCCAAAGCTTCGTAAGATACAAAGTTAAAGAAAACATTTATTTGTAACGCAATTTATGTATTTTCTTTTGTATTTATTGTATCAACTTTTTGTAATTGTCATATATGTTTATTTTATATGATATAGTATAATTATCCCATTATGTATAAATAGATGTATGTATGTGTGTTTTGTATATAAACGTTTAAGTATTATTTGTTGATATTATTGTTAATATTTTTTTTTTGCATGTTTGCTCATGTATATGTATGTGTATGTACGCTTTATTATATCTGTGTATATATATACTTTCTACCTTTTGCAGAGCAGATTGAAATGTTTAAGATCTCATCATAGATTTAATCTGCTACAAGTTACAAATTAAATTTATATATTTGTTTTCTTCGCATTGGTCTTGCAGAATCAAATAAAATATACACTGTTGTAAGATTATAGTCCTTAGTTTTGTAGTAAATGGTATCAAAAGATAGGTACAATTGAATTTGCTCGTACTGATGTACAAGCTACCACTAAAACAATTTTGGAGCTAGTTCAAGCCCCTTGTCTACTTTCGCTTCTAGGTAGTAGATAAACAAACAGAAGGTAATTTAAGTTTTAATTTAAATAGATAGTTGCGATATATTATTCATAAAAAGTCGTTCCTCTAGTGAATAGGTAAGCATTTAACTAAGGGCTTGGGTGAATGTGAAAGATGTGCTTCAATGCTTTACAATTGGACATAATTTCGCTAAGTGAACTTAGAATTAGGTAGCAGGATTCTGTGTATTTATGTGACATTGCGTTTCGCTTAATATTTCGAGCATGTATTATACATATGTATGTATAAATACATATTTATTAAATAAGGAGCTAATATAGCACGTAATATATTTTGTATAATTTTCGTTGATTGTTTGGCTTTGTGTCTATCTTTATATCATATAGTAATTCATATCATGGCATATAGAACACCGTATTTATCATAGACAACCACTTGATGCACTGAAGACTATTTGGGATATGCTTGAATTGCTTCACTTCATTTTTATTTATATTTTTTTTCGTTTTCTTTGTCTTATATAATTAAATATAAAATTATTCCAAAGCTGGCAGCTTTTACAGTTGTATTCTAAAATAAAAATTGTGGCTTGCCTGATAAACAGCAATAACGCAATTATTTTGCAAATTGAATGGAATGGAAAACGACCGTTTTCTTCATTATCGATGTAGTTTAAATAACATGCATGCATTTAAATTCGTGTAGAATATATGTATGTAGTTTTAGCTTAAGTCAAATTGCATATTGTTGCATTTTAAGGATATGTTTACTAATGATTTCATATGTTAATTTGATGATTTATCTAGCGTCTGGTGTAAGCTTTATTTGTTAGCTCTTTTGGTTCATTTGTTTTTAACTTGAAACGGAGGGTTTTAAACTGTTGGTTATTGGTAGGACTTCTTTTCATGATTCGGTTAGAAAAATATTCATATTGAGTAACTTTTCTACACTGATTGTGAATTGTGAGAAATATCATATATATGTATATATACTATGTACGGGTTTTCATAGTCAGTTCTTGCTCTATGCATTAAATTAAATAAAATGTAACTATATTACTTTTGAATTTGTATTCGATTATGAAAATAAAAATTGTATTCATATATGTTATAAATATAATTCTTTGTGTTGAATATTGTCGATAGTTGAGAATTTTTTTTTAAAACAAACTAGAGATTGCCATTTAAAATAGTTCGTTGGACGAAATTAAAATATTAATTTAAAAGATTCATGTATTTTTGAATTTTTAAAATGCTACTATTTACTGTTATGGATATTCTAAGAAAATTATTTATTTGCCTTTGGTCATATCTGATTTATATTTTGTTTGATATTTGTTTGAATTTATGTCTTACATATAATCGTATATGTTATATGGAATGATTATTTGCATTTTTTAGACATCTAAAAACGTTCGATTAGTTTGGTATTTAAAGCAATTTGTATTTATCGTTTTCACATATGCGTATTTATATAGGTAAATATGGATGTAATTTGACTAGTAGTGTTAAGTCGAATTATATTGATTTATCTAGTAAACATCTCAATCAGTTGATTTATGAGTCATAGATTTGCTTTTATTGTGATAGTAAAGATTATAGAAAAAGTGGTCCATTTGGTGATCGTATTCGTCAATATTACATTGATTAAGTTCGGGGAAAACCAATTGGTATTGTATATACAATTCAAAAATAGATGTATATAAGAATAGGTAAACCTGAAATTGTGACGTAAATAAATTAAGGTAAATAAAAATACGAAATAAATTGTTTTTCAATAATGACTATTTTTTTAATTAAAAGCATTGCAGCACACTTTTAGTTAGCACGTACATTATAATACAAAATACACATTAATGGAATATTAATAAATTACAAATTAAACTGAAATAAAGTATTTTTTATTCAAAGTAAATGATAAAGTTGCAATTAAATTCTTATTAGATATGCTTCACCATTTTTTTTATTTAACGTATATAAAATATAAAGTAAGTGGGAACATCAAAAATGATTTTTAATCTGTTGTTGCCTTGTTTCGAAAAGAGTGCATCTATAACAGTTTTGCAAGTGCTCGCAGTTGATTATTCATAATTATTACGATGGTTTTTAGACTCTTAACTATACTTTATATTTCTGCATTATTTTCAGCTTTTAATATGTATCGTTCACTTACTATTAGTGATATTTTCTGATAACTAATAAAAAACTCTCAGCTTTCTTTCTTTCTTTCTGCATCCTTTCCTTTTTGTATATTCATATGTATAAATATATGTACCGCGATATTTATATGTTAAGTTGCGTGTTGTAATTATATATAAGTAAATGTATATGTAAGTATATGTATACTGTTTAGAATTTGCTTGCACGCCATACATTACAACGAATTATCCGTAAGTTGGGTTTCTATTTCTTAGTATTGCCTTGCATCTGTAAGTATCGAAACTTCTTCATTTCCCTAAATCCACACAAGTTTTCTCCGTATTAGTGGTCGTGGTCGTCGTTGTATTCGTAGTCGTGCAGCTGCTCGTCTCATCCAAGTCATCGTTGATTGGCTCGATTTCCTGCTCCGTTATAACAGTGACCAAATTCGTGGCGCCATCTGTTTCCAAAGACAAGGAAATAAATTTTGTCAGATAATTGTGGTAATTATTTTTAAATATTTCATATTCTGTTTTATTTTTTTAAGACAACATAGTTGTTTGCATTACCGCTTTGACATTCACTCCAAACGCTCTAGCCAAGATCTATGGTCATTAGGTGGGCAATGGCAGGGGAATTAAGCAAGAGAGATTTCAAATTAGTTTTTCGGATTAAATAGAGTTTGGTTTTCAAACACAAATGTACAAACAACATCAAAAGCAAAAAAAACTCTAAAAAAAATCTAAATCTACATATCTTAACAGAAGAATAAATCAACCAATTGAAAAAACTGAGGAAAAATACAAAAATTCAAATGAATTAAGTAATTTTCAAGATATTTCCGCACCATTCATGTGCTGTTGCAGCAAACTGGAATGCGGCGGAGGTGGCGGACGTCCGTCGTCACCCAAATAGTTTGACGTCTGCATGCCCATGTTGGGCATATCGATGCCACCGTTGCCAGCAAGGATTCCCCTCTGAGCGTGCTGCTGCTGCTGCTGATGCAGTGCGTTTAAGGCCCCGCTCAACTGGTTCTGATGATGCTTGGCGGCCAGATTGGCCAGCTGCGGATGCTGCTGCAGCTCGTTGCATAGACCGGGCAGCATAATACCCTCTATATATGCATATGGATATGGGGAATCACAGATACATATATTAGGCATGCTCGTAAATGGATTTAATGCGGGATAACACTTTAATTAAGCAGCGCTATAGAGACTATAAATTGTACTTGTTATTTCATAATAACTTATACTATAAAAATCCCAATTTAATGCTGATTTATAAGATTTGATCTATTTTCTGTTTTTGCCTAACAACTCAGGGAATTAATGCTATTTCCCGATTATAGAAAAACTCAAATTATAACTTTTAAAATCAACAATCTTCCAAATAGTAGCTTACAGATTCTCTAAGTGGATGAGTTATTGATTTGAAAATTGAAAGTAATCATTATTACTATTATTATGGACGTTCCCTGAATCCGATGATAATTGGGCAGCTCGCACTTACTTGAATTGTGTTCGTAGTGGCCATTCTGCTGATTCATCTTGGCCGGGGAGTCGGTGTTCAGCTGCGAGGCAGTCACCGAGCGCGTTTGCAATGTGTTTGGCTTGGAGTTGAGCGCTGAACCCGGTGCGCTTGGTAGTCCGCTGCTGGTGGCACTGCTGCCACCGCCACCGCCACCGCCGTTGGGCTCGTCGAGCAGCTGACGGAGACGCTGCAGTTGCGCTTCCAGCTGGCGATTGTGATCCTCGAGTATTTGCATGCGCGCTTCCAGGCGGCCCTTGTGCTGGCGAAGCAACTTCGCCTCGGCCATCATGTCCTGCTGACAAGAACAACAACAAAAGTTACTTTGATTTATTTGGATGCATTGTGAGTCTTATTTGCTAACCTGTCCGTGCTCGCCTTGACTGGCCAGGCCCGCCGTGCTGGAGCTGGAGTGTTGCATTCCGTTGGAGTCGTCGGGTGTGCCGCTTTGTTGTTTGCTGCACAGCTGCTGGTACTCGGCCTGCAAATTGGAATTCTCTTCCTCCAGGTCGCGTATGATGGCCTCCAGTTCCTCGCGCTGCTCCGCATCCATGGCGGCCATCACCTGTACCGGTGACTTGGGAGCGCTGCCATTGTTCGTGGGCAGCGCCTGACAATACTGTGCTATCAGCTGATGCTCATCATCGCTGTCCGGCGTCGAGTTGGACCCAGTGCCGCCATACTCCACTTGTGCCAGTCGCGACGCATACATCTCCAATCGCGAGTGCATATCGCTCTGCAGCTGATGTGTCGTGTGCTGCGGACTGGGCGCCGGGCTCTCAAGTGCATCTCCTGCGAATGGTTACAACGCTTACTTTTAATAAAAGGCAAATCGATCTTTCCAAATGCAAGCGCACTTGTAGGTACTTCAATTTATCATTGAATTCCAAAATAACATAGATACTTAAATTTATATAAAATATCGAGTTCTGAAAGCGATTTTGAAAGTTAGATGGGAACGAATTTAATTTCCTCAGTTTTCTATTATTAAATGGTTCTAAAGAAATATTTGAGTTATTACAGTTGATACAAAATTTGATCGCTTCATATTTTCTTAAATTTACTTTGTTTTTTGCTTAAGTTAAGCAATGAAACAGCTAAATGAAAAATTAAGTAAAAGATAATTTCATTATATCATATCTAATATTCTGTCAGTGTACCTACCTTCTAGAACACTCTGCACGGGCAGGTAGCCGACGCGTGGATGCTTCTTAAAGTATTTGCGACTCTTGAATTTGTTTTTGAGCGCACGCGTGAAATCGCGCACGTCCTCGGTGGATGTGGTCTGTGGAATGAGAGATGAAAACAACTGTTGTCGATTGTCTGTGTTTAGTTGGGTGATCATTAGGCATACGCACCGTTGTGCAGTATTCATGCATGGGGTGCGTTAGCTTGTGATTCTTGGCATTGCGTCCAAAGAAGAAACACTTTTGGCACATGTCGAAATTGAAGCACTTGAGACAGCGATAGCGGAAGCCTACAATTGGATACTCCTTGCATATGTTGCACTTGGCCTGATGCTTTGCAGCTTCCGCGGCGGCCAGACGATGCAGCACTGGCAACCACACAAGACTCTGCGGCTCGTGCTGTAACCAGCCGAGGAAGTGTTGCAACTCAATTGAGATTTCCTGATTGCCATCGATGGCCTCCTGGGAGATGCCCGCCTGCTCCAGGCATGAACGCACCGAGGGCTCAATATTGGAGCCACCAAATGCGGCCACCTCGCCCAGTTGACGCGGCACCTGTAAGCAATTAAGTGGAATTATGCATATCTAATACATTGTCTGATTGCCACTCCACACACTCACCTGTATGCAGTCATGCAGCAGCAGTCCCAAGCGTCGCTGATCCGCCCTTCGCTCCGTGTCGGCGACCAGGCGGAACAGATAGCGATACTTTTCCTCGAGATGACCCCTGCAGAGCAGCACGAGGCCCACCTTGAAACTGAGCACACGTATCTGACCGGTGCGCTGCGAGTCGTACACATTCAGTATCCAGTTGATAGCCAGGTCGAGCATTAGCGTCAAATCAATTTTATCGATTGTCACATAGAGCGAATGCAGCACAGTCGTCATGTCCGGTATATCGATAAGCTTATCGTTCTGTGCCCGGAGTCCGTGACGATCAAACGATTCACACGCGGTGGCCATAGAAATGCGATCAAGTGCTAAAATTAGAAACATGTGACATTAAAAATTAGATGTAAATCTTATATGCAGAACAGCAGTAGTCTAAGTATACAATGGCTTCGAGAAGGCTAAGAGGAGGTGTTAATTTAAAGTACAAAAATAATTTCATTGAACTATGTAGTAATTCTTATTAAGAGTCAAAACACGAACAAAATTTGATTGCTGGTGAAATCAATTAACTATGTCCGATGGAAAATACTCTGGTAGTTTTGGGTGCATCCAAAGAGACATCAATAATAAATAAGACATACATATGTACATATGTATTTTAAAATGAGATGAAACTGATTTTAAAGTAATTATTCAATTTTTATTGGTCCCTTTTTTAAACACTTAAACCTTCATATTTTATTTTTTTTTTCATAGAAAATAAGGTTCAGGAATTTGATTTTATTTTGAATTATAATCACTTATGAAACCCAAATATATTGTAATTTTTAAAATGGAAAAGAGTTATGTGGCCGCATATCTTTCATATAATACACTGTTTGAGTTACTTTGAATAACATTTTTAAACTTCAAAGGGTAAATTAAATTTGCACAGCCCATTACAGCAAATTAATTTATGACCCGGTCGTAGTATCACTGCCTGCAATCAGGTACTTACCCAGTCGGGTTTGGACGGCTCGCAGCTTCATGGCCGTGCGATAGGCTGAGAAGCGAATCTCATTAAAGTCAGCCAGTCGCTTCATCAGTTCAATCATCTCCGGGTGGTCCCAGTGTGTGGTCTCGCGTTCGTGGCTGCATTATGGAGATTTGGGTGAGTTTGGTTCAGTTTTAATTGGCCGCCGTTTAAATGGAAGCTGTAGGACTAAGGTGTTGATACTTACTCGATGTAGTAAGGCACATTGGCGGCGGTTGTGGCACGTTCCCAAGGCGGCTTAACACTTTGCCCCAAATTAGGTAATGGCCCAATGGTGCCACTGTTCGATGTGTTGCGCCCATCGTCGCCGTTCTCGTGCGTATGATTTGCGCCTGCCTGGCACAAAACCTTTTGACGCTCGTCCATCGCAATTTGCAGCAATTTCATGCTGTGACAAATAAAGCAACCAAAAAAATAAAGTAATCGGAGCGAAATCAAAAATCAGTGCCGTGCTGTGATAAATTTCACAGTGTACACTTACCGTGTATTCAAATCCTCTAGTTTGGATAAACATGGCGTCGGCACCAGCACCTGATTGGCGGTGAAAAAGGATTGCTGTTCGTTGCAATCATCCAGTAATGCACTTGCCGTTGTCATCTTATCACGGAGACGCTGCAGCTGCTGCATCTGTTCATTTGCCTCACCCACAGATGTGGGCGTCTGCCAGGAATTCTTTGTCTGCTCAGCCAGGGCGACACGGGAGCTCAAATCCTCTAGGACCTTCTGGAATTGGCGCATTTTCTGCAAGAAATAAGATTTAAATATCGAAGTTAGTAATGTTTATAAATTTGTGTTATGTTGTTTACGAAAATGGTATACAAGTTTCATATAGTTTCATATAAATACTAATAGCACTGCTGCGTCGTAAAATGGTCGTAAATTAATATTAAATTTGAAATATACCCATTTTGTATTTATTACCGCTGTCCCGTTGAATGCCCTTACGTCTTAAACTCAGAAAATATTATTTTATTGAAAATACCCCACGACTCCACAATATCGATAAAAAAAAACTATCTCTAATGGTATAAAAAGACATAATATTAAAAATATATTTTTTTATGTACCTCCAAAAGCATAATATACAAAAAACGATAATTTGACGGGGATTTAATGGAATTGGAAAAACATTGTATTGCTGAAAGGAGAAACGTTACTCTGAATAAAAATAATATTTCTCAAAACAACAAATGGTATTGCAATATTGAATATAATTTTAACTGAACCTATCCCAGAAACTACTTTCAGAAATCTATTTTAAAATGACACCTTTAAGCAAAACCCTTGTAATGTGGCATCGAGTGTTAAAATTGTTGGCGAACATCTCAGAAGTACTTAAGCTGAATTGGACATTTGATAAATGGGGGAGTATATGTAATCTGAATTTGTTTTAAAAGGTGGGCAAGGATCTCGACTAAATGTAAAGAGAAGTACAAACAAAAACATTTATTTTGACTCTTCACAACTTCTTCCACAAAAAAAAAAAAAAAAAAATATATATATATATATATATACAAATAGGAACAGTTGCACTTGAACAGCTATCCCTGGCATTAAGTCTACAAAGCAATTTAAAGGAAAACTGAGCAATATAACTAGGGACTGCAATTTAAACGATTTAGTACATATAATTGCTGGGTCGGGTGTATTTCCTTGTCGAGCATCGTCGAATTTAATATTTTATGTTTATTCAATATTTGTTTAAATAAAATTGAGATTTTTGATTCTTTTTATTATTATTATTTGTACCGGAATATTTTTAGCTTGGCTTCAAAATATTTGCACTGAAGCAATTCAGTATTAGTATTAGTTTGCTGTAGATCAAACAAACTCTTGTTTATCTTGTTTTGCATTTTAAAATATTTTACATGCTATTTATTATGCATAAGTGCTTAAATTAAATAAAGTGTACTCCGAGAAAATCTATGTAGTTGTGCATGTATATTTAGCAAGCCCATTTAAAAAGTATTGGTCTGGAGCTGGCTCTTCTTTTCAACGTTAGTTTGTATGCACATAGCTGCATCAGAAGGGATAAAATATAAGAAACTAACACCAGTTAAGGGTAGTCGCATATTATTAACATAAACACACACACACACATGCATCTGTGTATCTTTATACACATTGCGTTCGGCTTGTCTTATCCATTGTCCCAAATTATTTGCTGCCTACTTTTCGGCTGACTTGTTTAATTATCTCGAGAGGCAAACACAAGCAGTCGAGGTAGCCCTTTAGTGGTGATGAGTATATTACGCATACGCCACATTGTTCGCATTGTTGCTGCAATAATAGAGTAATGTGTTTATGGCCGGGCATTGTTGTGGTTGTATTAAGCGAGCTGCAATTTGAAGTTGGGCATGCATAAGAAAGTCAAAGGCATATTTTCTCCACTTCATACTCCTTTGGTGTCTTTGCTGCTTTGTGTTCATGCTCTTCATTAGCAATAAAGAACACTTTAATTTTTGTGCACAGGGGGCTGAGAATGAGGGGCTGCCAATTTGAACGCTTTGTAAGTGGATGCTGACATCGGGGAGCTGAGGTGGGAGCATTTATTCCAGCATGGCACACGTTTCATTTTGCACATTTTCATCATTTTCGCTTTTCAATTTCACTTTGGCAGACCATTTGGCGGAGCTGCTGTCGTCCCCTTGGAGTTTGCAAAACAAACTTTCTTTTCCTGCCATTTTGCATGCAAATACATGCAACAAGCAAAATGCATTTACCTGTGCAATGCTTTCAACTTTCAACTTTGTCGCAGTGCACCAAGCATTCAGCAGGATGCTCGGATACCACACCGTGCGTGGAAAGCAACTTCTGCCCCATTCCGTTCTCCATTTACTCTATTATTTAATTTGGTTATCTTCCTGCTACTTTCTAGCTATCGTCTTTTTGTCCTCCTTTATGTACACATATACAACTGCGTAATTATGTTTTCTTGAAGTTTGTGTTTATTATATTGAACTTTGTAGCTCCTGCTGGCTGCCAGGGGCATGTTTATGTTCCATAATGCATGCATGGCCAATGTACATGTGCCGGAGCCGAAAGGAGCCCATCGAAAGGAGCTGCGGACAATGGGCATGGCTTTGCTTACCATTTAACTCTTACTTGTAATTTTAGTTCATTTTATTTTTGTACCACACTCTTTAGGAATTTGCTGTGATTGTTTGAAACTTAGTTAGAGAACTTTAATTTTTCAATTTTTTTTTTTTTATAAAAAAACGCATTATAGATTCAACTAAAATAAGAATGCACATTTTGAGGAGTTTAATTTATGTACATAAATAAAAATAAGTTTTAAGTTTTAATAATAATTGCATATTGAAACTTTATTATAAAAACTTAATCAGTTATTGCAAATTATGTTTAATGCTAATGGAAAATGACTTTACTCTCAATCTCATTTAAAATTTGTGTGGCTATATAAATATCGAGTTGGTTTATTATTTAATGCAATTATTCATTCATTTCGTGGTTTTACGTAGGCTTTAAGGTTTATATTATTTTAAATATTATTATTGTGAAATTGTTTTCTAGAATTAAGTGTAGTCTGCTTTGTGAAGCAAACTGATTTGTCCTGAAAAGTTTTGCTCACTTGCTAATTAGGGGCAAGCATAATTGAAGTTACAATTTACTGCGCTTCCTTTTGCCACAAACAACCGCATCAAGAACAAAAAGTGGGGGAAACCACTTTGTATTGCTGTTTAATTAGCAAAAGGGGGCACCAACAATAAAGGAAAATTACGATACTGAGGCTTCACTTGTCGCCGCAAATGGTTTGCCGCTGCAATCAATAATTTGATGTTTGCAATAAATATGCAACGTGGCGCGCCTCGCCATGCCCTGTCCTCCCCGTCTGCGTGCAGCAGCACTAATTAGAGGCAACAAGGCAACGTTGCCGCAACAATGGCAAGAAACCGTTTGATATAAAAGTCATTAGAAGAACTACACAGTACGATAGGAGGGCAATGCCCTCTGAAAGCCCAAGTATGTCAGCAAAAGTTTGTGCAGTTTTAATCAACGGGAACAAAGCCACTGCCAAAGCCAAAGCCAAAGCCTGAAAGATGCGTGATAGTGTGCTGCGAATCCTTGCAAAGCAATATGCCTGCTTTAGTTTCCCTCTCTACCCTCCGTACAAAAATAAAACTAAAAAAATGTGCAACACGGTGCAAGTTATTACGTGGCACTTGCCAGGCATCGCTGCAGCCAATGCGGCAGCTCCTATATCATTGCGACCGCTGGCCAGCTAAACGAGGAAAACTAAAACTGTCGTTATACTTTCTATGGCATCTCAGCACGTTGGCGACCTGATGAGTTGAGCACCTCAGGGCATCCACTGGTCGCTTTCTTATTAAAAAAGTCTGCCTTTACTTGCTCCCACTGAGTGCATTTTATGGCGTCTGCTGTCGTTTGCCATGTCAAATGGCTTAGCAATTGACCAGCTGGAGTCATATCAAATTTACTTCCATTGTCAGTTTGATCTATTGGAAATCAGTTCTAATGCCAGCACTAAGAGTTAATTGACATTTTGAGTGGTAAGAAAAAAATATTGATTAAACGAGCTCACAGATAATTTAAACAGAATCATTGTTCAAACAATCCATCATCATTCATGTCAAAAAAATGTACATTACAAAATGATGCTGAGAAAATAATGTTCTATTGTAAGACTTCAGTTGTTTCAGTTATTTACCAATCAGACATATTTGAGATATACGTATTAAATACCACAAATATATTGAGACTCAGATGTGTGAAACTATATTAATTTAAAAGGAGGACAGTATTTATTTATAATAATTTTTTTTTAGGTAATTATGATCCTATATAAAATATTTTCATATTTGGGGAAAATATTTTAATGTTGATTTCCCACCCTAAATGGATAGCTTTTGAATTAATTAATTGAGATTATAAAACCACCTCTTAAAATCATGCAATTTCATCGCTGGAAAAACTGCAGTCGGAATTGCCAGCGAAATGTTCATATACATATATATAAGATATGTGAGCTACGGACAACCCTTATTGGGGAGAAGTGGCTGTAATTTAATCAAGATTTTATATGCAGTCAAGCGAAAGCGTGGGAGACCAAAGAATGTGTTTCATTAAAATCGTATGGCTTAAATATGCCATTCTGGAAAATGAAGCAACTACTTCTTCATCTTTAGCATATATGTATATGTATGTATGTATGTTCAGTAAAGTACATCGAGCTGTTTAGCCAAGACACAAACCTCGTTTTCATCACGCAACATGCCAACAATTTCAAGAAACATGCGTTCCGCATCGTTCTGCGGATCGCAGTTCGAGGAGGTGTCGTCCATGAGGGTGATGTCGCCGATGCGACAGTGCAGCCGCTCCTCCGACCAGGAAGAGTACAGCGACAACATGTTGCGTCGTCTGCGCTCGCCCACAACATGTTGCAGTGCAACATCAACAGTTAGCGAATGCGATGCATGTGTTGTTGCTGCTGCTGTTGTTGCAGTTGCTGTTGTTGCTGCCTCATCATCGGCATCGGCCTCATCGCAGCCACTGCTGCTGAGCTGGGAGTAGCTGAGACTCAGTTGACTGCTCTCATCGTGTTCCTCCTCATCATGATCCAACTCCAACTCGAGCTCCAGCTCGTGCTCCAGCTCGGTGCCACCCGTGCCACTGTCGCCGCTCTGAGAACTGGCCTTGGCAGCAGTCGCGGCAGTATTGGCAGAACTCGGCGCAGCAGCCGCTGCATTGGCCACCACCACCGCGAGATGATTGTAGGCTTGAGACTCGCCGCTGCTGCTGCTGCTGCGACTGCGACGCTTTATCGAGCGAAACGGCGAAAGCAGACGGCGTCGTGTGCTGCTCGTGGGCGTGGGATAGGGCGGCAGTTGCTGTGGCTGCTGCTTCTGTTGCTGCTGGGATGGCGCACCCGAATAACGTTCCAATGACCTTGACTTGTTGTGGTTGCTGTAGATCGTTGCACCACCAACTCCAGCACCTCCCCCATCCGGCCCAGCTGCAGCCGTGCGTCCTGGCGACTGTCGTCGCTGCCTTCTGCCGGCCTCAATGTGCGCGTTCTTTATAATTTCGCCAGCCTCATCGGAGCTGGAGCTGTGAGACATTGTCGCTGCCGGCGTTGTTGCAGCAAAAAGTTGCATCGTTGTTGCTGTTGCTACTGCTTGGTTTAATTAATCTTTCTACGACTACTACTATGCAGATTTCAGGTTTTGTTGTTGTTGATGTTTTTTCTTAGGCACTTTGCATCGTTTTAGGGCACATTCTTGCGTAATGAACGTTTCTATTTTTATAGACCGGTTAGACAGGATTATTTTTTCTTTTGGTTTTCTTATTATTAGTTAGCTTGCTGCATCAATATAGCAACGGGCATTAGGCAAATGGCCAAACAACTACAAATACAAATAAAGAGAACACATCCATGTTTGTGGATCATAATCGACGGCGCAAATAAGCCACTCAATTACGCCGAAATTTCTTAGGGCTGTAAACATTGCATAGCGTTAATTATCCAGACATCTTGGAATGTTTAATAAACACGTTGTTGTTACTGTATTTTGTTGTTGTTATTTTTGTTTTTGTTGTTATTGTTGTTGTTGTTGGTGTTTGTGGTGTTTGTAGAGTCGAGCAAAAGGTTGTCGGCTGCATTTTGTTTGCACAATTGCTGGGCGTGTGTAAATTATGTTGGTCAATATTTGCCCATAGATAAGCTCTTCAATGTTACAGACATCAAGTTAAAATGTTGTTGCTGTCTCCGTTTCCGACTTACATATCTGACAATGAGTTTGCCAGAAATTAGTAACGGAGGGAGGGTGGGGGGAGCAGGGGATGTTATTGGTGGAAACCAACAGAAAAGGTGACAAAGTGGAACACCACCAAGAATAAAAGAGAATAAGTGACACTTGTTTAAAGCAAGCGTGAAATGAATTGTGTGAGTAAAGTGGAATGGAAGTCAAAGATTTTGGATTTCACACAATTAATGCTGGGATTAATTAAGTCATACAAGTTCGTTTCTACAAGGCCAAATCATTCCATATTTTCAAGGGTTTAAAAAAATCGGCAAACAAGCAAAAAAAAAGGCAAACAAGCAAAGAAAACACACAATCTTATGGCAAACTTAACTTGATGCTGAAAGTCAAAAGTGTCAAGTAGTTAATACTTATAACTAAGCAATGACCTCACAAAAAAATTACAACAATATCTATGCACGAAGAACGTGGACTGTGAACAGCATGATGATGAAAAAAGATGATATTTCAGAATGAAGTGACAAAAAGCGCAGTAGACGAAAGCTCATTAAAATTCTAAGCCGTAAAGTAAAACAAAGTTTTAAACAAAGTCAAGAGCGGTGCGTCGAGGGGAGTGTGGGGGAGCGGGTTGGAGGGGGTTGTTCGTTGTGGAGCGAGTTCAGGACAGACAAGAAAGCTAACAAGCCAATGACAGACAGGCCAGACTTTCCCCTCCCAACCCTCTTCGACCGACCCGTTGACTGCCGCCAGTTAAGAGAAGTTCTTAAACAAAGAGGAGAAACAAAAATACTGGAATACCGTCAAGTAATGCCGGTAATGACATTGTAACGGTATTTATTACAACATTACGACGAATGACAAGTGTCTAATTAGTTGGGCAAACATGTACCCCCTTTCCCCTCCTCCGCCCCTTCGCCAGCCACTGTTGTACCAATCTGTTGTTGTTTGTTTGGGAAATGCATAAATTAAAGTTACTTACGCAGAGTCTCCACAGTTTTCAATTGAAAACTGATAGACAGACACTCACATGCGCTTTGCAGCTAATTGAAAATGTGCCACACGCATTTTACATTTTTGCACATTTATTTTCTTGATTGCAATCTATGTGCAACAGCATGTTTTTGTGTGGCACAAACAAAACGCGTGTGCAACGAAACAAATTTTTTTTAACTATTTGTAGTTTGTTGTTTTTGTTCTTGAATGCCGTACAAATTATTTACGTAGAAAATGCATTTCAAATTTGATTGATGCACTCTGACGAGCATGAGGAAAATCCAAATGCATTTCACTTTTACTCTCTATCTCTTTTGCTCTCTCTCTCTCTCTCTCTCTCTCTCTCTCTTTCTCTCTTTCTCTCTCTGTGTCTGTCTCTTTATCCCTTTTCAGCTTGTGTCTCTGTTGTCTTCTAAATTATAAAGTATGCATATGGTATCTGCTCTGGGACGTGGCCTTGCATATGAAATCCATGTGCAAGTTTGACAGAATGCCGCATTGATGTTTGAATAAATGCCGGGATGAATATTGGAATGTTTTGTTGCTGTTGTTGGTCATTGCTTTTGATATGCAAATACTTTTTTGCAGCAACAGCTAAAAGTAGACAGCAACAAAAAAGTGCACACAATCGCTGCAAGGCATGGGAAATGGAATGGATTTCAGTCGCATTTGTAAATTGTGTAATTGAATAGCACCAAACAATCGGATGAAAGTATTTATGGGCAAAATGACTAGGTTCACTTGTGCCATGAAGTATCTTCAACTCTGACAGAGGAATGCAAATAGTGCAGAATTGTAAATAAGAAAATTAATTATTTACTTCAATTTGGATTTTAAATACTTCGCAATTTGTAAAAAATCTTCACAAATTTAAGAATTTGAAATTGAAATTAAAGTTACAAATTAAATAAATATAAAACTAAAACAGTCCATTGAAATTTAAATTAAACTCGAAAATTTAAAAATATATAATTTAAAGTGAATAATTAAAAATAAAAAAAATTTAACTTTAAAAGAAAATTTAATATGATTGATAGTCTAGCATTTTCAAAATAGGCTTCAAAAATAAAAATTACAATTTAACTTTTAAATTAAATGATATAAAATTTAAGGCGAATAATAAAATTTAAATTTAAAATAAAACAAAACAGAATAATGTTTACAATAAATGAGCAAATTGTAGGAGATTTATACGAAATTCGTAAAGTTTATTTTTCGTTTGCATTCCTGTCGAACTGTCAAACTGTTTTGCGATTCGCAGCACATTAACAAGAAGTTATCTTTGATCTATTCGGTAGCTATTTTGGTGTATTAACAATAAACAATTTCACTTTCAGCTCGACTAATACAAAATGCGCGGCACATGCGATGGTGCCAAAGATTTTAATGGCGAATTGTAGACAAGAAATCAAACAACTTCAACAACCACACAACATATTAATCACACGAATTTGGTTATTTATGTAAAACCACAGGCAAAAAGCAACCGAATTGTAAATCCGTTTACCTGCGCCCCATTGAAGAACAATTTTTGTTGTTTATCAACAACGATTTCCAAAACTAATTAAGTGGCCAAAGCTTGGCCTCTGGGCCGAAGACAATGCGAATAGAAAGCCTGCGGTCACATCGATAACTCGACACGATCTCGAGGTGTTTTTTTTTTTAGATTTTCGATGGTCCAACAAAGGGCAGACACAAAACTCGAAACTGAGCGATGTAGACGGACAAGGAGAGAGAGAGATCAACAACCGTGACAAGAATACCAGCAATAATTCAAGCGTGGAAAGTCAAAGTTATTGCGCTGCGGTAATAGAAATGCTGATTCATGGACCGCAATCAAAATGTAACGAAAATTGTGCATTGTGCACCGACTTTTGGCCAAGCCAAAGGCCACAGTGATTTTATCAGCAGCAGTTTTTGATAAGAAACGCGGCACGTGCTTTGGATAATCGTGAATTGATTGAGGCGCAGAAGTCAATGAAAAATCGCAGCTGTGCTGCTAGCATTTTTAATCAATCAGTGCGTAATAAAAATTGGTAATTGTTTTGAGTAATTGTCAAGCCACAAAACGCAGACTCGTCAAGCCAACGACTTTGCGTAGCGCATTCAACTTTGAAATTAATTCCAAAAATAAGAAGAGAAAAAAAAAACAAGTCAATGTAAACAGAACTGTCGTCTGGAGAAACATTGGACACGTTGCCTTTGCGGATTATTATATTAACATACAACCAATATGCAACCGGAAATTTTCGTCAGTTTAATTTACTTTATTGCGATTCAATGGAAAGAGAAACAACAAAAGACAGCAAAAGTGCATAATGTGCCACGGCTCTCACTTGGTCCCCCCAATTTGGGCTTTGCCGGCCGCCTCTCGGCTTGTTGCGCTCTGTTTCGCATTTGCTTTCAAAACTGCCAGATAAGTTCTACGCCCTTCCCCATCCCATTTCTCCCAACATCTAAACGAGTTTAAAGCTACTCTCTGTGCCCGTCCATGCATAATTTTTCAACTCTGAGCTCCGAGCGACCCATTGCCAATGTAGTTGTTGTTGTAGTGCGTAAACCGTTCTCGAAATGCATTTCTCACTGAGCGATACAAACAATGGGAAAGTGGAAAATGTGTGGGCGTATCAGCATGCGTTGTGTTGTGTTTTGTTTTCGATTTTGTTTTTGTTTCAAATGTGCTTTGTTCTCTTTTTAATGGTTGTGTGGCACTGAATACAAGGCCATTGGATAACAAGTATTTGTATGCATTCAGATTTAGCAGATAGGTGAACAGCCTTATTTCAAACGATAACGAATGAAATTTACATAAGTAAACTTCCCGCATCTACGATATCATCTAAGAAAGGAACTAATATTAATATTAACCAGACAGCTTCATATCACTCAGCATGAAATATTCCATTAATATAATTCCATTTCAAATGTATGTACAAAATTGAAAATAAGTGGAAAGGAATATATATACGCTCAAATCTCATAAAAGTCTGTCGCATTTCAGTGGCACAACAATACAAATTTGGTTTCGCATCTAGAAAAAAACTTACATTTGTAGTTTACTGCATCATGCCTCAAGTTAAGAGGGTTTTGGAGCGGGGCATAACATATATACCAATTCGAATGCGTCATGCACCAAGTGGTAACCATAAAGACATTTGCCACGCCCTTGTTATACATCAATTTGGGCGGCAGCCGTCATAGAAAATCACAACTTAAACTGGCGTTGAAAATAGTGTTTCGTGTATAAAATGCGACTTTTTGTTGCACCAGCATAAGGATTGAGTGGAAGGCAGCAGCTAGCTGAGCATTTACCTAGTTTTTCTAAACAGAAAACAAAACAAAAAAATGGCAAAGACTATGGCTAAGTGGCTTGGTGGGCGCTTTGACCATGGCCAGCATTGAAAGTCAAAAGTGGCAAGCGATGTGGCATAATTTATCACACACAAATGATCGCAGCAAGCCGAGACATGAAACCGAGACTGGAGAGTGGATAGTGCGAAATTGGAAATGGAAATAGAAATGGCAATGGGAATCCGAATCCGATCCGAACCGGAATCTGAATATGAAATAGGAAGGAGGTCAGTGCCGAGAGTCTCTCTCGAATTCAAGGATGACGGCCCCACTGGCGAGGGCGTGGCCATGTCTACGACGCCTTTTAAAAGGCTTTTGGTTAAACGAATTTTCATATAAATTTCGTCTGGCAACGTTCTGCGGCGCAAGACGACTCGGGTAGGTGGATTGGCAAATGGAATCAATTGTTGAATTTCCCACAGTCGAGGCGGCAGCAACTTGAGGCAAAATAGCGTGGAAAATTTACAAGATGTTTTTGCTACGATAAATAAAGTTGCAAGTGTGAGCTGCATCAGCTGCCAGGCAACTCGATATGCTTCTCAAGACCCCTTCTGCCCCCACCACCAACGTTGCCTGGAGGGTGCACTTTGTGTATCCGCCTGACAGCAATTTGCCACAAATTGCTGCTACGTATTCATACAAATTGAACGTCTGCCGCGTGTATATACTGCTGTATATGTACATATGGGGATTAGAAACTGTTGCAATGGTCGAGAACCTTAAGACTTGTTTATTGCATCGCCAACGGCCAAGGCTTTTGATTCTGCTGTTGCTCGCTCGAATTACCTCACTCGGGCCAGAATACAAATGTAGGACTGCTAGTTGTGATTTAAATGGGTCTGTGGACTCTGGCCGAAGGTGGGTGGAGTTACTGGAGCATTGTGTGTGGCTGGACCAGGAGGTTTCTTTGTATGCTCATTGTTTGTTGGATTGACATTGTTATGGCAATTAATTGCTATTATTTATATAGAAAAGAGTTCGTATTTGTATTTTATTTGCATTTGGTTCTGTCTACAAATATCGTCAGCTAATAAAATATTTTTTTTTTATTTACGACTTTAGAATGAAGTGAGAAAGTAGGCATACATGAGCCGGTAAACGAGTTATATATATAAGTAAAAAATTTGTGATCAAGCACAGACTACATGTCATTTATTTAATAATTTCTAGATCGCTTAAGAATATAAGTCTTGTTCGAATCCTATCTTATCACTTTAAGTAACACGTAAATCAATTTAATCAATTTTGTATCACTCAAAGCGGAAGTAAAACAAGTTAATCAAAACTTTATGCGATATAGAAGAACGTGAACCGTGGTTGTATAGAATTTACAGAAACTTTAATTTTATTAAGCCAAAGTAATCATGTTTCAAAATATGCATGAAGAAAACATGATAAGAACACGCACAGCATTGGATCCAAATAAACCAATGCAGTGCAGCGCAGAAAGTAATTTCTCTGGAGTTTTTATGACAACTCTTTTTGATTAATAATGATTAATAATGAAAATGTTTATGGCACTGAGACTGAAATATTTGACAATAGTAAAATGTTTTAATCAAGCGTAGAAGTAGTTAAAGTTAGTGAGGGGCTTCAAATGCAAATATATTTATAGATAAACAATCAATTATATTTATGGAGAGCGTATGCCGAATTGAAGAAGAAGTACAATTACAAAACTAAAGAAACGATGAAAAAGTTTCAAGGCAAAACCATTTTGGCCTGCTGTTGGTGAAAGATATATTTAAATATATTGAATTAACCCAGCCAATTAGAAAAGCATAAGTTTGGCAGTTGGGTTGCTCGGTTTTGCAAGAAGAGTATTTGACGCCGGTGTGGACTTTGTAAAACTTTTTGAAAAACTTCGAATGGAGGCACGTAGCAAGTGCGCCAGCTGAACACAGAATGGGGCAAAGGATTAGGTGGGGGGCTTTAGAGCGACTACGTGTGAGCACTCGAGTACTGTTTGCGAAAATTATTTTATAATCATTTTATTACACCCTCGAACCGAGTGGCCAGCTGCCAGCACCAGCAGCAACAACATGAAAGTGCCTGCAAAACTTTTCATGGCACACACCTGCTACCCGGATGCTTGGATGATGGGATGCTTGGATGCTTGGATGCTGCGGATGACAATAGTTTGGCTGCCAGTCTGGCTGGCTAGCTGGTTACCATTTTGGCCCCCTATTGATGCCAACGTTCTGAGTGGAACCCACACACGTTTATGGCATTGAATCTTAATTTTCGTCAGACAATGACGAAAATGGAGCATAATAGATAGAATTAAGTGCAAGTGCAGCAGACAGCAGGGGGTACAAGAGAATCACTGTATGTAGGGGGAAAAAGCTCCGACCTGCTTAACCTGGAAGCGGAACTTTGCCGTTGTAGCCGCAACTAGCTAACCATAAAGCCATTAATAAAGTGTTTTCAATGGCTTTCAGCTAAATGCAACGACTTCAGCAAAATGGCGATTTCGCCGCCTGAGAAAAGCTTTTGTGTTGGCGACTGCAATCGCTGGGTAATCTTGTCAGCTGACAGGCGCCCAAATGATATATGGAAAGCACATTGATCGATAAGCACGACTTAAGGATATATGGCTTTATGTTTATGATGAGATACGCTATGGTATGATAACAAAATAAATTAGGAAGCGGAACCGAACTGATTAAATTATACCAAGCTATCACAAGTTCAGCTAACTAGAAACCCATTCAACCAACTACTTGCCCCTGACACACTCTTGGCATCAGGGCTGTGGCATAACTTAACTCTGAGTGGAGTGAGTCAGATATAACTAAAATGAGCTCCACTTATTGAATTGAAGTCTTGACGTAAAAAATTTCTTATACCTTTTAATAAGTGTAGTCTTAGTTAATTATGTTTGAGTTCTCTGTCAATATTAATTTTGCAAATTTAAATTAGACATTTGATGGATGTCCTACACCCTTCCCTCCTTCCCCCTCCCCCTCCTCCACAGAAAAACCTTTGCATAATATTCACGTATATGTTCGACGCCTGTCTGTTCAGTTGACATTGGCTATGGCAAACTTTTTGAGTTTGAATAATACTAACAGGCCAAACTTAAAGATCCATGTTCAACCGGAGACGCCCACGCATTGAGCCAAATAAGCTGCGGAAGTTCTCATCAAAATTTAGCAAAATTTTGCCACAAATTTCACGCAAATTTTGCCATCATAAATTTAAGATGCTGAATCGTAAACTTGCCGGATTGGGTGGAAGTGTTGTTTTAGGTTGTGGGTGGCCTTCCTCGGAAAAGTAACGTTAAGAGCATAACCTTTAAATGTTTGCCACCTACGCAGCAGAAGAGAATTCCGGTGTTGGTTGTTGTGGGTAAAGAGAACAATAATAATTTTAATGAGTTATAAAAAGTGCTTTTATAACTCGTGCAAATAAGCAGAATTCTACTGCTGCCAGCGCCAGTTTTAACAGTAAACAGTAAACAACAACAGCAACAAAAGAAGCCCAAATCAAGCAAAACAAAAGATGTCGTCAGCTGAGCACCTGAAATTCAGACATAACAATTTGAAAGTTTTAAATGCGCTGCAGCAAAATAATTTAGTCGCAATATTTTATGGCTCAATTTCCGTTTTTTTTTTTTTTTTTTTTTTACCAACTTCCGCCCGCTGCCTGCATTGAGCCGCAGCGAATGCGCCCAAAACAAGTTGAAGCTGCCGCGGATGATTAAACACAACCAGACCCAGCTCAACTATCCAGAAAGAGAAGGGAGCAAAATATAGGCAGACAGAGACAGAGATGTTTTCACCAAGCCCTGGTCTGTTGCCAGTTATTTTCTTTGTAAAAAATGATAAATATGTCGAGATCTATTTCGTTTTTTGTTTTTGTTTTTTTACGGGTGTGTCACTTAATGGCTTTATGTTGAATGCTCAAGTATTGAACAGGCAGGCCGACAATATTGAGATTTACATTCTTGGCACGACAGATTTCCAGCTGTTATTTGTTATTATCATTTTTGCTGATGATCTGTTTTCAATTTTTGTATTGAAGTCAAGGCGAAAGTGAGGCAAGTCAGTGTTATTATTGCTGGAGTAGTTTGTAGATACAAAATGGATAATCAACTTGACATAAGATTGAAAGGGATTATATATTATTAAGATAATATGCTGGCTATTGATATAATACAAATATATTTGCTTCATTCAATTTTAAATGCCTCCAGACTTGATGTAGAACAATTAATATAGTACAATAATTAAATAATATTGTAGCAATAAAAATTCAGAAAATATGATCATTGCATGAAGCAACAGAGGATTTTTTTCTCTAAGAATAGTCGCAAACATTAATCATTCCAAGTTTTTCAAAGTAAGAAAAAAATAGAGTTACACTCAACAAAATCAAATTAAAGAAAGCCAATAAATAGAAAGTACACGTGCACAAGCATAATATGTCAGAGCCAATATTTATGTAGCATTACAATACATTAAAATAAATGATGGAAAAAATTAAAGAAATTTCCGTATATACATACATATACATATACCGATATACAGTGTTCAGAGTTTTAGCAAATTAAGATAACAAAGCACCTTTGAGCTGAAATCTTTGGTACAGCTGTTTTTCAAATTAAACGTAAGTAAATTGAATATGAATCATGGAATAGCAATGGAATAGCAAGCACTTAATTCCGACTGAGTCGTTAAATCAGCTTAAAATTGTTTCTGGCTTCAGTCCTCTAATTAAGCAGCGTTAAGCGCATTTCCAGCGGTAAACAAATACAGACGCAAATCTTTAAAACTATCCAACCAACCAATCAACCAACAAACTAAACAACTTCGTATGCCGTTTGCCACACGATTGAGGATGGCTATAAATAGGAATGGGAACTAAGAACTCGGAATAGACGTGCAACTGGCAGGCGTAATATATTTGCATTAACCTAGTGACACATTTCGACATAATCTGATTAATTGGCGTGTAAAGGAGAAATAAATTGAGCGAACTAATGAAGCGAAAGAAAAAAAATACGATGAGAAGATGTTGCAGCAGCAATTCTAACCGATTGGAGCTGGCGTCAACGCCCACCAGTTGCAACCCAGGGTCTGCAAATGAGTAAGAGTCGCCATGTGAGTGGCTTCCAGTAATAATTTGCTCGAATCTTAGTTTCTGACTGGCTAGATGTTTGACTGGTTGACTGCCTGCCTGAATGCCTGCTTGGCTGATAGTAAATTTTTCTATGTACAATTAATTGATGTCAACGGCTTGGTGCAACAACCAGGAAGATTGAGCAACGAGACCGCAAAACGGCGTCGCTATCGTCATATCGGCGCTTTGGCAACTTCATCAAAGACGCGTCAAACTGGCGGCGTTTGTCTTTCTTGTGGCTGCTTTTGTATCTGCCTGTCAGCCTCAGACTCGAACTCCACCTCAGCTCCAGTCTCAGACGCCGCCAACGCCGCAAAATCAATCAGGCATGGCAAAACACCATACTTTCCACATTTACAATACACACTGCCCCCCCCCCCCCCCCCCCCCCCCACCCCCCACCCAGCTCTCATTCTAATCCACACTTAGGGCAGCGAAGTTGCGCCCAGTCGCCCACATTTCCAATTTATTAAATGACATTTGTTTTGTGCGCTCGACTTGTATTTGTTTTCGCCTAGGAGCATACATTTATATATATATATATATATATACATTACACATATATTTGTGCCTATGGCCCCAAAGCATCAATTTTTAATTTCATTAGCGTGGCGCGACCCTAGAGCCCCACTTTGGATTTTCATTATCTGTTTTTCCAATTTGCATTTGCCGGTTTTGTGTTTTGGTTACAGCACTCGCACATTTTCCGGTTCATGCATTGCCCATTTGAATTTTAAATGATTATTGATTTTCTCCATTTTTATCTGTTTTTCGTGTGCTGTTTTTGAGCTGTGCTTATCGATGGCCTATTTGGTGGCCTTCTAGGCAGACACTGGCGGCTGCCAGCTAGGCCAAATATTCAAAATTCAGGGCCAAAATTCATGTTAATTACCTAAAGTGCACAAAGTTCTCGGCGTCCGTTAAAAAAATAAAACAAACAATCGAAGGCGAATTCGGATCGAGTAGTTTAAAAATAAAACACAGGTAGTTCTATGGCATAAACAAATCTCATCAATGGCACAATTTGAAGTAAAATTATTTTTACTACTGCGGGAACTAAACATAAACAAAGAAGGCACCTCACTTATCTATTAGTTAGTCTTTAAATCATTAAACCAAATTTTATGGATTTGCAGCTCTTTAAAAGCTATTATAACAAACGATTTCAGTAAGACAACTGCGAAGGATATTAAGTACTTATCTGATAGGAATTCTCTAGTGAAATTTTCTTAACAGCTTTGGCTGAATTCATGTTTATTTAATGTGGAGACCAAATATCGATTTACTTCTTAATTCAATACATTTTTATTGAAGTAATCATTAAAATCGAGTGTAAACTTTATCATGTGCAGGTGCTGGTCATATAAATTTTGGCAATATTAAGGATAAACTTAAAATTACAATTCGGGTTCTGAGTATAAATTCATCTGTGCGTTGCTTACTCACTTGGAAAACCACAACAACAAATATTTGAAAACCAACGAAACGCACCTGGCCATAATCTAAAATGTTTATTTTACAATACAATTGCGGAAAATTGCGCAGTAATTTTGCCAAAGCACAGAAGAAGCCAACCCATTCAAAACTGTGTGGGGGAAGGTGCGAGGTGGAGCTGTTTCAAATATTTTATGGGTGGTGGCGGTTTAAATATATATATGCAATTCAAAGAAAATTGCTTACTTTTATTAATGATTTGAAATTGCAGAAATTCAGGTAAAATCGTTGACCAAATCAAATACGAAGCATGCAAAAGCTGTCCAAATATCTGAATTTCGGGCAAGAAAATAAAATACAATAGAATGGAATGTCTGAGATAAAACCAAATATAATAAAATGTTTCTTTAAAATTTACACACAAAATGTATGGATATGTAATGATGATAAAGAATTTTCTACAATGGAAGAAATGGATGATGGATTATTATTGTTCAAATAAATTTTGGTGTGTGCTTTAACTATAAAAATATTTGAATGTTCTACAAATTAAAATTATATGAGAACAATTTCATAAATAGAAAACAACAAAAATGGGCAAGAATTCATTATTTACTGAATTATTGTTGCATGTTGGAATTTTTGATGCAAGTTACTTTGGCAGCTGTTCATTAAAATCCACTCATTGAGGGTCGAAACAGACTCGACTCTTTCTCAAAAACAATTTGACATGCTTTCGAATACTCGAAGAGCAGAGTAAAAATAAATAGTTGCAGCTCATTAAAGTCGCATTAAAGTCGTGCTTTGCTATCGCTATGCTTTGTAATTTGGCTTAGTTTGCACTTTAAGCCATTTGCAATGATGGCTTTTACTTTTCTTTTGTGCCGTAATTTTGGAAACGGGAAAAGAAAAGAGTTCAACTAGTTTGGTTTTTAATGCTTCATGCTTCACCAGCCCGCCCTTTGGTGGTGCTAATTGTTCATTTGAAGTCTTGCTCTTTGATGCGGGCTGACTTGACGTTGATAAATGAGGCGCTCCGCTTGTCTGCGAATAGGTTCTGCTGTAGGTTCTACGGATCCGTCGACTAACTAACTAACTTGATAATGCATAACTGAAGCAAACTTGGTTCTAAAGTTCAACTGAGCACCGTTGTGGTTGTTACATGTAAATTTTCTGCTCAATTAAGTTGTCAACATTTTGACAAACATTTGCGCTCATTAGAGACTTTGCCTAGCATTATTAATACTTGGCTGCTGCTGCAGCCTCCCAATCGAGGCGAACTCGAACTCAAACTCAAACTCAAATTGAGCCCAAGAGCAAAATGTTGAGTGGTAGGCAATTTGTTGGTGATTTGCATAAAATGCCTCTCAGAACTGCCACTTGGGCAGTGAGTTGTGATTTCTTTTGGTTGAGCTGCTTTTCCACTTCCCGGCTAATGTAGGCAGCCAAAGCAACTGTCAGTCAACTCTGACATTTGTTGATTTGAATTATTTCATTTGTTTGCACCCCACCCGCCATTGATTTGCTTAACAGTTCAATGAAGCATATGCGCATTGCGAAGATGGGGATGGGGAGACGTGAACACGCCCCCAAATTTCTGATCCTAACTTAATTGAGTGCAACTGTTAAATACGAGAGTACTCCCAGCATAATTGTTCAATTGAAATGATTGAGCTGGCCAGCGTCCACTGCTCTCTCGATAAACAACATGCGGCAATTAGTGCAGCAATTTTTAATTGATTGAAACAACGCTGACAGCGACTGTCATTGATAGTCCCAGAACCCATGGGCTGTGAGCGTGCGAAAGCTTGAAAAAAGAAGTAAGCTATCGAAGATTGGCTGTTGCTCAGTTCTTATAATCTTAAACTCTTGGCCCAAACGCCGATAAGTAGGCTTTAGCCATGCTACGTGCTCAGCCAAGCATTGGAAAAGCTGCATCATGTGTCTGTTGCATGTAGCCATGGGCAATGAAAGCAAATCGTTGGGCTTAGGCGCTAAAGCATGCTCTGATATGCGATAGCACTTGGGCTGATTTTTAACGAATACTCGAATAACCGAAGCGAGCAGATAAAACTTTTGATTTCAGCGAGATATGAAATGTATACATACATATTTAATCTGGCTACAAATCGCGTAAGCAATTTTCAACTGTTTCAATGTTGCAGCTGTTTTCTGGTTCAAATACATTTAATTGTATCTTAAGTTATTTCAATTTCTGCTGCACCAATAGATACAATACTTTTTGCGCCAGCTCAACTCACACTTATCCGACACGCCCAGCTGCCACTTATTCAGATACGCTTCTTATGCACGCTGGCATATGCTTATTCTGCCGCATCTTCTTCTACTACTATTTTTTTTAAGCCAAAGATACATTTCATGCTTCGTGCAGATGCTTGAAATGTGTCAATGCCACCACACCAGACAACAACAACAACAACAAAATGGGATTCTTGATGTGTTGCCTTCGCCTATGGGCACAACAAGCTCGACGAGAGCTGTTAGTTTTTGCCGGCTTATGCAATCCATTGGATACATTTTTGCAGCTCTATCTGTTGACATGCAAAATGCATAACCCGCCTGCTTGTCTGTCTATCTGTCTGTTTGTGTGTCCATTAATTTGGCACTCACGTTGCATATGGAATTGAGTTGCAGTTGCAGTTGCATCTTTGGGCCTATAAATAACCGCGTCAAACAGTTAACACCATTAACCGCATATTAATTGGCCGAAATAGACACCACGAAAATAACACCAGCAGGATTAAGCGCCACGACAAAGTCGCCAAGTCTCGACATTTGCCTGACATTTGTGTAGATGCCATAGAAGGCGTCGCATTGCCACATGTGGAAAGCCTTAAATGGCTGTCGGCGTCTGCAAGTCGCGTATGTCAAATATATATATATATATATATATATATATATAAATATATATATGTATTTATATACATATGTTTAGCTTACTATCCACTAAACCATTGCCATGCAAATGTCAGCCAGGAGTGGGGAGTTGGTGTGGGGTTTGGTTGCAGTGTGGGTGCGGGCTGGCGGCAGTTGTGGCGATAATTGCACATTTGAGGCACGCAAAAATTGTCAGACAGTCCCCGCACTGCCCCTGCCTCTTAGTGTACTAATAAATATCAATTGTTTGTACATCAACAACAAATATGCGAAGAACAACAACACAAACTCAAACAGCAACTGTATTTCCTTGTCTACATACATACACATACACACACACACACACACACACACACACACACACACACACACACACTTGCAACGATGCTGAGCATGCATAAATTAAGTGCAATTAGCATAAACAATTTTCAGCTTTTAGCTTCAATCAAGAGGGGATCTTAGGCACAAGCGGCAACTGCCAGGAGCAGCTACATGCCACACATGCCACATGCAACAATCACGAGAAATGCACACTGCATGCTGCGATCCGCAAATATGGTGAATCAACTACGAGGAGTTCTTAATGTTGCCATCCATTCCGATTATTAAGTAGACAAATTTGGGAACCGACAACGCAACGTTGTTTGGCCAATAAGTGCAAGTCTATTCCTGACTTTAGTTTTCGCTTTAAATTACGAGTTTATTTTGCAGTATCTAAAATGATTTGTTTACCTCGAGAGTACTTGGTGCAATAAACATTATTGCTTAGCTCGAAAGACAAGGATAAGCGAACGAAGTAAAACTGAACTCAAATATTTTTTATCTTCCTTGCTGAAAGAAAATTTCCGCTTAAGCTAAACATTCCTTAAACCGTTTCATTTTGAAGTATGTACTTAAATTGTAGCCGGATTCCACTATCAACATATTTTACATTGTCGAATATCTGCAGAATGTAATGATGTTGCCTGCACATGCTCCTATAAGGGACAACATTTTGTACATTCAACATTCGTAAAGTATGTGGCGAATTTCAGAAATTCGTTTCGATTTTTGTATTTTTTGGAATCGCCAAATGTAAGGAATGTGAATGTAGGAATTGATGGGCATAATGGCATCCGTTGTATTTGCTTTTGCCAATTTATGGTACAATATTAGGCTTTGATTGAGCCATTGAGTAATTGTCAAATTCATTAGAATCCAAAATGATGACTTCATACTGCAGCTGTTTTCAAGCGAATTGAATCAAAAGTTTCGAATAACATTTGCAGACGAAGATCCGATTAGATATGCCACAAATTGAAGCCACTCAAAATTCAGTGGGCTCATAGTGTCCACAAGTAACCACAGCAAGGAGTCCCAATGAAGAAGACCTTCGAGCACAGCTCCAGCTAGGCCAGAGAAGGCACATTG
Source organism: Drosophila anomalipes (assembly GCA_035041615.1). NCBI lineage: Eukaryota > Metazoa > Arthropoda > Insecta > Diptera > Drosophilidae > Drosophila > Drosophila anomalipes. The sequence continues at coordinate 780,378 of JAWNKZ010000158.1, forward strand.
TTGTTGCCTATTTACAATTTAATAAGTATACAACACATAAAAACGTATGTGTATATAATATATAAGTAGTACACAAACACATGTATAGACTTATGGAAATTTATGCACAGTGCCTCTTAACTAAATACGTTCAAGACCTCCACCAAAGTTTATATAGATGTTTTATTATATTATATATATATATATATAAATTCCAACATATTCATCGATTTTAATAAAAAAAATCTTATTGTATAGAATCTGCCATTGTTAATGCAAAACAGGAAAGTCAGCGGTCTCAAATATTTATGTTTTATTTATTAGAAACTATAAAAAAAATGACATTTTTATTTGGCTCAATATTTGTTTGTCAAGGTTACATTTCCTTTCATATTATCCAATCAGTAGAAAAATAGTCGAAACCTTATCGAATCATTTTTCGAAGAAACGTTTTCTACATATTCGTATTAAATTTTCATGAAACAAACTGCAGCTCGCGATATAAACCAAACAAATGTAAGTGAAGAGATATAAAGCAAAATGCAAAGACATATTCAGTTGAGCGGCGCTGTATATATGAAGTGCAAAACGCGTATATGGAACGTATTTATCAGTATGGAATTTAAATAGCGTTCACGAAATGCTAAAGTGAATACGTAAAAGTAAGTGCAGCTTTTGGCAGGCAATCGCAGGTAAATAAATACAAATATTTGAGAAATTTATATAAATATCTGGCTGCTTGTTGTAAGGGGAGACAGCAGACAAGCAGACAGTGAATACCAATGAAAAATATGGAAGAAACCGAAAATATATTTTTGTCGCTCTTTAGAAATATTTCAGAGTTAGCTATAATAAAACTGACTTGAACAGACTTTGAAATAGAGCCTTTAAAATATAATTTTTTTTAAATTTAAAACAAACTTTCTGTGCTCTAAGTGCTAAGTAGTTTTAAATCCAAAGATTTTAAATTTAGTTGTTTTCAAATGCTAAATGAATTGAAAAAGAGTAATTTACGGAATCAAAGGTCTGGCTGAACTCGCTGTTTATAACATTCAGGTGCATTTTGTTTTCAAAACCCGCAATTACAATTGAAATAAGAATTTCATATAGTATAATCATGAACAGCTGCAGCTGCAACAAATAGAATGCGGATCCCCACGATAATCAAGTCAAATATTTATCTTTATGGACAATTTGTTCCAAGGTCAAATTTAGTTAAAATTTATAGTCGCGGGTAAGCATTTAATGTGTTTAATTAGTGTCTCATTTTCCTAAATATATTTTAATTCTTATGATTTAAATTTAAGTATCGTCACATGTTAAATGCGTTAATTTAATTTCCCGTTATTGACAATGCCAGCAAATTTTTTAATTGAAAACATTGCTAGAAAATAATGATTAGTTATGCACAAAATTCATCAAGAAATCAAAATATTTTTGTGTCATTTAACATTTGGCCCCTCAATTGGGTATCTCAATTGAGAATGTTTATTTTCGGGTGCTTACCAATATCCATTTATCTGAATTGAAATATCCAAGTAAGTGGTAAATTATTATTAACATTGCTTTCTCTGATTGTAGAGTGCGAAGTAATTACATGCAGTGCATTTAGCAGTCGTTCTTGCCTCATAAAGTGAGCTATTGCTATTAATTGGTGGCGTTGTGGCGCTTATCTACGCTGCCACCCATTCGAAGTGGGTCAAAGTTGCTTTGGGGTTCAAATCCCTACCGCAACTCATAAATTTGTGGGGCGGCAAACATGTGTGCTTTTAATAAATACGAGTATAGCTTAAATGAAATAGCAGCATCACAACTCGACCATTAAAAACCCGACGAGGGCAGCTTTCGATTTCATTGTACAAATTTGCTGCATCCAGTGGTATTAATTATGTGCCTTGTGCTTTTCATCATCATCGTTATGCCCATCGGCAGCCTCATAAAGAACAATATAAACAAGAACCGCATCCACATATATACACATAAATATTTACATACATATGTACTTCAATTGTAATCATCGGATTGTTAGATAAAAGTGACAAATTTATGTACGACTTTTGTTTTGGAATGGGCAACTGCATGTTTTATGTATATGTACAACAAATGAATATTATGGGACCCCAAAAAATGATGTGGGTATTATGTTTTGGAAGTGGTTCATATATATGGGGACATGTAATAACAAAGAAAAAGAAGAAAATTATAACATAAAAGAGTAAACGTACTTTGAGCGTGTTGGTAATAAGAATTTGAGCTACAACTGAAACTGAACTGGTCTGCAAAATACAAAAAATAATCAAAAAGAAAAAGATCAGAACAGAATATTGACAGATAAAACGCGGATTATGTACAAATGCATTAATAAAAGTGATTAAATTTGGTATTAAGATAGCCACAAATATGTTTCCTACAAGATGTTGAACCAGATGTTCTGGCTACAAATGCGTACCGCAGCTGTCAAACGTTCAACTCCAGATTGCTTTTCATTTTGCACTTTCAAAATAGGCCACAAATGAGTCTAACGAAAGCCAGTTCAAATACATAAATGTTGACATCATCGATGTGTCCAGGAATTTGATGTTAATAACCGGCCAACGGAAATCGAATGGGGAACAGAAGACCCTAAATTTTGTTGCATGAATGGGCAATGGACTTTGTGTGAAAAAATTCAAGTTGAATACGGTTTTTAATTGTGTATATACAAATATACAATTAGAGCATATAAGAGTGCAAAGTTTTCATTTTTTATGGGTTATACAAAACACATTGCAAATAGGGCGTGTGGAAATCAAATGCCGAATAGCCGACCCTCAATTTTGGAGCATGAATAAAAGACTGGATTTTGTGTTAAATAATTAAAGTGGAATATGGTTTTTAATTGCGTGTATATAAGTACAAATTTAGAATATATAGGAGTGGATGTTAATCGAAGTAAGATCATCTGTAAGCAGCGCAAAGTATTTAATTTAATTTTAAGAGGAATATAGCAATATGAACTGATTACCTCGAACACATTTCAGATAGCAGACCCTTAATGATGGGGCATAAATAATAGAATAGATTTTGTCTCAAATAAATCAAGTGGAGTATGGTTTTTAATAGTGTATATATAAGTACAAACTTAGAGTATATAGGAGTCGATATTTGTCTTTGTAAGATCATCTGCAAGCAGCGCAAAGTATTTAATTTTTTTATGGGGCATATAGCAATATGAACTGAGGACCTCGAGCACAATTCAGATGAGGCGTGTGCAGTTTGACTCATATAGTCCTAATTAAAAAGCTGACAAACAAAGACATCTGTGACTGTCTCCTCCCCGTTCCCATCCTCATCCCCGCTCGTCCTCGTCAGAGACACGGTTGGAATGTGCACAATGAGATAAGCCAACAGCAGCAGCAATAACAATGGCTAACAACTGTAAAAGATAAAAAATCGCACACGCATATATACAGATGAAGATGTGCGACAATGTAAATCCAGTTGAGATACAACCAGGCAAAAGTGTGTCTGTGAGTAAATGGAGTTACTGAAATCCCAAAGAAACCAACACATATATTCATAAGGTGCTGGCGAGACTGTGGCTGGGTCTGGCTCTAAATCTCAGTCCGAGTCTGATGCTGATGATGCTGGGGAAGCAAGCAAATAAAATGACAACTTTAACAAAAAAAACTGCACAGAGAAGTCCTCTGTGAGTACTCGAGTGAGTACTCCAACTGCAACTTCAACTTGAACTCGAATTCACACTCGACACACAATATTCAGAGGCGGCTTTCCTTCTACCCCTTTGAGCTACTGAAAAGATTCAATAAAATGCAAAGTAAATAATAATAAACGACCTTCGCTTGCTGCCAGCGAGAAACTCGCCTTTAGGCATTGGACAGACGAGCGTGGGATATTAAAAGTGTGATCGGACACAGTTTTTTAGTAGGGGTGCCAATCAAATAAAAACATTCTTCTTCTTTTTAAGGGAGCACATGAAATGTGAGATGCAAAGCGAGTGCTTATTTACACAACTTATATATACTTGCCATGTTTTTTTATGGCGTATCTGGCTGATGTGCAAAGAAAATTGTTGGGCAAGTTGCATGTAATTAAATGATAAGTCACTTGTAAATTTCATTATCACACAAAGTGGCACATGGGCATAGAGATTGATCTACTTGAGATCGCTTGGTAACCGATGATGACAAAATTGGTCTACGAGAACTATCTCTCTTATGCGATGTTTGTATTTAAGATATTATTATTTTTTTTATTATTTTTTATTAGCGTACTGTTATCAACATATATCTATTTTTTTTTTTATATTTTTATAAGTTATAAGCTTGAATAGGCCTTCGGCTCGCTTCATATGTTTCTATATGTTAAGTGATTGTTTAGTATTTTGTTGAGATCGATTTTTTTTTTTCATTTCATCGCTGTTTGGCTTATATTATTTTTAAAAATTAAAATACGAAATTTGTGTATTTCAGCGCATGCAGCATAAATTCTTGCTTAACGCCGTCGTCATATTTTCCTAAACCCCGCACAACAACAACACCAACAACAACAAGAACAATAAAAACCACTAAACAACAACTTGAAAAAAGAGAAGAAGAAAAAACAGAAATGTTGGTTCATTTAAGGTAGATAAAGTATCGAGTACGCGCACAGCCAGCGATGTACTGCAAAATGAAAATGAAATTCACCGCACAATGCGCACAGAACGCAAATAAAAAAGAGGCTAAAAAAAACTCCGAAAAAAAGGGCGCACAATTTTAAACGTGACTGTTACAAAGAATTTCATTTCATTTATCACACACAAATTTTTGCCATGTTGCCGACGTCGCCGACGTTGACAAAAATGATTATTATAAATTCGACCTTATTACTCTTGTTACTCTCGTTTGTTGTACAACAGTTTTTCGCGTTTGGTTTTGTATTTCACCTCATGGGAAGCAAATGGGCGCACATTAAATATGAAAAGCATTGCAGCTGCAACATGACACTGAGCACAAAATCACTTTGTTTTCATTACGTATTTCCTTTTTTTATGTTGAAGAGATCCTCGCAAGTATCTATCACGAATGCAAATGAAAATCTGTTTTTCGTTTCGTTTCGTTTTGGCCTTTGCCGGTTGATCGCGATCTGCGCGCGCCGCTTCTGCATACAAAACGCAACCAACTTACGCGCCGGTGTCTCGTTAACTGACCCAACAACAACGCCCGCCGCATGCGTTAAGTGAGCGTGTGTCGACGTCGGCGTCGGCGTTCGTGTTGGCGTCGCTGTCAGCGTAGCTGCAGCCACTTTGCGCTCAAAACTCCAATAGCACGAAACGAAACTTGTTCTCCCCAATCCACAACACACAAGCACACACACACACAGGCATACACACACACACACTTGCTCTCTTACTTGCACTCACAAGAACACACTCACACACACTCACGCATGCGGAGGAGAACTTGTTGCTCGCATTTTGAGTTTTGTTTATGCCGTGGAACTGTTTACATGTCAATGTATAGGATTATATCTGTGTATTTTTTTCTTTTCTTTTTTGAGTAGTGCGCTTTGTTTTGTTTCCCGCTTGCGCTTTTTGCCCTCCCCCCTTCCTTCCACCTTTTGTCTCTCTGCGAGCTTCTGGCTCATTAAGTGGTTGTGTCGTTACGTTGAGCATGAGCTGAGTGGCTTGTCTGCCGGCCAATTGAGTGGCGCTCTTGAGTGTTGTTGTGATACTCGTAACAATTCAAAGAGCATTACGATTCGCCTTGTTTATTGCCACAGTTTTTTCATTTTTATTTTTGCCTTTTTTCCGTTTTTATTTTTGTTTTTATTTTTGTTTTGTCATTTTGGCTTATTTCAATACGATTTATAAATGCATTTCAATGGCCCGTTTTGTCGCTCTGCTTTATTTTTCCGGCATTTCGATTGTTTTTATTTGATTTTTATGACATTTTACACACATTTTTTGCGGTTGCCGTTTTCGACTCATGAGTCACGGACGGGTTGTGGATCATAATGTAGTACTGAAGGATTTATTGGATGAATTTATGTTTATATGCAACTGGAAGTGTCACCATGGAAAAGAGATGCTTTAAATTTAATCTGTGTGATTTTTAAGAGCTCAGGTGCTGATATATAAATCGGTAAAGTACTGATGAAATACAGTTCTATTTCTTTCATTGTTTTGTTCTTTTGTTTTCCTTTAAGAGAGTTTGTTTTTTAATTTTTGAAAAGTCATTTTAAAAAGGCAAATTAATTTGCAAATTTAAATAAGACTTTCTATGCGAAAAACATTTTTCATTTCACAATTATCGAGGAAGGCCGAAAATAAATGATGTGGCTCAGTCAAAGAGTCACAAGTTCTCCAACTGCAGCACTTTCTGCCTCACTCACTTTCCACACACATATTAGTTTCTCTGATTTTCCACATATTTCTTCATTGGCAACTTAACTCAAAGCCAAAAAAGTATGGAAAACTATTGCACAAATAAGCCAATTTCTGCTGCAGTTGGTTTGTCCGCTAAGCGACTGAGAGATGATATTATTAAATGGCAAAAAAAAATATTCTATTCGCCACTTTACGCAGACATCGTCATCGTTGCAACATGTGACAAAGTGTGAAAAATGCTTGCAGCGAGTTTATTATAAGTATATACATTTTTTCTTTAATTTTAGTCGCTCTGCCAGCGGATTTGTCCACACTTGTGCCGCCGGCAAAGGACGTGCCACAAAAATGTATTAACTCCAGACGCGACAGCTCGGACGACTGAGCTCTGGACGGAAAAAGGCGGCAAGAGTTTTTTATATCCATTTTGAAGTGTCGCTGGAAAATCTATTTTGAGCGCATAATTTTTCACGCTGCCACCTTTTGGGGCAGCATTTTTTTTTGCTTTTTTTTCTGGCTTTGCTTTGCTCTCTATATGCATATATTTCTTCACAAAAGCCGATTTGTCGTCTGCTTGAAAAAAAAAGTACGAGTATCTTTGGCATGTTTTTGTTGTTTGCTGGGTTTGTTCTTGCAGCCGGATTTCCTGCACTTGTAAATTGAAATTTAGTCTGAAAGCAGCAGAAGAATTGCAAGTTCTCAAGTTAAAAGTCTTCTTCGCTTTTATTTTTAAACATTTATTAATTACGATCAATGATAAATGCTGACGAATTTCCAACACTTGTACTTTAAGATAAATCTACATTTACGGCTGAATCATCGTTCGATAGTAATGAAAAATTATAATAAATAATGTTTTTCAACTTTGAAGCAACGTCGCGGGTATTTACAAACTAAATCCGATTATATTTTAAAGTATCTTTTGCTGGCAAAAAAAAAACTTTTGGCCAATTGGTTATATGGTTATTTTCTACGCGTTTATATTTGCGAAGCAAAGTTAACAGTTTGTGCAAACTTTAATTTCTCATTTAATGCCCAAAATGTTTACTAAATATCGTAAAAGGGGCAAGCAAATTTTTATGAAATATGCTCAATACCAATTCGGTTAAATTAAATTGGAAAAACGTTTCGTTGCACACAAAAGGGTTCTGGAAGACAGCGAAAAAAAATGGCCAAAAAATGAAAAACAATTAAGAATGCTGTAGTCGAGTCAGCTCGACTACGAGATACCCCAATAATAAGTCAATTTTACAGTCAGCGACTTCTAGTTAATATATAGTATCCATATTAATTAGAAGTCGCTGACTTTAAAATTGTGACTTTCAGGCGGACATAGTTATAACGACTCGGCTCTGTTACATACTTTTGCACAAAACCACTCTACCGTTTTTACAAATTTGTAATGCGTTCGGGGTATAAAAAAACAAATGGCCGTGTAAATGAAGTGGCCTGCGTTTCGTTCTTTTCACATATTTTTTTTTGTGTGTGTGTGTTACGATGTGAGAGTCTATGTGTGTATGTTTGTATTTGCTCGCATTTTCAATACAACCGAACACGTTTGACAATTATGTACGACTACATTTCGTGGCAGATTGCTGCACTTTTTGCACACAATAATTGCAACATGTTTACAAAATGGCACAAAAAGTCAACGACAACGAGAGCAGTGTGTGGTCTTAAATTGATAGTGGGTGCTGTTGGATGGCAGTTGGGTGGCAGTTGGGGTGGCTTATGCACCTGGAGCCGAGTTACAATCATAGCCAAAGTAATCACATCGAGCAACACACGGAATTCCATAGCCAGAGGCAGACTCAGACCCAGACCCAGAGTAGGAGCCAGAGCTAAAAGCTAAGCCATTTTAGCGTGACAATCAATTGATTTCCCAAGTGGTTGGCGGAAAATATTTTGTTTGTAGTTTTGAGTGCTGTGAAAGCTTTTCTATTTTTTTTAGAATTGCAATCGCTTTTTATTTTTGATTATTTTTTTTTTTACATTTTTGACAGGTCTGCTGCATTTTATGATCAATAAATCATTTGCAGTGTGCTGTTTGCGTCTGGCTGATTTAAAGAAATAACATGCCAACAGGACAGCATTGATGAATGGGCACTATTAGAAAGCTGCTTTGCTGTTTAATTTTCGCCCGCTTTTTTGTTGTTTTAATTGTTAATAACCATTTTGTATTGGTGTTATTTGATGTGCATTTAAATTCTGATCGGTGAAGTTTAATATTAATGTGCTTGTCGCGGTTTGTTTCCCGACTACATTATCTTAAAAAAACATTGCATACTTTTGGGATTGCATGAGAAATGATGAAATGTGAAAATGTCTCTTGTCCGACATACATTTTCCGAAATATTTTATATTATAGTTATCATAGTTTTTAAAACATCATTTATAAACAGCAAGCGGCCATAAATCACAGACATTAAGGCATTCAAGAATGACCAACATAATTCACACTGCGTATGAGTGATTTATTAAAGAATTTTCGATTCGAAATTGATTTCATTGAGCATGGGCTGCATAATAAACTAAGCCAAGCTGCAGTCGTGTTGTTGCAACCACATTTTTTTCCAACCCGAACTGACCACAGCACCAAAGCTCTCGGCAAGCTGGCCAGTAGCCAGGAGGCCAAGTGGACTCAAGGACAACGATGACAAGAAGGGCAGCAGCTGCTATTGTGGCCAAGTCTACTGGTCATAGTGGGTTAAATGAGTTAACTGAGTGTGTGTATAAGTTCGACGTCAATATCGACCACATGTGGTTAAATTATGGCAACTAGAAATGTGCACAGTGTCAGGGCCCCCAAAGCATTCAGTTGGCTCCCTATGTGGCTTCTGCAATTTCAGTGCGTTTTTGCCACATTTATTTTGCTATTTTTGCAGTTTAACAGGAAATCAATGAGATATATTTCACAGTGCAAAGCAATTACTTTTTAGTTGCCTAACCCTCTGGCTCAGCACCAACTGGCCAAAAGACGAACTGACGCTTTTAAATGCATTTGTACGACTTAAACGGGCGCATTGTGCCTGCTTTGGGTTAAGTGGCAACACAATTGTATTCTCCAGACCGTGTTCTCCTCACTCACCATAGAATTTCTCACGTAATTACCCTAATACGCCAAGAGTCCTCCATTATTTTCCCAATCTGCCAGAAGTAGTTCTACGGCGATGTCCAGTGTGAATTTTGGGCAGCCAAGTTTGACAAATTGCAGTGCAGACCTCGTTGAGCACTTTTCATTTTGCACATAGCCTGCGGCTTTAAGTTAACCCCAAAAGGCACATTGACATGACGACATTGATGTAGCTGATGCATCATTTGTGAGCCGGAGTCTTCAGCAAGTTTCGCATTAGGGAAGTGGATTGTATGCAGGGCAAGCGACGAGTTCGTCTCTAATTGCGGACGCATCTGATTGGCAGGCATGCAAGTGGCACGGCAATCGGCAGCATGCTGATTAAAGACTTGCCACATGTATCGGACATTTTGTGGCTTCTTAGTGACAACGTTGAAGTTTTGCGGCCATTATCAGACTTGTTTCGAAATTATTGTCTTATATTTGTTTATATTTAAGTCGACTAAGATTCTTTTTTTATATTATGTAAATATTTTAAGGACACAAATTTTAGTTTTATTATAGTATATTTGTTGTTTTTTTTAAGTGCAAAGTGGAATAATTGTTTTTGTTTTGTGATTTTTAATTTAAAGATATATTTTCAAAAATTCTTTGAAAGCGTATGTCAACGTTAATATACTGGTTTTCGGCATACTTTTAGATATAAATAATCTTCTGCAAATGACATATTCCACAATTCTAAGCTATTCTTTGTGATTCTCGATAAATATATTTTAATAATTAAAGACTAGCTTTTGTTGGCGCATGAAAACTTGTCATAGACAACTTTTATCTTTGTGTTTGCCCAATTTTAATTTCATTTCTAGCTGCAAAAAATTCATTTCATTTTATTAACAGAGAAAAGAACCCAAATCTTGTCATTGACGTGGTGAATTATTTTAATTTCTTGTGACTTGCCACATGGTGCATGCTCAAGAGAAATGCATGCAAAAAATTAAAATAAAATTGAAAACTTAATGGAATTTGCACGATTTTATAGAAATTCTTCGAGCTATGCAGATAGAACAGAACACGGACGGATTTTTTAGTGGTTAATTAACCGAAGTGTTCGCTGCGGCTTAGAGAGAGCTGCTTGTGGTCAGTTCAGGGGAGGTGAATTTTAACCAGTTGTTAGCAAAGTATTTTCCCACATCAGCCTGGCTCGTGTGTGTGCATGGGTGTGGGTGTGGGCGTGAGTGTGAGTGTGCCAAGCCATTGGGAGACTCCATTTAAGCAGAGTCGAGCGCTGCATAAAGCGTTTATTTTAGTACACAGAAAGTTTCACTTGCGCTTCTCCAAGCTGCTCCATTTTTGCGCTGGTTTCCTGGTAATTGTTTTAAGTTGCACTTATTTAAACTTTTACGTTTTCTCTACCGAAAACGCCCGCGCCCGATGCTCGACTAACTTTGGCAGCTTGTTGAGAAAGTTTTTTAATTCTATTTTGCTCATTTTTCTGTTTTACCATCACGTTGTTAATTTTATTAAAGTTGGCCTTATCAGTTTTTCGTCGGCTGCAACCTGCATGGCAAGCACAATTATTTTTTCCCAAAGCCGCATGGTAGAAAATTAAAAAAAAAAAACCAGGACGTTGAGCTAGTCTTGGTTCAAACGTTTTTTTTTTTTCGCCTTAATAAAATATTTAATATTTAAAAGATGTAAAGGATATTTTGCTAAATTTTAGTCGCATTAGTTAGGAGAGGGAACCGAACTTGAACCAATCAAAATATTTAGGTTTTAATGAGATTAAAAATTGGTTTTATTGAGTGTGAATAAGTTTAAATAATACTCAATTTCAAATTGAAACACATTTAATTTTTGATGCGTTGAGAGCCAACGAAAAATGTGTACCTAAAATGCGTAGAAAAAGAATAAAGGAAACCGGATTCGGGCGAGAACAATATAAGCTGGCAGGATGGGCTTAACATGAGTTGTTTTGATGTGGATTTGGATTTTGCAAGATAGATTGTGCCTGGCTCTAAATATAGAAACATTAGCATATGCCTCAAAGTAGCACAAGACTGTACATAGAAGAAGTCGGAGGGCGTAGCACGTTAAACCCTTAACGCCTGACATCTTAAGCCAACTCTCTTGCCTTTCCACTCAAGTGTCATATTTATGCGAACTTTGTTGCAAATATATATTACTATGCCGTTGTTCACTTGTTGTTTCTTGCTGCCACATACAAAAAAGAAACGTATTGTTTCGTTTTATGGCGTTGCCTTTTGCTTCTTGGTTGCTTTGCCTGGCTTGTGCTTGCTGTGTATTGATTTTCGCCTGAGCTTAGCTCGGTTGCCCAAAAGTATGCTACCAGCATACACAATATGTGCATTTTATGCGCTTTGATATTTTATACAAGCTCCCCCTCAACGAGTTATACATGGACATATATTTATTTATCTATATATATATATATATATATATATATTTGTATACAATGCGTGTGTGTGTACTTGTATATCCATTGTTTGCACGCTCTGTGACATTTTTATGCGGCCAAACTTTGTTGCATCAAATTTACGGTGCGTATGAGTAACGACAGCAGCCGCCATCCGACCCGTCACATTTGTGGCCCAATATTTTGTTGTTATTCGCATTGTTGCTGGCGTTGTTTTGCAAACCAAACGATATGTGTCGTAAAAAGCACACTTGCATTTATTAGCCATCAGCTGAACCCAACCCACAACCACAACCGAACACCAATCAAACTGCCAACTGCCAAGAAGAACGCCCCAAAAATACTATAACAAACAATGCGAAAGTAAAGGGCATTCAACATTTTCAACATTCTGTGTTGTTTTTCTTTTGGTGAGTTCGTTTTTGTTGTTTCTTGGTGTTGTTTTTTACGTGCATAATATGGAAATGTAATTGAATAATATATATATTTGGCAATTCGTATGTGCTAAGAAAACTAAATGTGTAAGATAGAATAAAAACACAATTTAGTAGTCTTTTGGCAATTATTGAAATAGTAATCATTTAAATTTGCATTTTAAATTCTTACATGCTGGGAAGAATTTTAACCTTTTCTAATTTTCAAATGAACTGCCAATGGCATCTGTAGTAATCTGTGTGCTCGGAAATTACAAATTATTTATGCTTCTTATGATTCCTTTCAAAGACCCACCCACACTTGAAGCACTGATTTGATTTTCTCTACAAATTACTTGCTGAAAAAGTTTGAGCGCACTTCCACTTTGCAAATATAATTGCACAAAAAAGTACGCGAGCACGCACAGAGACAATCAGACACTTGCACACCCACACCCATCGAAACACACCAACACGCACACACACGCACACACACACACACACACACACAGACACATGAAAAGGACCCTCGAAAAAATAAAATTGAGATGATGCTTGAACTGCTGAAGCTAAAACAAATTGGAGGCCATACAAATTACAACGGCAAAAAGTCACGGGCTCCAAGTCCCGTAAGTCAATTCAAATTCGCGGAAGAAAATTCGCCCGAAAGCCAGATGCAAAATTATGATAATATAACACAGCAAAAATGTGAATGAAGAAGTAAAGTAAGGTCGTGATAGACTTACCGTCATGTATTCATCCAAACGATGCTTCCAATTGTCAGATCTATCGATTAGATTGTTCCATTGCTCGGAAAGTTTGCCAACCTCGCGTCGAATGCTGCGTGCCAGCTCCCGGCTCTGCTCCTCAGCGGTCATGTAACGGGAGTCGGAGTCATGGGGAGCTGTAAGGATACGGCAAATGAATATGCGTGTGTGTGTGTGAGTAAATACAGCGTGAAGAAGTTACAAAAAAAAATGAACTGAACGAGCGGCAGACACGCTCTCTTTAGGCAAGCAAAAACAATAATTGCACCTGCTATCAAATTTGGTAGGCGGTCTACCTCCCCTACACATCCCCTACTCCCTTCCCGCTCACACTTTGTGCTGTGGCACGTAACGTAAGGGCGGGCTCAACTTTATGAATTAGAGATGATATTATGGTTCTTAATGTCTCCCGACAGCGATGATTATGCTGACGATGGTTGTTGGCTGGTTTTGCGGGCTTGGGCGGTGGAGCGAATTTGATTATGCTGATTGCACACAGTGATTAAATTTGCAATAAAATGATCTCAGCTTGTCGCAAGTGTCGAGCAATTGTCTAGAGTTCGACAATTTTCGACAGTACGCACTGGGAATAAGTCAAAGTCAAATTTAGCTGCACACGAGAGAGTTGTTTTTCACTTAAATTAAGTGCTTATCGTCTGGATTCAAAGAGTTACCTATAAGCCCAAATAAAGCTGAGCTTATTTATATTTAAATCAACGATTTCGGATAACGAGAAAACTCGGACCATGAAGGTAAAAAAAAAACACAACAACTTTAGCAATATCCGCTTCGATTAGCAAACTCGAGATCAAATCGACAGTCGATACGACGACAAGAAGCAGAACTGAAAAAGAAAACATAATAGAAGTGTCATGGAACATGAAAGACAGAGTGACATCCATGTGGAGGAAATGCAAAAGAAGAGAGAGCGAGAGAGAGAGAGAGACGGATAGAGTGACAAGTGGCAGCAAAGAGAACTGCTGTGCGACAGTGACACCGAGAAGTATGACAACAACAGTGGCTTCGATGGCAGCGCATCAGCATCAATGAATGTCAGGAGCCGTTGGCAAAATCTGAATTTAATTTAATGCACGAACGCAGCCGGCATACAACTTTTATGGCCCCGAACCGGAGGCGTTGCTTGTCGGACATTCGACATCATGGTAATATAATGGCGCTAAGCAAATATCTCAACTGAAATACTCAAATACTGAAATACTTTCGAGGACGCATCCGCTTCTGCCGCTGCTTCTGCTTCTGCTTCTGGCCTGTTGTAATATTCAAATTCAATTTGAGATTGAGTTTATCGCATAGATGTTTTCTGCTCTTTGCGCGCCTCACTGACTGGCATAGTGACGGGCTGACGACGACACAGTTTGATGCAAATGTAAAATGTATAGTGTTGAAGGAGATGGAGACAAACGGTTGGAAAACTTTTTTTTGCGTTGATTTTATTGATATATAAAAATTAAATTTGGTCAACTACAAAAAGGCAAAGACAACTGAAAAAAAATACTAAAACTAGGTTAAAAGTAAAAGTGAATTTACAATTAATTTCAGGAAAAGTATAAAATAGATTTAAATGACATTAGAACAAGTCCAGCTAGACAAAGTAAACTTAATCTGAGTGCCACCATATAGAATTGGAATCAAATACTTTCGAATGTTTCCAGTTAGCAAAAATATGTATCTGGGTAAAGATCAAAACTAAAAAATCCATTGTTCTTGGTTGGTTTATAAGAGCGGCTAGTCTGCTTTTTATCTCAATTGAAATATTTATGATTATATGGTTTAACAAACTTACTTCGCTTACTTAGGGAAAGCTGTATTGGAAAGGTAAGCTCCATTACAAAAACGCGTTAGAGGTACCATAAATTCACATTAGCGCAAATAGTTTTTGAAATTATCATTATAAATATTAGTACCACAACTTAAAAGAGTTTATGCAGTGAATCTGACATTTCGATTGAAAATTCTATATTTTTGAGATGACTATGGTGAGCTCACAGCTTTTGACAGGACATATTCTATAAGATCCTAGGCGAATGCTCGAATGTGCCCATGGTTAGGGACAAATCAAAGCTATCGTGGCCCAAGCCAACCTATGTGTTACAAGGCGGGTTTTCTCACCGGAGAAAAATATTATATATCCCCAGTTTAAATAAACTTAGTCAGAAATGTTTGCTTCAACCTTTTATCACCTTAAAGAACACGTCTCACTAGCGACTTAGGTTTAAATTGTTAATGACAATTAAATTATAATGTTGAAAATGAATAATATGGAGAATATCTAAAAATTCATTCATTCAAAGTTCTACAATCAAATTAATACAAAATTCGTATTTTAAGAACAGTTAGAAAAACTGTTTAAATGTGCTTAGACACTTTAATAGAATTTTTAGGGGCCGACACAGCTTTGTTTCAATTAACATTAAATTCCACGCACACAAGACAACCGCAGATTAAACATCATTGGTAAAAATCTCATGCCAGACAAAGAGATCCAAATGCCGCCCAGAAATACCCAACTTAACGAGATACACACACAAACACACACACGCACACCCACAAATAGATGGAGCAACTGTTGATGGTTGGCACTAATAGCGTACTAATCGCACTAATTGCTTTGGATGCAATTATCGTTGACGCCTGCTGTTGGGCGGCAGGGTGTGGCAATTGGCGATCTGTCGCCGTTTTGTGAATGCTGTAAATGAAAACAACCCAAACCGAAGGCAACCATTTTCCAAATCGTTGGCTATAGTTAAAAAGAACTAAGTCCTAAATACACCGAAAGAAAAAAAGGGAAATGCAATGCAACAAAATCAATTGGCAATTCCGTACCAGCCGCACAGCAGTTGTCTACTTTTAGGCGTCTCACGTGCCCAAACTTTACGGGTTCTTCTCTATTCATGTTGTTGTGTGGGGGTGGGCGTATGCGTGTATGTGTGTGATTGGGTGAAGGGTGTGTGCTTTAGTGGTTTGGTCAACTGTTAAGCTTGTAGGGCCAGTGCACAATCGAGTTCTTAGTCGTACATGTTGGTTTGCTGTTTGATTTTGAGATTTGCCATACAAATTAAAAGCGCTGTGAATGGCATTTGTTGAATGTTGATGAGTTGTTTGGCTACTGTTAGAATGGAATGAATAGGTTTCCAACAGTTACTAAAGCGTACAAAGAGAGAGAAAGAGAGAGAAAGAGAGAGAGAGAGAGAGAGAAAGGTACAGAGGGGGGGAGAAGCAAAGTGCTATAGTAAGTATTTCTAGTTTATTCGAAATTTTAAGACTGACCCAAATTAACTTTAAATAGTTGAAAATGCATTTTCACTTTTGTGGTCAAAGTTAATGTGCAAGGATAGTAGATGGGAGGGGGGGGGGGGGGGGGGGGGGGGGGCTTGCTATCTGCCATATATACATAATAATTTAATGGTATGCCGTAAAACTTACCCTCCGTATCGCTGGTATCCGAAATGGGCGCCTCGCTGGCAATATACTGACGACCGCTCGTTAAATTGTTCTCAACAATTGGGCGTTTATCCTCCAACTGACGACGAAAAGCTTTATGATCATCCTGCAAGCGGAGACAGGACACAAAAGAAATGAGATTTGGTTGGCTTAAACTGTTTTGCTTGTGCAAATAAAATAAAATGTTATAACCTCCCTATGTATACCATATATATACTATAGTTGTCAATGCTGCAAAAGATTTATTTATTTGGCCAAATCTGATACAGAGACAAATAATACGAGTGCCGCTGCTGGCCTCCATATTTGCTCTACATATATATAATACTATTGCAATTGCTTTTCGACCGAGAAGGCCCCAAAACGAGCAAGCGTTTCAAGTGCCTCCCCCCAATAAAACATCACGAAGAGCTTACAATAAATTTCGTATTTAATGCATTTAGTGTAAAAATATAAAAAAAAGATCGCCAAAGGCAGCGAATCAAATGAAAGGCAATACGAAATACAAGCCAAATTCTTTTCTGAGTTTGTTAGTGCCACAACTCAAGTGTTGGCTTCACTCGCCACTCCACTCTCCACACTCCAGTCCACACTCCACACTACACAAGCCGAAATGTAAATGTCCGGCAGACCGTAACTTAGTGGCAGGCAATAGATTTTCAGAGCCTGCCAGGAACCAAGGGTGAAAGTTGCCGAAAGTTTTTATGCTGAGCTCACGGCGAGGCTGCGTTCTAGGGGTAAGTGAAATTCAAGTGGTGCACGCTGTGCTAGACAGTGTTTCCCCATTTTCAACTGGCCAGGCCAGAACTGGCTCTAGTTGTTGCTGACACGAGTACAGCTTCCGCTGGAATTTCTACTGCTGGGTTCTTTTTCTGCCTTGGCAAGTCCTTAAGTGATTTCCGGCATACATACATAGTACATATGTGCTGCATGTGAGTGTGAATGTTTTTGACATAACAAGCATCATTTAACAATTATTTAAGAATTCGCAGCTAGAGCAGTTTAGCTAAGTGGGACTTTCAATTCAACAAAGCAATTCGGTCAAGTTGGCCAGTTATAAAGATTTGAGCACCACGCATGAAAGGAATCGATAGCTGCTATGCATAAAAAACTAAACCGAATGCAATGTATAAAGCACAATTCTTATGAGGCTATAAAAAACATTGACGCAGGAACTGTTGAATTATTTAATGGATACATTCCAGTATTGAGTGTGCCTCAAATCGCGTTGATAATCCACATCACAAGCACTCAAGTACAAATTATATGTGCACGAACCGATTTATTTTCTTTCCTAAATAAATTGAATTGTTTCTCTACACTTAACTGATTATAAGCAACGAACTAAGGAGTAGTTTCTCAATGTAAATTTATGCCTTTGCCTTAATATACGTTTAGCTGATTGTTGCTTTTCCAAGCGAACACATATATTAAAAACAGCTGACTTACTTATCATATTAGAAGGTATAGTAAAGTTGTACTAAAGTGAAGTTGGCTGAATGGAATTTGTGTAAGCCCAACGTATATCTCGTTTAACTAGAGCATTATTGATATTTGGAGTAGCAACAACCGTTGAGAAGATGACATAAGAAGTTAATTATTATAAAAACTCAATGAGGAAATATATTAAATAAATAACATTTGAGCGATTTAAAAAGAAAAACACAAAGTGGCTGACCAGTGTAGTATAATGATTATAGATTTTTATGACAAATAAGCTGTATTTCTCATTTTGTGGTTTGTATCAAAAACAACAACATTTATATAAGTCGATCAGACACATGCAAGCAATGATATAGTGGAGCGATTTCAATATCGTTAATCATTGAGAGATCACTAAGATATGCAAAGGCTCAATTTTTAAATAACAAGAAATCTGTTTATAGTGTATTGTGAACTATAGACAATATTATATGCTTAGTGGTCTTATTGTAAAATTCAAAATATATAAGCAATATTCAAAATGCAATCACATAAACAGAAGCTGTGTCCGCTTCTCTGTTTTGCGGATTCGATTAAGTAGGAATAAAATGCAATTGCAATGTGATAAGCTGGGTTCATTCTGTTTGTGCATTATACTCATACTCATGCTGAAATCGCATTTAACAGATTTTGCTATACAAACTATACATTGGAATGCGGCGCCGAATGCGGAACTAATATTAATCTCGCTGACTCTGAATAAAGTGTGCGAGAGATTTGCTTGACAAATAATTATGGCTAAATATTTGTTCGAGCTTGAAAAATGTCTGCCACACAAAATGGGCCTGCCAACCACTTTATGCGCCATTAAATCACTGAGACCCTTCATACCAGCACACCCACACCCACACTTACACCCAGATACACACACACACAGCGAGGCGAAAAATTACAAATTGTGCCAGAAAATGGCACCCAAAATGCCAGCACTCCGCAATCGTATGGAGGAAAGCCTTCCGCACAATTAGTTGGGTAGAGCAAATTGAGGTGCAGCCAGTGCTATGACTATGAGAAAGGTTAAAATTGGGTCGTTGGAAGCACACAAAAAACAGCAGAGGGCAGCAGCAGCAATAGCAGCAGCAACCTCATGATGGGCACCAACTGCAATGTGAACTTTGTGTTCAAATTGAGGGCATGCTTATTACAAATACTACACATAATTGCCGAGGACCTAGCTGACCAAATGGGTCCTCAACGGCTGCAGCATGAGAAGAGCAAGCCCGCATGTAACAAAACTACAACTAAATTAATATTTGATATTAAGTCAAGTTGTAATGTTACTTCTCATATTCACTAATAGTAAAATGGGATAACTGATGCCAAAAATGATCCGAATGTGCAATATTATCATATAATATTATCACGTCAAATATATCATGGGTCTTTCTAGTTTCATTATTTAGAAGTATGCTTAATCTTTTCTTTTTGTGGTGTGTTGTATTTTTAATACCGAAGAAAATATAAAAAGAGTATCACACAATGGGGAATATGTAAATACATATGGATATAGATAAATACAATCTCATGGCACTGGATTTTTCAAATAAACTTTTTAACGGCCTGT
The DNA here is from genome assembly GCA_035041615.1 of Drosophila anomalipes. Classification (NCBI taxonomy): domain Eukaryota; kingdom Metazoa; phylum Arthropoda; class Insecta; order Diptera; family Drosophilidae; genus Drosophila; species Drosophila anomalipes. The sequence goes on from JAWNKZ010000158.1 coordinate 799,919, forward strand.
AACCAATATTATCCTAAGTTTAAGAATGTCTTTAAGCGATTTAGAAAATTATGTATCTAGAAAATTTGCAATTGCCGTTTAAAAATTGACTAATTTTTACTAACAGTAAATGTTCCTTATTTTTATTGATTCTATGATTTGATTTTCCTAAATAAAAGTTCGATTATTTAATGAACTTAACCTTATGAAGAATAGAGTAATTATTATTATAGTCTTACTAAAATGTTAGTATTTTGTAAACAGTAATAATAATTTAAAATATCTGATTCCAGAAAAGATCGTAAGCATCTTACTATCATTTATATTTGGAAAATGTGGTTGATTTATCTATTGTAAATATTCAGAGCTATGATTCTTCTTTTTTGTGTATTTGACGAACTGTCCCCGCTAAATAATAATCACTCATAGCGTCTCACATGTGTAAATATAAGTAAATCCAACCAGTCTTTTTTTTCTAGAATTTCTTATTAGATTTCAAGAATCACCCTTCAGCCAAAATTATCTTTTATTTAAGAAAGTTGTTATAATATTTAGCAAATTTATCAAAGTGTTATTCACATATATTTTTTAATGATTTGAATTCGAAACCCAAATTGGATTATTAAGTTATTATTTAACCTCTTAAATGAATATAGCACTTAACAAGGTTAAAGGGCACTTATTATCTAATTCTATTCAACTTAAACTTACCAACTGTTTTTGTAGACTGGCCGCATCGCCACGTACTGGACCCAAGCCTAGGGTGCTCAACTCCGTATCCTTGCGAATGACCCATTCGGTTAGTTCGCGGAGTGACAAAAGCAGCGCATTCCAGTGCTCCGAATTTGACTCCAAACGGTTTCTGCAAGGAAAGGCAAAGGACAGGGCGCGGGTTAGAAGTCGCTGACAAGTATGCTACAAATGGCAAATATAAGCGTTATGATAATATTAAATTTAATTTGGCACTTTGCAACACAGGCAAGTAGCAAGCAGCTGTGTTGATTATCAAGGAGCATGGCAACGACCGCATGATGCCAGCGACAATTTGTCTGCTTCCGCTCCTTCGGCTGGGGGCAGGGTTTGGGCTGAGCTGGGGCGGTTCTCTAATAAACCCTCCATTGCCGCGCCCGAGGGTCGCAGTCGACCCAAGTGGCTGTCGTCTATGTTGAATTTGAGCTGTCGCTCTAATTGTGAGACACCCTGGCATTTTATTCTCATTTTATATGGCCAAAACAGCATCCTGTCCTGGCCATATCGCTGCCATATTTTGACCCCGTTGTGTATGAGTGGTGGGTGGGGCGAGGGGTTTGTTTTCAAGAATTCTGAAAAATCTGCATCCACGGGCACTCTGCAACAACAATAGTCATCGCTTTGTGCTTTTGTCTGTTTATCTTTGGTCAAATTCCTTGGCTCGTTTTCATTATTATTATTTTTATAGTTCGCCTTCGCTTGTAATTAAGGCATGGAATAGAAGTCATGCCCAGACACTCGGGCATACGTACAGTTTTATATATACATACATACATACATATATACATGGGTTATACTTTTGGGCAGCTGCTCAATTTACGCCCACTTTCGCTTTTCGCTCATTCAAATAATGAATGGAATAACTTTCTTCGAAAATATGATTGGGCAATGAGATGTATTCAAATCTTCCTGTCTTGCTCATTATCTCTGTTGTGTTCTTATATATATAATATTTTTTTTTTACGTTGTACTTATACCCACTTCTGTTTTTCTTTTTTTTTGCACAACGTTTGGCAGTGCCATGCTAGATTTCTTTACTTATATATTTTATTTTTATTATCGACAGCTTCTGTCTCTGACTTTTGCAGACACAATTAGAGCGAGAAACACATTTTGCTGGCAAGTGATCTGGGCACAGGCGGAACAAGTCATGTGAACTGGAAATGCATTGCGTCTTCTTTATATTTTTGGGAAATGAGAAATATTTAATTAAAATAACAAAAACAAAGTCAAGACAAATTTTCGTCTTTAATTTAAAATTGAGCCGGCTTAAATCCCATGTTACGCTTTATTAGTCTCATCATTAAATTTTAAATACTTTGAAAGATATGACATACTCTTCCCCAGTGCTAGCTGAATAATAAAAATGGTCTGAGTCACTCCACAGTTATGCTATTTGGATATTTGAAATACGTGAAACTTTTCTGTCGTGGGGGAAGACTATTTCGAAATGGTTCAAGTTGTAGCTAATAAATGCTTAAGGATATAATTCGATTGAGTGAAGTTAAAGCTCTGTATTCATTTTGTAGCCTTGGGAAAGTCCTGTGTTCATCATCCATTTATAACAGACAAGAGAATAAATATTGTAATTTTGCAGATCTGTCAGTGCTTAATACATTGATTGAGTATTCTAATACTTTCATATACATCATTTCAGCTTGCTTTCGGCTTGCAATATGTATTTCAACCCTCATAATTTTTCGGCTTTCGCCCGTTGTGGGTCTCCCAAATGTAATTTAAGACAAACCACACGAATCGCAACCACCGCACATGACACCACCCACATGGATTTTATATATAGTATATCAAGTGGGTTCATCAATCTTCGCGCAACTCAAGACGGCATTCAGCAGTGGCAGCCAAAGAATGTGTTGCAACTGGAACACCTGTAGATGCCACAAAAAACATAAAACAAACTTGACAAAAGTTAAGTTTGACTGTGGCAAGGAAGTGGACCAGTGGGGTGTGGATGCAATATGCGGAAGGATGGATAAAAGTTCAAAGCCAAGAACTATGCACATAAATGACCCAAGGCGATTGCCCAAGTGCTGCGGCTAATACAAACAAGTCAGCTTAGCTTCGAGAGCAAAACTTTTCAAGTGCTGTCCAAGATATTTCACTGGAATTTATAAGCTAGCAAATCTTTGGCAGTTGAGCAAACAACAAGTAGAGCCAAGGCAAACAAAGTCAACCAAAAAAACAACTGCTGCTGGCCAAACGACAACGACAATGCCAACAACAATATCGGAAGTGCACAAACTTGGCTAACGGAAATATGCCAAAACGCCAACAATGAAAATAAATAGAAAGCGTCTCCGAACTGACAAAGAATAATCGTCAAAACTTGGCCAACAAAAAAAAGCGTCACAGGGAGTCTGCTGCTGAGCATGGACAAACATTTCGGATACACTTAAGGTGTCATTCGTTAGCTCTTGTGGCCTAATTGAAAAGCGCTCCAAGAGGACGTTCAATCTGGTTGCCTACTTTTGTGCGCATAGGGTCCGCAGACACAGCCCCAGACTCGGCCACATAATTGCCATTTATATTCATTTTGCGTTCGCTTGTTTTTCAGCGCTTTTCGCGTGTCATCATCATTATTCATTTTACACACAGCACCGCCACTCCCTGCACCAGCCCCGTTGAGCGAGTAAACATCGTCGACTGCCTGACTTTGGCCCACATCAGCATCAGCATCAGCTTCTGTCCATCGCCAGCATCAATATCAACAAGCGGACAATATTTGTATACGCTGGTGTGCTTTATTTATGAAACGTGGAAATTACAAACACTGGACCAGAGAAAAGGCCAACGCATTTTTACTCTGGATTTCATCGTGTTGTTAGCTGGGTTGGTCTGCTGTCAGCATTGTGGCACATCAAAACAGTGACACAGTGTTGGGTCGGTGTCAGTTCAGTCAGTTCCGGCACTTTTCACGCGTTTCGCTTATATTGATTTTCATTGGTTGGCTGCCCAACCACCATCCGAAGCTGTTTGATGGGTTCTTCGCGTTTACATGAAGCTTTCTGCCTGGCTGGGCGGAGAGTGTTGTGCTGCGTTCTGTCTGGCACCACCGAATGGCATCCCGCTTGGCTGGCTTGTTTATGTTGCTATTTTCGCATTTTCGACAACACAAAGTCTTTTAACCCAGCTGCTGTGGCAGCAGCGAGTGGCACACAACTTGAATTTAATTTGGTTTCATTAACGTGTCAGCTCGGAAGGCATTTACACAGTGTGTACACAAGCTCGACAAAAATACAACTGGCTAGTCAGTAAGGATATTCTGTGAATATGACAAGTTAAGTTACAACTAGGCCTTGTTTTACTTTCAATTTAACCCTCAACGGATGCGAAGCTGAAGTAAACGTAGGTTGGTAAATCAAACATCAAACGTAGGTTTGTAAAGAAGATACAGAAGCATCAATACTAATTTCGTAATAAATTGTGAATTGAGCAAAAAATAGTTTGAGGAATACTTTAAAAATAAGTATTTGAAGAGTAATTCGATTAGTTTTCACTTGGCTAATTTTTTCTTAATGCTTCATTGAAGATATCAAATTGATATCAAACTATTTATAACACAAATCATAAAATAAAACTATACGTAGAATCAATTAGACAAAGTGGTGAAAATTGAGCCACATAAGTAATTTCTCAGTTCCTGCTAGAATGTCATGTTACTTGTTTACAGTTTGTCTTAACCGTTGTACTACTAAATAATGTTTTGCAGGAGTACTCTATTTATTTTATATAATTACAATTGACTTTATAATGTAGTCAACTCAGAGTCCTTTAAATCCATCATTAACAACTCAATATCCTAATAACTCGGAGGCATCTTAACTAATTTTTACTAACTTTTTTTTATTTTTGCTCAGATTGGGTTTTTACTAAGCTTTCCTTCATAAATGCAACAAGTATTGGACCAATTTTTCATTTAAATACTACTCAAGTTTTGAGCATTTTTCTTATTATTTTTTTAAATTTACGCTTTTAGCTCGAAGAGCTTGTCTCTTCATTCATATGAGGCTTGTATCTTGTCATGCTAACATCAATCCACCGCTCAGAAGCTGTGGGGTTAATCCACTTTAGTTTTAGTCCACATATTTCCCTTCCTCTTATACCTCTTTAGCCAATGACTTTCTGCGGGGAGTCTATTTTGTTTTGTTTTATAATTGATTGGGTATTTTGTATAGATATTTATAACTTGCATGATTTATAATATTTTCCGCATTGTTTCAATTTGTGCGCATTTATCATGTTCAGCATGGCCTAGTTAAAACGCGGTCTTTGTTCATGATTCCCAAGCCGACACTCAATAGCAAGCCCCTTTAAAAACAGCAATAATAACGCCGAACAATAACCGGCAAAAGCAACTTGAAACATTTTTCGGATGTGGTTTGAGCACCATCATCATCATCATCATCATCAGCATCCGGCTGAATTCAGCGATACATACTAAATACGGATACATTCAGACAGACTGCAGCAACAGCAACAAAAACGAGAATGTGAAAAGGTCTGAGGCAAAAAACACTTACCTGATTGCAATACTTTTCGATTTTAAATTATTCCAACGTTGATTCATTTCATCCAAGCGACGCTGCAACATAACCGCGTCCTCTTGTGAGGTGAGCGAACCCAAAAGTTTGCGGCCGGTGCCATCGAGACGATCATAAACAACGCGATGGGTTTCAATTTCCGATTGTAGATCCTGTAACGGCACAAACACAACAAGTTATAAAGTTGCAAAGGTTGAATTTGCAAAAACATATAAACCAGAAAAAAAATAAACATACGCGGAAATGTTAATAAATTAGTGCATGTGAAATTTATTCAAAAGTGCGCGACCTCCTCGGCACCTGGCAGGAAATTGAATTTGAATTTTAATATGAATATCGCAGCCAAACACAACTCATACCCCACATATTTAGTGTGTTATTTAGGGTGTTACTGTGTGATATGCAAAACGTTTGCAAACATTTTGAACAAAGCCGTCTCCAGTTCACTACAGCCAGATGGATGGGAGAGGAAGCAGGGAGGTTGGATTAAACGTCTGCCATTTAAAACAACAAGCAGGCCATGAAATTGCCGAGCATGCCATCAATAAGCCCGCACGGCGCTAAAGGCCATCTGAGCGCCGCTATTGTGTCCAGCCTCCACCTCTACGTGCTTTTTTCACGGCACTCTTGAACATGAGTGACAAGTTTTTAAACGCCCCGTTGCCCGTGTCCCATATCCGGCTCTTGGCGCTTTGCAATTATTAACCGCAGGTAACCCCTACCCCAAACGACAACCACCCCCCGCCCCTAGTAGCCCACCAACTGACTAGAATGAAAGCAACGGCTGCGGCTGTGGCTGCGTCTCATTTCTGGCTGTCAGTGGCATCTGTGTTGTGGCAGGTGTTTTATTTGTCAACCCGCTTGGTAAAGGCTTAAAAATGTTTCATCTCTCTCGGTTTGTTTTGTGTTTTGTGTTTTGCTTGGTCCCAAAAACTCAAAAAATGTGCACAGTTATTTGCTGTGGTTTTCTTGGTTAAGTCACCCACAAAATACACACACACACACACTCAGTCAATATAAGTGTACATGTGTTTGTACGATGAGCTGGACTTGTGAATTTTAAGACAGGTCGTATGGGGTTTAAAGGCTTTAACTTTGATGTGGCTTGGGTCATGCGGTTGAGTTCCCAGCTCAGCTTATATGCGAATAGGGTTACCATCATTAAGAAGTTTTTAAGGTACACCAACAGCAAAACCTCCAATTAAACTTTAATTCAATATTTGTGTTACTTAGAATCATAATAATATATGTATATATACATATATAAAAATCTTTTGTATCTTGCACTTCTTTCTTATTCTAATCAATTGAAAAATAGATTCGATACCCTCTCACTTGTATAAGACTTTAAATTTGAAATCATCCGAACAAATTTGTCACCACATCGTCCCCACATGTATGTCAATGAGGATGTGTTTCTTGACTTATATAACAACACTGCTTTTTATTTAAGTGCACGGGGTATACGAGAACTTTTATTCCAATTCCGAAGTCTCTACCTTTCACAGTCTCTGAAATCTGCATATTCAACTCGGCAGTTGATACTGAACGAGATTATATATATATATATATATACATATTCTTTGAAATTGGAGATGCTTCCTGCTGGGTGTTGCACACTTTTGCACAATCCCATTTTACCCTTTTTGATCATTCTTAATGTGTTCAGGGTATAAAGATAAAAGAAAATATTTCTAAAAAGTAGAAATGCAAACTTTTATTTTGATCCTATCTGAAATTGAGAAAATAGTGATGAAAGTTACTCCGTCGACTGCTATTTGCTTTGAAGGCCGTGCATCCCAATGGAAAGTCATTCAACCCGCGAAAGACTGATCTCTGCTTCGAATTGCCGTAATCGATGCAGAATATTTGTGTATGTGATATGATAACTAAAGAAATCAGCGTGTTTCACCGTTAACTTCTCTAGAATAAACCATGAGTACATCGCAGAAAGCACGGCATTCCATTGACTAATCGGGTCATACATATATTTATTTTAAACGTTTCAATTGTCCAATTGGCAAAAATCCGTTCACAGTTGGCGCTTGTCGCGTAAAAGTGCCAAGGCAACGAGTTCAGCTAATTGAATTAGCCAATCAATCACACAAAACGTGCCAAATAAACTAATTAAAAGGGGAATTAGTGGCACATATAAAAATAGCAGCGCAGGAAATGGCTTCTAAAATAATGCGTGCCAAAGTGTGTGTGTGTGCGCGCATGTGTGAGTGTGTGTATGTGTGTGTGTGGGTGCGTGTGTTAGCTAATTAAACCTTCATTAGAGGGCCAATGGCTTTTGTTGTATGTAAACAATGGATAAAATATAGAAAAAAAGGGAGCAAATAAATAAATTCAAGCAAGCAAAGGGCGTAAAACTCGATTTTTTTTTTGGATGATGCTGTGCGAAACGAGAGGACAATTAATTTGGCTTATGCATGTCACACACACACACACCCGCACACGCATGCCTGCACACACCCACACACACACACTCGCGCACACAAACAGAGCAATTCAATTAATGCGCAAAAATTGTTTATACGCCAATAGAGCGGAAATGAGTGATGCGAGCGAAGGTCGCCGGAGGGGGGAAGAGCCGCAAAAAACAAGCAGCAAAACAAAGCATTTTTAATGAGCAGCCAGCGTCTCAGCATTGGTGGTTGTGTGTGAGTTGGTTGGGTGTGTATGTGTGCATATGTGTGTCACCAGGCGGTTACGTATTGCCAGCCAGGCGCATAGGAAAAGCCGATTAAATCAATTAAAACCAGAAAATGCCAATGACAACGGCGTCTCCACTAATAACAGCACTTTGTCGCGCTGCACTTGGTCATTATCCTGGTTGCCTTTCCCGTCCTCCTCCTAACCGTCCAGTCCCCGTCGCTACAACGACTAATACTCCTAATTTGTACGCTGAAAGACCTCAATTTCTTGCACACTCACACACACACTCACACACACGCACACACACACATAAATACTGATAAGCACACACGCAGTACTTTATATACATATGTATATGACGAGAGCTTGTCATTGTTATCTCCTGTCCATATCCATGTCATTAGCGGCGGGCATTTTTAAGACCACTTCGTGGCAATCCATTCCCTGGTTCGGGAATAGCCCAAGAATCACAAGAGCAGTCATTACATGTGCGCGTGTGAGTGTGTGGGTTGCGTGTGTACTTAAATGTTGTCTGCCTCACGCTTTGCCGGCTCATTTCTTGCAGTTCCGCTGCTGCTATTGGTGTGTCTGTGTGTAGAAAGTGACTGCATTTTGCAGTTTTAAGCCCAAATTAAGTAAATGTGGCTCTCTCTCCCCTCCTACTCATCCAGCAGCCTGTCAGACAAGCTGGGGGCATAAGCTAGACGTGAGTTAAATGCCATATGCTCCATTTCTGGCTGCCTGCTGCTGAGTTGTTGCCACTTATGGATTCATTTCAGACAGCTGGCGCTCTAAACATATATTTTTCTTTTAAAATAATTAATTGAATTACATGCATACGTTGATATAAACTAAATTTATTTAAAGATTTGTAGTAAGAATATATATTTTCTTTCAAATTATTATATATGCATGCGAAACCATCGAGTAATTATTTGATATCATTTTCACTATGTGTATAAAACTCATGGCTTATTTTATATGAAATAAAAGGTAATAATAAATAAATAAGATTTCCCAAAAAGTCTAAGCTTCTCCTACACATAAATGAAAAATTTCGAAAAATTCTCGATGCACGAGATGTTTTAAGTTACAAAATATATATTTGCAAAAGAAATATATATAATATATATATATATATATATATATATATGTTTATATATACACATAGATATTTAGGGGCGTAGACTATGCTTTGATTTATATGAGAAACTCAATGTCCAATTCGAAGGGTATCTTTACGTAATACCACAAATATTGTTCATGTTATCTTTGCAACTTCATTTGCTACATATAACAGAGGCTTAGCTCAAATTATATCAGTTTATTCATTGAGATGGCTAAGCTCAGATCTTTATACATAAGTAAATTTTTCAATTCAAAAATGCTTTAAACGGTATACTATAAGTATTGTAAGAAAATCTTTGCCACTTCATAAGTTGCGCATTTAACGTAGGTTAAATCCTATGGTGACTAAAGTTGCAATATAAATTCATAGAATTAAGAGCATATAAATTATGCAAATGCTGGGCGTATTTCGCATACATTTTCAGAGCGACCACGGAGCGTATGATAAATATTCGCCTGGACCCGACGCCTGCTGCAAAATAAACTTGACAAGGTGGCACTAAATGCTTATATGCAATGTCAGCACGAATTTAAAATCAAATTTTTGAGTAAGCCAAAAATACCTCTGGCTGTTCTTCCATCATAAATAATAGCGCAGCATATCAGCCAAACAGAGAACAACACCAACAGTCAACGATGGATGTGAGGGAGGCAGGAAAACATCAAGAAGCAGCAGCGGGCCAAATACAAATAAAATGGAAATGCGTTTATAACGCGCTCATAAATATATTAGAGGCACATAATAAACACATCACCAAGTGATGTCGACTGAGGCAGTGACGAATGTTTAACAAGGCTGGCCAGGCACGCAGCCCTCAACCCTCAAATGTCAACCCTCCCCCTCCCTGGTGTGGCACCGCCTGCTTCTCAACAGGAACGGGCGTCGAGCTGTCAAGTGGGGCACGCCCGAGGCGCTCGTGCGGCAGTGACAGCCATGCCCTTGCCGCCCACTAAACGACTGAAAAACAAAAGCGACAACAAATTTAAAAATGCCCCGATGAGATCTCATTCCCCAGTGAGTGTGCCACCCCCCAAAACACCCTCCTTCCACTCAGGTCCTACAAGAGCGCATGTTGATGTAGCACTTTACATATTTTAGTCAGCCGCCTGTTTACATGCGTGTAAATCCTTTATGGCCAACTTTAGCTGTCATTGCCAAAAACATGACGAAAGAAAGAAAGAACTGAAATTTGATTTTCACCGAACGACAAAATGTGCACAAGTTGTTTGCTTACCGCTTTCAGGCTTATTTGATTATGTTTATTTCAGGTGTTACCTTTTCTTGGATGAGTTACGTGCGAAAGCATATTATCTCTCTTTCTCCGTTTCTGTGTGTGTGTGTGTGTGTGTGGGGGAGTTTAATTTTATTTATTACTGCGAAGAATTCATCATTTCTCCATTTTGACAATCCAAAATACCGCACTTTATGAAGCCATAAAAATTTACAAAATGTAAAGTTAACTTTAAACACACAAATGACAACACTGTTGAATTCCTTCGTAAAACATTGGAGATAAAAGATAACTATTTTGACTTAATCACAAGCCACCATGAATTGCTGTGTAAATGCGACATTGCCAAACTTCTTTAAGTACACAGTTAAGTTGACTGTAGTACAACATATTGAATTCAAAGTCTGCTTTCGTTTGTAAGGAAAATGCAGTGAAAATGCATAAGCGCAAGTAAATTTTGGCCAACGTTCAATCAGTATAGATTCAATCTATTATTTGTTTCTGGTAAAACATTTTATCTGCACTTTGTACTTTACAAATCAAAGAGAAATAGTTTGAAGTATGAAAAGCACAAGCGACTGCAAAACCAAATGCAAAAAGTCAAATCAAAAATGCGGAAGCTTAAGGAATCTCTGGGAAAGAGGGAGCGTGAAAACAAAAACAAAATGTGAGCGGTCCTATTGGAAAAGTATGAAAAGTATGCTTTGGAATGTATTTTCATGCGGTAGAAACTTGACTGCATTTCTCCTTGACTTATCTCTAAGCCTTACGCTGCACTGAGCAAAGCCAGCACACACACACACACGCACACACACACAAACACACATTCCTAATCAGCTATCAAGCTATATTTAGCAGGTAAATCGGCAAGCATTAGATACTCTGTCAAAAAACTGGAGAAGGTCGCATTGAATGTGGGTTCTTTGGCTGCTGCAAAGCAACTCTGGTGTTTTGCACACACATTTTACAGCATTTTGGCGCCTAGAACTGTATTTAGTTCAGTAAAGGCAAAAGAGTTCCTCTGACTCTTTAGTACATGAAGCCAACTCATAAAGAGGAGAGGTGAATAGAGGTATCATAGTTTTATTCACGCTGATACCTGTCTTCCGGCACTGCCACTCGGCATCCTTTGGCTTCGATTCGTTTACAGTGTCTTTTGCTCAGTGGGAGACTGAAGTTTACGACACGGGCTTGCCCCCTGTTGCCTTGCTAGTCAGCATTACATTTTTAAGCTGTTTCGCACTCATTGTTTTCAACCAGTTGTTGATGTCTTGTCTATTATGTGCCACATCTTTCGCTGTTTTTGTATTCAGGCGTATCTTTGCTCGGTAATTTAATAGTTCTGCTTGAGTGTGCGGCCAGTTTAAAAGCGCTTCATTCACAACGATTGTGCAAAGGCAATAGTAGCAAACCAACTACACATATCTTATATCTCTACGTCTAATATACATATCCTTATTAAGTTCTGTAACTATACTGAAACCCTTTTAAGCCACTTAGCTTTACAAATGCCAAACTCTAAGGTATCACACTGATGCAAATAAGTAGCTCAGTGGGTCTAGCGTAATCCTCAATGAAACGTCCACATCTGTCCGGATCCGGTTTATATTTTACTTTTGACCAGACCTGTCTTTAGTGACTTGTGCATTTCCCATCATGCTACTCACACACACACACACACACAGGCCTTTGTCCGTGTGTTTTGTATTGTCTGTTGCAGCCTGCAGGTGAGATCAGGTAAGCTCAGGTGACTTCAGTTTCTGTCTTTGTCTGGGCCTCAGTGTGTCACAACTGCCCCATGTCTCCTGTTATTGTTACTCGTATTTGCCTTTGACTTGAATTGTTTTTCTGACGTTGCCGGCAAGGCGTTACAAAAAAAAAAACAAAAAAAAAAACTGAAACAAAAAACTAAAAAAAAAAAGAAAAATAACTACAAACAAAACAAACGGTGCCATTATTTTTGTGAGGCTTGCACGTACGCCCGGGCACCTTGGATAGATCCCCGCACCGGGAGCCGGTTATAGTCAAAGCCATTGTTGTTCTTGTTCTTGTTGTTTTTGTTTTTATGTAGTCCTTGCTGCCTGCCGGCTGGCTGCGAGTCGGCTATTAACCCAAATCCCCAGAGTGGCAGTTGTTGTGTATTTCAATGTGTCTGCCTCGCTGACTTTAGCGGAAAGTTCAACGGCAGCGCCCATAAATAAAAACATACTTTTTTTTGTGTTTTGTTTAATGCATATTAATCATACGCCATGTTGCCGCCTGCATTTCAATTGGCCAGCTGTACGGCGATTTCAATGCAAATATTTGTCAGTCAAATTAATTAATTAATTTCCATTTATTTTTGGCATGCGCTTTAGGAAAGTTGTTTTTTTAAACGCCTCTTTAAGCCGCTTTAATAACACACACATCGTATAGGAAATGCAATGCAAGAAAGAAGAGCATGCGAAAAATGCATAACAAAACTGTTGTACAAATATTTTTTAATTAAAAATTTTTACGCGCTTCTACACAAAAAGAGCGGAGCGAGTTGGGCAACAAAAATTTTGTTTGATATTTTCCTGGTTTGGGCCCCATAAAGGCGATTTTCAGACTAAATGGAATTGAAGGGGTGACAGCTGGGGCTTTGGGCTGTTATGTGTAAGCCCGGTGAAAAGTTTAACACTTCACTAGGGACTGAGTGAATAATATATTAGTTAGGGTCGGACTCAAGGCTTCTGTTGTACAATATAGTTTCGCTTAATTTAAGCCGTCTAAGTCTAACTAATCGCAGAGTCTTAAAATTTTTTTGATTACATAATAGAATCGGACGGCTCAGTAAAATCATAAATCAGCAATAGAAAGAATTCCTTAATGAAATAATTATTTATTTTCAAAAACAGTTTAAAGAAACTCAATAGTTACACTTATTATTAAATAATAATATAAATATTCGACAGTCGTAATTTTATTATTATTATAAACCCAAGGATTGTAATTATTATTATTATGTTAAGATTCCGCTTACAAAGTATTGAATAAATCATTGCGACTTTCCAACTATTGTCTGGCTCTGGAGTCTGAATTTCAACTTATGTTGCTTATCTGCTAGTTATGCTTTCACGGTGGTATTTAATTATATTGAGCTTCAACTTGAGCGAAACTCAAAAGTATTCTAAAATAGAGGCATGTGAATTCCACTTCAAATACTATACAAAATGTATATGGCAAAGACAGGCGTAGTCAGGAAAGATGTCTTTGTTGAAGGGGATGCAAATATTTAGATGCGAATTTATTAAGAGACTTTATCCGGACATACACTATGCAGACAGTCAGCGTTTGTTTGCCAACAAATTTATGCACCACGTTAACGAACATTTAGCAATGCTAACAAAGGCGGCCCAGTTGGCACATTGGCCAAGTTGGCAACTATTTTCGCGGGGCTGGCACAAAATTTGTTCAGCGCTGCAAAATAAAATAGAACGCAGAGGAAACTGCATGGTTAAAGTCAAAATATGCCAAGCTGAGATGAAGAATATGGGGGAGACGGAGGCGAACAGATGCTGGCATTTTAGCATTGAAGATTTGCGTGACGTTTGTTGCAAAAATATTTTGCATAGCAAACGAGGCAAACGGCAATGGCGAACGCTCATTAAAATTCATAAAGAAGCGCAGCTGACGGAGCAGAGCTCAAAGATGGAAGAAATGTGTAATGCCATTACTTTTGTTTATTTATTTGTTTATTTTCTCCCTTTATTTTTTTGGCACAAAGTAAATTGAAATATATAAAATGCGGTGGCGATATAATTGCGCCTCGCAGGCGCATATCCTAAAGGGCATAATAAAATTCCACATACGACCTCGGACTGAGATACAACATAGCTGGAAAATAATTGAGAAATGTTTGCTGTTGGGAAAATGGTTTGAGGGCGGCAAAGTAATAAATAATGCCTGGCAAATTTGGATAGTATGAATGTCTAGAATAAAGTGAATTTTTCTTTACACTGTCGATGTTAAGATAAAATATAGCCTGTATGTAAGATTTAAATAAATTTGCAGATAATCACGAATTACAACGATCTTTACTTTTTAATTGTTGGAGTCCTACAAAATCGTTACGATAGAACTATTAGTATAATATGAATTTAAATTTTAAGCGAGCTTTAAAAGTTTTTCGGCTTAAGAAGCTTGTGAAAGCCAAAATGTATTTCATGTGGTGATTTGAAATTTTGCATGCTCCTTAGCTGCCAGGGGAGCATATAAAAAAGAGAATAAGCTGCGCAGACAGCAAGTTTAATTTGTTTATTAAATATAAACGAGTTTGGTGTGCTCCTCCTCTCTCATGGAAGAGTGCGGGTAGACTGCAGGGTAGGCTGCAGGGTAGGCAACTAGTTGCGGGAAAGCTCATCAGAAGACTCATCATCATGATGATGGCAACGACGACACTTTTGAACTACTACTTTAACTTTGTCTGGTCCTGGGAGGCAGTTGGCTCGGCCTGAGTGCGGTTTTGACCTGTGCTTCTCATGATGATGTGGCTTGATGGGAATCTGGGTTCAGCACTTAAACCATTTGCTGGGCTGCTCATATGCAGTTACTTTTATGTATGTGGCCACATGAGCACAAGTTTTAACTTGACTTTGCTGGGCGACTTTTTAAATTAGTCGTAATAAATAATTAAACATATCACATGTATATGCTGTGCGACTTTTGTGGCAATCCTTGGGCGTGTTGTGGATTTGTGCTTCCCAGAGCGCAAGACCCAAATTACAGTTAATATTTTCTTTTCTGTTTGCGCTCGCAAAGTTTGGTCCTCAGTAAATAATTGGGCTTGACAAGCAAGCAGTTTGCAAACAAAAGTTTGTGTCAGCAAAATAAGACAAGAGCAAACATGTAAAAAATTTTAAGAAAAAATGGTACATAAAGGGTAAAGGCAATGGAAATATTGTTTGACCCCAAAATGAAACATATGAAAGCTTAAAAAAAGTTAAGTTATTTGAACTTGGCAGTAAATAAGCAATATTAAAAACGTATAATATTCTGCTACCCAACAATTATCAGCACAGTCTAAACTGCAGGGGAAAGATAGTCAACAGTCTAAGGAGAACGTGCTGCTAATTGCTCCAAAATTTTAATTAACTTAATGGTATCACAGCGAAGGCTGCAACGAAGCAACGCAAATACTACGAAGGCAATGATAAGCCATGAACTGGCTGCAGAAAGCTGCAAGGCGCTCGTGTCCGGAATGACAGTAATGTCACGTAGTGGCAACAACAACAATGCAGCATGCAACCATCAGCAGCGACAATAACGGAGACAGCGGCAGCCACAACAGAGAGGAAGCCAAAGGAAACACAATAACCATATTGAATTGCAGTATGTATGTACATATATATTTATCAAATACATATACAAACAGATACACACAACCATAGACGTACAGCTGTCTCGGGAGACACAGTGCAACTGGTTAAACGTTATCCGTTGTTGTAGTTCAGCTCGTCCGAGCTCCTCCCAGACACCGGGCAACGTTCCAAAAATATTCACAACAGAAAACAAACGATGCCAATACATTTGAATTCCTTCACGAACTATGTCCAAAACAAGAAGGAAAAATTGTCTGTATATTGTCGATCATTAAGTACCCTTGCTCGATAATTTGTCAAATGAGATATTGGCAATAAAATATTTGAGAGTTTGAAGTTCGAAACTAATTCGGGAACAGTAAATCAAAGATTAAAACAAAACCAACGCATTATAAGCGATTCCAATTTATATGACATCGGAAAAAAAAAAATGCAAGTAAAATTACATTTGTAGTCCAGCTTTAAAAATATATATATATTTTAAATTATTACACGTTTTTATGGCAAGGAATACGTATTTTTAAATGCACCTCATTTCACATGACAAATCGATTATACCCTTTGCACAGATATAAAGCAAACTCAATAACGGTCAACTGGATAAATTGAGTATCGCTTTTCCGAATGCATGTTAACAATCAGAGAAAAAAGAACAACAACAACAAATTTTCTGAATAGAAATAACTTCGTTTAGTTAAAATGGCAAACGTGTATTGCTCTGGACTCTCCCTCTTGTTTTTGCAATTGTTTTCGGAGTTATTTTTTTTTTTTGCATTAGCTCTAAAGACCCAGTTAAATATTTAAAGTTAAAAATGGGATATTTGAGAGCAGTTTTACACAGCCCACATACACATTAAAGCAAAATACTTTTATTTGTAGTTAATTTAATTGAGTATTTGGAAAAGTAATTCAGAAACAATATGGGAGTCTCTGGATTATAATTCTAGAAACTTAATGAGAGTATAATTAAGCTAGTAATCAAAACAGCTAAAAGAGCTACCGTTTAAAATAAAAAACGAACGAGGTACCCAAAACGTGTAATTTATGTTAATAGAAATAATGTGCCATTTTAACTTAAGCGTAATATGAGCAAAGTGATTAAATATTTATCATGTTTAGACGGCATGTTTTAGAATTTCAGAATACCTTTTTGCACGCAATATGGTTATTTTCGCATTTCAGGCGAAATATTTTCAAAGCATTCTTTTGTTCAGAACTCCGGATTAAATGGGTTTTACCAATTAAATTCCCGCTAATTTGTTTTCATATTTTTGCATGCTTCGAGCATTTGAACCCAGTTACAACAAACACACACAAGCATGCCGACATAATTTATATATTCGCGCTTAATTAATTAATTAATTACCACCATAAAATTATGGGCATATTTTTTTTCGTTCAAACGAATTTTAAGTGAATAGCATTTATGATGACCCCATTTAAAGGGGAATATTAGTTCTTAACTAATATTATGTTATTAGGAAACTACATTTTGTAAGCGTTCATCTTATAAACAGTTTATCTCTGTAACCCAAAGACTTTCTGTAACAATTGAAAATTAAACACGGATATGGTCTGTAGCAGAGAATCAAAATCAAATGTAGCAGTTGCTTAAATGTAAAAACATATATATCTATAATGCGGTTATATACATATTTAAAGCAGTGTGCAGGGTAATCCCATTTTGAGTACTCTCGACAACAATATTTTAAGTTGCTTATAAAAATGCGCATGAATGCAAATGAATGGTCTTGGCAAAATAAATACTTGTGCGTATATCGCCTTAATTCGTTTTACAGTTTATTTCATGTTGTTGTGTGTTTATTATTCCCAAGCTCTCGCAATTTAAATTTATGCTGCCCAGAGTGACCGCTATATTTAAGGCTTTTATGCGCTTGGTTTTCATTTTTTATGTGCTAGTTTTTAATGTCCCAGAGCAGTGCTCGCTTTGCATAACTAATTAAAGTTTGTTGCCGCTTCTCATGCGCCATTTCTCAGCTTTTGTGTGCAGTGCCTGGTTCAGGCGGCAATAAAAGGAATACGAAAAATTATTATGACACGCAAAAGGCGTTTCTATGGCAGACGTGGATCACAGGCAAACGCCCACTCAGAGCAGACCAGAGTGGAGCAGAGCAGACCAGAGTAGAACAGAGTAGGATGTGAAAGGATGGAAACTGTAGTATTAATTTAAAAAAATGCACCCACAGATGTCTTCTACGGAGTGAGAGAGATCAACTAACAAAATTAGGATGTCTGCATTTTATCTAAGCACTGCAAAAACAAACACATAGTTTTCAAAATCTATAGACTTAAGTCAAAATGTGGGACAAAACTTAAAGCGAAGTATCCTCGAATTCCTCACACCTTCTGGCGACAAGCAAAAACTGATGCAAGTTCTGTAAGTCTTATCAATGGATATAAATCAAAGCACATGAGCATTTGGAATTCAAAAGACTTACAACTTTTTCTAGCACCCAGCTGGCCACTGACCTCAGTTGATCCAACAACAGGAGCAGCAGCCTCCGAGGGCCACGAATCTGACCAGTGGAAACAACTTTTCACAAATTATCAGCGCAGTAAATGAAACTTTGCTGTGGCCAGGCACAGAAATTACACATGCTGCTGCTGAAAGTAGTATATTGGTTTTGTGGAATGTGTATAATAATAAAAAATTACAAATTAGCAGTGGGAAGATATACGCGTCAAACAATGTGTTTAAATTAGGGTGATACGTCGATTAGGCCGCTATGAAATGGACAAAATCGATAATTTAAATTCGATAAAAATCGCAGATCTCCCACAATCTTAAAGATGGGTTCACCAAACTCCGCCCTAAATATCTAAAATGCCTGTATTTTCTGCAATTTTAAGGCTAAGTCACCTCATTTTTTGTTTGTTACAAGTAAATCCCTTTAAACATTGAAGAAAACCATTTTTTTCTTTGCTACACCCACATTTTTCCTTGCCACCTGTTATCAAATGGTATCAGAGTATTTTGAAGTTGGTTACGACCGCCTGCAACGTTCTCGTTTGTTTTCTTGTTTGTTTTTTGCTGTTTATTTCCCGATAAACTTTTAAAACTGACGTTGGTCGAGCATTGTGTTACCAGTGTTACCTTTGGCTCGAAACCCAGGAGCCTGCGAACCTCGGAGGGCCACTCACGTGTGTACGCTATTATGTTATACAAATATGTAATGGAAGCTTTCCAAACTGACCGCGGAGTTGAGTGGAGCAGCTAAGCCACGAGCTTGCGGGCCAGTTAGCGCCCAATTAAAAAGACAAATAGTCTACCCAACTGTTCGAGGCAACAGTAGCTGTGGGGTAAACACACACTCACACACACACACATACACTTCAGTTTGGTGGCCAAGTGAAAATCACATTGGGGCTAACATTTTAGTTGGCTAATTAGATTTATTGAAATAAATTGGCAATTTGTGGTCGGGTTTTGGTCTGGTTTCTTAACTTTTAATGAAAAGTTTGCAAAAAAAACTGTAATTTGACTTTCGGCAAAAAAGAGTTTCCAAACAACTGACCAGCTTAAAATAAAATAAAATAAAATATAATAATGCACTGCGATAGGAAATGGCGGAAAAATTTCAACCATTACTGTGACAAAAATACAAATAAAAATTTATGTGCAGTACTATTTACCAAAATTTTTTGTTTGTGCACCTTATGGTGCTGAGAGAGCATGAAATAGCGCCAACCTTGTTGCCACTCTACAAGAAAAATATTATTGTGTCGTTGCTGATGGCAACGCTCCCGAGTTTGGTGTCAAGAGCTGAGCACCAAGGGTGGGCATGTGGTGGCACTGTGGTGCTGCTGTAAGCATGCACCACTATAAATAACGATAGTGCAACTTACTGGCTTGGTAAATGTTGCCGTGAAGCCTTCAGCTTCAGCAAATGCTTTGCGTACTTGGTTTTGTTTTTATGTTAAGTAAAAAACAAAAAAGGGAAAAATATGTCAAAAGGTGCACTAAAAATAAAAGTGCGAATGTATATGTATATTGTATACATTAAGTTCTAGGTAAGAAAAGTCGCTAATACAACAGAAGAAATTGTGCTATGGGAAGTTGTAAGGACAACGAGAATGTGGATATAGGCAGCAAAAGCTCAATTGACAGCTGAATAATAGCTTTAGGAAAATGTCACAGCCGTAATCTTACTAAGCGAAACATACCAGTATGAATATGCTCATATTGGAAATGATTCGGAATACGGAAAAGTTCTATGGCTTTAAAAGTGTATGCTATAAAAAAGATGCCACGAAGTAAACAACATGAAAATCGGGCAGACACAGTCTATTGAAAAAAAGACAAACAAAAACACAGCAGAGAGACGAACATTAATAAAGTTGGCAACTTGCAGTTAACTTTACCCGTGAGTGTGCTTAAGCATTATAAACTGGAATGGGAACAACAACAAATGGGCAAACAAACGACTAAATTACTTTGGCCAAGACAGGCGCCTTAAAGTCCACAACACGCACCGCAGCAATAAACAATATTAAACCGCAGCCACGTCGCAGGGGAGCTAGAAACCTTCGCAGCGGCAAATGGCAAACTGATTTAAAATTAAGCAAAATGATTTTACCTAACGTGCGTTCGAGCTGCACAACACGCACACACACCCAAACACAAACACACACAACACACAAATGAGTATCATCAATCATCCGAGCGAGAGCGAAAATAAATGAACAGAGAGAGAGAGAGAGAGAGAGTGAGAGCGTGAGGGAGAATGGTGTGTGGGATTGGGTTGGGGCTTCCTGTGTACTTGGATTGAGTTTAAAAAAAGGATAAGCAGCTAACTTTGTAGCTGGCGGAAGTTGGTGAGCAGGAAATGCTACTGATTTCCCCGATATTAAGTAACCGTCCTGTTGGCCCGGCATCAGCTGCAGCACTCAACTTTTTTCATAATATTGCTGCAGAAGCATTTTCGCAGCAGTCAATTATGTTAATAAATTCAATAAACAAATTGCTGACTCCCTGACAGGGGTACCTCATAGTCCTGCCTTTGATTCAGCTTCAGCTTGTTCCACTTTTGGGAAACCAATTTTAAAGTAGGCTCCTCTCCAACTCTCTCTCTCTCTCTCTCTCTCTCTCTCCAACTCTCTCTCTCTCTCTCTCTCTCTCTCTCTCTCTCTCTCTCTCTCTCTCTCTCTCTCTCTCTCTCTGTCTAAGCGATAAAGTTGTTGGCCTAAGTGGCGCACTTCAAGTTTTGCGGTTTTGCGCAAAATACACAAATTCCAAAGTTCGTCTCGCACTTTGTCAACTGGCACACCTCTCATAGCATACACACACACACACATACACACACCTAAGCCGACGATTGCGACTTCGAGTGGCTGTTTATGTCGCAATTGTCTGTCTCTCTACTGCTCTTCAGCCAAAGCTAATAAGTGTTGCTTTTGTTGGTATTACTGCTGCTGTTGCTGCTCTTGATAACTTTCTACGGTTTCCAGAAACAAGTTGTTGCCTCGTTCAGTTTATTTATTTGAAAATGATTTTGCCAAGAAAACCACAGGTACTTGAAATTAAATTATTTACATTTCCCTGTCATCATCGCAAGCAAGCAAAATACTCCACAATAAATCCACAGTAGCATCAGCTGATATAACCATCTTCACCAAAATCCCCCTCCCCCATTCCCCGAGCAAACAATGGATCCTGTGGTTAAAACTTTTCTCATTTGCATGATTTTTACTTGCTCATGTGTTCGCAGGCATTGTTTTGTTCTTTAAAAAATTGACTACATCTTATACTACATGTGATCAAGATAACTTCGTGCTTAGAATCTGCTTAAAACGCTGAAACAAACAATATTGTTTTCGACAAATGGATAATGGATGGGTGGACAAATGTTGTTGATATCATCAGTTAGTTATTATGTACTTATGGAAAATGTACATTTGATGATTTGACATGTTTATGTATAATTATTATTATTATTATTCATCTACTGTATATGATTTACCAACACATATTTATGAAATGCTTATATATTTTAACCGATATGTACATATATAATTATTATTATTACTCATCTACTATAAGTCAAATAGTCAGTTACCGAAATTTATCCGCCACAATCTATATACATATATTGCTTTCAATTACGTTGTTACAAATGTGCAATGGTAAGTGCATGTCGCATAAATAAATTGCCAACGGCATTAAATCGCACATGAAGCAGATTAAACAGCGCTCAGAGAGATACGTAAATTATGAACGCAGCTGAGACAAGCATAGTCGCAATAAGAACAGGCGACGTCTCAGGAAAATATGGACAAAGTAGGTGGATTGTCAAACGATAGGAGTGAATCTTACAATTCCAGAAGCAACGCAGACAATTGGACTAATGTGTGTGTGTGATGATGGGTATGTGGGTGTGTGAGTGTGGCAGTTGCTGCTGCCAACATAGACAAATTACGCAAGGGGAAGGCAGAACTGGCACGAAAAGCATCTCGAGGATACTAGATGTTAACAGTGACAATAACAAGCTATGAGACAGTCGGCAAGGCAAACAGCGCATAACAATAAAATGCAAAGAGCAACTTGGCAAATTTATTTCACAAAACTATGGCACAAATAATAAGGCGTTGGGATTGGATTGGTACAAGAGACAAAGGAGACAAGGAGTGAGGAACACATGTTGGCATGTTGATTGTCACGTGTATTTCTTTATTTTTTCATAGTCTGCTTTTTTGGCCAGCTTATCCCCATGGACATGGAGAGACATGAGGCACGCAGATAGACAGGCGCACACTGAGAGCTAAAAGTGTTCGGCAAGTAGATTTTTGACTTGCCATTTACGAAACTGTCACCATTAAGCGTTTTAGCGACCCACACACGTTCCAACCTCTCTCTCTTAACGCCGACACGCCTCCCCCCACCAGTCCACGTCCTCGTCGTAACGCTTCATTTTGCCTGGTTGAGCCTGCCAACTTCTGACGTGGCCTTTGAAAAGTTTTCTGCTTTGCTAGATTTAAGTGCGGCGCCAGTTGCCTCTATGCATATACGTAGAAGCAGACACTATGAGCACACTTACTTATATAGCGCTTTCTTTAACCACACACCACATTAAGCGCTGTGTGTGTCTGTGTGTGCGCACAAATCTTTGAGTTCATGTCTGTAGCTTAACTTTGATTTCTGTGTGTAACTTTCTCACTTAAAGTGGCGTTAAGAGCGCTACAAACTGTCGTCACTAGGAAAACTTGCAGGAGTCTGCATCCAAGAAAAACGCACATAACGTATTAAGATAAGCTAAGGCCCTGCAACTATTTTTTTATATTGCGATAAGAATATTATGATATATATCAAAAGTTATTTTAGTTCAGCTTTGACTCTTTAACCCGATTGTAAACATCCTAAACGAAATCAACTCGATTGGTAGTCATAAGCATATTTATTTGCCAATTTAAATATTTAGTATTTCTTTTGAAGGCCGCAAAAAGCTTTTAAGGGATTTTTTACTTCCACTCTGACCAGCTTAAAAATTGCTGTCATTCGGCTTATTGATTTTTTTTGCAAAAGTATTTACGAACCTGGTATAAATGTCAAAATAAATAAAAGTGCAACATAACACTAAAACCATGTCGACAGGCAGCCACAAAAAGCATCAGAAAACTTTCCTCAATACCAACAACAACGACAAAGGAATAACAGAGAGCTCAAAGAAAAAAAATGTATAATGTTGAACATTGAGTTTGGCGTAGGGTTCTTTGGCTTGGTTATGTTGTAGAGGGGTTCCATGGCATTGTATGGCTTTCACAAGCAATTGAAGTGTGCCAACTGTCATGTAGTGAGATAATGTTATTCGGGCCCGACCACAAGCAACCCTTTTTGGCCCACAGGCCCACAGCCCCACAAATGTGGCACACGATAAGATGGCTAGTGAGACCGATTTGTGGGCGTGACATTTGAAAATTCTTTAAATATTAAAATCTTGATTAAGTTAAATGCGCATTTGGGGCCGAGCAACTTAAGTACACATTTTACATTTGCCACGCACATAAACTGATTCCTTGGCCATATGCTCCGCTAAACAGGCCCAAAGTCAGTGGGGCCAACAAATCTCTGTCTGTGCCGATTGTGCTGAAGTTGGGTCGTCTTGCTTTTTGTTAAGGGTCTTCCACGCCGCGTACATTTCTTTAGAAATGTGCCGTGCCTGCTGGTCTAGTTGTGTTTAATTTAAATAATTTAAAAACTTTACGCACGATTTGCGAAAATGATATAGATGGCAGCTCCTGTCAACACTTGCAGGACACTCCACCAATGTCTGGCATTCTATATTTGTTTTCGTAGCTGCTAAAATTTTTTTTTTGAACAACCGACATCTACCAAGTGTAGCGAGTTGTCTGCTACAATTATAGGCATACAATTAGGCCCTAATTGAGCCCACATTTCTCAACGATTTTAACGCTTCACACCCCACCAACCAGATAGAGGGTTGAGCCTTTATTTCGATACCCGAAAGGGATGCTCTGTTGTACATTTTTTTCTGACATTTGTCCGCCTTTCGTTTTGGTCGCACATATTCAATTTTTACTGCGAAGCCTACTTAAGTTGTCATCTTGATTGCTTTTGAAGCCGACGGTAATTTTTCTTTTTCCCTTCACACGTCTCGTACTGCTGTCTTTCATCTATCATTTTGCCAGCCTGTCGCAGCTAACAAAATTTTCTTTTCTTCACAGCATTATTTCCTTTTCCCTGTCGCGCATATTAAAATACAGATTTGCCTGTAAAATATTTTGTACAAAATGAAAAAAAGAAAATTAAATGAAAGCCTAAATCGCTGCAGATGGCCAACAAATTGGGTCGAAGAGTTCCCCACGTTATAGCATTGTTCTATTAAGTGACAGACTCGAAACTGAGACTCGCCTTCACTTTTCATTTATTCAATTGACATTTAGTCACATTTCTTGGAAAAATCTGGGCAAGCTGATCCGATTTATATTTAAATTTTGAAGGCCAGAGTTAAGGCGACATTTTCCAAAATTGTATTATAAAGAATTCGCAAATGGCGACTAATGTTTTAAAGTACGTTGAAAATCTGGAAAACATTTTTATAATTGAAGATGCACTTCTGCCTGATTATTAAATATGTAACGAAAATGAGCTATAAATTGAAAATTATGGCATAATTCTAATTCTCTATGCAGTTTATAAGAATTGTAAAATGCAAAGGTAACTGGTTCGAAGTATATATTTAAGTATTTTCTGTTTAACAATTTTTTCTTTTTATTCGCGTAACGTACGTCTACTTATATATCGTTTTGGATTAATGGTCGCTGTGCACAATGTATTAAACTTACCTGCAGAGAAGGAATTGCAAACAAAAATAATTACTAAAATGGATACGTGTCAAAAACAATGAAACAGTTTAATGTTTTCTACAAAAATTTAAAGTCAACTTCTGCAAACATTCATAAACAATTGAAAGTTCTTACTGCACATGTGACATGACATTTAATAAATGCTGGACATGCATTGAATTCCATTGAACTAAAAATTCTCCATCACGGGAGCATCAGAAGAAATAATAGGTATACATATAGAGAAACACATGGAATTGCTGCTGCCCCGAGATTTTATTTTATTTATTTAATGTTGACTAAGGCAGCTCACGAATTTTCAAAACATTTAAATAATAAAAACTATAACAATCAATTTAATTAAACTAAGGTTACAAATTAAATGGCTTAAAATTTAAGTGGAATAATACAACTTTAACAAATTTAAAATGTAAAAATGGGGTATTATAGCGTAAAGTGGACATGTGAAAGTCAGACCAAATCAAAGAGAGAAGCAAAATGTATTTCACCCAGCCGCCTAATATTAGGTCAGTTTTTATTGATTTTTTTTTTTTTTGCCTGGAACTCATTTCCTCGCATTTCCTGGCCCAGCCGCTTTAAATCAATGGTTAGTATTTTGTAGACTTGCATCACTTGCTCTTCCCCGCTCTGTCCAATTTGGCGGGGTACTGCTCAGATATTTTTATACCAAAGAATATGCTGCCTAGCTTGACGCCGCCATAACAAAAAACCAAATGTTTGGGCGGGGCGGGGCGGGGCGGTGCAGGCGGAAAGCAGGCCCAACAAACGTAACAAAAGTGATGGCAAAAATGAGCAAGCGGCAAATGAGATTTTTAGGTCAACAAAGTCCAACCAGGGAATGCGTTTGGGCTATGCCAGCGTTGTTTGTGAGTCACTTTCTGCCCGTTTAAATACTCTTCAGTAGGGTATTTTAATTGTGTCAAAGAAAACGTCATTCCTCGTTACACCAAATATTCGATTTATATTTTGTGTTTAGAATAATGAGCGGGTATAAGAAACTAGCAATATATCCAGAAATTGCGCTAAACACAAATTTTACTTTCCCATAATGACATTTGCTTGTTGTAGAAAATATCAGTACAAATTTACACAATTTGTTTTTACTATTCAGAAAGGGAAAAAAAACACAATTTAATGATTATTTAATATTTCTAATCATTTTATCTACTTGATCACACAATTATAAATATTTTCCATACTTGATATTTTATGAGTGTATTAATAATAATTTATTTTTATCAATTTTATCGATTAGTTCACACAATTATAATTCTTTTTATGTTGTATTCTGAGTGCTTAGCGACAACTCAAAAATAATGTTCAAGGATAGAATTCAAGGTCCGCTTTTGACTTTTCAAAGAAAGTTAGTTGATTGATGATTTTTTGAATTAACATACTAATCTTAATTATAATTCATATTATTTCAGATGCCTAGCATACAAATTTAATAAGGGTATTTAAACTTTGCTTGAACTTAAACTTAGTCCATATTCGTTCTTCAGTGTTTTTTCTTCACTTTCCCCACAGCTTTTACCTTCGCTTCTGTTTTTTTTTTGTCATGCTTGAACGCTTTGATGCTGTGCGAGCAGCTCGCTAGCCACGTGTGCTCATTTTTGTCCTTTCTTTTTTAACTGCTGTACCCAACCAACTGACGCGTTATAGGCTAAATAAACACAGCTAGCGGACTGCGCTGCGGGGCAGTGTGGAGCTATAATGGGCTGTGGTCTGGCATCACACTTTTGTGCGTTGCTTTTTGCCCGCTGGTGGTCTAAAAAGCTTTTCATGCAGCTTCCCATGTAGTTGTGTGAACTTCTGTCTTTTTTTCCTGTTTGATGCAATCTGCGCTCATAGCTGTAACTGAGCAAAAGTACATTGCATACTTATAGGCACTTCTGCAGCTGACCTGAATCCCATGAAGCTAATAGTATTGAGAGAGCGTGAGAGAGAGAGAGAGAGAATGGACCAATTTATGGGCGCCACAAGTGTGCTTGGTATTAATGCGACTAAAGTTGGTATACCTGCCTAACTATTTATAATCAACACACTGACCTAAATTAATGTTGTTATTAAGTGCAATGATACATTTTAAGCAGAGCAGCAGAAGCAGCAGCAGCAACTGAAGTTCGAGCAAAGTTTTCATTCAATTTAGCAACTACGGAGTTCGTTATATTTGCACATCATTACGATGCAGCCATTTGCAGCCAGTCGACTGTAACAGTCAGAGTCGAAAGCACTGCACGTTTGCCATAACTATGCTAATTTTAACTCGTTTCGTAAATAACAAACTCGCATGTAAGCACCCCAGCACAGAGCAGAGAACAGAAGATGGAGACATAAGCGAGGAGCGAGTGCAGGAGAAGAAGAGAGGATAGAATCTCATAACGTTGACGAGAGTTGTTAGCGCGCCAGTTGCCTAGCTAGCAACCACAGACAGACAACTAAACGAAAATAGGATACTGACAGCCAGACGAGCATAGTTATGGGGCACACAGACCTGGTCTTCCACCAACAAATAGATTTCCCATGTTGCATGTTGCAGCCGACAACGATGCTAATATTTTATATTTGTGTGCGTGCTTTTAAAGTTATCATTTTTTTCTTTTTTGATTTTTCTGCCATCACAATTTTGGTGTAAAACTCATGTTTGCTCAACACTGCTCTTGCCTCTCGTACGACGGTGCGAATGTGTAATATGGCAGCAGTCTGTGAGTTGTGGACTATTATGATTGCACAGAAAGCTGCCAACTACTGCTGGTTGCATACAATGGTCGCAGTTATGACTCTGAAGCAGTGAATTTCAGATATACTCGCTGTGCACTGCTACTCAAAATGGGAACACAAGCAAATATTTCACAATTACTTAAGGCAATATCAAGCTACAGATTAATTTTGTAGAGCATCCCACTTATTACCATCACTAACATCAAATCCCCACCAGAAAAGGCAAATACCATTTGTTCTTTTGCCATATTGGCAAATCCAGGATTTTTCAATATATTTATGTACTTTAAAGCAGCTGCCAACTCAGTTAGTTATTAGCCATAAAGTTGTTAATTTTTTTTTTTTTATTGCACAAAACTATTAGCTTTGAATTATGAATAACCTAAATGCCAGGCCACAGAGTCTGCCACAAATCCACAGCATGAATTCAGCACAGGCCCCAAAAAAATGAGTAAATTAAAGGCCATAAATAATTGGAATTAATTTCAGTAGCAGTTACAAGAGAGATCACACTTATACGCACACACACACACACACACATGTGCTATATGGAACTAATAATGGCAATGACACACTCCCAACTCTCACACACACACACACACACACACACACACACAAAGACACATGCAGAGGCACAGACCCTAGCACATGACACATAATCGCATAAAAGTAATAAACTCGGCAAAAAGTGGTCTCATGACTGACTAACTGAGTGACTGACTGACTGAGCAGTTGGTTGGTTGGTTGCTGGTTGCTGGTTGTTGGTTGGATTATATTGTGTGACTGAGAGTGAAGCTGCTGGTGAATTGAGTGCAGAGAAGTTGCCTCCGTTTCACAATAGGGCTACTTATAGAGTGCGTCTTTGTGTGTGCTCCTGTTCTATCCAGACGTATCCCAAGCGTAAATGTAGCACAGCTTTAATGCTGCCAGGATGACGAGAAAAGATATCATCTAGCAAATCCCCACCCGCATAAGCATTGTCTAAGCTGTTAGCAATGAAACATATTTGGCAATAAAATTCTTGTTACAAATTAAAATACAACTGTTTGCCTTTGGTATTTAACGGGCAACAGGACCATAATTAAAATAGATAAAATAATTAAAAAGCAATATTTTGCATTTGCTAAGGTATTTCTGTAAAACATTCGAGAACACTTTGACTGTAGATCAATCTCAGTTCTATACCAGTGTGCATGGATATCACCGTAGTTTCGCCCAAATCGATATCTCGACTTCCCCTACCAGTCGTTATTAATGAAATAACAGATAAATCCGCTCTACTTTAAAAACTTAATAAATCCAGAGTTTATAAAGTACATGTCGCCAAGGACGCAACTCCTACTCAATGTAACTTATCTAGGCCATATCGTATTCAATTCAGCAACCAGAGGATGATAGAGAAAGCGATCACCATCAAGGAAACTCATAAAAAATATATGACTGCAATGATGGCAATTAACTCTTCAAGTGTACCTTCTGCTCCTGAGCCTGCGACTGGTTCTTAGTTGCCGATCGAAAGAGGTATCTAGAACACGAATGGCCTTGCCTACCATCAGAATTATCTGGTCAAGATCATCAGAAAAAAGTATTAAATTGTAGGGATGGATATCGAAGGTCAGACAACTAACAGGACGTACCTGTATGCCCGATTCACAGGAACATTGTATTATTATCGGCTCTGAATTAGAAAAAAAGATTAGTCCATATTCATGTGTTCCTCTTCACATTTTGCTGGCTTGATTGGCCTTTGAACTTCAAAGTAATTCTCTATAAAACCTTGATATTACTTACCTAGATTCGATTATTTTATTTAAGTAACTAAACTGAACACTATCCATCGGGAAATATTTGAAAATCCCCCGTTGTTTTTCAGTATTCTTTAGATTAAACAATATTCACCATTCAAACGTGCGAATAATACATATTTAAACATGATCGCTCTTTACATCATAATGATTTGCTAATAAATATTTTCAATTTATAAATTAAATAAACTGTAAGTAAGATAAATCGAAAAGTAAAATAATTGCAAATTAAAATGTGTGTTATAAAATTCTATAATTACAAATATGGCAAGTCGAACAGCGAAACAACCAAGCTGATTTTCTTATGTCTAATAACCTATGAGAGCATCACATCTATGATACTTTTGTAGCTTGTTTGTCTAATTTAATTAACAGATTTTTGACCCCGGTGAAATGAGATTCAATTTTTTAATCGTAACTTTCTGTACCTCTATAAATGAAAAATAACTATTGCAATTTTAGTTAAACTATAGAATTTATGCACATATGATGTTTTAAGCATATATATGAAAAACACTGACATTTACAATGAATTTAAAATAGCAATGAAAAAGTAGCCAGAATTTTTGGCAAAAATGTTATCAGAATGGCAACAGCAGGCGTTGACAACTAGCGCTTTATTAGTATGTAAGGCATACATGCCATGCCAGGGACGATGTTGCCGTCGTTCCCTTGTTGGGGCAGCCCAGCTCATGGGGCAACCACGGCTCCAACTGCTGGCGCTGTTGCTGATGTCCGTGTCGGTGTGATGTGGTCATGTCATTGCCTCTGCATGCTGATAAAAATGTTCAACAAACTTTGAGCTAACGACAACGCGCCACCATTCACTATTGTATAAAAGGGAAGAGAGTAGTTGTTGTGTGATGCTGCTGAGGGTTGTATCTAACGAGTTCTCTACGAGAACCGAGAGTTGAGCACTGCACTCGTCCAGCACGCCTTTCCGCCAATTTCGAGCGCTCGCCCCGTGCAGACATTTTGAAAAATGGCCAAACACTATTAGCTGCTTCTCTTGATGGTGGAAAGGGGGTGGATAAAGCAGCAGGGCAAAAAAAAAAGCATAAGAGCAACAAAAAATCAGCTGCCAGGACAAGGTCTAAAATATTAGTTGCTACATGTTTTGTGCGATTAAACTTTATTGTAGTTTTTGCTGTTGCGATTGCAATTGCAGCTGCCGCTGAGCTATCAAAATTTTTCATAAATTTCGCCTCAGTGCTTGTTGTGCAGAGAATGCAAAACTCGATTACAAATATTTAATATGGATTTATGATGTAATATTTGATAGATACAAATAGATAAATGACATTCAGCCAATAAATATAAATTCCACACATCCGAGGACAGAGTGCAAATATAGATACATCTAAGAGAAATGGAGCACGTCACATCAGCTCTGCTCTGTGATATGTGGTCAAGAGTACTGCTTTAGATGAATTTACTTGGAAGTACTTCCACTTGGTCAAGTTTACTTTATGTATTTATCGTAACTCTGCGTGCCCATAACTCAATAGTTACGAGAAGCCAATACATAAATATGAATAATGATGCAGGACAGTTATTAATGTTGTACAAAGCTATTTAGAGAATCAGCTGAATAATGGAGTTTTTTAAAGAATATAAAATTTAAATTCCAGCTAATCCGATTGACTTAGAGCTACATATGTATTGATCAACAGCCTTATATCGAGTTAAAGACCAATGATGATTCTTATGCAACTCTTATACAGAAACTTTTTTCTAATAGTCGTAATTTGTCGTGAAGCGTGAAATGCATTTAAGGAAAGATATCTGACTTCTAAAGGATATAATTGTTGGAATGCTGAAGATTGCTGTTTATTCATGTTTACATATTCTTATTCTTTAACAGCACATTAGATGTGACTATCTAATGATCAAATCGATTATCTATATACTACTTTCATTATCATCGCTTAGCCACACAAATCAAATAATTCCCAAATGAATTCTAATTTCTTAATTTGGATTATAATATAATTTCGTAAGGAATATTCAATTTAAAAATTTCAGCTAAAATGACTCAAGTGGTGGTATGAATCGATCATCAATCTTGTGTTGGACATCCATCATCTGTCTTGATAATAATTATTGATGACCGATTTCCAATGAGATTTTATACCCTTGCATGCGACATAATTTCTATTATTTATTATATATTTTAATCTAGTATTTATTAAGCAAAGATCTCTGCTATCATATATAGGAGGCTTTTTGTTTATAAGGTTTAATAGAATCAATTGGTTGTTTTCTTTTTTCAAGGGAAGAGGAGTGTATTCATGTTTAGACATATCTTACTCTTTAACAGCACATCAAATGTTATTATCCAATGAACTTACTATTACAATCTATTACTGTTATTATCCGCATTTAGTCATTCAAATCAACAAATTCCCAAATCAATTCTAATTTATAGCTCTTGCCCACAACGTTGTCCCATAATAGAGTAAGGCACAGTCGAAAGGATAAAGAGAAGCGCAGCAATACCCACTAGAAAACTGGTAGTAAACCCATTCTTCTTTCAATTTTCCACACAATCAAGCGAAAGGCAACAGAATCGATGACAAAAACACATGAAACACTGAGCCCAACTATTTTGACTGGCGTATATCGCGTAGGGCAAACCCTTGAAGACAAACAGACTCCACACACACACACACGCACACACACACACACACACTAGTTGTTGTGTGTGTGCGCATGTGTGAGGAGAAGGAGACGAAATCAGAGCCATAAATAAGCAGACTTTTCAGCACATTAAACACAATAAATCCGAGCCGTAACAAAGACAACGAGTAAACAACTTGACGCGTCTGCCAAACTGGGCGTTGAGTAATGTCAACAACATGGGCCAAAAAACAACAACAACAACAACAACAACACTGACAAAAGCGTCAAGAGCGAAAAAAAAGATGACTCTGAATGGCAGTTGGCATCTGAACTCGCTGAGTAATCTAAAATCCACACAGCACACACAACACACACGTAAAAAATCCAATTGAGTGTGACCGTATTGTTGTGACTGCTGCTGCTGCTGCTGCAAAGCCGCAACACATTTGCCAGCATTCGAGAGATTGCAATTACGTGTGTGTGTGTGTGTGTGTGTGTGTTAAAGGCAGGCTGTAAAACATAAGCACCGCACACAATACAATTGCCATGACAACGAGCTAAACTGCAGTCAGAATGTTGCAGAGATCAGAGGCAGCAGCAACGAATTTTGCATCAGTTGGCTGTGCAGCATTTCAGCGCCGCCTTTAATAAACACACTCGACCAGCTTTTGACTTTGATGTAGTGCACTCGAGAAATGTCAAGTTGTCGCACTGTTTGCTTTAGCTACTATTCTCAACAACAGAAAAAATAAATCAACTAATGGGGTGCTAAAGTGTCAATCTTAAAGACTCACGTCGACTTTGCAGTTGAGACTCGGCTCAGTGAAAGTAGTTTCTGCCAGAGTTAGAGCCTAAGTGAGATTGGCATTTAAGTCTAGAAATTGCACACTCAATTTGAGTTTTCATCAGGCTCGGCTCGGCTCGGCATATGAGCAGCAGCTGCATGTCGCTCTACCGAATCACTCAATTTCCTGTCTGCATGTTGCAACAAGCTGGAAGGAAAATCTTTCACGACGAGACTCTGTTTTTCCCCATGCACAATTCAGTTTAGCAAAATGTAATCGATGCTAAGATGCACAAAAATGCATGGAACGAAAAAAAAAAGCAACATATTGCCGATTGTTTGGATAATCTGCATGTGTGTATGTATATGTATCTATGTGTTCGTCTCATATTGATTAACTCATACGTGAAATGCAAGAGATCATTTTGAAT
This sequence comes from Drosophila anomalipes, assembly GCA_035041615.1. NCBI lineage: Eukaryota > Metazoa > Arthropoda > Insecta > Diptera > Drosophilidae > Drosophila > Drosophila anomalipes. The sequence goes on from JAWNKZ010000158.1 coordinate 833,272, forward strand.
CTCATGGTATACTCAGAACCAATGATTGAGAATTCTACGCCATTGCTACGAACTTTAACAGAGCAATAGCAGAGCCAATAACAGACAGCTGCAACGAATCTTTCACCTTTCTCTCTGATTTGCAAAATCAAGATTAATCAATTAACACGTGAAGAACAAATTTATACTTCAATCAATATTATTTATCTCACCAAAATACTACCCATAATATATCACCACTCAAAACTCCATGGTTTTTTCGCTCACCTCAAATAAAAATAATATATTATCTGTAAGGTATTCATAACACTATTAGTATGCGCTTATCAACATATGATGACGACACGATATTGTGGGCAGACAATATGGCTCGGAATGCAGTCAAATGTAATCAGTGTTTTCTGGATACTCTATGACCTTGGCTAACCACTGATGCATTAAGTTGAAATTTCTAATTACCAATGCAATAGAGCTGCAAATGCCACTACCAGCTATAACAGCAATAGCTTCTCAATGATTGTCCTGCTACATTACAAGATTTTCCAAAGTTATAAAGTTTGATCAAATTACTGTGCAGTTGCATACACGACAGGTTAATCCATTTGTGAAGTCCGATCACGTGATTGTAATAAACACAGCTCGGTGTACATAATTAATTCTTCGTACATGGGAATTCTGGTCAAATTCAAGTGAGATTTGTTGGAATTTACACTTTTGAATTCACGTACTGCAATTAATGGATGTCACGCAATGCCTCTGGACCGCAAAACGAGCATTGGCTTCTGGCACTATTCAATGTTCAATGTTCAATGATGGGGGCGGAGCTTGAACGGTTGAAAATAGTTCAGTAACCAATTGACTGAATGCCAGAGGCATTCAAGTAATTGCTTGCAATTTTATTTCACATATGAATTTCAACATTTGTACAATCATGCAAATACCATCACAAAAAAAGGATGCAGAGTCGCAATACACGAAAATTGTAAATGCAGCTACGTATTCTGATTAATGAAGCTGCCATTCAAAAACGCCAAATACGTTGCGTGCCACAATACCAAATTGAGCTGTTACATATGCCAAGTAGCAGCGACTGAAAATAGACTGAAGGAGTGAAAGAGTGAAAGAGCGAAAGAGCGAAAGAGCGAGGGAGGTAGCTTGCAAATTGGGAAAACGCCGGACGTATTTCGTTTATAAGCTGCTGCAATCTGTGAGATACATTTTTTATTTATTTTTTTTTTTATCTATTTTCGCACGGCATTTGCATAGCTCTCTACGTTGCACTTCAGGTTAACCCAGTTGCACCTTGCAAAAACGCCCTGCAGTCTGACATTTTGTTTACTGTTCTCGCTGCCAAAGAAAATATGTCAAAAATCAGCATAAAAACCTGGCGAAAAAAGGAACTTTCTTCGATCGCCTAAAGCCCACACACTATGTATAAACACACACACACACACATACACACACGCACACATAAGTGCTCAAATACACACGTATGCGGCACAGCAACTGGAGCTGCTTGTTGCCTGACGGCTGTTGTGTAAATGCATCGAGGCTGACGACTTGTCAGGCACCGAGACGACTGGGGAACTGGAGAGCTGGGGGCACATCCAAGCAGTTTCGTCTACTGTCTGCTCAGTTTTCATTTCATTTTCAAAAATAAAATCGATTTTATTTTAGCAGCAACGCGTTTACTCCTTCTGTTGCCATTGTTGCTATCTGCAACTCCTTTGAGACAAGTGCAAACAGAAAGTGTACCACCTTAATCATGGAATGATTTTGAATAGATTTTCACAATTGTAAACAAAATAATTCATGTCTTGGAGTAAATCAATGCAAACACACATTATCAAAAATTTGTCATGACTTAAAGTATGAAAATATTAATGGTTATTTTAATTGTCTAATTCAGGGCTTAGCAAAATATATCTTAAAAACATTAATAATATAATGTTGTTAATTTAAATTGAATGTTATAGAAGTAAGATAGCCTTTGCTATTGGCCTTTGCTGAACTTTCATTAAGCAATCTTTCTAATCCATTTAAAATAGTTGCTGAGTTGTTTTGTCTGTCGCTCGTAGGCAAAGCTTGTTTATTATGTTTGCGCCTGCTATTGCTATGGCTGGTACAAGTACTATTAAAATAGCAATTTGGGTTTTTGATTGTCTTTTGCCGTTGAAACTTCAATTTAATTTAATTGCGGCAACTTAATTTTGCCTCGATGCACAACTGCAGGCGCGTTGATTAAGCGCTCACTTGTAGTCTACTTTCCAGCGAGAGCAGTTTTCGTCAGTTTCCTCAATGGAACACTCTCACTCTGTGGACTGTGAGTAATGAACTGGTTTAAATATTAAAACCAATTTACGCGACAACATACGCGTGTTATGATGCTTGTTATCCGCATTGTTGTTATTAATTCGGTGGCCCCGACAGAGGCCGGAGCAGCTGACATATTTCCACGGCTCGTCCTCGGCCAGGTCCTGCTGGCTCTGCTTCCAGGCTCGTGTGACCAGTAAACTTTTGCAATTAATCAAGATAGACCAACCAGCAGCTGAACAACAACCACGATGCGATGCCGGCGACAATAGCGCATTTGCATGAATCTGCCATATGGCAGCCGTCAGGTAGGACAGACTCGTTCCCATCTCTACCTCTCCCTCTCTCTCTCTCTCTCTCTCTCTCTATCTTTTTCTGTCTGGGCCTCCCTCTCCCCTTGAGATGTGTGTGTGTGTGTGTGGGCGAAAGATTAATAATAATAGCTACGACTAGCACAGCGGTTGGTCAGCAAGTGGCATAATCATGATTTATGATACGCAATTAATAAACAACATGGCCGACAAGTGACAGGAGCCGCAATTGAAGGCTGTTGAAAATCGGGATGACTCTCACTCTTCGCATCAGTCCGCTCTACTGCACACTTTTAAAGTACGCCCTCTTTCTATTAAAACTGCGTGTAATTGCAGATCTTTCAATACACATGTAGAAGGGTTTTGCTTATATTTTGTATACAATTGAATTAAATTTACTATATATTATGCCAAAGATCTTGAATCCAAAATTCTTGGTTTTTTTTTTTATAATATGAACAATTCCTTCTCAACATTTCTTACATTCACGAAAGCTAACAGGAAGTAAGGTTGTTGCATGTACATTTTGTCCAACAACAACATTCTGTATTTTCAACATTATTAAAGAATGTTCCGAATTTTGTAAATTCTTTTTGTTTTTTTTTTTTGGTTTATATTTTAAACATTAATCAATCTATTGAAAGGTTAGTTACTTTTGTTATGAAAAGGTTTGGCAATTGACTTCAAACCTTTACTAAACAAATCAAAGTGTTGCGAAAAAAAACCAAGCACTAACTATTTACTTTCAAATAAACTCTAAACCGTATTGGAAATAACTTTGTCTTAATAATTATAATTTAAATTTCTTTTTAAAATATAATTTAATTTTTATAATTTATTGTTGACATCAATATATAAATGATGTTTTTTTTTTTTTTAATTTTAAATTAATGACAAAATAGAGGTAGAGATCGAATTATAGGGCTTAAAATTGGCTATGATCAGAATGTTTGCATGTTAATATATACGTGTAATTGTCTCTCTTGACTCTTGAACCCTGCAGCACAGTGTCACTGCAAACGCTTTAATGGAATAGAAGGAATGTCATTGAATAATTAAACTGTGTCCAGCTAGGTGTTGACCACAGAATTGCATTTATTAATTGCAGGATAAAGTAAACTCGATTGTTATTCTTGTTGTTATTCCTGTTGCTGTTGTTGTCAATTTCGTGTTGTAAGCTCAGCTAATTAAAATAAATGGCTTTTGACAATGCCGTCAATGTGGCCGCCGATGGCAGCCATTGGTGACCAAAATGGGTGCAAATGACGTTTCGGTTGGTCGCTTATTTTACAGTTCATTTATCGCAGAGGGTCCATTTGGCTCCATTTTTAATGCGCTTGGCAAACATGTGGTTGTCATTGTTATTATTGTTATTGCTTCTGTTGTTGCTTTTGTTATTTTTCCGGGCAGTTTCAATAATTACTCTGTAATGGAAGTTTTGTGTGGGCATCGGTCGCCAATCGCAATTATTGCAATTATTGGAATTTGGTCAAATTTGCACAATTGCAATCCATTACATTGTGAAAATCACATTTTGTTTGTATGCGTTTTACTAGCCAAAACAGAATACTGCAGCAACAAAGACTGCTGTCTTGGTTAAATGCAGTTAACAAAAAAATAAATTAAATTGTGTAACATTTACATGCATTTTGATACCGCAGTCATGTAAATATTTTATTATTTTAGTTATAATCTTAATTAACAAATTTAATTATTGTAATTTACTACATATTTCTTATACATGCATGCCATCAGTTGCACAGCTTTCTCCATGTGCATCAAAAAGCATTTTAGAAACATTTCAAGCAATCCAAGCTGCAATGTTCCCAATTAGCCAAATGAATGCATGTTAAGTATTGTATTTTTAACTGAGCAGCTCGAAACTGTGCAGTAATTTAAGCACATTTGAGCATTAGGATTATGACTGTGCAGTGCATTAGAACTTGGGCCGAAGACCCACATATCTTGCAATTTATGATCATTTTAATTTCATTGCAAATTCACTCGTTTTAATGGCGAATGGAGTAAAAACCAAAATATTTGTAAAAACTAAACCTCAACACATATCCTAATTGGCAGGCATGTAAGAATACACAAACTTCGGCTTCAATCATTTCTGCTAAAATCGCGTCACTACAAATTATCGCATATGTCTGCATGTGAACAATCTGATGCACTCGTAGAGTATAATGGAATATTCTTAAAATCCCGTCACTATCAATTATATTTCCAGCTTGATTGCATATGCATGCATGTGGACAAACCGATATGCTCATATAGCTAAGCAGCATTCACTAAGCCAACTCCACCTCGAGTGCAACTAAAACTCAAATATTAATCAATCCCGTAGTAAAATTACAGAATTTCCAGGGGGTCGTGTGATAACTGGTAGAACTTTACCTTGGCCAGCACAGGAGCTGTGATAAAGGAGGAGGAGTACAGGTACAGATACAGGTCAGATCGTGTACAATTAGAATGCCCCAAGCGAAAACTGCTGTCTAAACCCGTTCACATAGCAAGCATGGGGAGTGGGCAATTGGGGAGGGGTTTGCAAAAATGGGGGTAGCATGAAATCCAACATATCCGTTCCCTACCCGCAGGCGTGCTTAATAGTACAAAATTAGTTCTCTGATTTATTTTGCATATCAAAAGACAGACAGACAGACAGACCCTCACACAGACACAGACACAGACAGACATTGTCTTAGTGAAAGCACCAGCAAATGCAAATCAAATTTCATATGCTTGTGGAACTGACTAGAGGCGTGGGAGGGGAGGGGATGGGAGTTTTAGCCCTTAGTCAGGTCATGATAGGCTCACTGATTAGCTACATTTGGGAATTTTCGTGACTTGTCGCTTGATTACTTCTCTCAACTGTCGCCTGTGCTGTGCCCAAGTTTAATGGCCTCTACACACACACACACACACACACACACACACACACACACACACACACACACACACACACACACACACACACACACACACACACACACACACACACACACACACACACACACACACACACACACACACACATAGGCAGCTGAATTCCCTGCCTCATCATCAGCATCGTTATGAATGAACTGCCTAAAACTACACATATTTAAGTGGGCGTGGCTGCGGTTAGCTTAAAATTTACCACCGAAATTTGATTAAAATTTCAATTTTGCTTCCAAAGCTTTATCTGCCGATTAGCATTGAAATTAGTTAGCTGGGCCCCTTAAAATGAGTTTGCCGTTTATTAATATTAATTGGGAATGTTCAGCTTTAGCAGTTTGCTCAAAATTGAAAGTTTTTAACAGTTGCTGATGGTAAGACTGGCTTTTGATGCTAAAAACTTAATCTTTCTGGGTCATTAGCTGGTTTGATGGCTTTTCATATATTTTGTAACTGAACGTGATATGCGGGTTGCCAAGATAAGTTGGTCTGGCCAAATTTGGCTTGAGGGATGTGAGTGAACGATAATAGTATAAATAATAAATATAATAATATGCGTTTTGAAATAAACAGCCGAGCTGACAGATGCCTTAATAAAGAATTGAATATATACACACATATTATAAGAAATTTTAAAGTTACACTTCCAGACTATCAAATTAACAAAATTTGTTGTTAATAAAAGATTTATTTTAAAATTTCCTTTGGATTTTGAAAAATATACACTTAGTTAAATCACCGAAAGACAACCCAAATGTCTTTTATACGATTAGAAACAAACACGATTTAAGCAATTAATAGCCCACGGGGAAGAACATACATATTCTGGCGTTCTGACAGGACATTGTAGACTATGAAATCACTCAACTAAACTAGATATAGTCAGTGGCGAACTTGTAGATTCTGTGACAATGGGGAGGAATCCTCAAAGCATATCGTAGCAGATTGTGTCGTAGGTGTAGATGTTTCGCATTTGTGTATAAATTTGGATTGCACTGTAGGCTCAAAAGGGGGCACTCTGGTCGCTGTACATGTGGTCTCTCAATAATAATAATAGTTCAAATACAATATGCTTGTACTTACATTCATAGTATGGAACTAAATTTAGGGGCAAAGTTTGAAACATACCTGGAATAAAATATGGTAATAAATTATTAATAAATTACAATCTTAGCTGTTTATTGATAAATGGGACTTGAGTAGGGGTTTACAAACACCAGCTGCCTTTGCACTCACAAAAATATATACATATTTTGGGCATTCTTGGGTTAATGTTTAATCAAAGACTATTGAGGTATATCTAACAATAGTCTGCAGTCTTTGGTTGTGTGTAACTCACCTGACTCAAGCGATCCTGACTATCGATGATATCGATAAACAATCGCATGCGATCGTCGAGTATCTGAAAACCGTTTCGAGGCAGTAGCAGCAGATTCTGGACCGCATCCCGAATGCTACCCGGAGTGGTGCTGCAGGAGCTGCTGTCATCGCTGGCGAATCCGTTTTGCAATTGTTGTTGCTGTTGATGCTGCTGGAATTGATGTTGCTGGTGTTGTTGTTGTTGTTGCTGCTGTTGCTGGGGTTGGTGTTGCTGCTGTTGCTGCAGCTTCAGCTGCATGGAATGCTGTCGCAAGGCGTCCGAGCATTTGCGCAAATAGTCATAGGAACCTTTCGACTTGTACTTATCGGCCATGGCATGAAAGCTGTCCAAGATCTCATTGAAGTCAGTCATCAGTGGCGCCGTTGATGGTGTTGTCGTTGCACTCGATGGCGTAGTTGCAGTCAGCGCCAGCGATCCCAGCGAGCAATTCGATTTGCTCAACACCATTTGCTGTGGCGAGCTGGTAATCACACGCAGCTCTGTAATTAGGGAGCTGTTGCCGTTGGCCGCGAGCGTTTTGAGGCTGCCGCTGCTGGCCGAGCTACTGACCGCCACCTTGCTGGGGCTGAGCGCCTGCAAATCCTCGCTCATCAGTCGCAAATTATCGGAGATTTGATGAAAGCTCTCCGATGTGACCAGTGAATGCTCGCGCTGCTCCGGCTTGGCGGGTAGAACACTGCTCTTGGGTCGCCTGCGTGTGGGTGGATTGTTGGCATTGTTGGCCACTTCTCCGCCGGGTGCAACAGACACGCATGGCGTGCCCGAGGTGACATCGGGCATTTGGAGGGGCTTCGAAATGAACGAGTCTAGCGTTTGGGAATTGCTCAGCTTGGGCTTGTCGACCTTCTCAGGTATTTTATTGGCGCGTATCGCATCCAGAAACTGACGCAACTGATCCGACGGCGTCGGCGGTGGTGCCTCTTCTGCAACAACTTTTGACACAGCCGCGTCGCTATTCCGCTTCAGCGTCGATATCGCCGTTGACGTTGTCGTCGTCGTTGTTGGCGTCGACTTGAGGATGTCGTCTGGCATGTGCTGTTGATACTCCTGCCGCATGCTGCTACGTATGTTGTCCAGGAACAGGCGCAGCTGATTGGACGGAGTCTGCACCTCTGCGCCCGACAACGAGGCCAGCGATTTGCTCACAATCTCTGGCGAAATCATGTTTGACTGAAAGCTATTGTTGTTGTTGTTGGTGGTGCTGTTGTTGCTGTTATTGTTGCTGTTGCTGTTGCCATTGCCATTGCTGTTGCTATTGGGCGCCAGCAAATTAAGATTCGTTTGGCTCTGCTTTGTGAGCTGCTGCTGTCGCTTCAGCTCGGAAAGGAGTTTCGCCTGCTCGGAGTATTTACGAACGCTCTCCGTAATGGTGCGCAGCTGCTCGGAATAGGCGCGCAGCTGATGCTCCAGGTAGGCCTGATCCGGTCCTGGTGCCGCATAGCTGTTGGGCCGCGTCTCAGCCGCCTCCACGGACTGCTCCTGGCTGCCGTGAAAACTCATCGAGTGGCGCATCGTGTTTTGTGCTTGGATTTGGGGTGCTGTCTGCAACATGTTGTCCGCGCTGCTGCTCTTCTTGGGACTGCGCTGATGGCTGCGGCCGAGGGTGCCATTGTTGTTGCCACCATTCACAAAGCGGCGCAGTGGAATAGGCGGCGCCTCTGCACCACCACCAGCAACATTGTAGCGATCCAGGCTGCGTGGACGTTGCACTCCATTGCCATTCACATGTCCATTGATTGCTGCTGCCTGTAACTGTTGTTTTTGCTGCTGCTGTTGCTGTTGCAGCGCTGGTCCGTTGGGTCTGGGTGTGCTGTGTGAGCGTCGTGGCACGGTCGGCACTTGGCCACCTGTTACTGTTGCCACTTGGGTGGTCGGCTTTCGGTGCAGTGGCACCGGTGGTGCCGTTGTGTTCTGTCCGTTGGTGGGGCTCTGTCGGTATTGCTGAAAGATGGCTGCATAGATGGACTCCTTGTCCGCGCCAGTCGATGTTGATGTAGTCGATGTGTTGCTGCTGGAGCTACTCACCAGACTGACCGCATTGCGCAGCTGCTGCTGTTGGCGTGACAGCTGCAACAGTCGCTGTTGCTGCTGGGCATTGTAATCCACAAAGCTGGAACGCCCGCCCCCGTTAGTGGGCGAGGCTGTGGCGGCACTCACAGCAATGCTATGGGGTCGCTGTTTGAGGCCACGAAGACGCGAGGGTTCCGCATATTCGGGCATCTCGTAGCCGCTCGATGTTGTTGCCACTGCTGCCGGCCGGGCAACAACTGCTGATGGCGCCTCCGTTGGCGAGGGACTATTCAGAAAGGGATTATTGCCCTTCAAAGCGATGGGCGTGGCAGCACCGGGTATGCCAGTTATAGGCAACATATTCGTCAATTGCGGCGGCGGTCCTGGCGAGCTCTGTAGCAACTGTTGCTGCTGCTGTTGCTGGTGGGTCTGAGTGCTGCCTGGGTATAGAAGCGACTCACTTATGTGCAGATCCAGTTCGTGGGCATTGGGCTTGGCGTAAATGCTGTTGGCAGTGCCAGTACGTGCAGGGGGCGTGGCAGCGGCCGGATAACCGGTAATCCGAAATCCATTCATGCTGGCAGTCTGAAATGTTTGTGGCTGCTGATGCTGCTGCTGCTGCTGCTGTGGATTTTGCTGCTGCTGCTGCTGTTGCTGTTGTACGCTCTTTGGCGTTATTGTCGTTAGCATATCGTTCTCGGTGCGGTTCAGCTATGTGGCCATTGCATTGTCCAGTTGATTGAGAATTGGACGATCAATCAATCAATCACTCAGCTTCTTCGCCGTTGAGCATCACGTTTTTGGCTTATCAAATTAACTGCACTTCGCGGGGCAATTAACGAAATTTGTGGTCGACGCTGCCATTGAAAGCAAATTGCATTTATATTAATTGCACACCGCGGGGCGTATACGCAATATTTCGATTTGCTACTGGCATTTGACCAAAGTTGTACGACTCTTGAGTTTAGAAAAACACATCTATACATATTATGAAAGCTCAAAAAAGCTCCTATATTTCTAAAGAAAATTATAGATCTCGTCGCTATTAAGAACATTTGTTTGATTCTTGCCAACAGTTAAAGTACGAATTAAATCAATTTAACAGATCAATAGATCACATGATATGTATACCGTTTTATTTGTGTGTTATGTGTTAAGCATTTATTCTTTTCCAGCACGCAATTTAAATAAATACTTGTATGCCATTTCCTTCAACGGCATGAATATGTTAATGGCAAAAGCTGAAAATCCAGCAAATCAAAATGTCTGACAAGATGCACAATAAACATTTGATGTTTACGTGTAGATAATCAGCAAGCAAATTGAGCAATGCAGACAAACACAAACACAATGGGGATTTTCAAATTCCAGATAAAACCCTGATAGATTCTTATCAAAGCCGGGGGCATACATGCAAATTAGAATTTTGCAATTGATGCAAATAGCAAATTGTGCAAATACTGCCTCGTTGCACAAGGCAATACCTGTCCAAATATTTCGACATACTCTGCGGGGTTTGGCTTATACCATACCATACATGTGTATGTGTATCATACAAGCATGTGCAAGTCGAGGAATTTTTAGGACGAAATTCAAAATTGAAATGCCAACGGATGTAGCAGTTCCTGAAGTTTTGTGCTGTGCGATGGCATTGGCAAAACTATTTATGACCATCTATGTGGGCCACTACCTGCTAACATCATCAGCATCATCCTCATCATCATCATTCTGATCATTTTGCGGTCGTGCTGGTTACGTGGCAGCTACGTGTCAACAGCATTTCAAATATGTGTGGCACACACACACACGGGAAAGGGGTTGGTTGGTGGAGGGGCAGACAAACGCAACTGAAGCATTTGTACGCTTTATGGCATAAATACGCTATAAAGGGAAAAACACGTCGACAGGACGACAGGGGAAGGAAAGAAAGAAGGGATAACAAGGACGAAGCAGACTGCTGGGGGGCGTTGCTTGCGGTAGGGCTAAAACTCGGCATTAACATAAATATTTAATAAAAAATGCGCATAAATTATAAATTACCAACTCAGTTGAAATATGAAAATAAACAAATGAGCGAACACTACGGCGTTCGGTGTTCTCCGTGTACGGGTTACAAGCAACGGAGAAAATGGGAAAATGAAACATGCCATGAGGGAAATGCGCGCAAGCATGTTAATACAAATACAGCGACACAGGCTTGAAAGTGTGTGATAAACATGCGCCGAGTGTGCTGATCCATTTGCATTGTACTTTTGACTGACGAATCTAACGAAAATACACTGCTACAAATATATAAAAGTCAACAGTCTACATGCTCCACATTCTTTAAAATTTAAATTTAATACTTTCAAAACGCATTTAGATAAACATATAAGTAATAAAACAAACACATCATGTTGTGCTGTGTAAATAGTGATAGCAAAGTTGCAATGTCGTAGAAAGGCATATAAGCAGCAAAGAGGAGGGTGGGGGAGAGGACGGTTTGAGAGATGAAGTATACCCTCACACACACACACACACACACACACACACACACATACACAGAAACAGCATATGGCTGTTGCACTTTGTCAGCTCGTCATGCCCAGCTGTCTGCTACGTGCTCAGCTGTGTGCCTGTCCATGTGTGTGTGTGTGTGTATCGTGTGCTTTATGACTAGGCAACACACACACACATCCACACACATGAGATGAGTGTGCGAGTGTGTTACTGTGCTAAAACTGAGGACAGTAATAGCTGCGAAAGTAGCTTGTATCAACACTTTAGCACATGCACACACTGAGCTGAAGAGAGAGCCACTTGGCACGGGGATACACTAGGAGGGGACACACACCTGCTGACCCTTGGAGCGTTGCCCCCGAAAGCAGGCAACAAAGTGTCAGGCTTCAGCATTGGTTTGGCATATTTAGGTTAGCTCAGATCTACCTATCAACCACTTTCTCCCCCTCACTCTTTAATTTTTCTTCATTGCTTTATCTGCATTTCTATGTAACTCGTGTGCCTCATTTGAAATTCCGGATAAATGTTGCTGTGCCGCCGCCTGCCCTGATTTCGAAATGCTGCTGAATTTGCTAATGAACATAACTTAGAGACCGGGCCGAGGCGGAAAGTTGGAGGTAACTAGCCAAGTTCTGCTATTGTTTGCTTAAGTTTTAAATTAATGAAGGCATATTTACTTGCGGTTGCTCAACTGCTCAACTGAAAACTGAAGCAGCAGCTGCTGCTGATTCGTAGTGTGCTTACCCAGTGACCAACTCTTCAAAATGGATTAACAAAAATTAATGTTATGCTCGGTTTGTGCTTGACTACAAACCCGTTCCTAGTTCTGTTTCTGGCTCTGGTCTCCGGTCTCTGGTCTCTGCTGGTTTATCTGCAGCAGAGCGAGATGAAATTAAATAAGATATGCTGTCACAGTCACGGCTGTGTCTGTGTCTGTGTTTGTATTTGTGTTTGCGTTTGTATTTGTGTGGTTGATGAATCTCAGCAGCTTGGAATTTGATTCAATTTGTGGCAGCAGATACAAGAGCAGCGACGACCATGGGAAACAGAAACCGCATCTTGGGCTTGTCTACAAATGCGAAGGACTGTCACTTCTCATCTGTGGGAGGTTGTTGTCATCGTTTGTTTGCCCTCTGCGTGCCACATTATGCAGCATGCAGAATGTGCGAGTTGGAGGAGGAGTTGGGCAAACAGAAATAAAATGCAAAAAGCACAAAACATGCAGTTTGAGTACAAAACACCACCTAGCTGACTTTTAAAATAGATTTATAGCTTTCACGTGTGCGTGCTTTGTACGTATTAAGCAAAAATTCATTTATCATGAAAAATCGTTTAAAAACCAATATCCGCAAATACATACTAAAATTTGTCTGATTCGTTCAATCAATACGAATCTATTTTGATTGCGGTTTTATAAAAAAAAATAAATAAAAAAAACAATGTTTAATAAAATTGTAGCTTCCAAATAAATTCCGCAGATTGGGTCATTCCACAGAGAATTCTCAAATAAATAATCCTTTAAATTATCACTGTCTCATTCACATTCTTAATTAATTTAATTGAACAGATAATGGGTTCATTCGATCGCACCAGAGCAACACTCTCCTCAAACATACTTATAATCGCACAAGAGGACTAAAGCCCTGTTCGATTATTTTCAATTAATATAAAAACACAATCCAAAGCCTGGAATACAACAACAACGGTCCACAATCAACTGAGGAGCAGCTCAAAGTGAACCACATTCACCTGACCACAGAACCAGAGCCAGACTCACTCGAAGGGCAGGCCGACTGCAAAAAGGAAAATCCCCAAAGTTAAAGCAATTTTTTACAAAAACAAACTATCGACGCTGGGAAGGCGCTGGGAAAAAATAGCAACCTCGTTCAAAGCTCGCTCGAACACACAAAGAAAATCATGTACAGAGATACAAAAGTAAACAAGGATAACAAATGAACAAGGAGTTGGGTAAGGGGCAAGGGGTGAGGGCGTGACGGTCTTATAGTTGCTACATGCAATGGCCAGGCAAGACTAAACAAATAGACATGATAAATTAAAAAGAAAAAGGAATATAAAGAAAACAACACGCGCTGCACGCAAAGCTTAAGCTAAATTACACTCTCTCTGCCCACCATGGAGTGGGCGTGGCAGGGCATCCAATTGCACGTTGTAGGCGTCATTTGAGTCCATGCTCGAAGTGTGTTAAGTGGCATGCCCCAAACGCGCTACGACGGGCTGCAGGCTCCGCAGGGTAAATAACAAAACGACACTCATAGAAATGGGATCCCAAGCAAAAGGAACAGACCAAGAATCCAAGCTGCGGTTCAAGCCATTGCTCACCGCCTGCCTCATTGACTGACTGGCTGCCTGGCATTCCAAGTTTTTAACTGTGGCAAGGGCTTCGTGGCGGTAAAAGCTTGTCGCAGGTGCTGGAGCGCTTTGAAATGCCAACGATTCGCAATTTGCATGGACTCAGAAACTACTTGTCTCAAACGCTGCACAGGGTTGTCGGCGCTTGAAGAAGTTAAATATTATTTTTTATTTCTTTAATGACTAATATCAGTCGACACAGAAAATAATTTTAAATTATTAAATAAATTAATTAAATTAAAATGTAATATTGATTTAATTCTTAAATTCAAGAGTGAACAAATAATTTTTTAATAATATTTCTTCAAATTGTACATACAGTTCGTAGCCAGACTCCACCCAAACAGAAAACATCTAAGTCATATTTTCCGAAAACGTAATAGATATTGTGTAATGTTAAAAGGCGGATTCAACTAGTATTTCTTTATCAAGCGCTAGACCTTGGTCCTATATATGTGATTGATTTCTAGTAATATGTGCTAAGAACAAGTATCTGCCAGTCTGCATAGCTTTTCAAATTAATATTATAAAATATATAAAGGAAACATTTATAAGGAATCCGATAATTAACTATAAATATAAAAGATTATATAATCACTAATTTTATATCATTATTTCCACTCTTTATCTAAAATATAAGCTAAGACTTCTAAATATAAATCAGAAAAAGCCCAAAATATGCGTCAGATATCTCATCTATCAATTCTTTAAATAAATTTGTGTTTCCTTTTTAAAATATTAAGAGTGAGTCTGCAATGAATTTAGAAAAAATATTTAAGAGACTAATCTCTGCAAAAAAATTTCATTTTGAACGTGCTTTCCATTTGAGATATAACCAGTTACATTTGAAATTTGCAAATGGGGCCAACATTAATACTTGCTTTAATTATATATTGCCAAATTTTGCAATAGCCTGGCAATCCTATTACCAAGCCATACATCAGCATTGCACCTTATGGCGCGTACTGTGAGTTTAGCCAATAGACATTGCCAACATGACTGGAATGGGATACCTTTGCCGATACTGTGCAAATACGCAGCCAAGTGAGAAATGAAGACGAGTTAGTTAAGGCAGCGCCAAGGCAGAGATAGCCAGAGATTGGCACGCTTCGTTGCTAGCGTCGCCCACAGTCTAACCCCAATCTGATTCCCTCCTCCATTGCCGTCCATTTGCTAAGCCTCCATACCGAGAAATGTGCTGGGGTCCGTGCCAGACAACGACATAAATCAGCTTGCGTGTGATGTTAAGGTGGAGCTGTGTAGGACGACGAGCCAAAGAGGAAAGCGTTGCCACCTATTTGAGCAAACGGACAACGACACCAACACTAATTGAAAATGCAAGGTAAACTAAATGGCTAGGGAAATGTGGCTGGTTCGCTGGTTCGCTGGTTGGCAGGCAGTTGCAAGAAAATTTGAAAAAGTAAAACTGAAACGTAACGGTACTTAAGTTGGCCAATTAAAGACAACGCCCGGACATGCGAAAGCAAATTGGCAGACCGAAAGACAGCAAAGCAGACAAACCACCCAAAGACCCCCCCCCCATCCCCCCCCCCCCCCCCCATCCCCCCATCGCTCCCTCCAATACAGAATCTGCGAGTCCTGTCTGCACGAGTAAGCAGAAAAATTAGTTTTTTGCGGTTCGGTTAGACAATTTTATTAGGGTCTAATTGAAATAACAAACTAGTAACAAATGAGCTGCCTTAGCCAGCTCTCGTATATGGATGGCATATGTGTTTGTGCTGGTGTGTATATAATAATTAAGACCACAGCTCGCTCTAATTATAATGTATTCAAGTGTTAATAGAGTTTTGTGCCCTCAATAAACGAACATTGTCCGTGTTTGACAGCTTTCTGACACTTTGATTTTTCGCCGATTCCACGCAATAATAAATGCTACTTTGCCTTTTGTTATTTTTGGCCAGCCTTAATGTGCTTTGCCACGTGTATTTAACGGGGATTTTCAATTTCGATATCTTTGTGGTCGACAAAGCCCCAAGACAAACTTTTCCTAAGTCTGCTACCGATAGCAACACAAGTTTATGCTAATAATTTGCGGCTGTGTTTGGATCAAAGTTTTAATCTACTAAAAGCTGACAGAAATGTGCTTATGCGATTTTGACATGTCACTGAAATCCCAAAAGTATCTCGACCATGTTTGTATGTGCGTGTATGTGAGTGTGAGTGTGTGCGGGTGTGTATGTGTGTATGTGTGCAAGAGAGATATAGGTCTGTTTTATGACGTGTTTGCATGGCATTTACCGTAGGTGTGAATATTGTAGGTATGTGTTTCCGGGTTATAAATTCGCCACATGCTAGTATCTAAAATACCTTTCCATTTGATAGGAAATGCCTCTAAATTACCTTCGACTTTTGCTCATGTGATTGAACTGCCAAAGCAATCAATAATAACATTTGCAAAATAAATATGCTAATAAATATTCTAAAAATAATATTCTGGGCAAATTTCAAGTTTAGAATTTATTTAAATATTGATTTTCAGTGTTAGTCTTATGATGGAATTATATCTAACTTGAGCTTTGAATCTTATTAAACTGTGCTACTGTTGTAAATTATTTATATTTGTTTGTAACTAATAACTACTGATAAATTTTTGCACGCAATACAGTTGTGAAAATGCCTTTAAGCAATTCTCAGAAATTGAGCTTTAAAAATACTCAACCGAAATCTCTAAAAATGCTAATTAAAATTGTAATGATCGAATTTAAAATTCAGTAATTTTCAATTTGCCTATTGACACAGTTAGAAATATTTCGAAATTGATATAAACTTTTCTAAAGAAATGAAGGTTATGGCAAGCTTTGCCTCATAAATTTAAAATGGCCTGCCGGGCAATATATAATCATTATAGTAGACATTGCGTATACGCGTTGGAGCTCGTCAGTTACGCAGCGAAAAGTTATGGCTATCAAATTTAAATTACGCGCACTGAAGGAAATAATAAGCGTCTTAATAATAGCAAAAGTTAAAAGCAGCGCTACCAATTTTAATGCCGTCTGAACCCTTTTTATATGTAAGTAATTTATTTATGATCTGCCCAAGTGCTCAGTCCCCTTGGGCAGTGGACATTAAAATTCGATTACATCATAAAAGTTCCGGGCAAACGTGCACGGCAAGCAAATGGTGAAGTTCGAGCAGCTCAAACATGAAAGAAGCAGCCTCCCTGCAATATCAGCGTAATATTATCAAAAGCGGTAACTATTTATGAAAACCCAAAAATGGACTTGAACATAATTGAAACTACAAGGAATAAAATAAATTGTTGGCCCTTATGGGCGGCCATACAGTTTTTCTTTTTACAAAAACTCAAACTTGTTTTATACTTAATCTGGAACGTTTTCACACATTTTCACGATAATGGGGGGACCATAGAGTCGTACACAATCAAATCACAATAAAGTAATTGAATTTAACAAATCGACTACAAAACTGCCAACGAACTCTGCGCTCTGCGCAAAATTAATTCAATTCACTTACAATAATAATTTGCACAATAAAAACGCCAACAATTGAATGAACACCAGCAGCAACAGCAACAACATCAGCAACTGGGGGCACAACAATCGCCGCCAGATGCTTGCCGCTCTCTCTCTTTCTCTCTCCCTCTCTCTCTCTCTCTCTCTCTCTCTTTTCCCCTCTCTCTCTCCAGCTCGGCGGTGAATTTTCATTTTGGGTTTGGGGCAGTTACGAGAGACTTGCGCCCAGATTTAATCACAAAATGGCTGCCAGTTACCGCTGCTACTGTGCTGTTGTCCATTTGTCCTGTTGTACAGTTGTCCTGCCAGTCCTATTGCCAATTGCTCCTGTCGCTACGTGCTTCTGATGGCTGAGCAAAAGTTTTCCCTGTTTCCGTCGTTAAATTAATGAATCTGTTATGCAAAATCGACAACTAGCTGCAAGAGCAACAACAACAGCAACAGAAACAGCACAACAACTGCGGCAAACAATTAAGTTCCGCATTTGGCAGGTGGCAGGTGGCAGGTAACTAGATGAGCCATAGTGCTTATACCAAGCAGTCAGTTAAGTAACTTTTTGCCAAGTAGAAAAACTATCACGCATAGTTAACGCCGATCAATGGAAATTGTTCGCAGGCAACAGGTAAATTGAATAGCTCTCAAAGAAATCGAGGATGAAGCGAATGAAGCGATGATAATAAAGGAATTCTGATTACCTAAGAAGGAAAATATTGTAGTAAGTCCTGTAAATAATCAAGTATAATGGTGGAACGATCAACAATCCTATCTGTTTAACAAGCTATAGACTTAAATCACTTCAATAAGACGTTAAATGCATTAATATTGAATAATTTAAATAACATCAACTAGCAGACAATACTGTATTGTCATTATCATAACTTTCTTATATACAAATTGTTTGGACCACTAGGATTATTAAATAGAATTATTACAATTTATGTTAAGAAGGATTTGTACAGTAAAAAGTTATTCTGCTATTCGAACACCATTAGAAAGCAATTCCATAACGTAACCCTTTATTACATATTTTAATGCTGCTGATCAAGTCAAATAAATACATTAATATTTATAAGCCACATATTCCCGTCCCGCCAAAATGCATTTTATCTAACTGCCCAACGGTAGTCTACCACAAAATCCACATAAGTGAAATATAATGACCATACTACTAAAAAAATAAAAATCAACTAAAATTCAATTCGCAATCACATTTTGGCATACATTTTTGGTAGTTCTGATTTGCTTTAATGCTTGCTACAAATGTCCATTTACATGTGCGATATATGTACAAGTGTAATCTTCAATAGTTGCAAAAAAAAAGAGAAAACTGCGTATACGCAATATCATGCAGGCACATTTGAGTTTTCCGTTTTGGCAAATACTCGCCACGCTGGCAGCATTTGGGGCACGTACTGGGGCAAACCGTTTCTTACACACAGCACAAGCTGCCTGCAGGCAAGCAGCGCACTTTATTTTTATACTCCCCGGCCACACACTGAACGACATTCACATCGAGAACGCCTTGTCCTTGTACTTGTACAACACTTAAAACCCAATTCGTTTCGGCTGCAGGAATCACAGAATCAAACACACATATATATATATATATATATATATATATATATATGTATATACATATATTGGCGAGGTGTTGAGGGTGTAGAGGGCTGGGAGGGGAGGTAGACACTTACTTAGCATGCATGTATGGATATTTTATTAATACGCAACTGTGAGTGCCGTGCCGCTGGGCGGTTGCTCGGTTGGTTTGTTGCCCAGCTGGAAAAATGTGTGCGTGGCTTTTAATGCGTTTGCGAGCGGGAGCTGCGGATGAATCGGGTTACGGGTTACGGGTTACGGTTTACGAGTTACGGGCTTGTGCTCGGGTTGCCTGAGGCAGCAACGGCACATGTAAAAAAAAAAATGAAAAAAGGCATTCGATATTTTCTTTTTATTTTTGCCAGCAAAAGAAACAGGCCATTGAATGGCCAAGGGCCAGATCGACAGCGTGAACAGCGACAAGCAGCAAGTCATATGGAAATCCCTTTGAGCATGCAACATTTTCCATCTTGGCTTACACATTTTCACACTTGCCGTTTGCAAGTGTGCCCTTTTGCATGCCCTTCTATGGGGTATAGCGATTGCAGCAAGTGCTTGGAGTCAACTCAACGGCTAGAGTCGATTTCCATTTGGCTAGATTAACATAATTTTTGATAATCGATTATTGCTCAGTATTTAAATAAAACAGCAAAATTTTAATAGGTCATAGTTTGGTTAGGGTATTTAAAACACAACCGCATCCGCTTGAGTTTGCCTGCGCTTCGCTTCGCTTTCATTTTATTTTGGGTTTCAAGCGATTCATTCATCTTCTTTGGCATGGATTTCAGAGACCGGCAACAATCAATAAAATTCAAGTTGCCCTTTTCCCCAGTCGCGCAAAAGTCATGCCAGCTGCCGACTGCTCAACTTTTGGACGTTGAGTTTTGGTTCACTACTATATTGAATGTCGGGCCATTTGCAAATGCCGCCTGATTAATGACGCAATAATTGTTGCCACACACCAGAGCTCTCTGGCAAGACAAAAAAGGTCTTAAAGCTCGAATCGTTCCTTTGGCCTATTTAGTTTTGTTTTAGGCAAACAAAGTGTTAAAAAATTGACTTTTGACTGGAGGGGATCGATGGCTCTGGCTATGGCTTTGGCTATGGCCGTCTCTTGTTCTGGCCATTTGATAGGATTATTATCGTGTTAGCTGCGCCATTTTGCCATTTGATTTTGTGGAAAGCTGTGACGTTCCGTTCAATTTACCAAACTGTTCGAATGGAAATTTCAACTACTTTTTGGCTTTGCGCATACTGGTCTTGGGCTTTTTGCGACTTAACGAGCCTTGAGAGAATGATTCTTGTGGCATTTAACAATGATTTATATACCAAATTGTGCGTTCACTTCTTGCCTCACAATGGTTTAGTTAATTATGAATAAGTGGCTTGGCTTGAATAGCTCGATAATGAATTTCAATTGGGTCTTAACAGCTAAGTGGTTAAATGGTTAAAAGTTGCTGAGGAAAAGTTGGTTTTATGTGCTTACCGCACATTAAAGCTGTTTAATGTTTGAATTTGAAATTCGCTTTATCATTTGTAATAATTATTCTTCAAGTTAAATATGCTAATAAATCACACACAAGGCATTCGTTAGTCCAGCTGCATCTTAAGACATTAGCCAGGAGCTAATGGCGCTGTAGCAAAGGACAAATCCCTGGGCACACACACACACACACCCCAGACATACACACAACAAATAATTGGACAATGCGTACTAAACAAAGCATAATTAACAAAAGAAACCGGAAAAGGAGCTGCGATGAAACTCTGGCACTGGAAATTATGCAAAAGGCGGAAATAAAGTACAAATTTATGTTGCTGAGCTGCTACAAAGGATTCGACTGCGTTGGGTGGTTTGGGTGGTTGGGTGGTTTTTGGTTATCATTGGTTGGATGCTGGGCGCGCTAATTTGCTAAGCTCGCTTAGAGCCAGTTCCCGCTGCGTTGGCGACCACCCTGGAGATATGAGCTGAGCTGCAGGGCCTTTGCGGCATTATCATTAGAATTTAAATTGCCTTTTGCTGCCGGTTAGGTAAAGGTAAATAATTTGTGGCGCTACAACGCTTGGCATCTTTTTTATGGGCTTATTCACCCTTTTTTTCTTATTTTATTTTTTTTTTTTTTTTTTTTTGACTGCCTGCGGCTTCTAATTTAAGCACCTTTTCTCTAAGCTCACTTATCTAGCTGAATATTTAATTAACCGCAAGAGCTTAGAAAAAACATAAACTGGATGAAAGTGAAAAAAGATGTGGAAAATATTCTGATAACTGGGCTAAAAATACTGAAACTTGCAACATTGCTCTGCTCAGTGTGATGCTGACAGATTTCCCAAGCATCGCCAGAGCTGCGCAACTCAAATCGTAAAGTTTTCCACACTTTTATCTTATTTAACTTGTATTATCTGCGGCGGTGCGAGCCAGATAAGCCTTATCTGACATGTGTATGGTTTGTGTTTTGATGTTGATGTTGGTGTTGGTGCTGCTGTTGCTGTTGCTGCAATTGAAGATGTTGTTTTTGTGCTGCTGGCATTTTAAAATAGTTGTGAACTTTATCGCACAAACAAACAACGTCGAGGAGGCATCCACCGAACACCCAACCACCCATACCACATTTTGTGGCTGCCACGCCCAAAAGCCCGCTTGCCACATGTCGCTTATAATTTGCTGTAACTTTTGCGTGGCTGTAAACTGACATTTTGGCTTGTGTGTTTTCTGGCTTGCTTCTGACAACTGTGAACATTGCAGTGCTTTCATCACCATTTCTACACAGTAATAAGCATAAATGGGGTATGTCAAATCTGTTATTATGCTGAATAACAGGCAACAATTAATATCGGATACAATACGTAGTTCAATTCAATTTAGTGTAATTTAAAGTTGCAGCTAAAATTTGACTTTTCAATTACTAACTTCGAATAAACAACTTAATCTGCATAACTTTGTATAGGGTAGTCAATAGTCGAATATAGACAAATTGGCAAACTATTTGAATATGCGACGTGACCATGTACATATGTGCAAAAGCTGAATCGCATACAATATATTTTTATAGCTCTTGTTTATGTCTCGCCGATGACATTGAAAAATTCCCGAATTTTATCTTGAATGTATCTTGCTTCTGCCCGCAAGCTGACTCGCAACCAGTTGAGATTTTGTTTACAGTTTCTGGTTGCTTTTTTGATTGACAGTCGCGTGTTGTTTTTGAAAATATATTTGCTTGATATAATCTTTCCCTGTTTTTCTTATTTTTTTTAGTGTTCGGTATGAGGAGGGGTTAGAGTGATGTGCAACATATTTCAATTACTCTCCCACAACGCATTGACATTTTGGCAATTGTGAATTATGTGGACTTCGGATGCGTTTGACCTTGAAGGTTGAATATTGTGTGGATGGCTATCGAATTATTATTTTGGCAGTAAACGTAAATTTACAGAGAATGTTCAAATTGAAGTTAAGAATTTAAGCCAAGACCCTTTTAAACCAAAAAGCATGGGGATCTCATGTTTAGAAAACAATATAAGCAACGTAAGCAAATATGAATGCTGTAGTCGAGTGAACACCGAACCCGGTTGTTAAATATATTCTAGTTTTACAAATTTCCCCTTTAACTTAACTTGGGTATTTCTATACGACCTGGATTGAAATTATATATATTGAGAGCCAGTTATATTATATGTCAAATGGAAGGCTCGCACATCGATATTCACGAAACGGGTGCAATTATCGGTAAAATAAAATAAACCTGTTTTTGCCGGGATATACAAGAACTTATATCTCAAATTTGAAGTCTCTAGCTGTATCGAGTAGGCTTTTGATTTTGAGTGATCAATTATATAAATGTATATATATTTATGTATATATATATTGTGTGGTCGAAGATGCTTCCTTCTGCCTTTTGCATACTATTTCACAAAAGTATAATACCCTTTTTACAAGTAGTAGTAATCTATCGTGAAACTCACGCATTTTCTTAAATAAAACTTTTTGAAATTGAAAACTTTTTTTATAAATCGATTTGCTTCGAATGTAGTCAAATTCAACCCGACATGCTCAAACTTGGAAAAATGTGCAAATCACTGATACAATGCCAAATGTTGATAACCGTCCTCCTTATTTCTAGAATTGCAAAAATCAATAAATAAACAATAAATAAAGCCAGCTGCACCAATGGATTTAAATGCATAACAACGTTTCCTTAATTTTAACAATAATAATCCACCCACATTGTTAATGTACTTTTAATATGCGCATAATTCCATTAAGCAACCACACACAGAGAGAGAGAGAGACACAGAGAGAGAGAGAGAGAGAAATGCAAAAACATGCATTGTACTTTGTGGGTGCCAAAGAAAAATCAGGAAAACGCACACACAAAGAGTGTGAAACGAGCGGAGAGCTGAAGAGGCAGAATAAATAATAATATTTTTGCGATGAAAGCGTGGTTAACATGCAAACTGTAACGAATGAAGTAGAAGTGGAAGTGGAAGTGGAGCAGAAGCACAAATAAAATGTACAAAAATTAAACTTACAAATAAAGCGATACAATAATACTCATGCAGGCAAAGAAATGCGGATGCGCGCAAAAGTATGCAGCAATAACAGCAGCAGCTAAACAATTGCAATATCTGTGTGTGTGTGTGCGTGTGTGTGTGTGCGTGTGTGTGTGTGTGTGTGAGCATCTATGTGTGCTCTGTCCGCGTCTGCATTTCCAGCTGCATAAAGTTCTCATTTAATTTCGTTGCCATTTCCAAAACAAAAAAAAAGAAGGAAAAAAAATGTTGCCTTTGTTGCTGTTCTCTCGTTTTTTCACAAATATCTTCCAGCTTCTGCTGATGTCTTGTTGTTGTTGTTGTTGCTATCGCATTTTTGGCCGCGAGTTACCGTTTGTACTTGTAAATGGAGTAACGCAAGCACAAACACACAAAACAAACACAATGACAAACAACTACGACGAACTTCAACACCAACACCAAACAAATGTTGTAAATATGTCTCGCTGTTTGTGCGGCGTCTGCAACTCTGCCTCTGCATCTGCCTCTGTGTTCCTCTCTCTATCTTGACCTGTCTCTATCTATATCTCTGTCTCCTTTTGCAGGGCAGCAGCAAACGCTGTTGCAAATTAAATGCAATAACATGCGAGGAAGGGTCACAAAAACAAAGCCAAATAAAAATATTCAAAAACCGGTTGCAATGGAGCCGCAGCGGAAACCCTTCAGGGCAACTGAGTGTCTGTGTGTATATGTATATATATATATGTGTCCCCACCCACAAGAGGGGAGGTGCGGGCGAACAGGATGCATCTTCATGGCTGTCGCATTGCAAATGTGCGTGGGTAAAGTGCCACGTTCAAGCAATTATAGCTGAAGTGAAGATGTAATATTTATGCGCCATGCATTCGTAGTGCATTACATCTAGATGGCACTGGCAAATATCTTTATCTGTGTGTAATATATGCACTCCCATCATAGATAAATAGATACATGAAACAGTATTGCACAATAACTCTAGCTCAATGATGAAACCAAATCTTTTTAAAGAGTTTATGAAGAAAGCAGAAGAAAGCACAGAACATCGTGAAAAATGTCTTTATCTGTATGTGATATATGTACGCATTCCCATTATAGATATATAGAGTAATACCGGAATAATAGTAAAGTATTGAACAAATATTCTAGCCCCACGATGCCACAGAATATCTTTTATTTCGTTTAGAAGAAATAAATATTTTTGTGGGTATTATCAAGACTTAAATGTAATATCTTTATAGTCTATGGAATTACGAAGGTAGAAGGAAACCTCAAATAACCCATATACAGTCTGACCCATAGTTATTCGTAAAATTGTTTTCTGCTCATTGGGAATACAAATTTTTGATTATTTAGTTTCATTAGTTTTGTGCCTCGTGATTCTGTTTTGGATAACATTTTTATTTTTTAGCTTAAAGTTAAAATATTTAAATTGTTCTAAGCTTAAAGCTGAGTAAAGAATGCTGGTATTTAGGGAGTGCAAATCTGGATCTGAAGTTAGAGATTGTGAAGTTAGAATTGTGTTTCTTTTATGAGAAAATTGATAAGAGCATCTTTGGAAAGAGGTTTCAATCAACAATGTTAGTGCCAGTGCCTTAAAGTTGGGGGCTTGATATGAAGACATTCTTGTACCCACAACGACCCGAGGAATCCGTTATATTTGGTGTATGAATGGCTTATTGACCCCGGAAATTAGTAAAAAAGCGACTGATTCTCAATTCTATTCAGCATATTTGGGCATTCTAAAGAAAATGATAGACAAACACATAATTTCATTCAAGGAATCCTTAAATACGGCATAGTTAGTTGAATAATAACTTAATATTTAATAGTTAAAAAAATAATTTAAGAAAAACACAGTTAGGATTAATACAGGAGTTACGATTAATACGGTCTTGAGTGCGGCATTTCAAAATTGAGCTAGCTTAGATTCTTATTTCATTTGCCAAATTGTTATGTTTTTGAATACTTTTACAAGAAAAAAACACAAAAATACTCATCTCGCTTCTGAGATCTGCTCCCATTTGAGGGATCTGCGATGGGCGTGAGCGAGAAGATGCAAGCCGAAAGCACAATTTTACAGTATAAGAGAGAAAACCCATCAATTTCCACAGAGACAAGTGCTGAATCTACTTCAGCTGATAATCAAACGGGAAGAAAGGTAACATTCGTGATGCCAAGTTCACGCATACCCGTCGAAGAAGATGCCTCGATTGGACGAGATCCCAAATGGAGGAAAATATTAATGAGGATATTTTACTTTTTTCTATGTTTTTTATTTTTAATCTTTATTTTCTTCGTTGTTTGTATCACATATCAACCGATTTCAACAAAAGTTTTGGAGGTTAAATCGAAATTCACCTTTTGATATAAATTTGATCTACACTTCATCGCGCATCACCTGGTAAAATATTCAAACTGAAAAAATGGTCGGTATGTGCAAGAAAAAGAAGGTTGTTCTTAGAAAACGTAAACTTTTCCTTAGGAAAACTGTTGAGTTATGTTGTATTAGTCCATTATCGAAGCAGATAAGAAATTGCGTTTTCTTATTGAATGCTCAACAGAAGAGTAGAAGAAAATACACTGTGTATAATATTGTTTTTAGCACAAGCGATAATCTCGTAAATAAGTAGAAATCTTAGGGAACCTGCAATCCCTAATGTGGCACCACTTTCAGTTCAGCTTCGATCAGAGAAAAAAGGGCGCGACTCGAATCCAATATTCGTCGCTGCCAAGGATAACCACAACAGAGCCACGTGCAAAATGAAAAAATGGGGGCAGGCACTTGAAGTGCTTGCTTTGTCCATTGTTGTCGCAATTTGTAAGAGTCGTGTCCGGGACTCGTTGCAAACTGGCTACGACGACGCTTAAAAGTGCGCTACACTTTTTGCGCTATGTCCTCGCCGCATCCTGACCGCATCCTTACCGCTGACCGATGCGAACTGCCCAACTGCCCAACTGCCCAAATGACAAGAGGCACTTGAATCTAGTTACTGTTGTCGCCGACGCAAGCTGAACCGCAGCCCACTTCAAACTAACCAGCACGAGCACGCAGTCTCACTAACACACTCACACACACACACTCGCACAAAGAGAGACTAACAGTAAATTTGTGGCTTTGATAGCCTTTGCATCCTGTGGCGATTCAGCATCCACCCGTTCAAGTCGAGTGGCAGTCGTTCGTCAAGTGCTCGACTGGCCTCTACTTTTGTTTCTATGTTGTAAAGTTTTTCCAGCATTCCCATTTTTTTTTTTTTGTTGCTGTCTTCCTCTCTCTGCTTCTCTCTGTCCCTCTCTGTCTCTCTATCTTTCTCCTTCTCTGTGAGGTTTTCCGGCTGTCAGTTTTTGTTCATGTTTGTTTGTGCTTGTGTTTTTTTTTCATATTTTTTTTTTGGCTTTGCTTGCGCGGAAATGTAAATTAATTGGTTTAACAAAGTGCACTTGAATTCTGCTGCCATCGTGTGTTTTTGTTGCTTCTACTGCTCTTATTGTTATTATTGTTTGGCGTTTGTCTGTAACCGGCAATCGAACAACTTTAAGTGCCGTCACAATACTCCAGCCCCGAAAAAATTACAGAGTCGTGCAGAGTTAAAAAAAAATATATTTTACACATGACCCCTCGACACTCTTGCAATAAATTTGAATCAAATGTGTTTAGAGCTATTTAAGAGGGTGCACAACTTTTCAAATTTACAAGTATAACAAATTCACTAATGAGGACAAATAGTTATATTTTTAATTAAAATGAAAGGCCATGAAACACCATAGCAGGCAATCCCATAGAAATATTACCATATTGCTCGTTAATAAATTACAAAGTGAAAACAAGAAGAAAAAAAAGGATTTAATATGTGAACAGCAAGAAATTGTAGACTGAATGCGTACAATAAACTATATTTTAAAATGCGATCACGATCTTGTCAACAATGCACTTTAAAGCTTTTATGGCCCTAGTCTTTACATCTCTCCATCGGACAGTTTTCCAATTAGCTGGAAAAGTAAATAAAATCGTGAGCTCGTTAATCAACTACTTTAGCTAAACAGCTTATAAGCACCCACCAAATTTTATGTTCCTCAACAGATTGAATTTCCATCGACTAGTCGAAAGTAAAAATACCAGTTAAAACTTGATAAAATATTGTAATTCGAGTCGAAGCTGCACCTTTACGATCACTGCCGAAATCCGCTCAAGCATCATAATTTTTAACTAAACACAGACAATTAATACTCAAGTGGTGCTGCCTCAGCAGAACTGACCAAGAAAAACCAAAAACGCCAAGCGCGACTTTAATCAAACAGCTTTGAGGAACCCACGCAGTCCACCAAACAGCTGAAACAGACAACCAGGCAGACAGTTTTTGAAGTGCTTCTAAACCGCCGTCAACAACAACAACAGCAGCAGCAGCAGCAACAACAACAGAACAACATCAAATAAACAACCATGACAACTTCAATGCCTACGCATTATTTTTACTTTATTGTTTCTTGAATATAAATACGGGAGAGTGTTAAAAACTTGTGATAAAGCTTGTTGCCTTGTAGGAAATGAAACTGAATACTTTTTACTGAACTTAATATACTATTATTACTCGAACAATAGGTATACGTGTATATTGGCGTGGTCAAAAGGAAGTGCTCTTGTTAAATTCTCTACTACTATATATTTATTTAATGTCGATTAGTATGAGGCGACACAGATAAATACTAAACAAAAATAAAAAACACATTAATAAGAAATAAATAAAGTTAAGCAGAAAAAAAATATAAAAATATCTAAATGTATTTTAAATGTAATAGTTAATAAAATTCGTAACATGTAAAATGTGTAACATAATAATATGTAATATGTAACTTCCCTTGTCAATTTCCGTACTATAATTAATTTATTTAATGTTCGCTAATAGCAATCAATCAGTAAAAACAATTGAATGATAAGTAAAAATTAAAATAAATGCATGTTAAAACTAAAAAAAAAAATAATTAAATTAATCGCATAAATTCGATGGATTTTGATTGATGTTAATTTTGTATCATAACTCAAAATATTAGTATTTCTATGGTAAAAAAAATAACTTCTCTTGTTAAATTCGCTCTACTATTTATATATTTAATGCCGACTTATATCAGTTGATACAAAAAAGAACAAAATCAAAAAATCCAAAAAAAAAAAATCAAAAATGGAATATTTAGTAATATTAAAATTTAAAAAATATATATAAATAAAAGAAAAC
Source organism: Drosophila anomalipes (assembly GCA_035041615.1). Classification (NCBI taxonomy): domain Eukaryota; kingdom Metazoa; phylum Arthropoda; class Insecta; order Diptera; family Drosophilidae; genus Drosophila; species Drosophila anomalipes. Next base: position 861,920 of record JAWNKZ010000158.1, read on the forward strand.
ATGGTGAATTTTCCTAACAAAGAAACCCAGAAGAAAAAAAACGAATCAGAACAAAAAGAGAAATGACAAGTTGTCCACATACTTCTCGTTGGAAGTGTGTGGAGGATTCGATGTGAATAAAGAGAATTTGTCAGAATAGTTGTTAAATCTTTTTGGTTTGCTATGTTTTGTGAACTTGTTTTGGTTACTTGTTGCTTTGCTGTGTTTGTCTGTTGCTGTTTCTGTTGCCGCTGTTGTCTTTGTCTCTGCCACCGCCGCCGACGCCACAAGCGTCAACAGGTAAACGTAAACATGCCCCACACACGCGGCCAGATGCCAAATGCCGCAGACAACAGCAAGAACCACAACAACAACAACAACAACGAAACACACCAAAGAGCCCAAGAAAACGCATGTTTGACATTTGTTATTGGCCAAGAGAGGGGAAAAGGGCTTGTATATTTTCTTGTGTTAATGCGCGTTGACGTGAAAAGCTTGTAAACGAAAAGTTTTCGAAAGTGCGGAAATCTCTTTATGAATGAAATGGGAACTACTCAAAAGACACGAGACTGTGTCGATTGTGTTGTCATTTGATAAATAATCGGCTTTGACTTGACGTTAAAGATAAACTTGAAGTTGAAAGTTTAGCAACCATCAAAGGGATCAAAAAGAACAACAAAAAAGAAAAGAAAGAAAAAACGCTGGTTGTCTCCAAGTGGTTGGCTACTGGTTATTAATGGGTTTCATTTTTAGTGTTGTCTTCAGACTGTTCAAATTTGATTTGTTTGACTTGCCATAAAAATACACAAATTGTATATAGAGTTTGTTTCGATTTCGGTTCAAGAATTTCGAGTGAATTCGAGTGCAATTATTATATTTTGTTGTTGATCGATTTTACTACACAATGCTTTCCATTCAGTGAATATTGCAAGCTAAGTAATTCAATTATGCAAATAATGTTTGATAGCCAATCAGTTTGTTTTAAAATTCCAAGCAGCTGCTCTTAAATAAAATATATTAGTTTCTCTTCTTACTCAATAATATTGCGCACAACTTTTGTCAGATGCCATTTTAAATGATATTTATTGAGAAACTAGGTGCCGCAAAATGTCGCTTCAATTATGCACCGCATAAATGCGAGGCACTCATAATGACTCAATTATGCAACACTTTTAACAATGACCATTGCAACATTGCATCGTTTTAACATTCGCTTGTTTATTTATGTACAGAGGCATTTCTATATATTTGTGCACGGGTCATTTATGAGGTGAAATAAATTCACATTGCAAATATATTTTGTTGCTCGCTGTTGGTTTCGTGGCACCCAAAAAAATGTTTGTATGTTGTATGTTGCACAAATTTCAATTTCAATTTCACTTAGTCCAGCGTCTGCTGCTGTTGCTGCCACTGCTGCTACTGCTGCCTGGCGGAAGCAGGACAGAGAAAATGTGTGTGCATAATTAATGCATATTTCACTTTAATATGCACACTCACACACACTTTGCGAAACACTCACACACACACACACACACGCAGCAAGCGAGGCAAGCGAGGCAAAATGGCGACGGCTGTGCCGCCTTAAAGCAAAGATTTGTCATTAATTGTTGCACGCTGAATTCAATTTGCATGTGCAACTGCAACTTCAATTGCAGCTGTGTGCGTATGTGCGTGTGCGTGTGTGTGAGTGCTCGCCTGTAGGTATGCAGCGATAAGTAGTGCGTTTAATTAATTTCCATTTTGTAAATATTTTTCTCACAATTGTTTAACTTGATTAAATTCGTTGGCTTATTTTTGTTGAATTTTGTAATGCATTTTTTTATATATATTTTTTTTTTGTTGTTTACAAGCCGGTTAAGCGAATCTGCGAGCAGCGACCGTTATCAACGCGCATCCGGGCGTATCTCAGAACACGAACTGACAATGACGACGTAGACCAACGGCAAGTGCGAACCTACTGCCGAAGCAGCGACGCCGACGCCGACGCCGACGTCAGCGTCACAGCATCCAACAGCAGCAGCATCAGCAGGCAGCAGCGGCAACTGCGGCGGCAACAGCAGCTAAGGCGAGCTAACCAAAATAGCGGCACAGTCGCTTGGCGTCGGCTCTGGCGTCGGGCCATGTGCCGAGATAACAAAAACAGAGAACGAAAACGAAAACGAAAACAGTGGAGAGTTTTTCGTTCTCTCACACTCTACACGCACTCTAGACGCAGCCGGCAAACTTAACGGTACTCGCTGGCAAAATACGAAGTATGTCATATTTTTTATGAACTTTGAGTTGCCCTGGATAAATATATTTAAGGCACTCTATAAACATTGAGAATAGGTTATTTGCCATCAATAATAGAAAATAGTGTAAATGTGTTATTTCTGATGCAATTTACAAATAAATAGCTTATGTGAGAAAGCTGCTGAGTCTTTGAGTTTCCCTATATAAGTATGTATATATTTATTATATGTAATTATTATATTATTTATCGCACGTTAAAAATCATAGGAATAAGTACTCTGTTATTGATAACAGGAACTTATATAAAATTATTTTCTATTTTCTGCAATTAAAAAGAAATCAACGTCTTTATTTTCTGGGTATGAAACAAATTTTGACGTGAGAAAGCTCTTGAGTTCATAATTAATATAACCATATTAATTAGGAGTTTCCTACGTATTTTAATCCTTACACAAAACTATTTAGCTTTATGCGTTCATTTGCTGTGCATGTAGTTTCATACAATTATATACCCAATTATGTTATCAGACTACAAGCTAAATTTGTCAACAAACGTTTATCATAGTTCTTATCATATTAATATCGTGCAGCATTGCCAACATAAGCTTTGTATCGAAAGCGCTTTGGGAGAGTTCTCAAAGCTTTTGGGACAACGCTTGTGCGCATTTCCATCTTGGATCAAGCTTCAGCTTCAGCTTTGTGCTTTGGGACAAGGACAGGTGTGGTGCAAGCACCCAATAAGAAAGCTTTTGACCGTTACGTTCTTCCCAGGACATTAGCGATATTTGCGAAAACAAATAATTGTGTTGAAATCAAAACATATGTTTTATATGCTTTTATTCTATTTGAATATTCCTTTGCATATAATATTAAAGGCTTCGTCATAAAACTGAACAAGTATCTCATGAATATCTGAAATACAAAGAAAAAAGCCTAAGTCAAATGGAAGGCGAGGGAAATAAATAATTATAATTGAATTGCTCACTTGAATGAGAAGAAGAATCGACAAATAAATGTACAAGAATGTAATATTGAAATGATAATTGCCCCAAATGGGAGAATGCGTAATTATAATAGGAACGGGGAAACCGCCTAGGAAAGTAATGATGATGATGATGATGATGATGATGATGATGATGATGATGATGATGATGATGATGATGATGATGATGATGATGATGACGTTGCATGGACAGCAACCTAGGCGGGCAACAGCAACAAAACAAACAATCAAACCAGCAGACGCCATGCCACACTTGAAAAACGCGCCGCAGTCTCAAATGATGCGCGGGGGAGGCAAAGATGGAGGGGGAAGGGCCGAGGGGAAGGTGGAGATGGTGATGCATGCGCTGGTGTCGATGATAAGTGCCAGGGGGCACACAAGCAATCGAGAGTGGGGGGTTGTATATGTTTGTGTGTGGCTGTGCAAATGCAATTGAGACACTAAGTGGTCGAGAGTTGCTCGAGAGTTGGCCGCGCATTGGGAACACGCTCCTCTATACTTCCCCCTCCCTTCCACTCTCCTCCCCTCCGCTCCCCTCCGATCCTGAGATCAGTGCCTTGTGGTCATCAAAGCGGGCAACAAAGTAAGCAAATTCGAGTGGATCCCCATCACCATCCCCATCCCCATCCGCATTGCCATAGCCATAGCCATTGATGGAGCCAGCACTTGAGCCCTGATCTGATATCATAAACTGCTTGCATGTTTCATGGTCGTTCACAGCAAAGGAAAAGTGCTCAGGGAAAATGAACTGATAAGGGCATAAAAGCGAGCCACATCAAATGCGGGCCAATTATAGAACGGAGCACATACATCCACATGTGAGGGAAAACTCTTTCGGAAAATTGCAATCATTTCGTTTGTGGCTCATCGATTGGACCGAAATCAAAGTGTACCCCAAGGAAAGAAATTGATGCATAGATCACGTATCTTATAGTAAAAGAGCTATATATAAACAATAACAAGTACAGACATCTTAAGCAAGCCATGGAGTTAGCCGTGATTTGGAAACATATTAAAGAAAATTCAGATTTAGTATTAATTTAGAGGTGGAAAAATAATTTGGTATGGCTTAATAAATAAAATACTTTACTTAAACTAGAATATTCCAAACAGCTTTTTATAATTTTCAAGTTAAAAATAATCTGAGTTTTCTAAAATGTTTTTATCTTAAATATCGTTTGTTGGTTTTTGTTTAATAATTTGATGTTAATATTTAAAATCCTTGCATTCAAAAATATTAAGTTTCTGGAATAGTTGGTTTGAAAACAGTAGAAGATAGAAAATGGACTTAAGGGGAGTCCTATTCAGGTGACGAGCAGTGTAAGCTCTATACTAAAGTTATAAATAATAAAATAAACATAATTTTGGTGTATATTATCCCAGATCATATTACGAACATGTTTGCATTAAAATACGGATGTTCTTAGAGATCCCCTCATTTACAATATATTTACTAGATATAACATCATACACTAAATATTTTATACAAATATGTGGTTACTTTGAGTATGTTGTTCACTAATATAACACTAATAAGAGTAACACGTGTTAATTCAAAAATACCCTTAAACAAAGAAATATCAATATAACACTCGAAGCAAACATAATTTCGAGTGCATTTTGAGGTAGTTTAACCACTGTGCACATCTTCTGCTTACAACATCATTCGCAGATGAGCTGGGTTAATGCCCCACAGAGGAAACCAAAGAAAGCACTTTGCAGTGCATAAATCTGTCAGTTGAGTGCAGGTTAATTGTTGAACAAAGGCAGCGGTGTTTTCAAAGGGGTTCAAGAGGGGGCCACAAGAAAGAAAAATGCCTCGACTCACCTTGAACATGAGCGGATTCCGTTCAATGTCCGATTCGGCGTTCTCACAAAGTGTTTCCGTTTCCGAGAGAAAAGCGAGGAACTGTAAAACACAGTTCGATTAGATGTGTACATAAATTAATAGATTGATCTGATCTAATCTGATCTGATCTTACTAACCTGGTCCATGGCACGATCAAACATTTGTAGACTATGCACTGCGGCATGAAGCTGCTTGCCGCGATTGACGACACCATTATTCAAGTTGGAGTAGCTGCAAGTAATATGTGATGAAATATATTCCGGCAATTACAAAAGATTAATGCAATTACGAAAACAATTAAAGAAATTGCAAAAGACTTGGTTATTTGATTGACAAAGCTATAAAGAAGAAGCCATCATATTCTAAGTTTCAGTCAGTTTCTAATAATACTTTGCAAGTGAAAGTTTCTCTTTAAAATGCAGATGAATAGAATTAAGAAGCATCACTTTAATATATTATTTTCAAAGCTGCATTTTGTTTAAATTTGTAAAGAAGTCTGTAATCAATGAGCAAAGAGCAGTTACCAATTTTTGGCCGATTTGCAATAAGTTTCTCGTTAAGTATAAACTACATTAAATATATTTATTTGCATCTCTAAAACTAGAAAACATATTTTGGGACTCAAGCATCAAGATGAAGATCGTATAATTACAGATAGAAGTGTACAAATATAATCGCTTCTATTTGGAAAACTGTACATTCACATATTAAAGCATTTGTCTAATTAAGCTAAGCTATATATATGTATATATATATATAATATTTATGCTATACTCTGTAGCCTTTGGTCTACACTTTAAATAAATCATAATTGTATATATTATATTTATAGTGAAAGCGATGATCCTAATCCTCATAGACCCACTAGGAACTAAGACCATTTGTACTGTCTTTCTGCACAACTTACTACCCACAATCAGGCTCGTGTCTTTTCACTGCCTTAGTTATTAGATAAAACTCTCTCTTTCTGTAATTCAATTTGCAATACTATCTCAAGAAACCCCTGAGCTTGGTAAACTGTGGTTGAGATTCAGAGATTTGCACATATTTTCTTTATTTTATGTCTCACTCTTTTAATGTCTCTCTCTCTCTCTCTCTCTTTCTCTCTGCTTCTTAACGGTTTTACTTTTATTATTATTAACGCTACTCACGGTTAACAATTTTTGATCTGATTGGGTTTGTTCTGGGTTTCCCCAATTATTGAAAATACATTTTATTTCACTACTTATTTACTACTATTTTATTTTATTTTATTTACATTTTAAATTTTTAATTTAATTTGCCGCTTTTAATATTATTTTATATAATTTGTAACTTTCATTTTGAATTTAGATACAATTTTTATTTTAACTGATACCTTTTTTTAAAATTGTGAATTGTATTTAGTCCAGATTAAGAATAAAAATGAAAAAGTTAAGAATTTGTTGGACTTTTTATATTGGTACACTGCGCGTAATTTATTTAAAACATCCAACTAATTATTAGGCCAGAAACTAGACAAAGAATGTTTTAGAAATCATAGCAAAGCCGTAGTTTTGCAAGAAACCAATCTTATTTGTAATGTTTATCCAATTTTTTGACAGTCCAAAAATCAACGTTAAATAAATCGAGTTCATTTCACCATTTATATTTTAGGATTTAAAAGAGTTCTCGTCTTCATCTGCTCTAATTATCCAAGATTATTAAACCAGATTATTATTAATGAGCTCAAAGTCGCCGCCCTGAACTGCAACTTATTAAATCGCGTTAAATGCAAATGCTCACAACTGATTTAAGGGGAGAATGGCTTTTTTTTTGCATAACACTAAAATGGGGTTTGGCTGAAGTCGGAGCACGATTGAAATATACACTCACCGCTGATTAATGGCCTCCGTCATCTTCTTGATGCGGGAAGTGTCATCATTGGGATAGACTGCAATTAGTTTCTGTGTCAACTCGCTGAAGAGCTCAAAGTGCTGCTTATTCTGATGGAGCTCGGCGTGGAAGGACTGCAAAGGAAATAGATTAATTAGATGCACTCCATAACGAGAACTCAAAACAACACAGCACAGCCCACCTTCTGCTCCTTCTGCTGGGCCTCCAGTATATCAGCTGTGGTGGCAATTGTGCCCATCCGCTCGGCCCGCTGCTCCATGCGCGCCAGCCACTTCTCCAGCTCCAGGCGCTTGGCCTCAAACCTGCCAATGGGAATTCAGCATTAATTAAATTGACCCCAAGTGCAGTGGGATCTGGATCAGGTGAATGGATAACCTACCGCTGAGAGTCGCTCAGCATGTTCTTCAACTGGCCGGCTCGCTGCAGGACACACTGCGACGTCTCGTCCCAATGCTCCCTCAGGCGGGTCACTGTGAATTTTTCGGACAGAGAAGGGTTTAATTAGCTTTACAAATATATATATTACTGAGTGAGCTTTGCGGTTATTTCATTAGCTAAAAAAAGATAGCGAATTAGAATTGGGTGACTCGAAATTAGCTGAAGTTTTTCTAGTGTTGGGCAACCAAAGGAACCGGTAACCCATTCAACATTTATTGATCAGTTGTAAGTTTATAAAACGCCATGCAAAGACATTAGTACAAAAAAAAAGAGAAAAAAAACAGTGTTTCAGTTTCAGTTCTGGGTAAGTATTGCTTGTGTTTGTGTGTGGGGTAGTCTCAATTATTATCATATTAGTTGGGCCCCCGTCTGGTGTCTATTGGGGCTGTTAACTATTGCATAACTGGGTTAGCATTACACAAACTGGAGTAGTCGTAGTCGTTACCTTTGAGAAAGCAACGCAAATAGTCTAAATCAGCTGAACAATGCGGTGCTATCGAGAACTGTTTTAATTCTATCAGAGGAGTGAAAAAGTAATAATTAAATATAAAAATAATAATATCTGTTCATAATACGGACTAAATAATATATAACAATATAAAATAAATATTACGAAATCAAAATACGATTTCAATTTCTGTCTGTCCAATAAAAAAGATGTAATATATTTAACCCTTTGAGTATCGAATTAAATGTATTGAATGGTATATTTATACACTCAAGTAAAAATATTATTGTTATATTATTGATTAAATATTAAATCAGTAGTAATTCCAGTATATGCATTCTCAACCTCTTTCTCAACCAGGTAAAGCAGCAAATTTGTTTTTGTTTTTGTGAATTAGTGTCATTGTTAGAATAAACACGGCAAGGAAATTTTGTTTTATGAATTTATAAGAGGTGAAAGATTAAGTCGACAAGTGAAGAGTACCCAGAAGGTCTTGTCGCTAGTGTTCTTGCTTATATTATTAATTGTAATATTATTTTTTAATAAATAACTAAATTTGTATAACAACACAGGAACAACAGAATCGATCAACTGTCGGCATCTTTGGCAGTGTTGCTTTTGCAGCTTAGATTGAGAGAACTCAAGCTTTCAAATTGTTTAAATAGTACCCCATAAATGACCAACAAAATTCAATTAAATAGATAAAAAATAAAGAATAAATTCTACAATTTGCTTTAACATAACTTCTTAAAATCGATTGACATTCAGCTAAGAAATTTAAAAAAAGAGGGACAATTTTTGAGTTATTTATTTTTTAACATTTATAAAAAACGGTTGACATAAGGCACAAAATTAAAAAAAAAAATAATAAAAAAGAAAAGGATTCACAAAATATTTCATTTTTTAAAACATAATTTATTAGAAGCGGTTGCCATTCAGCCTGCCGCATGAATCGCAGCTTGGGCGAAAGTATAAATCACATTGAACAAATAGAATCAAAAAGAGAGCAGAAATATGTGTCGACTTTGAAAATTAAAAAATCCGGCGGCTTTAATATCGATACAGAATCAGCAAATATATCAAGTCTAAAAAAACAAAAAAAAAAACACATTTAAAAAAAATTGGAATGCCTTTTGAGATAATAAAATTGTTCGTACAGCAATTTTGATAGTTATTATAAAATTTATTTAAAAATAGTTTTGAATAGATCTAAGTATTAGGTCAGCAATTAGGTAAAGAAAGATTTTTGAAATCATAACGAAATCTAATTATTTACTTTAATCTAGTCAAAATAGCCAAGAACGAACTTTAAATAACAACACACAATACACTCTAAGAACTAGCAAGTAGGGATTGGTTATGTTAAGCAAGCCTGCAATTTCCGTGGAATGTCCATGTAAAATAAAACGATGTTTACCAAGCTGAAATCTATCCAAACTAGCAGAAATAATAATTTAATCATTTACGATGCTGCGCTTCGATTCAATTTCCCTGAGATCTCAAAATGCATAGGCATTTTTATAACTAAGCAGATGTCAGAGAATTAAGCATTAAGCCATATGCTATGGCAACTATATTTATATGTTCACTTTAATTTGTAACGAAATTATATTTAAACCCTTTGTGTTAATCACAAATAAAATAAATAAATAAAAAATAAATAATATTAATCAGATATGTTAATGAAGTTGCTTCAACTGCAAGTCTGATCACACTTAAAATCCGATGAAATACAAATTGGATCCAGTTAAGGCTTAAACAATAAAACAAAGCCAAAGCACTGCAAAAATGTCTAATCCCGAAATACACACTGAAGACTGAAGAGGTTAATAGACCAATCGAAGTCAACTATTCAGATAAAAGATCAAAGCAGTCTTCGTATAATCGAATGATGCCGTTGCTCTTATTTCCTTACCCTGGATGCCTCCCGTCGGGTTCTGCGATATTTGGGTCTCATCATGCGAGGAGCGTCGGCGCATTCGCAGCTCCTCGCGGGATAAACCAGCGACGGTTGCAACGCCAATGCCAATGCCAATGCCGACACCCGCACCACCGGCGACCTGAGCGGCAGCAGTAGCGGCGGCCGCAGCTGCCCGTGACTGAGCCTGATGCTGCAACAGTGCGGCAGCTGCCGCCGAGCCGGGCAACTGGCCCATGTTGTGCACCACCTGCGGCGGAATGTTGCCCAGCAGTTGCTGGCGGATCTGTTCGCGAAACTCGCTGCTCAGCGGAATGGGTGGCTGGGGCGGCTGCTGCTGCTGCTGCTGTTGGGCGGACGACGCTGCAACACCACCACCACCACCACCCGGCGGATGGTGCCCCGCCGGATTCAGATTGTTTTGCATGCGATGCCTACTATACTGCAGCTCCAGCGGCAGATTGCGGTCCAACGAACGCATATGATGCTCAATGGTGGAGCGCATCGATTGCTCCACCTGCGAGGCGGAGGCGGAGGCCGAGGAGACAGACGACGAGGATGAGTTGCTGTGCAGCGACTGCTGCTGTGCCTGGGCGCGCAGCTGCTTCAGCTCCTCCAGAGACTGGCGGGAGTCACCCGCTCGACTCTCGTCCAGCGACAAGTTGCGCTCGTAGTTGGCGCTGCGCAAGTTAACGGAGCTGCCCAAATGACGACCATGTCCGCCGCCAGCTGCCAGGCTCGCCTTGAAGCTCAGATCAAAGTTGTTCTGCACGGCGGCTTCCAGGGTGCGCAGATTCATCTGCTCCTGCATGGCGCGCTCCATGTTGCGCAGTCCACTCTCAATGCCACGCAGCGCATCCTCCGATCCGAACTCATCCGTGGGCGAGGCCACAACCGGAGCAGGAGCAGCAACTGGACGCACATTGTTCAGCTTCTTGGCTTCGCTGGCTCTCGTCGGTGCTGGCGACGGCACCAGATTGCAATTGGCCAGCGCATTCTTGGAGCTCTGCTCGCTGAGGGCGGCCACAGCAGATTGCAACACCAGCGGTGGCGGTGGCGGTGGCATCTCAAATGGATTCGAGCAGCGACGTGCGGCCATCGCCTCTGCGGACAGCGTTGAATGCTTCTCGGGTGGCGGCGGTGGCTTCTCCTTGAACTTGAGCCCGGCCAAAGGCGAATTCTGTGCACTATTCTGTGCGGAAGTCTGGGCGGATGCCGGTTTCCGGGGCAGTGGCGGTGGTTGACGCAGTGGCGGGGGCAACCCGGGGACAATCATCATTGCCTGTCCGTTATCCGGCAAACTTTTGAGGCTGTGCCGCTTGGGCGGTATTTCCGGTGGTGCGGCACGTTCGCTGGAGCCGCGTGCCGGTATCGCGGGCACCGGTCGACTCTGCAGCGGTGGCAACGGTAGTGCTGGCGTCACCTTTTGCCCGTTCAGCTGCTGTTGCTGCTGCTGCTGCTGCTCCTGGGAACACTGTTTGCGCAACAGTTGCTGACCACGCAATGCGGCCTGGGCGGCCAGCTCGGAGTTGAGGCGTGGCATCATCAGCTGTGGCGCCATTTTGGGCGTAGTGGCATCATCATGAGGCACCGTTGGCGGCACCGTTGGTGGCACAGGAGGCGGCGGCTTGGCAGTCATCGCAGCTGGTTGCTGTTGCTGATTGTTTTGTGCGTGGCGTTGTGCGTTCGTTGCAACAATTTTGTGGGCAGTGATTTTTTTATTTTTTTATTTTGTTTTGGGGCAGGCTTTGGACTTAAGTTTATTTTATGTGCAGCGTCACGTTCGCTTTCCGATATGTTTGATATGTTGCATGGTCTGCGGCGACTATGAAAAAAAAAAAAAACAACGGCGCCTGTATGTTGACATTGGTAAATGGTAAACATCATGTGCAACAACTGCAACACCAGCAACGGCAGTAACTTCAGCGGTGTCTGCTGACTCCTCGTGGCTTGTGCCGCGGGTCTGGGTTTGTTTATGCAGCGTGCCGGAAACTCAACACACCAACAGGCCACAGGCAAACACACTCGCACACACACGCACACACACGCACACACACGCACACAAAGCACACTCAGACAAACGTGAAGAGTAAACAAACTTCGACTTAAGAGAGCTTCGACTCTCTCATGCATACAATCCTCCCACAGACACACACACACACACACAAACAAACACACACACACACACAGACACAGTAAGTACACACAGGCAGGCACAAAGAGTAGGTAAGCTTTGAATTAAGAGCTCCTTCGCCATGCGCTCTCTCATTTATTCACACCTGAACCTCTCCCTTGTTATCGCTCTCTGTTGATTTTCGCTCTCTCGCACACTTTTTCACCACACTTTTTGCCTTGCTCTGCGCCGGCTGTTAACGCACAGGCGACGTTTTTTTTTTTTTGGTTTGTTGGTTATCTGTGAAAACGTTGCATACTTTTGCCGCTGTTTTGCTTTGCTGTCAGCTTCGGTGTACAGTGGACATCAATTGTGAGGGATTTTGCACGTTCTTGAGCCTTTATTGCAATGATTTTTATCGATTTGTTACCATTATTATTTGATTTGTTGGTTCAATTGATTTTAGTCCACTTATGTTATAAGCATTTAATCCATAATTCAATTAAAAATGTTTTCTTTTGTAAATATTTTCCACTTTTGAATTTTATGAATTTGTTTACTATTATTATTTTAATTGTTGGCATAAATGATATTAGTTCACGACACTCTATTTAGTTTTTATACTTTAAGCTTATTATTCACAATTCAATTGAAAATGTTTGTTTTTGCAGTATTTTCCCGTTTTTTGAGAATTTATTACAATAGTTTTCATCGATTTGTTTGCAACAATTATTCGAATTGTAGTCTTAATTTACTATTATCATTTAAAATGTTATTGAATTGGATCAATTGATTTGAACTCACGCCATTTAGTTTAAATCTTTTTTCTCCATTTTTGATACGATTATCGTCTATATTTATATTTAAAAAAAACTTTAAAAATTTAACAAATGTTGCTTTTATTACGACCAAAAATTAATTGTACTCGTACTATTTGTATTTAATTCACAATTGATCATTTTTTTATTGGATAAGAGAACAAAATAAAAGCTTTTTCCGGTTTTCTTTTATATTTAATAATCCTTACAGATCTCACAAACGGCCTAAGGCGATATTTCTTCTTTTTTAGTTAGTATAACTCAATTGTTTCTCGCTAAATTTCAAATCCACAGCACAAAATTTTAGCCGCGTCTGCAGCAGGTGCACATGTGTGGACTCAAGAGTGCAAAGCAGAGCTAAAATAACACATGCAAAGATACCCTCACACATATATATATATATACATATATGTATTTATATATACAGAGATACATCCACTCACGCAGGCGGCTCGGCGCCCAAATGGATGCCACAAACTTTTACGCAGAGCCAGTGAGAACTTTGCCTTTTGCTTTTGGCACCTGCAACACAAGGAGCAACAGACAAGTTTTGTGTTGTATGCTGGTGTTGGTGTTGCTGTACTTGTTTGTTGTCGGCTGTTGTCGTTGTTGTTGCTGTGCATTGCTGTTGGTTCGGTGTTGTGTTGCCGTTCGTTGTTGCTGTCATTCCACGTGAGACTTAACGGTGCGCTTTTATTGTGCCGTCCAGTCCGTGCCATGCCATTAAACCCCAGAAACGGCCCGTGGCAGGTGCATTTAACTTCTGGCACACCTTTGAATGCATACATATAACAATGTCTACGTTGCAACGTTGTTGTTGCTGGCCATTTTGCTTACTACATTTTTATTGCAGCCAACAACTGTCTGCCTCAGTCTGACTATCTCTCACTCTCTCTCTGTCTTATTGTTCTGCAACAATTTCTATAAGGACTGCTTTTGACTCTTCGGCTTTTGTTCCCCCAAATGCTTGACTTCACTTAATAGTTTCTTAAATCATGTGCAACTGTATCGCAAACGATGAGTTTTCTTTCTCATTCTTTATTTTGTTACTTCCTCACTAATTGTTGCAGTGTTCAAATTGCTTTTCATTTTCCCGAAGAGCTGGCACAAATTTATAAGCCTCACATTCTCATGCGAACTTCGACCGGTAACTTTTAGCAATTACCTACATATGAAAGCAATAAATATTATTTTTCGAGAGTGTTGGAAGCTGAAAGCACATATTGTTGAAAAGCTGACCGCATTTCAAAGACATTCAATGTGGTAATTGAGTGAGTGGGTTTTCCCGATAAAAACCGATGAAAACATAAATTAAAAGAATTTATGTGTCGACATTAAGCAGACCTGATAAGCGAGGCGCTAGAACAATGGATCACGCTGCAGTTTCAGGGAATGGTGCTCAGATTTGTGAAAGAGTCATAAAATAGAATATCTTCAATAAAGTAAATACACGCATATAAAGTACGTTGTACTGCGAGTTACAGTCAAACACAGCTGCAATGTACAATTGGCATTTGCTAAGCTTGAACTAAACTAATAAAGTCCATAAGACTGCCTTTACGTACTTATCTACACTACTTTCTAAAATTAAAGGCGATTTTTTTCTCAGCGTTAGCTTAAATTTAATTACGAACTTTTCTAGGTACAAACATAGCTGCTACAATAAGCAAAAGCAGTCTTCTCGATTCTAACCAAGATAAACAATTCCGAGCTTGAACTTCACCTTTTGAGATTTTATAGATACTCCAAAACAAAATTGTGTGTGCTTCACAGCCAATTTAGGAAAAAGGGTTTATTAATCATATGCTTTATAAGATATTTGCTACTAAAGCTCCCGTTGCTAAATCAAATAGAGTTAATCGAAGGAAATCAATCAACATGAATTTTGTTTGAATATAACCCAAACCCACTGGAATTTAGCCCAACTGGAATGAACTCAACAATGTGTGTAAATTGTCCAATGACACTCAGTTGACATATCCATTGTTCTTGGCCCGGGAAGCTAATCATTAATCAAGTTTATAAGCCAGTCCACCGCCCCTATGAAGGAGCAAGAAAGCACATTGAATAAAAACAAAGACGAGACTTATTCAGACTGTAAACGATGTGCAATTGTTTTTGAAATTGAGATTTTGCAGCTCGAAAACTGAAGGCAATTTGATGGCTCAGCGAATAGTGAAAAGCAGATGAGCAGCATGAAAACTTGTTAGCCAAGTAGACCTCATTGTTTTGGTTTGAAGCTAACCAATGGCTGTGATAACAACCAGGCCCAAAAGCATTGCAGCAATAGGTGTGGCAAGACAACCCCTAGCGGAACCAGCACCAGAAGCGGAGCATGTGGAAAGAAAAAACACACACACAGCTCGAAAACTATTTTCATACACAGCACGTTCTCGCTGAGAGGGCACACACACACACGCACACACACACACACACACACACACACACACACACACACACACACACACACACACACACACACACACACACACACACACACACACACACACACACACACACACACACACACACACACACACACACACACACACACACACACACACACACACACACACACACACACACACACACACACACACACACACACACACACACACACACACACACACATACATACATAAATAATATGCTGTTTTCCCACTAAAAGTATGCAATCAACTCAAATAACTTGAGTGTGTGTTTCGACGCCGTTTCGCCGCTTTGAGTTGCTCGTTGTTGTTGTTGTTGCTACTATTGTTGCTACTGTTGTTTTTGTTATATTTGTTGCTTTTGCCATTTGAGTAAGCGAAAAGTTGCCTTCTTGTTCTTGGAATACCCCAGAGGGTATTCCAATTCCGTCAGGCAAACGTAGAAAACGCACGTCTCTGAACCCATAATCGATCATATATCTATCGTCCATATAGCCATGCACATATGTCTCTCTGTCTGCTTCAATGCAGTCCTAGAACTTTACAGCTATCTTGTTGAAATTTATATTATATATATATACGTGTTGAATCACATTGAATATAGCTGGCATAAGAACTAATTGCCAACTGATGAATATTTTATTATGCTCATGATACTAGGCCAAAAAATCATCATCATCGGACAACTATATAAACTAGCTTCCGTAGGAACAATCGCTGCCTTTATACGATTTATAATTCAATTTAGATGCCAGCTGTTGGTTATCGGTCTGCAAGGGTATGTCGTCTTCGGCCTGCCTGAGAAATTAAAAAGGGGAAGAAGGGTAAACTTAGAAGCCAGAGGAAAGCATATCCAACCCCATAAGGTATATATAAATATTCTTGACCAGCAGCAGTAGCCGAATCTATATAAACATTTCTGTCTGTTCTTTTCTTCTTTCTGTTCCTATGCAATCGAATGCCTAAGTCTTAAAGCTATTCTGAAGAAACTTGGAACATATCCATCGGATCACTATATATCATATGCTGGCATAGCAATTCTTGCATTTAAACATTTTTTGTTTCACAAAATATCCAAACCAATCCCACTTATTATGATCTTGACACTAGGCAAAGCAAATTTTTGGACAACTACATTAATTAGCTTCCATAGGAACAGTCGATGCCCTTTTTAAACTAATTTAGATAACAGCTGTTGGTCATCGCCAATAATCAAGTGTATTTAGGCTTCGGCATGCCTAACATAGACGAACCTCCTTGTTTTCTTATTTTTTTCTTTTGCTGGCATTGCTGTTTTTGTGCGCTGCCTCCAATGAATTACCATTCACGACGCGCACACCCGCCACACGCACACACCCAGACTCACACACACACACACACACACTCAAGTTTGGCTACATAATTGTGTCGGCGGCTGCTGCGACTCCCCTCTTCCCTCTCCCCCTCCCGCTCCCCACCCCCTATCACCCTTCGTCCTGTTTCGCGCAACGCGGTCATGTAATTTATTGAAACACATTTATTTCACTATGATGTGAAGGCAATAATAAAAGTACGTCTTTTTTTTCAGTGTTGTTGTTGTTTTGTTGTTGTTGTTTTCGCAAATACGCCTACTGTGCTTGGCTTATGTTTTGTTGGCTTCAGCGACGCCTTATTGAATATTTATATGGAAATTAGTTCATGTGTATTATTTAATTATAATCGGCCTTTTTCTCGTTATATTTTGATTATTTATATGGCAAATTGTTAACGTTCCTATTTGCTTTATATGCTCAATATAAATATATATCTGGAAATTATGCTAATTTTGTCGCTGTGTATACACACTACGGAAAAATGAAAGAGGAAAGGCCAAATAAAGCCATTTAATAAATGTCCCCAACAGAGTTGTATTTTTTAAATGGTTGAACTGAATTGGTACAAAGCCAGTTATTATGTTAGTATAATGGAATCAATAAAAACAGCTTTTTGCATCGATACATCAATGGGGTAAAATGTGACAGCCGTCTATCTGTCATTATTACAATAAAGTGTCCCTTTTTCCAACCTTATCAGTAATTTATGGGGTCAAAGCTGCTTACATGCATATCCCAAACTACATAATAACCCTTTTATCCAGTTTTGAAATGGAAACTGTATTGAGCCATAAATAAAATCCTTTTTTTAAGTAACTGAAAAAAAAAGAACTTCTGCATTTGATTTCAGAATTTTTCACAACTTTAAATGACCACTGTAAATGTATTGTTTAAGTAAACTTTTTAACTTTTGAATTGATAAAGTTAATTTCGCTTAGTTTTTCTTCAGTTGTTACTTATGCATTTATTCCAGCCATATTTTTGTACCAAATATATTTTTACACGTGTGCCACAAATGTTAATTACATCCCATGAATTTTAAATAGTTGTAAATGCCATATTTTGAATTGGATGGAAGCGCACTTAAGCAATACTTTCAATTAATTCAGACAATGACGATGATGAAGGGGTATTCGACCATTAAACCGTGTGAACTCATGTATGCATGTTTACATATTTTTGGCTTTTTTTTATTTTTATTTATTTTTTTTACTTGTAAATGATTTGATTTTGCGTTGCACATTTTGTTTCCGTGCGTTCGACAATATTTGCGGCTTTTGCCACCCTCACGTTTATTGATTTACAAAAGTAGCGGCAACAAAAATAACAACAACAGCAACGACAACACCACCGCCACCGGTGCCGAGCGAGTGGTTGGGGGGGGGAGGGGGTGGAGGGGTTGCAGGGGTTGTGTGCAGAAATGGGAAATAGACAGGGCTGGGCAATAATCCATCGCAGACAAAAACTTAAAATGCCGTTTTGTGGCCTGACTTTTGTTGGCCTCTAAAAAAACGAAATAACACACATTCATACACACACACACACACACACACACACACGTTGTATTGAACACACACTCACGTACACAAACACTGCACGACACACACACATAACCACAATCACACACACGACACTGAAAAGCTTTGCTAATTGAATGCAATTATTTTGGCTTTAAAAACGAGCTTCTCGCTTTTTACGGCATTTTAAATTTACAGTTTTGAGAGCAGAATTTTTGCACGCGTCGCGACGAGAGACAGAGACAGAGGCGGGCCGGAGACGCCACCAATTGAGGCAAGAAGGATACGAGGAGCAAGTTCACAACCGTTTGTACGCAGTCAAAGCCCACGAATGTCCTGGGCTGACTGCTGTCAGAGTCCGTACTGGAGACCCGAACAAAGAGCACAGCGTTTTCAACACGGAACTGTTTTTCGGCTACGCTTTCGACACGCTCTCTCCACTCTGCTCACCCTCTCTCTCTCTCTCTCTCTCGCTCTAGCTCTCTGTTCACCAACCCCCAAAGCGGGGCGCAGCAACAGCAACCCCAACATAATTATTATACCCCATCCCCAACCCCATACCCCAAACTGAACCACACACAGACAAAACACAAAACAACAATTCACCCACCTGGCGGCGCTCTCTTGCTATCTCTCTCTCTCTCTCTCTCTCTCTCTCTCTCTCTCTCTCTTAATATATCACTCTCTCTTTTCTCCGATTCTATTCACTCTCTTTCACCGGCATTCCGGCAGTTTGTTTTGCTTGTGAATGTCATGCGCATTGATTGCTCCATAGCCGGGAGCAGCCGGAATTCGCTCGCTGGGGCCGCCAACCTTCCTGCCACATGTTGTGCGTGTCTGCCACGAACCTTGATAACTGATAAGAAACTTTTACATCAGCTTTGCACAGGGTTGCACACAACAAGCGTGCCGGGACCATTGACGGAATTTCTCTCTGTGTGTGTGTGTGTGTGTGTTATTTGCTTTAGCCCCCTCTTCACTCCTCTCAACACCCACCGGCTGGCTCGTACCTTCTTGCAGACTTTTTTCGGTGGTGTGGCAAATAACGTGCGGATTTGTTAAAGTTGAGTTGTGTGCAGCGGCCTTAATGACGGCAAGATGTAAGCTCTGGGTGTACTATTTCCGAGGGTTCTAATGCAGAGTAAAGCAGTGAAAAGGAGCCATCATTTTGAACGTGAGCCAGATAGTATAAATAAACAAATACATGTTAATGGGATTGCTTTTAAAGTGCAATTTGGATACACGGGAAAATCTGGGTTAGTTTTTGAGTAGAAAATGGCTGCCTAGGTGTTTAGGTGATGCCAAATAATGGGGTCGATTTCAATTAGAAATCTCACACGAATAAGTCAGCCCACTTTACCCTATGCAGTTCCTAGTTATACACAAAACACAAATAATAAACAGAAATCTCGCGCGATAGCGGAAAACATCGACGTACTTTTGTCATCAGGAGTAACTCACCTTATTATTTTCTGAAAGCGAGGGGAAGGTTGTATCTTTCTAAAAACTTCTTTCTTAATTTCAAAGTAAATTTTTCAAAAATTTGGAAATTATATATCTAATTTCCGGGGTGTTATTATGGGTGTACGCAGAACTTTTACATTAGTTTCGTTCTTACTTAAATTATCATTATTTACATTAGAAATTTTACTTACTCTTTTCTAAATTTCAGCCATAGTTTCTTCTAAAAGTATGGCTTTGCATTTCTATATTTTTGAAATATTTTCTATTATTATTATTATTATTTATACAGATTTCGAGTCGGCTTATTGCCACTACCAGGAAATAAGGTGCACATCTTTATACCTTATCGGGTTAGAGTTGTCTATCTGCTATAACACATATATCCGTGTAACTTCAAGGAGATTGAGAACGAGAGGAAAGCAAAATAATTACAAAAGCTAGCAAATTTCGTCATCAACTTTATATAAAATAAGACAGCTGCCGACAGCAGAATTCGCAGAGCTGCAAATTAAAGAACGAGTTCATTTAAATTTAAAAGCAAGAAAAAACAGCAAACTTTAATGCTCATCCTTTTAATGAATTTAATTAAAATTCATTCCCGGCAGAATTGTGCATAGTGAAGAGAACAATGGGGACAACTTGAATGGGTGGGGATGGGGAGGACGCACTTAATAACAAATCCACTCTCACACATGGCAGGCACGTACACTTAACCCATGACAATTTGCGTAAACAGTGAATATTTAAGAAGAAAGAGGACAAAAAGAAAAAATCAGACTGCAGTTGATGCCAACTGAGAAATTCATCCTGGCCATCTTTCGGCAAGGAAACTGCAGTCACACACATAACTTTAGCGGCCCACAAAGCCAGGTCGGAAACATTTTTTAAATAGTTCCCCGCTGTACAAAAATGTGCGCAAAACTATCTTGCGCATAACTGAATGCCTGACACAGCCCTGACAATTATTTAATTTAATGCTGCTTTCAATTTTGCGACAGGAGCGCTGAGTACTCAAGTTTCATAATACCAGCGCCAAAGCTATAGCCGAAGACAAAGCCCAATTGCCCCAGGCAGAGGTCTGAGGTTAAGCAGCCCTGAGACTTCACTTTTAAGTAATTAAAAACAAAAAAAACAGAATCCCCAAGATCGAAACTCAAATACACTGCAAAAAATTTGAGAAAGTGCGTAAATATTTAATTTTTGTACGCAAACTTAAAACGCAATTAAAATTATTACAATTATCTTAGCTTATTAAGGTATTTGCAACACAACTCAGTTTTTATTCGTACTTCGAGCAATTTTCTATTAATAAATTTCACGATCCGTATGAAACCGGTTCTTAATGTATTTTATGAGATTCGAGAGGTAAATTAATTACTTTTCCAGCCTGTATGTGTAGTGATCCTCTAGAAACCTTGTTTATTTACATATTTAATGTGGACCAAAAAAAAGTTCTTAAAAAGGGTTTTAAAAAATAACTGCTTCAAAAAAATTCTCCATTTTCGGCTTAGAAATAGTTTGATTTTTATAATGAACTCTCAATTCTCACAAAATTAAACTATTTTTTTTTCTGTTATATTCTGCATACTCGTATTAAGTCCGTATTAAAAATATTATTAGATTAAGAATTAGTAATTAGTATTAGTGTTCCTTTGGCATCGCCTTAGTCCTTTAGTGAATAAGGAAAATTCAAATACAATTACAGTAAGCCAAACTTAAGCAGGTTTTGATGAATCAAAGGAAAGCAGAGCAGAGCAGGGTTATCTATTATTTAACGAATATTGATCAGACTAACCAAATTATGCATGTTTCATCAGCAAGTCATAATGCCCTGCGGCGAGGGCAATCAAAGCGAAAAAGTTCTTGAAAGCGCAGACACATGCCAGGAAGCGCTAGTCAGCCAGACAGACAGATAGACACCCAGTCAGTTGGTTGGTCGGTTGGTTGGTTTGACAGGGCACAGAGGCCATGAGAGGGGAGTACATGGTAGGCCTATTAAAGCATGTAATGGCGTGAAGAGGGCGTGTAACTGGGCACTGGAAGAGTGGCTGCAGCTTTCGAAAGCGTCGCCAGGAGAAAGACGGCAATTAGAGGCAATTTGGTAGCTCCATTTTCCTACCCCTGTCTGGGGACGACACACTGGGACTGGGAGTGGGACGGGGACGGGGACGGGGACTATGCCTTACCCGGTGGCTGGCCGAGTGCGTTGTCCTTTGGCAGAATGTGCATTGTTATTGCACTTGCTGTTGTTGTTATTGTTTGGCTGGAGGAGCACAAGCTGTAGCAACAGCCTCTGCACTAAAATTGCATGTCAATGACAGATTTACGAGGAGACCACACATTGCCCTGTTTTGGTTTTGGTTCTGCTTTGGTTTGCTTTGCTTCACTCACACTCTAGCCTGGGCTTGGGAGCAATCTCTCTCCAGTGTAGGCATTTTATTTATGATAACACACACAGCTCGTAGGTGCTTTGGGTCACACGGGATGGCAAAACTTTTTGTCTGGCCGCGCCTCATGACACGCCATCGAGCCATATGAGATAATAAATAATGGTTTAATTAAGCGTCAGCTTACAAAATACGTAATTAATTGATTTTGTGTGCAGTTCGTTTGGCCCGAGATAAGAAGCGGCAACCAGAGACACAACGAGACAACGAGAGAGGGAGAGAGAGATGGGGACCAGCTGGCAGGTCTCCTATCAATTGACCCTGCCCAACTGATTGGACAATATATGGATTGTTCAAAAGCAATTATTTTGTGCCTTCACCAATTTTATTGCTCGGCTACAGTTAGTTGGCCTATTGCCCAATTGTTTCTTCAATTTGACAAGCAGCTGAGAATTCGATTTAAAATTATAAATGTAACTTAGTTTGAGCCAAGAAATTCGATATATGCGAAAAACATATCTGTATTATATAGACTGCAATTTCAATGGTACTTTCAATTTAAAATTAATTGCCTTGCATTTTTTATGTTTTTTAAAAAAAAAACATTTAAAAGTACATATTTATATCACATCATTACATCCTTGACCCATTCCCAGCGGTTTATGTTTATGGTGTAAATGACAGCAATTATTTTGTGTCATCAAACAATTGAAAGTAACCTATAGAAATACAATTTTACGGGCGTAAAAAGAAATAAATCCACTAAAGCCATGTTTTAGTTAATAATTCTAGGCCACTATTTCAAAACGTGTTTTTAAGAAAAATATATAAAAATATTTAGAAATTATGCAACTACAAGTTATGCAGTTCAGTTATTCCCAAAAACTATTACCTTCTTTTTATTTTATTTTTATTAATGTCATTAAAAATGACAGCAATAAATTACTGAACAACCGACAACTTCATTACTAGGGAGTAAAAACTAAAATAGAACCACAAATCTGACCCCTTGAACTGAGGAGCCACTGAGAGCCACAACAAAGTCATTTCCAAGATATCAGTGGTATGTGGCAGACGGTGCAGCTTGTTGCTGGTAGCAATCGGAGGGCTGCAGCAACAAGGATTCCGTTATGTACGTGGTCGACGGTTACAAATGTTTATGACAAACCAAACATCATCATAATATGCAACAGCACACAAGCAATGCAAGCAAGCAACTGCAGGCCAATCCCCCCAGAGCCAACACACAACACAATGACATAAAATACAAAACTATGTAAGCGCCAACAAGCAGCAAGCAACAACAAAAACAATAACAACAGCAACAAACAACAACAACAAACAACAGCAATAGGGACATGCAAGGGGCATAAAAATGTTTTCCTTCAGCGCTTCTCCGCTCGCCCGCTCAACTTGTCAATTAAATGTCAACTGGCAGAAATGTTGGCTGCTTGCTGCCACATTAAAATTCCACCGAGAGCCAAATGAACGAAATGCAAAAAAATACACTAAATATACATACTTAAGTACATTCCCACATAGATGCGTGTGTGTGTGTGCAGATGTGTGTAGATGTGTGAATTCCTCTTCTGAGCATGCGCCTTGAGGCATGCAATGAACATTTGCACTCTCTTTGGGCCAGCATCTGTGCTCTTCGCCAGTGGCTGTCAAACTGTGGTGCATATTCACCACCGAAGTGCAACGCCTGACAAAAAAAATGCCTGATTCCGATTTATTGTGCACCGCATTTTATGCACTCTCAAGTTCCACACTTGACTAAGGATTCACATGTGTATTTGGTGTATATGTGTGTGTGTGTGTGTGTGTGTGTGTGTGTGTGTGTGTGTGTGTGTGTGTGTGTGTGTGTATGTGTGTGATTGTTTGCATTTTATTTTGAACTTTGCTTTTGTCTTTCATTGCCATTTGACAGTTCTGGGCTTTGCCGCCTTTGAATACCCTTTGAAAACAGTGTTGTTGAGTCTTTCTAATAAACCAATAAATTTGTTGGTGAAAACCGTTTATTTTTCTTAAAAGGGTTTCTAAATATATTATTTATTGTGCTTAAACGTTTTCCAACTGAACTAATTCTGAACGCTTTCAACTTTTATTTTTGGGAACATCGAATGCAAAGTAAATATATATAGAAATTGTTACAATTTTTAGCTAACCATTTCAAAATGTTAGTCTCATCATAATCAGTTTGTGCGCATCGCAAGAGCTGATATTTCACAAGAAGCATTGCAAGACGATGCAACCAAACCACTGCTTCAAAGCCAGTGCTTTAAACTATTAATGCTTTTTCAAGAAGAACAAACGACGAAAATGAGTACGTTTCACAACATTTTTGAAGCTTTGCCAGAAAATATGATAAGCGAATTTTTAATCATCAAAATTTTGTTGTTGCTAAATTTGTCTAGACTTATTGCAAATTACTCTTCAAGAGACTCTATTAAATGAAAAAATAACACATCTTTTCCAATAGCACTTTCTTTTGGCGACACAATAACATAGATTAAATAAAAAACCAAAAAACGTGGTTATAAAACAGCTCAAGAACAAAAAGTTAACCAAATGAAGACAGTTTAATCACAAGTGCTTCACCCTCAACCCACATTGCAATAAAATTCATCTGCCAGAAAATCCTTTACGATAAATCACTTGAATTTATAATCTAGTTTAATGATCAACTCGAGTTGAATGCTTAGGTCAGCACTAGTTAATAAATCATAATATTATAAATACATAAATAAAATATAAAGTACATTGAGGGTATAAGATTCCAGGGTATCCGTAAGTGCTCAATTGGTTTCTTTAATTTATGTTTGTCTATTCTGCAGCAGCCAGTCCAACACGGGGACAGATGCTACAGGAATACAACCAAGTGTCAGGCGGTCCACGGCCTCTGTATGTAAATGTTTGCAGTACTCCACAGCCACCGTTTTCAGCACTCGCTCGGGTCAGTTGGAGAGGCAAGTGCCCCGAATGAGTTGGCAGTTTTAAGTGGAGCCCATGTGTTTTCCTATTTTAACTGAATTTCTCGCTTGGCTCGGACCGTGTGTATGTGTGTATGTGAGTGTGTGTGTATTTCGGTCCGGAAATTTGTTTGCACGAGATTCGTTAAGGGAAATGCGAAATGGACTTACAATCTAGCCAATGTCGTGGGTGGAATGCAATCAGAATCGTAATTCATAATGGCATTTAGCCGAGAGCAACGAAAAGGCCTAATGAAATTTCCATATGCCATCAAATGGCCAATTTGTTCGATCAATTAGAAAACGTTCACAAATGTTCCCTAAAAGAATTGCTCCCGCATTTGGCAATTCAGATTTCGAGTTCAATTCGCTTCAGCAGCTTTCAATTTAATCTTAGATTCGATGATATACAAAGATTACCTAAAACTATTTTGGAGAATAAAGAAGCACCAAAATAAACAAATTTTTCAATTTGCAAAGCGAAACCTTTGAGGAATAGAAAATTTGACTTTTGATTTTGGAAATTCATCAAATAAAACAGTTTCTCCTTCGATTGGAAATTCAGATTTAGATTTAATTTCATTTTAAAAATCTCGAATACTTGCATTTTAATAATAGTTACAAAATTACCCCAAACTTTTTAAAAGAGGGAAAAAAAAACAATCTAAACCCATTTTTCAATTTGCAAAGCAAAGCAAAACGAAAGTATTTAAAACATATGTATGTATATCAAAAAGGATCTAAATCACTTGGAGTTTGTTTTCTGCATTTCATTGCTTGACTTAATCATTGAATCACCAATTCTCAAGCACTTTGGATAAAATAAAATATATATAAAACTAAGTGAATTAAATGTTTAAAGAGCCTACCTTTCTCATGCAGTTGCTGACGTTTAGTATCGCCCTTCAGCACTTCCGCTGTGTGCACCAGTTCATTGAGTTGCGGTTTTTTCATTTTCAATTCACGCAAAACTTTCTGTGAATCGAAATAAAATAAAAGAAAGAAGAGTAAAAACGTTGGTCACTCCACTCCTGCACTCCTGCTGGTTGGGCCACCCACCTCCTGTGCTTCGATGTCCGAACGCACCGCGTCCACATCATCAACGAGAACGCTCTGTATCTTGATCATGTTTTGTTCCCAAGTCAGCCAGTCGGAAATGTGCAGAACGGACTTATCGAAACTGCTGGCCAGAGCACCAATGCCGCTCGGTTCGTTGTTGTAATCTGCAATTGGAAAAAGCAAAACGGAATTCCAAGTTAAATGAAAAAATGTGTTAATTAGATGTGTCTCTGATGCTCTGTCACAAATGCTCGCCCCTTATAACCAGCAGCAGCAGTTGCGGTTTTATGCCGGCCAATTGCGGTTAAAATGGCCAACATCCAGTCGGCCAGTTGGTCCAGTGTGCCATATTTGAATGGTTCACATTCATGTTGCGCCTTTGATTGGCTGCCTGCCAGTTCAGTCTGGCGGCCATTTCAAATGCCTGTCTCGAAGCGCATAAAAAAAAGCTGAGTAAATGAAAAACTATTTCAATGAAGCAAACATTCGAGTAGCGTTATTGCGCTACGTTTGCAGTAACTCGAATACAGTGGTGCACAACGATCCAAGTAGCAGAGCAATAAATAGCTGGATAAATATAATTGTACCACAATAAAAAATGAATTATTATTCAAATAAATAGCTTTAAAATAATGAGCACAGCTTTATCAAGGTCTGAAACTATCAATCGTAACTATCAATGCATGTTATTTTTAGAAAAATTCGCACCTGAAATTCAGAAAACAATAAGCAAAATACTTGGAACGAAGAAAATAAGTAAAATCTATCTATTTGAATATTACAAGCACATTTTAAGCGCAAATGCCAGTCTAGAGCAATTTACGAGATGCGGGTCGATTTAAACGAACTTGTCATGTGGCAAAGACTGAGTCCTTGCCTGCTTTAAGGCATGTGACACTCAGCAATGCACATAATAATATTATTTTACTTATTTCGCATTCGGCTCCATCCGAAATGGCAACTTCCAATTGAAAACCAGAACTGGTCGCAAATATTTCAAAGCAAGGGTAAATGGCAAAGGAAACACTTGAAATACTTAGTGCAAAGAAATGAAAGAAAAGCCTTGGGCAAGTTTCGTAAGCCTAAAGAGGTAGTGCAAAAATTTATGAAAGTTTTGGTGCTTGAGTTGCACATAAGCCGTGAAAACAAACCCAATAACTATGTAAGTCTGTGTAAGTGTCTGTCTCTGTGTCTGTGTCTGTGTCCAGCAGCTAAGTCGCGACCATCAACTTTGTTTTTGCTTTGGCCAAGGCCCCAACACGCAGGATTAGAGCTCCTATTTGCGTGAAGAGATTTGGGACGGGCCAACCAACCAACGGGAAATAAGAACAGATTCGCAGGCAGGCCTTTACTAGTCATGTCTATGTTGAATAAATGATTGAATGAATGACTGAAAGAATACCACGTGTCAGAAAGCATTTAAAATGAAATTCATGAGAGACACATCACACAAGAGGTGGCTAAACAAATATATGGAAAAGCGAGAAACAAAAACAACCATGTAACAAGCCTTAGAAACACACACTGAAGTAGCTGGAGAGGAAAAACACGTTAAGTGCAAAATTTCTTTTCATCCATTTTGACGCTTGTATTGTGCCAGCCCATTTATTGTCTCTTGTGCGACAACCGTCGGCCCCTGGCAGGTGCAAAATTCTTCTGAAAAAAAGAAATCATTAAAAAAAGGAAGAGGAAAAATATATGTGTGAGAAGCGCCAGAATTGGCAAAGGGAGCTGCCTGATAAAGCTAGCGTCAACGCTCGCACCAACAAAATGCCATAATTCATTACAAACCAGAAAAAGCGTGATATTTCCACTTGTCCGGCTGCTGCTTCTCAACGTCACTCAGCGCTTCTACTTATTATTCTTCTTATATAGCTTAAAATAGGTGGTCCCACTGTTGAGCACATTAATATCAATGATACACAAATAACACTTCAATTATTTTGACTCACGTTATAGAATACTTTCGGAAAAGTAACGTGAAGGAACTCTTGATAAACAAATTATGGATATCGTATTATTGTATTGAACATCCAACGTTACACAATTTAATAAATTTTTCTTATATCGTATTATTGTATTGAACATCCAACGTTACACAATTTAATAAATTGTTCTTAACACTTTACCATCGAACTAGTTTTTTTTATTTCATTTTCATCTTACATGTCATTTGACAAACATTTCATAACTTAAGACAAATCCATTTATCCATTTATCAATAAAAAAAAAGTCCATGAAACTGGAGTTCAACACGGTGTTCGTTATATTATACATTTCGAGTCTACAATTAAAGAAACTTCACAGCATTTTGAGCGTTTTGGGTTTCAAAACATTTTGATTTTGGAGTGCTCATTAAATTTGTCTGCCTTCCGCTTACACGCCGTATTTTGAATTTTACTACATTCATTACACGCATTTGATTTACATTTATTTTTTGAATTATTTGTCAACCCAATTAAGCTGTATTCAGGTATTAATAATCGTTTTACTTCCTTACCGCTGAACGTGTTAATTTGAAATGTCTTCCCGGAGTCCTTAACAGCTGTTTGGCAACTGCTGAAGCTAATCAGCAATAAAAGTTTCGACAAAAGCACGCAAGCTCCAAGTGCGCTTTTAGTTGGTACTCACTGTGATTTGGTGTCAAAACACGAAAACTGTTGTTATGCAGCAACTAGATTTGCTAGCTCGTTAAAAGCCAATGCGAGATTCAAGCAGTGCTGCATATGCCTAGCAAGCAATGTCACTCTAGGCGAGTATGTTGTGAAAATAAATATCATTTCAAAACAGATCCACACTCAGCACAGCAAACAACCCTCAAACTTATTCAGAGAAAAAATAAAACTACGATTTACATAGGGAACTCCAACTAACGATCGTTAAAATTTGGCAACAAAAAAAATGGCGACAGCAAAGATAACATCACCAAAGCAAATTTCTTTCGAAAATCGGGATTATGGACTAATGCGAATAGTCCACGGCAAGGTATCGACTCCATATCCACGTCCATTCAAAGGAGTCGATTCTCAAACGCTTAGGCTACGGGTCGAAGAGGTGCGAAAGAGCGCGATAGAAGACAACGAAGCTGACAGCTTTATGTTCAAAAGCGATCTCAGGCCAGGCCCCCCGCTGCATCCAGAAAAATTACCCCAAGGCACTCCCCATCCTGCGAAAGGCTATGCCGTCAACCCCAAGTTACTCAGAAAACAAATCAGTGAAGCGGAGGAAACCAATCGCAGTCCATTTCGGTTCAATGAGAGATCATTCTGCTCACTGAAACGTGCACAATTCTCTAGAAGCAGTCTGCTAAGGGGACTCACTGACATTAAGCCAAATCTTAAACAGAAGAAGGTCACTCTAATCAGTCCCAGAAAAAGCCAGAGTTCTTCCGATTCCTCCCTACGACTAGATAGTGATAGCGGGTCGGGCAGCGACCTGATGCTTAGCTTTCGCAAACGTAGGCAATTGTTCCATGAGGCCGAGTTCACCATCGCCAAGAATGGCAAGAGGATGAGCGAAAAAATCATGTCAACCAACATTGAACCAATAAGAATTGACGACCTGTCACAAGCTGATCAAAATGCAAAAGATAAAATTGAAATGTTTATTCAAAATCATATTCGAAAGAGTGGCCGTGCCACTTCTCTGACCGGTATGATTAAGTTGAAGCACGCTGTACAGCGCAGAACAGAATTACAAGGTCGGCTCAAAGCTAATGTGGCCGTATAAAAAGCGAAACTAACTCAATTAACTCTTTTGTTCACCAATTGCATATTGTATACATTTTAGTCATTGTAAGTACAACTTACGTGCAAAATGGGCGTACTATGCACAAAAATCAAAAATTAAAACTCAATATTCAAAATTGACTGTAAGTCTGTGATAAGTCTCATCCATTATTTGCGCATCGTTCTAAAAGCATTTCTAATTTTGCGATCTGAACAACCCCACAGACTAACTGGCAACTCATAAGCATAATAAACGTATAAATATTTATGAACAACTAGGCTCTATGTGTATATATTTGTCCTATCTGTTTCTTTTGGACAGCAGTCGAACGTTCGACGGTCAGAGTTATGCAGCAATGAGCTTTTTTGCGTAAGCACAAGCAGAAATGAAGCAGCGCTTCGCTGGCGTTGCAAGCAGTGCAGACAATAGTTGCACATACAGAATAGAAAATATTACTATTTGGCAACTCCCTTTTAAGTTAGGACCGAAATACCCGATGTCAAAAAACGTGTAAAAAGCGAGTGTCCAATTTCAGGGAATTTACGAGTGGAAAACTTTATACATGTGGGACCAATTTCTACGTATTCTAAATTAAACGTAGGCTAAGGACTTGGTTCTAAATGATATTATATTAATTAGGCTTTTGTGAAATACGTTTTGATATTTACTGTTTTACTTTTTGTTTACTTCCTTTATCTGAATATATCACCTCTATGTAAGTAAGTACGAGCACACACAAGAATATATATAAACATATTTTTGACGTGTCCATCCATTCCCCCTGAGCTTATACTCTTCCCAAATGTTTTGTGAAAATATATATGTAATATATATATATACATATATATATATATATATATATATGTGTATATATATGTAAATATGAACTACTAACGTTTTTTAATAGGGAGTATTATTTATTAAATCCAATATTTTTATTTTAATTTGTCTTCATTTTGAATTGATTAATGTGATTACTCCTTTTTAATTTTATTTAAATTAATTTGCAACTTTAATTTTTTTTTTTAATTTATTTCTTTTTTCTAAATGTCAACGTCCACATTAAATAAATAAAATAAAATATTTCTGCATTTTGTTATATATCAATATCTGCTCATTTTGAACATAGTAGCCACAAATTTGATGTTACACATTTTGTTTGAAAACAGTTCCCAGTTAATGTTAAGCCAAAAACCAAAAAAAAAACTTATTTTATTTTAATTTTTATTCATTTACTGCTTGCTGCTGCTTCTCAACGTATTTACTGCAATGCTCAAGTCTCAAGGATCACAGAGTTCACTGCAAGCCACCAAAAGAGCATTCATAGAGAAGCTTAGGTTCAGAAATTCGGATCCGACAGTTTCGACCGACCGGGACTATGGCCTAATGCGTGCTGGCGATAGGGCTAGCACCCCATATCCACGTGCTTATAAAACCTTGGATTCAACTATTCTCCAAGAGCGTCTTAGTGATATGCGTACTAACGTAAACGCAAATCAAGTCCGAGAAAGTATCGGTAATTGGCAAGGTAAAAATTCGAGTATCATATTTAAGGACAGAAAGCGAAGCGTTGCTTCAATTGACAGCTTCGCTTATGATTCTATGTCATTTGGCACCCCACATCCTAAAAAGAAAGTAGAATTAAACCCACTCAACTTGCTGAAGCGTTTGACCTCGCTTACTTCCCAAACAGTGGTGAAGCGTATTAAAAGAGTGATTATAATCAGTCCCCCGGTAAGCAAACATTCTTTCTTAAAGGCCAAAGTTGCCAGCACTTCGCAAAAACTGAGCTTCCAAGAACGCAGGAGAAATTTCGATAGTGCCGAATTTAGCATTGCCAAGAACGGCAAGAAGATGAGTGAAATAATAATGCCAGCACCACTTCATTCATTCATCACAGATTCGTTGGATTGCAACTATAAAAAGTCTCTAAAGGAAATTGAAAATTATATAAAAGAGAATCGAATCCAAAGAAGCAATAGAGTAATTAATCATCCTGAGAGACGTAGCAAAACTTAAGCCAAACCTAAACGACTCTCAAGTTAGCATTGCATTCCCTAAGCAGCGCAAGTGCTTTCAAATTGAGACTTGAATCGATTTGAAGATACCGTCGTTGCGTCTCGAATGCAATGCATACATTGTATATAAAAAAATATATTTCTGATTTATTATATTTCCCTAGAAATATTTTGGTATTACTATTTAATTTGTCTTCGCTCTGATTCCATAAGGTATTCATTTATATTCCTGATCAGCTTCACTAGTTTTGTCTGTCGGCTTGCTCGCTTGTCTATTTCTATGCACACCATTTATTTTAATTACAATTGAAATATCTTTTTGTTTTAATCAACACATATATATATATGGATGTTATCAATATATTATGGCTGCCAATAAAAAGTATCGATATTTCATGAGTAATTTTAAATTCAAAATAAAAAGTGTATTTATCCGTTGCAATTTGCACTCAACCAGAATAAACCAGAATCGTATCTGCTCCTATTGCAATAGGTTGACACAAAAACAATTGAGAACGTTGACGTCGGGCGTAGCCGACTGTGAAATACTCTGATTCCATAAGTAATACCATCTGATCACAGGTGCCACATAACAGGGTGGAAGATTGTTAGTAATCTACCGTTCAAGTTGCCTTTAAAATTACGCTAGATATAGGCTAACTGCGGCTCTTAAAATACGTTAGATTTGGGCTTTTGTTAATTTGGGAGCGGGAGTGGGTGCGGCTGAAAATAAAATAGGAAAGGGACCTTAGTAGTCTTCCTTCCAGTTTGGTATTGATAGCTCTTAAATTGCGGAAATTATAGGCTTTGATAATTTTGGGGCATGGCCCCAAAAATATTTTGGAGGACGATCTTAGTAATCTACCTTCCAAGTTTTCTAACTATAGCTCTTAAATTTGCGGTAGATATAGGCTTTTTATCGTTTTTTGTGGTGGGAGCGTTTTTTTCGGATACTTGAAGAGTGTTACTAGCAATATACCTTTCAAATTTGTTGGCTCTATGCATTAAATTGTTTGAGATATATGGTTTTATCGATTTATACTGTTATCGATTTAGGTGTATCGCCAACTAAGTTTGGTGACTGTTGTCTTAAAGTTGTGGGGGATGTGCAATTATCGATTTTATCGATTTCCTAGCCTCCTAGTGGACGTAGCACTCCAATTCTTACACTTTTTGGAACGCTTGCACAGACCAGTATATGGTCCCACAGACGGAGAGTGAGCATGACGGCCATTGCACAAAACCAATACACTATGATACCCTCGGTATCTACCAGAGTATAAAAAAAGAAACGAAATAAAAACATAAACATATGTACATGTGCACACATCTGTGTCTGAAGTGTCAAAAGTGCCAACGACACGACGCATTTGGCTGGCCGCCCTTTACAAAACAGTGCCCGGCATAAATTTTTAACAATAAAATCAAAAAACGACGAGCGGAGCGGACAAGAGTAGAGAGAAATGCAATGAAATGCAGCCAAAAATGGCCAGCTGCATGAAAATACTTTTGAAATTTAAAACTTCAAAGGCGAAATTGGGTAAAAACAATTATGATATTGTGCGTGCTTATTCGCAAGTGCTTTTAGCTGTCAGTCGAAGTGGATATATTGAAAATTTTAAGTATTTGATATATCTGGGCTAACGATAACTTGATACGCACAGTATTGAAAATGCTAGGTCTGGAAATGTATATTCATAGGCATATATATATTTGAGCCAGTAAGTACATTTTTAGTACACAATACACGACTCGGAAATATTTCTAAACACAAAAATAAATACATATAAGAATATATTTATTTATTTAAATGCCTGCATACCACCTTTGGTGTGTTAAGAAATCTAAATCCATATGTAAATACACTAAGTATTTGAAATATTTTACCTTATTTGTTCATACATATGAAACATGAAACTAAAAAACTAAGAATGCTGTAGTCGAGCGGGATCGATTACGATATACCCTGAATCCCGCAGTTAAAAATATTCTAGTCTTATTATCAAGTTTCACTTAAAAATCTTTTGCACACCCAAATGTAAGCATACATGAGGCTCTTATTATGCAGAAAATGTTTCCGCTTGCTGATAGCAATAAATTCTGGTGCCCACATGGACATTTCACTTTGGGGCACTGCTGCAAAATCTTGGGTAAACCAAATTTAGATTTTGTAGAACTGTGTACTCAGAGACATCCCTGGTGATCCACCTTATGTCAGCAATAGGACGCTGTGCAATGACTTTGGCCTTCCAACAATTATGCAAGAAATACATCGACATATGAGTCATTACAATGACCGGTTGCATAACCATGTCAACCCTTTGGCTTGCACACTTGCCTCAAATACCGCACGCCGCAGATTAAACCGTCTCCACAACAGCGACCTCTGAACTCTTGGACGTTTAAATTAATGAGCAACACATGTAATATTGATTGTTATGTATTATCTGTTAAACCCATCCTTATGTTTATGTTATAGACTTTAAGCTACTGTCATTATTGGTTCCTTGACATATTAATGTTTTATAACCTTTCAGTAGGTTGATCAATGTTTAAAATATAGATGCTATATATATAAAAAAAAAAAAAAGGAATAAGATCTACATGAGACTAGGTTTTGTTATGCTATTTTGATGAAAATTATGCTGATTTAAATTGATCAATAATATGGATATAAATAAATTAGAATTGATGTATAAAATACATTGTACAAATCGATATGTATAATTTAAACGAACTTGATATGCGCGAGGCACATGAGAATATATATTCTCTAGCTCTTGTAGTTTTTGAGATCTGAGTTTTAATAGAATCAAAAAGACGGATATGGCTATATCGACTTGGCTGTTGACCCAAGAAGATGCTTCCTGTTACATACTTGCACATGAAACCATTATACCCTTTCTACCAATTTTTAATAATAACAATTAGTTTCCTATCAATATTCCTTTCACGGCATCTCGCCTAATAGATTCAAACTAAACGTTCAACAGATCAAAGCTATTCAAAATGAGGCGTAACGCTATGAGTCATTGGCCCAGAACTTGTACCGTAACTATAACAATGGACCATAGCTAAGCTCGTAAGATTTATGACAAAACAAAAGGGCAATGGGAAATGGGAAATGGGAAAAGCACTTACCCTGACGGCTGCTGCCAGCGCCGTTACCGTTGCCAATTTGTGAGCCATTTTTGAGTTGCGTCAGTGAGAGCTCAATCGAATCGGCGTGAGCAATCAAATTGTTTTTAGTCTGAAATGTTTGCGAAAGTGAGTGTTGATTTGCGAAAGTTAATTGAAATGATCGGGTGACAAATATGAGTGGCGAACCTTTTCGATTTCGTTCATCATGATGGGCGCCACCCTTGGCATTTGGGGATTCTTGCCAATGGCGCCGACAATCACCTGCAGATCGTCTCGGCGTTCCTAGAATAAGTTCAAATATTAGTTAAATTCAGCTGCTTTCTGCTGTTAACAATGAATGCGCTCAATCGGAAAATGAAACTATGCACGCACACCAACAAAATTGCTAGCAGGACCAACGGCGAATGAAATTCAATTCCAACTGCAATCGAGCAAAAATGTCCCCTGCGTGAATCGATGGTCAGTGTGTGTGAGTGCGTGTGTCAAATCTTGTGGGTGTGTGTCCTATTTATACCGCACTGGCAGATTGTGTCAACCAGCAAAACTGCATTGAGCCCACAAGATAAATAATTTTGGCGCCAAGCGAATTTTCGTCACTGCACTTTTCAATCACTAAACCAAATAACGAAATTAATTTCGAGCGACGCAACCGTTGCGTATATAAGACGCACATCGACTGAAAACAAAAGCAGCCCCGCCGGCAAAGAGAGGAAAATAAAAGATTAAATCTAATGTTTTTAAGATCGCTCTTTCGTTTGCCTTAAAAATGCTCTCTTCATTATTCTATTTTAAAATCATAGGTTTCCCACTTTTCTGTCTGGTTTTTTTGTTGTTATTTTGTCATCGGTGGGGCCATAAAACAAAAAAAAAAAACAACGAATAACAAAAATAAACAACTAGTGAAACGATTTGATTAATGATGAATTTTAGGGCATGTCTCTAGTGTTTCAGATTGTCGAAGTGTAGATGGGAGATTTCTATTTAATTTCAGCTAGTGGCGTGGAATAAGAATATTTGTCAGACATTTTGTCTCACATTAAGAAGAGAAAACTTTGGGAAATTAATTGAAACATACAAAATAATATTTGGTATACAAATTGAAAGTTTCCATCAAACAAACAAGATGGAACAGGTAACTATAAAAGCATTGATATGGCAAATTGATGAGTAAACAATTTAATCCGATCTCAAATAAAGTCAAATTTCTCTGCAATAATTTTTCATATTGAATATTTTATGAAAATTGTATCTCCGTCAAATTAATTGGCATTTACATGTACTTCCTTATACTGCATCTTTTGTCAATCAAAATATTAAAAATATTTTAAAAAAAACGGAACTTTACCGTTTATGGAAATTATGAGAAAACACTTTTGCATTAATCTCAATTTTAAATGTGGCTATTGAAGATTGAAAATACATTTTTCCTTCACATTTTGAAACGTATAGAAATCTTACAGACCGGTAATAAAGCGTATGCATAGAAATATATTAAATATAAATATAAATGTTGTGTGACCCAAATATTTACATGTGTCTTATTTATGCATATTATGTTTGAATCACAAGTTTCCTTATTAAATAAAACATGACTCTTCACAAATTAAACATAGATGTGTTGCTCCAACTAAACACATAAAAACTAAGTGCCGTTCACTTTTTATTGGTTTCACTTAATATGGCAAAATGTCTCTCAAGTTATTCTCTTCTCAAAAGCGATCTCGTTCCTCCCCTCACATGAAATGCAACAACATATATATATATATATATATATATATATGCATATATATAGATGTTACAGATGTTACAGATGCTGTTAATGCTGGCGTACGACGAGATGTCTCGATGTCTGTGTAACTATGTCAAAATTTGTTGTTTATTTTGGGTATTCCTAGTGTTGGCATTTAGTATTTTGGCCTGTGCCGATGCTCTGAATTCTCAAGAGGCCAATTAACTTGGTTGGATGGAATAAGAGCAAAAAATAAAAACCGACGCTTTCAAAAAGATATCTAAATTAGTACGCAAAAAGAAAATTCATGCACCCGATTATAATAACAAAAAGAAAAATGCGTTTGTCGATATTTCCCGACCAAAAGATATCCTATAATTATGTGCATAGTTATGTTTTGCTCTGAACGTTTCTATCAAGCTGTTTTGTAAAGAGCATGCTCTTTTTTTTGGCAAAGTTTAGAGGTTAAGATATAAAAATAATGAGGTTTTCATAAGCATTTTCTCTATGTAGACATAGCTATTATATTTGCAGATCAGCAATACAGATGCCGATATACCCGTTATTGAACTCATTTTATGGATATGGGGTGTTAGTATTCAAATCAGTTTGGCCATGGCCAATTAAATATAATTTTGTGGCCAGATGCTGATAAATGTTGGCCGGATGCCAGTGCGAAATTTGTTTGGTCACACTTACGTTGATGTCCTCCATGCGTTTTTCGAGCTCAGTGCTGGACTTGAGATCGACGGGCTTCTCGATGAGCACATTGATACGACGTAAACCCTTAGTGACAAGCTCCTCAATATTAACGCTCTCCGGCGTCGCTCGTGGTGCAGAAGTGCCCGTCACTTTGGATCTGAAAAGAAGTTAAAACTGTTTAGCGAAGAATATCACTTTGAGTCTGCGGAGTGCTTACTTGGCCTGTTGAACTTCGCGGAACTTCTCGCGCAGAATGATCTGAGTGCGCATGACGATTCGTGAAATGCTGCCCTGTTTGCCATGTGTCTCGAGCACCAGGGAATCACCCTGTGAGATCAGAGTGGCTGCATCCGGTGCGATTAGCATTCTGAGATCCTCTCTGCAAGATTGAGAATTGAGAATTGCAAAGTGTAATTGAAAAATTCGAGTTTCTATACTTACGCCTCGCTCTCGTGGCACTGCTCGATCTTGGCCTTGGTCACCTCGAGTTTATAGATCATCTGTTTGGATAACTTATTGAATTCCTGTACTCGCTGTTCCAAGTTTGCGCTGGCCGGCAGTTCTCCTGGCGGACTCTTGAGGGTCACATTCGAGTCGTCTAGCGGCGAGGGCATCGAATTGAGCACCTTACTCAGAAACGAGTTCGGCTTCTTCGTCGAGGGCGTCTCAATCCGGCTCTGCTTTGCGAAAGTTATAAAAAGAGAAGAAAAAAACGTGCGTAGCAACAATATTGAAATGATGGCCCAAAGCGCTACCAAATTACCGTATCACTATCGGAGTCGAAGGTTGGTGTCATTTCCAGCGAGAAACGCGGTATCTCCTCATCATCGGAGAATACCAGCGGCTCAATATCAAAACCTGTCTCCTTGTCGGCGCTATAGAAACTATTCCGAATGGGTGATTCGGATTCCGTCTGCTTATCGAGGGGTACACTTGACGCTTCCTGTAATTCGA
This sequence comes from Drosophila anomalipes, assembly GCA_035041615.1. Taxonomy (NCBI): domain Eukaryota; kingdom Metazoa; phylum Arthropoda; class Insecta; order Diptera; family Drosophilidae; genus Drosophila; species Drosophila anomalipes. The sequence goes on from JAWNKZ010000158.1 coordinate 900,046, forward strand.
GTTGCAATTGACGCCAGCGTTTCGGCTTGGCGCCATTTGGCTGGGCGACAGAGCTGCAGCTCTGAGGTGGCTCATCCTCCTCGGAATCGCGGAGTATGTCCCGCTCATGGGCGATGCGTTTGCGTTTCTCATCAAAGGATATGCGCTGCTTCTCCACGCGCAGCAGTGGAGTGCTTGTGTTGCCCGCCGAGGGGCGCAACATTGCTTCATCGTCATCTTTATCTGAGCCAGTTTCCTGGCTGGGATCCTTGGATCCTACTGGCGACTCGCAGAGCGAACGTTTGCTCTTGCTGCGTCGCACCTCGAGCAGCGAGGAGTCCGAGTCTTCCGACAGATCCACAATCTGCACCGTTTGCACATACTCGGGCAGCAGCGGTTCCACACTCTCCAATATATTGACGGTATCCACAATTTCACCCTGTTGCGGGGCCAGCGCAATATTTTGCACAGACATTTTATCGTTCTGAATGTTTTTCACCTTTATCTCCACAACCTGAGCTGGTGCTGCGGGCGCTTTGCGTTTGTTCTTCACAGGTTTCACGGGTGGTATTGCAGATGCCCCAGCAACTATCTTGGCCGGATTCAGCGATATCTGTGAGAACAGCGTACTGGACTCGGCAAGGCGAAACGTTTGCGGTGGCAGTAAATCGGGCAGCACTTGTTCGCCATCGGATGATGTGGGCTTACTTTTGGATTCTGACACCGACACCGTCCCCTTTTGTGTATTTGCTTCGTTGGGTGTTGTTCTTGTAGTTGTTATTGTTGCTGTTGTTTGAGTGGACGGTGTAGTGCTCTCACCCGATTGTGGCGTCCGTGCTCGTCTTTGACGCACCGTATCGCTAACAACAACAATTTCCGTATCGTCATCGCTTGTTCTTGGCTTATCTGGTGTGGCAAGCGTCGATGTTGCGTTGAAGCGTGTTCTTAGCATATCCTGTGCAAAGGATGCGTAGTTTCATAGTGTTTAATAACTCTCTCACAAATCGCTCTACAAGCTACTGTTTTTGTTTTTTCAATGAAGCCTTACCGTGATAGGTATATGTTATAGGTTTGAGTATTTATAAGTAGTATATATGGAGACCAAAAAAGCAGTTGCTGTACATTAGCTTTGGTGAAAGGAGTAGTAGATACTTATGTACTTATAATGTGTACTTATGTTGGTTTTATATTTATTTTTGTATTGCTGAAATGTATTGATTGGACATTTACGTTTGACGCAGCCGCAACCAACTTGAACGCCTTTTATGCTTAAGGGGACAGTAACAAGAGCTCCAAATAACGAAATATAAAATATAATATATATACATATAGTATATATATATATATAGAGTATATATTTATATATACATATGTTTATCTGCATATATATACCATATGTATACAATTGAAATTTGAAGTGTGAAAATGACACCAAGTTAGACCTCGTAGAGCTAGTGATACGGTGATTCTGGTTTATGGTGGTGGTTGTTTTTTTTTTTTTTTTTGGTGATGGTTCTTGGTATTTGATCTAATATTTGAATTGGTTTTTGATTAGCTTGGTGGAAAGATTATTATGAAAATTTTCTTTTTCTTTTTTTATTTAAATGGGTGGTATATGAAATAGCAAACAAAAAATATAATGAATTTACAGAAACAATAAATAAGCGTTACTCATATATATATATATAAATTTTTTGGCAAAGCACCTTTTGGTTATAGCACACATTAATTATAATAACATAATAATTTATGATTAGTAATAAGCTTAACATTAGATATTTCTCTTTGAAGAATTTTTAAGTAAGAAACATTTTAAATTTATACATTAAACTTGCAAGTGAAGCTTGAAACAAGAATTGCGCTCAATTCAGTTCGTTACGAATCTAATTCAATGATTTTTTGCTTGCCTGAAGCAGGAAAGAAATGCCAGCTCAAAATTTGAATCAATTCGAGAGTGCAAGCAGAAAGAAGAGTTTCGATAAAAAAATACAGTGCGAACTTGTTCGCTTGAGTATGTAGTTGTGTGTGTGTGTGTGTGAATATTGAATGAAAGTGCAAAGGTGTTAACGTGGCAAAGGACCAAAGACCACACAGTAAAATTGTATGTGTGAATGAAATAAAGTGCTTGAAGTGAAATACGTTGATGAAGCGAATTTTAAGGCAAACTGTAAACTAAACACAAATGGTGTACTTCAAAAGACGAATAGACAGAAAGCATACAAATATTTAAATATATAGATAAATCCTTAAGAGCATTTCGAATATTAGTGCATTACGTATTTCTTATATTGGCAATCGTTTTGTACGCACCACAACAATCGCAATTACTTGTTGCTGCAATTTCTCAATTTCCGGATTTGATGGTACATTTATCTCCTTAAGGTCATGCTCCATGGCTCTGCAAAAGGAAATCAATGCATTAGTTTAATTGAATAGAAATAAACAACAGATTTCTTCCACTTAAGCCTCCAGTACCCAAGACTGCCTTTAGTGGACTAAGTTTATTTCTCGTGGTGGACTCCTTTCAGAATATCCGTTTCGCTATATTTTTTGTTTATTTTTTTGATTTTTGTTTTTTGTTTTCTGTTTCGTGGCCTTTATTTAAAATTTAAATAGGTATTTTGCTGGCTCTTGGTCTATCTTTTTGAATAACTTATTGCTTTTTTAATTTTTTAATTGATGATGAGTCATTTAAAAATGCTAGCTAAATGCCTTTTAAAATGGTATTTTAATATTTCGGTCTATTGTAAAACATGCTGATGCCTACATCAGCCCTTCACTCATTTAAGGTTACAGATATATGAAATTCGTCAAAGTAGATTTTTTGTAAAGAGTGCAAGTTTTAAAATATACATTAAAAATGGCCACAGTTAAAAATATAAATTATGGTCGTTTTTGTGTATTACAGGGATACGCTTTATATGTGTGCGTTTTTCACTAAGGGCGGTGAGTACCTAAATTTTCATATATACCTTCGAAAATCGTTGAAAAGCTCATCGGATGAAAAACAACAAACCATTTTCCACCCAGTGTTTCCTCACTTACTAAAAATAGCTGTTATTGCTGTTATTTGGTCAGGACCCGCAGTTATATTTATTAAAAATTTGTATATTTGCATATAAATATTTGTATTTCGCAGCAAATATATATATATATATAAATATATATGAATATATGAAGCCATCGTGCTAATTATAATTGCATACTTTCGTTTTTTCACTCTCATTCTTATATACGTTTGTAAATATGTTATGACCATATAAAATAACAGTTGGATAGTTGGCAGACACATTCTTATGCATTCTTTGAAGAGTAACACATTTTTCGCAATATCTGCAATAGTAATCGGAGAACTGCACTAGTGAATGTTTTATGGTTCTAAGATTGTTTGCTCCTAAGTATATACATATGTATGTTTGTATGTTTAAGTAGTAACTATTTTACTCGTGTTTTTGACTAGCGTAGTTTAGCGAATTGATTTTTCCTAGATTCATGGAGTCAATTACGAGAGGAATGTATTAAGAGCTATATCTTGGCAGAATTCTTTAATCTCGTTATACATATATCTGTCAAGTGCTGAGATACCATGAAACTAACAGAAACTATCTAGATAGATTATGTATGTTAGTTGTATCTACATATATGTATATAAATTGAGGTCTAGAGGCATGTGTAGTTCTCGAAAAAGGATGTCAACCATTAATTGTATAACAACTACTAACTTTAAAGTTTCCAGCGAAATGTTATCCAAGTTCTGTAGCGTGGTCTTCATTTCGGTGAGACGCTTGATAATATCTGCACTGGTCAGCTTGTGGTAGGTGGCCTTGAGGCCATCGATGCGTTGGCGCGTCTCCTGCATGCAGCTCTGATCACAGGACTTGCTGTACTCGTTGTAGTGCTCCTCACAACGCTGGAGCACATCCTCAAACTCTAGCAGTATGGAATTGCGATCGTGCAGCTCGTGCGGCGACTCGAAACGCCTGATCAACTCATCAGCGGCATCGAAGCACTGCTCCAGCTGCCTTGCCAGCTTGAGAAGACCCTCGAGGAAGACCTTCGACTGGGTGACATTCTCGCCGAGGGCATTATACAAATGCTTCAGGGCATCGATGCGTTGACTGAGCTGCTTGGGACTCTTTGTGTATTTATCCTCGCAAACACGGCGACCCGTTTTAATAGTGCTCTCAATTTCCGCCTTGATTTCGGACAGTTTCCGATATATTTGCTAAATAATCGAATTTGTCAAGAGCTTAAACATTCACAGTTTAATTTAATGAACGCTTACCAAGCACTTCTGATATTGGGCCTGAACGGTGCTGGGACCCGCCGAGGCGACATCCAGCACCAATGTGGAGTGCTCCACGTTGCGTAGATCGCCATAGGCTCGATTCAGGCGCGATTCATAGGCGGGCTGGGGGGCGGTGCATTTGTTGAGCTTGGCCTGGCAGGCCTTGAAGCGCAACTCCATTAAATTGAGCTGCTCCTGCAGACGATTGGCGGCACCAGTTTTACCCTTGCGTGTGTGTTCCGCAATCAGCTCGGTAATATCCTTAAAGTTTTGCTCATTTACGGCGAATTCACGTGCCAAAATCTATAGAATTAAATCTGATCACTTCAACTGATTTAATGTTGATTTGGCTTATACGTACCTGAAAATCATCGGGCAGATCCTCAATGGTCACATCGTTTTCAAGATGCTCGCTGAGTATCTCATCCATGCGCGTTAGCCAGGCCTCCAGATGAACGACAGCTTTCTCGGACTGCTCCGCCTCGCTGACCTTCTCCTCGAGCAGTTCGGTTCGCTTCTTGGCCTGCTGTTGCAGCTTCGTCCAGCGCTCCACCATTTTATCAATGTCCTGACGCATAACATCGGCCATAAATTCATTGTCAATTAGCTCATTGCCAATTTCTTGAATCTTGTCCAACCATTCGTCGGAGTGGGCGCGCAGCACATTCTCCAGATCCTTAAAAAAGACGCGTAAACAATTCCATACGCATTTAACATAAATAAAAAATAAAAAAACACACATTTCTAATCGAAGAGCAATCAACTATTAAACACTTATGTTTTACCAAAACAAACTATTCAAGAATCATACATAAAATGTTGAAAATTTTAATTAAATCTTTAACACATTATCATTTATAATATTTTTTTTATCAAATCGCAAATTGTTATATTTATAACATATGTATATATTATATCTATATATGTACATAGATATCAAAAAAAATCCTACATTATGATTGCATATAACCGGAACATCGGATCATTTTTTGGGAGTTGAAATATTATGTTTTCTAAAAAAACGCTTACCGCGTCATTTCGATTGACAGTAAATAATATACATATTTTCAGAAGAATTAAAATAGTTAAAAGAGGCTGTATAAAAAATGTATGATAAGTTCATAGGATACATTTTGCTATTATCATTTCTAAAGGGACTGATTTGTTAAAAAAAAAATGAAATAAAATTAAAAATGTTTCACTCCTAATTTGATCAAGGATCAAGCTTAAATTTAGGCTTGGACCATTTGGCATAATATTGAATTCAGTCAGTTTTGAACTTACATCCAGCTCTTCCATAATTTCCTCGGCATCGGCTGCATTCTCGGGCGTGTTGCGTATCTTGTTCTCCAGTCGATCCAGGTAACCCGTCTCGCTGACCATGAACTTCTTGAATTCGCCCAGCTGCGTGGAGATGTGCTCGAGCAGCGCTGTCTTGGCGTACACCCGCTCCGTCACCTCCGTCCAGCGAGCATTGAGGCGCGTGAACTGTTTGGCCAGTGTACCGTACTTGGAGTCCTTGTCCTTGCCCTTCTCCGGCAGCTCGTCCATTTGCAGCAGCAGCTCACCGCCCAGCTCGTTGAGCTCGCGAAACTGAGCCGCCTCCCGTTCGCAGGTTTCCTTGAGCGTTTGAAACTTGGATTTGCTCTGGAAGAGTTCGTTGGAATTGCGAATGGCGGCCACGCCCGACTTGGGCGTATTCGCCTCTAGTTCACAGAGCCAGCGCTCCGTTTGCTGGAGTCGCTTCTGGATGGCTTCGCTGCGCGCTTGCAGCTCCGACTGCTGTTGTCGCTGCGCCTGATGCAGTTGCTCCACCTGCTCGTAAAGGGCATTTAGTGCACGTATCTGTGCCTGCAACGAATCACGTTGCGGTTGTTCCGCCTCCTTGATCAGAATCTCACTGAAATTCCTCGCACTTATCACATCGATCTCCAGCTTGCGCAGATCCTGGGCCTGGATAACGTCGGGCGCACTGCGCAGCACCGCAATTATCGAATTGTACTCGGCCACAAAGTGATTGAGGTTCTCGATGGCGGTAGTCTGCTTAATGACACGCTCGCTCAGCTGCTCGGGCAGACGCTGCCAGGCGGCCTGCAGCTCTGCGCTGAGCATGTGGCCCGGCACCATTTCGTAGCTGGGCTTCAGGGATTCCAGTTCGTCGACCAGTTGATTGAGCAACTGTTGCTGCTGTTGCATCTCATCGAGGCTGGCGACGCGCACCTTCTGCCTGGCCACCCTGTCAACGAACTCCTCCAGCTGCTGCACCTGCCGGATGATGCTCTCGCCACCACGTTGTTGGATGAGCGCTTGCAGGGCTTGTTTCATGTCGTGCCAGCTATCGTAGAACAGTCGAAAGTCCTGCTTCCACTCCAGCAGCTGTTCGTCCAGCGCCTCGGTGGCCTCTCGCGCCTCGGCAATCTCTGTGGCCAGCGATTCCATGTGGCTCAGACGCTGCTCCAGCTCCGGGCAACTGGCACTGCCCGCATGCTGCTTATACCAGTCCCGCGAGTCGGCGAGGACCAGCTTAAAACCGGTTAAACTATTGTAATAACGCTCCTTGGCCAACAGGGTGCTGCTCTCGCTGTGTTGACTGGCCAGACGCTGACCCAATGCCGCATAGCGTTGCTCCAGCTGCTTGATGTGTGCCGCCTCCAGCAGCAGCTTCCGACCAGGTTCCTCCTGCTCGCACACCTCGTACAGTTTCTTGAGCTCGGGCAGCAAGCTGGCACGCTGTTGATTCTCCGCCTGCAGCTCTTTGAGCAGGTCGCACTGGTTGCGTAAACTCTGACGCTGCAGTTGCTGCAGTTGCTGTTCCACATCCTGGACATGCGAAAAGTGTTCCGCGATTTTCGTTTCCAAAGCATACAAATTGTCTGCATTGCGCAATTTACGCTTCTTGCTGGCTAACGGATCGGCATCAACTTGTGCATCCAACTTTGAGTGTTTCTGCTGTTGCTGCTGCTGCTGCTGCTGCTGCTCGTGCTCCTGCTCCTCCTCATCCTCACCGAATCGTATAATCATTTGATAGTCGATCCAGTTTTCGGGTCGTACCACACGACTATCGTCGTAGCTGGCACGTTCGCGTCCAAAGTTGAAACCTTTCGTCTCGATGCGATGCGTTTGCACCTCCAATATTTGCTTGAGGGCATCCAAGCGATCTTCGTAGCTTTCCAGCTGCATCAGCACCCGTTCACCCTTGTCGTCGCCATCCTGCAACGTGGCCGCCACCATTTGTCGCAAATCAATCAGATAGCGCTGCAGCTCCAGCAAATCCTTGGCGCAATAGTTCAGCTCATTGATGCGCTGCGTTATGCCACCGACATCGGTCACATCGCGGCTCTCCATGTGCTTCAGATCCTGTTCGCGGGCATCCAGCCAGCGGGAGATGCACTTGTATTGCTGCAGTTTTTCGGTGCGCAAATCGATCCACTTGACGACATGGGACCAGCGTTCGCCGAGTGCACTCAATCGATCCTCCAGATCATTGAAATTGCCGGAGGTGTCGTTGACAATGACCACCATGTTGCTGATGCTGTCCACCAGCTCCTGTTGCTCGCACAGATTCGCCTTCAGCTGGCGTGCCTCAGCCAGCTGCTGTTCCGCTTCGGTTACGGTCGGTCCGAGATCGCTCATGTGCGAGATGCGATCCTCGACGATGGTCAGAAACTGACGCAGCTGTTCGAGTTTCTGTTTCTGGAACTCGGCCAGTCGCATCAGAATCTTGGCCTGCATGTCGAGGGCTCGCAATCGGAGCGTTTCCCAGCGCTCGTTGAGCAGCACCATCTGTTGGCGGACCTCGTTTTGGTCGTCCAGCGAGAGACCAGAGCCGTCCTTCTTTTGTGACTCATTTATCAGATTGCTGCCCTCCTCGAGGGCCTCGCCCACAAACTCCTGATGCTCAGTTAGCTTCAGCATAAAGCTCTCGTTCTCATGGAACTGCAGCTTGGCCGCTTGAAAATTCTCCGGATCCGGCAGATCCTGTGACAGCAACTGCTCATCCTCCAGCAGCAAAGTCAGCACCGCCTCCAGCGCAGTCTGATAGCTGCTAATCTCGACACTGGCATTCGTGGCTGTGCTCAGTGGTCGCAGCGGGGCTGACTCCGCCACTCCATGTTTCAGCTCCATCATGCTGGCCGCACTGTCCGACGTGTAGAGCTCCCGATCGACGGCGGCATCGAGGGGCACCTCGTCCAGATCAGTGATGCTTGTGCAGGGCACTCGGTCGCGTTCGTTGGCTCGCATCGATTCCATGGCATGGTACAGGCACATCACATACATCTGTATGGACTTGTTGTCCGGCTTGTGGGTGTGCACATCCTCCGCATCCAGTAGTTTCTCGATCTTAAAATGCCTGTGCGCCAAATCAAATGCCAAGTGCAGACGCTGCAGCGCATGCTGAGCCAATGCCGTCTCCAGATCCAGTTCATCCAGATGAGCAGCCAATATCATCAGAAAGGCGCGTCCATCCGCCCAAGAGCTGGCAAAATCGTTGAGCATCAGGCCGTGCGGCTCGGTATATTGTCTTGCCCAGGCCAGCAGGGATTTCTCAACGCCATTGCTTGAATGGCTTTTGACTAGATGCTGGCCATTGAACTCGAGCGCTATCAGCCAGATAAGGCCGAGTGTCAGCTTCGGATTACCACCAACAATGTCATCACTGGAGATGTTGACCAACTTGACGCCATGCTCTTGGATAACCTTCATAACCTTGTTCAAATTGTTGATGTGATGCACGCGCATTCGACCCTTTTCGGGTTTCTATTCAGCAAAGAAAGCAAACAAAAATACGTTCGTTAGTTTAAGAATACTACAGAATTAACTAGCTTACTGTCTTGGTGATTCTCTGATATAGTCACACAACTTTAAAAATGTATGCAATTTTTGATGTGATATGTATTCAGATTCATTTATTTTTTGGTGTCATAATGAAATGCATTGTATAGTGACAGGTTTAATTTTTTCATAATTTTTCACAGAAATAAAAACAAAAAAGGTGAAAACGAGACATCGACTAGGAGACACTCTGACACGGAGTTTGTTTGATATGCCATTACATTTTGGTTAGTACAATTTTTGTTTCTAACCCGATCTTAATGAAGTTGATCAATAATATGTCAGGGTAGTAGCAGACCTACTATGAACGTTGTCTTCTTTCTATTGCCATCATGCACCCGTTTGCACAATTCTTTTCATGTCATCTGAACGTAAGCTCTCAAATTTTCAATCCTAAAATATCTCCGAGAAATCACTGTGATCTGTACTCCACAGGTTCAGAGACTTGATCATTATATTTCCTCCATCACTCTTTATCTTAATATTGTTCACAAATCTTAACGCTTACTCACTTTCCTTATTGCTAGCTGTCAACGATTAACTATTTTCGTTCTGATCAGGATTTTTTTCTCGGTTTCCTCAATCCTTGCTAAAAGATATAATAAGATCGATTGGAATGTTACAGGTTTATCTTTTATGACTATTGCAAATCGATATTTATCGATATTAGTGAAACGGTGCAGTTGTCGATTAAATATTCTTAGTTGACGATATTTAATATCCATTTATTCTTTTAGTCTCTGGCTAAATGGAGTCGACTGTTAGAGATGATCAAGAATATATTATTTATTAATTTAATTTTATTTATTTATTTATAAGATTTACATGATCTTGCTTATATTATTTATATTTACACGGAAATTATTCCTTCCGCCTGTTACATACTTTTCCACAACTTCATTATACCTTCTTCTTTCGCATTTTCAATATGTTCAAGGTACACGCAATTTTAAAATGAAAGACTTTCTATAAATACATATCGAGCTACAAGCCCTTTGCCGTCCAACAACAAAGAACCTAATGCTTGTGTAAGCTCTGGCCTAAAGCGGTTTGACATCCCTTGAATATTTGTATAAGCCCAAACAGGATATACGAGCTACCCTTTACCCAGCACTTAAGTGTCTTAACTCAGATTCCACTTTACAAACGCATTGATATGAAAGAAAAATATTTCAAGCTGCTCCGTGGGAGAAAATACTTTAGTTTAACACATATTACTAAATGTAGTAATTCCAAAATAAGCTTGATTCGTGTATCTTAATTTTAGCGATAAAATGAAATAAAAAAAATAAAATAATAATTAATTTTGCTGTCTAGTTTGAAGCTTTGAAGCTATGTATGTACATCGATATAATTTATAATCGTATTTTCTTCTACTTTTAAGTTCGTCCCTTACATGAATAAATCTCTTACAAGTTGCGATAACTGATCAACTCACCAGCTGTGTGTGTGTTAGGGCGCTGAGTAATGCCAGCAAACGGTGTCCATCTCGCAGGTCCAAGAACAAATCGCTCACTGGGGTGCACTGGGTGTTGCTAAGATGTGAATTGATCCATTTCGTAAAAGTTTTCTTCTGTATGTGCTGTCGCTCATCTGCAATGGGAAAGAAGCAAGAAATGACACAAATGCAACGGAACATTAGTCAAAGAATTTGCAATTTTTCTTAAGCCAACGGTCCAAAGCCCACCTCGAGCTGCACTGGCCACCTTTAATGTTATATTGTAGGTCATCTCAGAGCTTGTCTTGTCACAGAGTATTTAAAACAGCACACGTCGTAGGTGCCAACGATTGCCAAGTAGCCTGTTTGCGAACGTTGTTTTCCTAGACCTATTGTCAGTCCAAGCCCTGATCAACTCTGCTAATGAACTGCACGGAAAACGTGCCAACTGACTCAAAATCAATTAGTAAAGCCGTCGTCATAACACAATACAACAAAACGCACCACAGCAGATGGTTCCAGGGCAAACGCTTCCCCAAGTCTGCGCCTCAGCGCCATTTGTCAGTTTTGTGCGAAAATGCAATTTGTGGCCTAACCATTTTGCATACACTGCATGTATGCATTACACCCACCCATGACTGACTGGGCCTACAGTCGAGCGTAGGAACTGGTGCCCAGCTAGTCCCCAAATCGAAGCGGTGATTGATGGTGGCTCGACTTTATTCCACATCTGGATCGGCATTCAACCTGACTTTTGCAATTACCCATTAGCATAGCGGCGTTCGCGCAGTTATTGATTGCCTGCGAGTAAGTGATTAACGTTTTGATACTCATGTGCAATTTGTGGATACCTGATCGAAGTATTGACATTTCATTGCAATATCACGAAAAGCTATAAGTCTCTTTGATTGACAAACGATTCTGTAATAAATCGAGTATATTTACAGTTAATGAACAATTGCTGACTTAAATTTGACACATTTCCCACACAATTGTGTTTTTGTATTGACAAAAGCATTTAGCAGAAATATTCATCTTGTGTTTTCGAAAATCTCCCTAAAAAATCGCCACACAAACTATAAATGTATCCTTGTTGTCATGAAATAATTTCTAAATACACGAAATAAATATATCGTAAGATAGAAAAATGTACTTAATTTTTGTGAACGAAAAGAGGGTTACGGGTTCAAATCGACATAAATCGTAAGAGTTTTAAAATGAAATAATATGCAAAAACTATGAAAATTAGGTAATTGAATAATTAATACTTTCACCTGCAAGACTTACCCGATGAACACATGATTTGCTCAGATCACTCAGATCATCATTGTTGAAAATATCAAAATTAAATTATTTAAGTTTAAACTTAATAAGTTAAAGTTTGTATTGTGGTTTGTTTAAGTTGAAGTTTGATTAGTTAGTTAATTAAAATCAACATCATTTGAAAAATCATATTATTCTACGAACATATCGGACCTAAACTCTCCAATTGTGGAATCTTCTGCGTGCCGAATATAACCATTCCTTCTAGTTCTGTTAAATATTAAGTACTTTTCAGGCATATTCATGCTTTTAAATATTATAATGTAATTTTCTCACTAATATTTGGATGAAATATAATTTAATTGTCATTTGCTTTAATTGAAATATTTCACATATAATTAGAATATGATAATTCAAGGCAGAAATTGGCAAGGGAATTGACAAGCTAATGTCATCTTGAAGCAAATGGGTTGACGCAATGGGATGGCCGTCGGGCAGGCGTGAGAGCTGATCAGAACTTTGATGATGATTCAAAGGACACGTTATCAATCCATGTCAACATCTATGTCAGACCATCAAAATCAAGCGAAGCGCGGTGACAACTCATAAGTTGCCAAGTTGAATACAACCCAAACACAATTATCTAGGCATGATTTGAAAGGAAAAAAACAGGTCAGTTGGGCGGATAGCAGATAGGCGGTGTAAATCCAATATCTGCAGAAAATATGAAGCGGTTTTTTTTATCAACAAATACTGTTTGTAAAAGACCTGAGTCGATTTGTTTCTGCTACAAGGTTTGCCTTAAGGGCGCAGCGTGCGTCTGAAGTAATCAATTGAGCCTGGTTAAGCCGTCTGACAAACTCAACTTAATTAATAAAGGGAAAGTACATTTTGGTCAAGTCTGAAATAAACTTAATTTTAATTAATGTTATTTATATAAAAAAAAATGTAATCTCTTAAGATTAAATATGCGCACTTGAACATTGGATTGTGGGGACAACTCGTTAAAAATCCAATCAACATGCCATAATCATCAATAAGTAAGCGCATTTTGTAATTACATTCCACAGTGATTTCCAAGGTTGCCAGGATTGTGGTTGTTGTCTGTCAGAAATATGTATTTGTTGCCTACATACATAGGTGCAACAACAGTTTGTGGCACGTTACCCGCACTAAAAGCTGTTTAATTGCCACATAAATGAGGGCAACTGCTTGTGCAAACTAATTGCTGGCTTATTTTATTGGTGTGAGCCACCTAAACACACACATGCACACACACATGCCACACGCACACTCATATTTATTGAACGACGTTTCGCGGCGCTGCAAACTCGTTGCAAGTGACGGGACTTGGGGGCGGACAATCTGTTGCATGTGACCCACAAATGTGGCAAACTGTAAAGTGCGTACCCAGCCAGGACAAGGACTCCACGTTTCCAGCTAATGGCCTATGACATTGCACGTAGGAAATTCGTCAGTCAATGCAAGCTGCCATTGAGTTGTACTTCCAAGGGTCCAGTAGCAACTTCCAATGGCTGCTCATCAATTAATTAATACACTTTGTGTGTGCGGAGCTGTAGGGAAATGTTTTTGGCGTGTCCTTTGCGAATTAAATGAAATTCCATTATTTGCATTAATTGAGCTTAGAGACGGCTTAAATGAGCTTATGACGTTTCGCCAACCGAGCACTTTGCTCTTCAGAAACTGGCAAGCAGCGAGTGTCTTTGCCGGGGGCAATTAAATGAAATGTACTAAGCCATGACAAACTGCTGCCTCATCACAGCAGCAGCAAACTGATGACTTGAAGACTAGAGGAGACTGTATCATCAGCATCCCAGCATAGAGTAGCATCATTTTCAGGGTCAATTACCGTAATTTCGTTGTCGCCCCTCCAGCATTTGCAATTGCAATTGCAATTGGAGTTGAAGCTGCACTTTTTGCTTACTAGGAAATATTTTCGGATTTCTATTTCTTCATTTTTTTGCCATTGCTGATTGTTTTCCAAGTTGTCTTCAAATTGCTTTCGGCTGCTACATGAAACTGTTATTTTCTGTTGATTTTGTTTTTTTAAATTCTGGGAAAAGTCTTTCACTCAATTTTTGTTCACTGATATTTTTAGGAAATTTCATTTAATTTATTGATACATGTCTTCTTAAAGTTGCCACAAGTTCAGAAAGGATAACTTTTAATACTAAAAAAAGTTGTAAAATGGATGAGTTCACTAATAACAAACTTCATTACTAACTAAAAAATATGCTAAACTTATATGATAGTTATATATTGACTATTGACTTCCGATTGAAAATCTTTCAATAATAATACCGATACAAATCGTTTACCGTTAGCAATAAATGATACTATTATTATCAATTTGGTAGGAATATTCCTTATCACAACATTGATCATCAGTCATCTGTTAAAATGTCACAATGGTCAACTAAGAGATAATGACGATAATCATATATTCAAATTTATTAAACGCTTGCAATAACAAGCATTTTCTGTGTATAGCTCTCTCGACTAGCGTATTCTGACATCATTATCATTTCAAATCAGTATGATCTTTATTCAGTTAAGAACTCTAGTTTTATTTGTTTACCTAACAATTCTATTAAATTAAAAAGACGATGCCTTTTAAATATATGTAAATATTTCTTCAGTATCAAAACAAAATAGAAGATGGAGAGTAGAAAATATATACATATATACAACGATTAGGTTATTTCAATTTTGCATATTCAAATGTATAAGTATTTAGCGATACTATGTATGGTATTTTTCAAGTATAACCGAAGACTTGTTTTGGTTTTAAAGCAGTTTATGATAACTACCAAAATTAGAAGAGTATATTGGTATCAGTCTGGTGAGACAATTGCTCTGTTAAGATTCCTAGCAGTAACAATAGCAAAACGAAAAGCTACGAAGAGACTCGCAAATCAATGTAAATTTCCATTTTAAAGCTAGTCACCAAATTTCTCTTGCTTCCGACCGAAACGTTTTAATGCGAAGGTCAAATTTATGACAGCAGTCGTCTGAATATACAAATTAAAATAAACTAATCTGCTTTTAACAAATTCTGTGTTTAACCGGTTTTGCAAGCAAAGTATCGTTATAAGGTCTCGATTAATACAAAGAAATTTAGTCAAAAGCAAATGCATATCTCTATTCATTTAAGATTCGTTGCATAATTATTAGTTGAAAAACCGAATCACTGAGAACGAATTGAATACCTGTGGCAACTGAAATAGAACCTTTGAACATCAAAACGAATACCGTGAAATTGTTTGTTGCTGCTTTTCAGCTGTACATTGTATAATTTAAATTTCAATAACAATTTATGGCAAATTGAATACCAAATACTTGTGCTACAGGCCAAAAAAAAAAAATAAAAAATTGTTGCCATAAATAATTTGAGTTGACTTGAATTGGATTCAATTGAATAGTGAGAAACTGACAGACTGATGTCATTACCAACAATACAATTGTGATTATTTCGATCCACGCTGTTGTGACTTTTGTATCTCCTCCAATTCGCGGCTCCATTCCAAGGTTCAGGTATTTTCAGCTTACAATTCACACCCATAACGCCCACACAGCGTCAACAGGCGGTTATTGTTGCTGCTGATTTGTCTGTTGTCGCTTTTTTACATTTTTATTGCTTTCAATTAAAAAACAATAAATCGGCATTTCATGGCTCTCAGATCCGACAGCATATGAAAATAATCTTCGCTTGAAAATAAAAGTTGGGCTATATGTCATAAAACGTAATGTTTGCTCCCCGTTTTGTCAGTGAAAAAGAAATAAGACTTTGATTGTCATTCAGTTTGCATTTTAATTGTTGGTACCCATCAATGTGTGTTTGCTTTGGACTTTGCATACTTTACTGACTTATTCAACAGTTCAAATTTTCTACTATTTATTGAGTTCGGTGCAATTCGAAAATTAATATGAAATATATTGGCATTTAAATTGAACATATAGCATGAAAGTCATTGCAAAAATGATTAAAATTATATTGGATTTTGTGTGCGATATGTTAAAATTGTTTAAAGTGCAAACACTATGTTTAAGATATCAGATCAACCATAGTGAATTTTTTTGTAAAGTAGAAATATAAAAATGATAAAGATATCATTGACCTCTGTACAAATACATTCACACATATTTATAGAGGGGACCAAGAGAGAAAACACTATTCCAATCACTAACAATCGATCTGAACTGAGATTACTGCTTAGTGAGAAAATATAAAATAAATAAATAATGCCAGAGACGAAAGTGGCCGACTAGGCGATACCCTCTATGCATCCTGTTTTTAATTTCCGAAAGTTTTCAGCAAAGTACGAAAACTACTAATTTTACAATTAGACGTTTTCGAGTTGAAACCGTGCATTTGTGTTAAAATTGTGGTGCTAAGCCTTCTGAGGAGCTGGGAAATCGATAAAACCATACATTTTATAAACTAGAGTCATCAAATTTGGAGGGAGTCATCAAATCTGGTGGCGTCCTTCAAATATCGGCATATAGATAACATACTAGGAACCAACTCCTAAGACTGATAATAAAATTTAATTAATTTTCATGGCTGTCCACAAAATATGGTGAAGTTTTTCTTTTGTTCAGAATAATTTAATTTATTCAAATCAATTAATGTTGAACACCATAGAGGTATAACAGCGCATACCCTTCTTATTTCACAATTAAATAAGTTTGTTTGAACATTGCGTGCAATTAAAGCCAAAATTCACATATTATTTCATATATAATACATATGTATGTATACACATCTAAATAAATAATAAATATGTATGTATTTTCGTTTTATTTGTTTTATTGGGACGTGGATAAATTTGTTTAACAATTGTGCAACTTTTTTTTATTAAATAGTCAGCATTTCTTGTTGGTACAGGGTATATACAAAAATTTGTATTTATTGTAAACAAAATAGCAAACGGCAATGCGCCGCATTTTGTTTGTTGTTGAACACCCGCTCTTGTGGCATGTGCCGCTGATTCGATCCCTTGCCTGTTGTGGGTCAACACAAGACACACGCAAAGTTCCCTGGTTCCACAACACACGCACACACACATGCATACTGACAGAGACTACCGTAACAAATATTTGTATATTTGTACTTTATGCGTATATGTAAACAACCGAATGAGTGTGCGGTCGCGTGTGTATGTGTGTGTGTGTGTGTGCTGTATGTATGTGTGTCACGCACATCAGCTAGAAAAATGGAAAAGTTGAAAGAACTCTACCATGGCGCTTTCAATTCGATGATAAGCAACGCTCATACAGCACTATCACTCCTCTGATGTACATGACTTAACACTACTAGCAGCAAGCAGTAATGGGTACTCGTTCCGATTCATTAATTATTCGACAATAATATTAACCAAAATTGAAATTCTGGGCGTAGCAGCAAAAAAGAGAAACGAGCACGGATATATTTTGTTTTGATTAATGAGCGTGATATTATACGAGTACTTTATACATTTCTATTTGTATAATCAAGGGCGTAGTCGGGGGGCCGTAAGTTCACATAGGACCAAACGATTAGTGAGTGTAGATGAGAATTTTCCAAAATATATGGCGAAAAGTTACTATGCCGTACGAACATATATTTTTCAGAAATGCTATAAAAGTCATCAAATTTAATTGGATATGTAGCGAAAACTAATTGAAACAATTGTACATAAGTATGTTTAAAGTTTTAACAAGAAAAAACTACTATTTAAGGCACACCGAAGATTACATACCCTTCTACTTCGGACACTACAGTCTACACACATTTAAATTTTATTATTGAAATATAATTTTTTTGTGTATCATTTATATGTTTTCTGTCTACCGACTTAATTTGAAGTTACAGATTTGCGTAAATATAATACCCGTTTTCCATTTTTAATGGGTACAGTGCATAAATAGCATTCAAGTCCCCGTTTACCCAAAAAGTTACTCCGCCCGTGCATATAATACCCACATATGTTATTATTATGCTATAATAGTCATACAATTTAATTGGATATTGAGTGAAAACTGATTGAATCAATTGAAATTTAAATAAAATACAAATGTATATGTAGCACACACATATATATATATATATATATATATATATATTTATATATATATTGTTGCAATTGCAAATTCGCAATTGCTATCGTTTGCATGTTAAGTCGAGACTTGGAGAGTTGACAGTTTATGCCCTTGTCCAGGGAATTATAATTTTATTTTAAATTTTGCCACGCATTTGAAGAGTTGTCTGCAACACCAGAATTGGTCATTGTTTATATGAGCAAAACTCCTTCAGCTCTGAAACTATCCTAATTAAACTTGGTATTCATTCATCGCTTTACTTTTGTCACCGACGACGACGGAGGAATCCGCATCATACTGCTATATCGCTATATATATAGAATGATTGTCGAAGTATCCATAGACATAAATGTCTCTTTTCTGATACAAAATAAATACACAAACGATGAATGTTCAGTTGACAGGAAATTGAAAAACAGAGAACACGTTTTTTTTTTATATTTTACAAAAACATAATAACATTTAAAATTCCCGACTAAAATTAAAATTTAACCGATCAACTGCGGTCAGCAAGGGTATTTCAAGTTCGTTGTGCCTAAGAAAGCGTTCTACTTCGTTATTCAATATTTTTGTTAGCAACTAAACTTTTGATAAGTTGACTTTCTACTGATGTTTCTACGCACCACTGCCTTCTGTCGAGCTGGAGCTTATAATGATAATTTTATAAAGCCGGCTTGCCAGCTTGGTTTATGACCCCCGGCAGCTTCAGTTTTAATTGGCTTTTGTCGCTGGGCTTTTACATGCCAATTGGGAAATGCACTCACCGCCATAAAATGGGTCAGCATGATAAACATGATTTTTCATTTCATTCATAACACCCAACACATCATCTACATGTGTATTATATACTCTTCTTATTTTATGTATGCATATGTTCTGTAAAAGTATGTATACTGAGTAAAACCATTTTTTCGTTCTACTTACTGGGCATGTACACGTGTCTGTTAAATTATAAGTAGCACAAAGCATACTTTTTATCAGACCTACTGCCGTTGTGAAGTTCGATTACCGAGACTTTTGTATCGGCTTGTTGTAGTACGTAACACACCGTCGCATGTGACGCGAATTTCGATTTGATTTGCTGTGTTTTCAGATTGGGTTAATTTGTTGTGCTATTTTTTATTTTTATCTTGGCTGCAAAAATATGTACATATATTATTTGCACTGTTTTATGCCCCATGTTGCCTTTTACTTATTTTTACTTTCTTGTGCGCTGCTCCATAAAAAGAAATAATAAAAATAAGTTGCAAGCTTCGAGTGGAACGAGTAGCTGAATACAAATACTCAGCGATGTTATACTCAATTGTGCTAGAATTGAATCGACGATGCAAACTGGAATGAGTACAGTTTTTATTATATTTATTCCATGTGGATTTACCGATAAATTGGATAAAAGCTCATTGGTCAATAAGCGCATAGTTTTGTTTTTATCATTTGAAGCGTGCTTTAACAAAGATATTTTATTAAAATATAAATGTACCTCTTCAAATTTACAATTGAACATATTTGAAGCATAATGTAGAAGCATTAATTTAAACGACACTTATACTCCTTGGGTATAATTATTAAAACACATCCATAACAATTAAACAATTATAAATAATATAATATGTAAGATAATACATTTCGCTTAATATTTTCATTATTTTAAATATTCAGATATTTTTGTAATTTGCATTTTAATTAAATTCAAGAACGATACTTAAAAATTAATATTTCCTCAATCTGTGTAAACGAATTTTTAACCTGATTAATAATTCCAGCGCAGTACTGTCTGGCGCTCACACAGACATTTTAATTAATTAAGTAAACAATGATAAATAATAAAATATTCAAGATAATATCATTCGTTTAATATTCTTATTATTATAAATATTCAGATATTTCTGGAAAAAAAAATTGAATTTCAAATAAATTAAAAAACGTTTGTAAAGGAAAACTCAATAAATTGTTCGTCAAACTGATTCTTCACCTGATTAATAATCCCAGCACAATTTTAACTAGCGCTCATTCAATAGATGAATCAAACAATCATAAAATACATAACATTTGAGGTAATATTGTAATTATTAGAAATATCGAGATATCTTCGTAACGATTGTACGCTTCTTAACGGAAAAGTTGAAAAAAATTCTTAAGCTCTGCAAATAAATTCTTCAACTGGTTAATAATCTCACCGCAGTTCTGAATGGCGTTCATTCAGACTTCGTGTATGACCTGTTAATGGTTAGACACACAGAGTTCCCATATTAAGAGTGACTATTTGAACAGGCAACAGCAAATTAAATGCATCATTCAAAAAAAAACATTTGTGGCAACTTTGGCCCGCATAAATTAGTATACCGACTGCATTTCAATGCGTGCCATAGCCGCCGAAAAATGTCAGAAGATCATGGGAAAACCTGTTCCAAAAGGGGGCAGCCAACAACGAGCAACCAGCATGTCCAACACTTTGCGAGTGTTTTTTGACGTTGCCCAAAACGAATGCTGCCAAAAGGCTTATCAACGTGGGGGACAACGAGACCCAAGGCATGTCTATGTCTGCGTCTCTAACCAAGCAGCCAGAGTCAAAGCCCCCACAATTGCCCACCTCCATCGCGGCACTTGGACGCCTTCGCCATCGTTGAGACTGCCGCGTCAGCCGGTTAGTTGGTTAGTTGGTTGGTTTGTTGTTTGTTTGGTTATGGCTTTCGGGCTCGGGAATGTGGTGCTCGCGCAAGCGGAAGTTTTAATTCATTTTTGTTGTTTTACAAATATGCTTTTTTACAGCCGCAGCTCCACCTTGCACTTCCGACATTGAGTGCCAGCAGATTTGCATATATACTGCTGCCGGATGGCCAGCCCACGGAATTAGCATGCAATCTTGCTTTTCAGACTGTGACAATATTATTGTCGAGTTTGCGTTGCATATCGATATTAGAATCTATCGAAAATCACGTTGTAACAATTTTCATATGAAAATGCAAAAGATTTGCACTGTTCAGTAATATTTAATAATTAATTTGAATGAATACAACCGATCAATTGAAGCACGTCTTATGATATACAAAATATATTAAGATGTTAAAATAATAGAATTTAAGCCATGCTGGATGAATTGTCTAAAACACCAATTATGATAACTGCAAACAGCCGATGATGTCGGGTCATTAATCCAAGATTTCCTTAACTGATTTGCATTTATTATTTAATAAATTATAGAAGAAACAAAATACATCTATGATATTTAATGTTTATGATTTAAATTCGAGCTTGTGAGTAAATATATGCACAGAATTAGTTTTATTTTTACTCTTCTTACATAAAAAGCAAGAGCACTTCCACGCATGCTTAAATTTGGCAATAAGACAATAATCTTACTAACAGCTAATGTACCAGGCTTGTGTAGTCGTGTAGTCCTAAAACTGTAACATATCATCTGTAACTTAACATATAATAACGATATCGATCGTTATCATTGGTGTGATCACCAGCTTGAAGCTGAATAAATAAATAGTTGTGAATAAAGTGAAGTAAGCGGACGTGTTTGTGAAAGAAATATAATTTAGTTCTGACTGCTACACTAAGTTCAGGGTATCTCGTAGTCGAGCTCACTCTTTCAAAAAGTACTTGACAATTGATACCGGGCATTTTGCAATTACTTTATTTGTGACTCAGCAGCCACACTTTTGTCTATCTAAAAATATTCATTAAATTATTTAGCCATATCTTGGCCAACGGCCCACTCGAAACACTTAACGCCTTATTAACCATTCGGAATTGATTACGAATTCACTTAGGCGGCAGGTTTTTGGTGAGCTGAGAAAATACTGCGATTGCTGCTTAAATTTTACGCATTCATTAATACTACGGATAATTGAATTTTCTTATCACGAAATTCATTCATTCGTACATTAAATGCAACCCAATAACAAGAACAACATCGCTGACAAATACTAGAAGTGGCGATAATGACGACACTGAACTGGAGACTCTACAATTAAGCTGAAGAAGAAGAAACGGCTATTTGGTAATTGAACAAAACTGGTTCTGGCCAGGCCAGCAGCACTTAAGACCACATACTCGTTCTCCCATGTTGCGGAACTTAAATGCACAGCCGTTTTCCATTTTTAATACAGACATATGAAAATGTTCAAGCTATCCAGAAGATTGCCATGCCGGCTCTCAAGAATTTATCTCATGATTCTTTAGTAATTTGAGTATTTACCAGAATTGCACTCGACAATTATTTGAAAGTTGAAAGAAAGAGAATTTGTCTAATTGAAAAATTGTGCACGAAGGAAACACACATTATCCAGCACTATGAAAGCTTTTGTCCTGATATTTCTATTGTGGATTTTGAATGAAATTTTTCGTGTAAATATTTGTTTGATTGTCTTTGTCTATTAACTAATTAAATTTCACATTTTGCTTACAATACAATACATACGAGTATTATTTAAAATTAACATGGTTTCAATTTAATCATTTCATCAAATCGATATCTGTTATCGTTCATAGCATTTCAGAGTGTATTTTTAATATTTCATGAATTGTGTTATGCGCTAATCGAGACATTTCCGACCTTAAAAACTATTTTTTTTGTGAATTTTGATCATTCTTCCTGTATATATGTATTTTTGTAGTTTTCTTTCCAATTTCCTTCATTTGCTAACTATATACTTTTTCATGTATTATTTCCTTAATATTTTAATTTTTGTCAATTACACGAAACCTTAACTGTATCTGTGTATGCACAACATTTTTATTATAAGAAAATACTTTCCAAAAAAAATGTGTATATATATATTTCTTAGTAAATTTTGAATATATTGGGATGTATCTCAATTGTCGGGACTTATTCCAAATGTCGTGTATGGTATTCTATTCGATAAGATATATTCAGTATTTAAATACAACATTTAAATATAAAGAATATTTGCAATTAAAAGATATTCAAAACGACTTTAATTATATACATTTTTAGTTCCTGTCTATTGGATTCAGTTCAAGCAATTCAGCAACACTTCAAGCGATTACAGCATCCTCTTTGTAATACGAGCACTTTTGTCTGGGCGTACAAATTTTTGCTGCTCCGATTATTATCACTTGGGCTTCTCCTAGGGCTTATTAAGGCCCACTTAGGCCGAATGGCTGTCTTGTGCCCGCGTGCAAGTGCACCTGACTGACTCCTCAGCGACTCAGGCGTTTGTCTGGCTTCAAAATATGTTGTGTTGTGTTTTTTTTTAAGTGCGAAAGCGTTTACTTTTGACTGTTAACTTTTAACTTTTTCATTCCCAATGCCGTACTTTAATTGATAGGACTTTTGTAGCTGGTACTGTCGTAACATTTCCCAGCGAAGCGTGAGAATACGCCCCAGTCATGTGTTATTAATTTATACGACAGCGCTCTCGCGAATTGATTGGACAAACAAACATGACTTGTAATGAACGAACATACACAATTAAATATATATAACAACATATACAGATACAGATAGCATCTGGTGTGTGGCGCTTAATTCGTGGCAATTTACTGTTTGTTTCTATTTCACAGCTGGCAAGGAGCAGAAGCTTTAATAATTGAATTGGCAGAAATGTTGACCCTGGCCATCGAACTGCTCTTTTGTTTATTTACTCTATGTATATCTGTTGATAGTTTTGTTCTGTGGTCATTTTTTATGGCTTTTCTTCATTTTTTTGTTGCCTTTGGTCACATTTTAAGTGCGCTATAAAGCTGAAGAAGAATGATAAGCACAGCCGAATAGCTCTCTCCTCTATTTGTTTACATTTTGTGTATTTTATCGATCGTTATGCAACTATAAATATCTGTATCTTATAGGCCAATCACACAAAGCGAATCTTGCGTAGCGAATGGACATTTTTCGAAAACGTGTAAAACAATAAATTGCAAATTTCAAGATGGAAACAGATGTTATTGTTGCTATTTTATTTTTCATATTATTATTCTGCAACGGCTGAAGTTACCTGGTTTAAAAAGTTTCTTCGATAGGCGAAATTCTTCGAATGTCAATGCCACTTACTTAATTTAAAATACAAGTTATGTAATAAATATAAAAAAATTAAAAATAATATTTTTGATTGTTGACCATTGTTAGTTTTTAATTTCAATTCTTTGCACTGGGTTTGTTTAAATTTTCACAGTGAATTCCAATATTTATTTTTATTCATTTTATTTATTGAGTGCAATAAAAATGATTTAGCAACTATTCCTGCCTATATAGAAATGATGTTAAATTTTCGCCAAAATTGATAATTGATGCTTGAAGTGGCTGTGCGAATCCTGCATTTACTTAATATATATATCAACTTGATCGATATACTTAAGTGAGCTGCAAATTTCTTTAGTAATTCATCATCAATTTATCTATTATCTGTGATCTGTAGGTTTTGCGTGCCGAGCCCATATTTGATATACCCATCTGAGTTGCGGTCAAAGAGCTTCAAGCTCAATCATTCGTCATTCAATCAATCGTTCATTCTGTCAGTCTGTCAGTGTGTGTGTGTGTGTGTGTGTATGTGTGTGTGTGTGTGCACCCAATGAATCTGTATGCTCCACAAGTTACTGACTGACTGCACTACCCCCAATATTAATTTAATTCATAACTCAAACCGTCTTATCAGTCACATTGATCGATGTTGCGTGCGTCGAAGCAACACACAATGAAGAAAAAGAGAAAGGGATATTTACACTGGGAGAGATATAACTGCATATATGTTTGTATATATATAGTGTATTTATGTCAAAATGTGTAAGCGATCAGTTTTCCACTGCAGTCGATGATTTGTAATGCTTCAATGCGGTTTCTCGGGTTTGTGTCTTCGCGTCAGAGACAAATCGGTGAGCCTTTCTCAGCAGTCAATGGATCCCAATATCAATATTTATGGTCAAGTGAGTTTTGCAAACATTTCACTCACTCACTTGGGTTTTGCTTTTACCTTAACAATTGTTTGGCCTTGCAATTTTCCATATTAGTTAGGCAAACTTTCTAATTAGACAAAATTGCCATTGAAAACTGACTGACTGACCGTCTCCAGTGGGAGAACATCAATCCAACTGTTGACAGTCGGCTGAATGTTTATTTTTAGTAACGAACAATGTTCAACAACAACTAAAAAAGCTACAAAAGCTTGTTCTCCGCAGTTACCTGTAAGTACAGCTGTCTATTAGTTTAATGATACTTACTACATACATATACTCATTGTCTTTTGTATCCGTATCTGTGTTCGCTTATGTACGGCACACAGATACAAATACAAATGAGTTGTCACGTTCGAGTGCAAGTTTGCTTTTGCGATGTTTTAGAATGGAACAAGTAAACATGATCCTATATATAGACTTGACCCCATCAAGTAAATGCTAATCTGACTGATGATCTGATAGATAAGACTTAACTATTTTACTCAACCGTAAACAAAGAATTGTGCATAGAAGAAAACAAGACTATTAAAACGCCGCGTGCCTCTTAAGGATGAGTTTGGGAGCCTCTTGAGGATGAGTTTAGATTAACAGTAATTAGTTGGAGTTTCAGAAAATCATTAGCTAAAATGTATGACCATCCCGATTAGCAATCATAGGAAATGTGATTCTGCAAATAGTATTTGTTTGTGGGGAACAAAAAAATCTACACGCTTAAAAGTTGTTAGTTATGTTAGATGCTTTTGGAAGAAGGTAAATCTGAATAAGGCATTAGATGAAGAATTTCTAAAAGAAATGTAAAATAATATTGAGATTGTCCAGTACCAAAGAAAGCTCACTGAGTGAATTCCATGAGACTATTTGTATCTTTATAAAACACTTCGGTTGTAGTTATATTGTTAACAGGTTTTTGAATTAATTATGGATAAAGAAAGTTATCTGAGACATTTCATATGCATAAAAAATAAATACAGCTTATAATAAAAAGATAATAATGGAATAGACTTTGATAAAATTTATTTTGTTTAATTAAACAATATAAATCATAAGTTATTCCAGACTAATAAGCATTTACGTAGACGCATTGCCCATACAATGGTTTATCATGAGATATTCCCAATTTAAAACCATCGAGTTAAAATAATATCTCTTTCTCTCAGCTTCAGTAGAACTCGTTCATTTCTTTATGGCCCCCAGAGGTATATGGCACACAGTGGCACAAATTTACCAGCTTATCACAATAGTTGCCCAAAAATTGCCTGACAGCAGTTTGAGATTCGTTTAGTTTTTGTCTTTTTCAAACACACATCTTTGTATATGTGTGTGTGGACCCGGTCAAATTAACCCCATTGAAAATAATGAAGAAGAAGATGACAGCAGTTTTAAACTTTTGCCCCTACTCCCCACTCCCCACTCCCTCCTTCAATTGTGTGTTTAATTTCTTGAAAAACAATTTCTTTACACCAGCCCAGACAGACAGTTGTCAGCTCGCATCGAGCACAACCACGAATGCGACCACATGTTGCACACGCCCGGCACGGGCACACACCCCATTCACACACACACACACACACACACATAGCTGGAGTGGGCATCTGCATCTCTCGCTCAGCTCATTTGGCTGAGCATTTAATGATCTCAGACAAGCAGCGGGCGTATTCCCATTGCCGACAGTGGCGGTGGTTTCGCTTTGTAAACACCACACACAACTATAGTAATCCAAATACAGATGAACGCATATATATATATATACATATATATATTTTATTATATACATACATATATATAAGTATATATATATATACTCTGCATAGTTAGCTGCTGTCCCTTTCTCGCTTCGCCACGCTGCGTAACCCGCTCACTAATGAGATCCGACCGCTTGTGGGGCTTGTGAGCTGTTTGGGTCTATCGGTAATTGAGACTCGATTCGGTTCCGAACCGCACCAATTTGTGTTTGCCATTTGCCGCATTCGTGTGTGGGTTTTCAGCTTGGTCTCGGCTGTGTTCGCTTGTATGCGGGCACTATTTGCTATGCGTATTTACACTTACAAAAAAAAAAAAATCAAATAAAATCGATTGGCGAGTATCAGTCTAAATTGCTTTGCAAACTTCAACTTTTTTTGTTTTTTCTCTGGGAAAATATTTTTTAACCTAAGTTTGAAGTTCTTATTTAATTAAAAGAGGCCACCCATAAAATGCCTTATTTAATTATATACTAAAATATAAATCCTTTATATTAAAAACACTACTAAATCAATAAAGTATTTTAGAAACAAATTTAAAATATATTAAAATAAAAAAAAAAAGTATAATAAATTGTGTGAACAATTAATTTTTTATAACTTTATTGAAACTTTTATTTAAAATGCACAAATATTACATTTTATTTATTTAATATTTTTTCTGTGCTGACTGATATTAGTCGATACTAAATAAATAAATAACGCACTTTGAAGATAGAATTAAGGAGATTCGACAAAAATGATAGGGAACTCATTTAAATACCAGTTTTTATAAAGTGGCATTTTAAAACATATTAAAAAATTGTGAGTACATTTTTTTCATATATTTCGAATTCATAACGAATTAAAAATAATGTAAAACTTTGATATTTTTAATTTTAATTTAAAATGGATAAAAAATAACTGCTATTTAATTTAACTGATATTCGTTGACATTAAATAAATAAGCTCGCTTTTACGAAATTCATGAATTTTACCTTAGATTTCAAAATAAATTTCGAAAAATGTATATAGCAATTTAGAGATGATAGGATTATTGTTTCAATACAAAAGGATTTGAAATTGGTCATTTTAAAACATTAAACAATTTTGAGAAATTCCGTTTCTTTGGCATATTTTTTCATTGTGTATGTCACATCTGTGTCTCTAGTTGGCCTGTGACAAGCAGCTGGCGGCGTTGACTGCTTTGGAATGCGAATGCGAATGCGCATTTGCATTTGGCCACACTCTCTGTCTGTCTGTTTGTCTGTCTGCCCATCTGTTGCTTGGTCTGTCTCTGTGTCTGTCTGCCTGCCACTAAATGTGGAACAGTCGCCACACAAGCGAATGCAACATGCTCACGCCCATAAAAAAATTACTCAAGATTACAGCTTACAATTTGTTACTCCAACATTTTTAATGGTTTTCCATTTGGATTCGTGCTTCCCAAAGTGCATTGCTGAAGTTGTGTTAACGATTCCATTACTAGCTACCAGATCATTAATTAACCTTCGCATCAATATTGATGATGTCCCATCTATGTAGATTCCAGTTCTGTGCGATTTGTTCCTTGTATGATTTTTTGGGTCTTGTTGGTAACATCACTTCAATTCGGCATATTAAGATTAAATTTAGTCGAATCCTTTGTTTTCGAAATCCAGCTGCAGGACCGCTAAGTCACAACCTGTGCTTTTTTGCTGGAATGCTTAGAGTAGTTTTTTTTTTGAAGTCCCACAATAAAAGCATTATTTTTTAGGGCAACATCAGATTTTTCAGTATTTCAATGAAAATGTGTTGATCGCCCGCTGCCATATTAAACGTATAGCAAATGATTTTTAGACAATTTTACCATGTACCTTACATAAACACGACAGCCAATTCATTTACACGAAACGTTACAACTAAGCTGAGACAACTAAAAAAAATGATAAACGTGCTTATTTTGCCGGCATATGTGCAAAGTTCTTCGAGCAAAGTGAAGGAATGTTGTAAATGACTTAGGAAAAGGCCACAGACAAGCAAATATAATTTTAAGTTCCCTCTAGAAGAAGGCTTGCCAATGCTTTGTTCGAGCAGATTAATAGTATTTAACTATGTAAATTATTTTGTTTAAAATTTTTATCAACTTAACAGCTGACTGGACAAGCGCAGAACAATTCGAAATATATCGGAG
Organism: Drosophila anomalipes; assembly: GCA_035041615.1. Taxonomy (NCBI): domain Eukaryota; kingdom Metazoa; phylum Arthropoda; class Insecta; order Diptera; family Drosophilidae; genus Drosophila; species Drosophila anomalipes. The sequence continues at coordinate 928,761 of JAWNKZ010000158.1, forward strand.
GATATATAAGAAAAAACCTGGATCCAGCGGGTTTATAAGATTTAAATTATAAAAATAGATCACTAAACATTAAGAATATGTAATATATATACTGTTTATTGTTTGATTGTTTTCTATAATAATAAAAAGAAGTTTTTATCTTTAACTTATTCTGTTTTATCATTTGTTTAGTTCAATAAAACGGGAAGAGTAAGAAAAGGTAAGTAAAATAACTTTTCTTAAATGATAATAAATTAATTTTGCCAATTCCATATCGGACATTGGCAAACTTATTTGTTTATTTCCCAAGTCAGCTTACCAATTAAAATCGCTGGTTCCATATTAGTAGATCCGTTCGTAAAATATGTGTGTTATATCCAGAATTTCGTTGCGTTTGAAACACGTAATTTGCTTATATCCAGATTAAAAATTGTAAAATCGTTCAATCACATTGAGAATATTCGCTTATTTTTTTTATTATTATTGCATTTCTTTCACTTTTTCATTTGTTTTTTTTTTTTTTTTTATGTTTAGTAATATTTCGCTATAATTATTGAAAACAAAGGCGCGCCAAGGCTTTCTAAAAAAAAGGTGCCAAATTTGATGGGAAAAAATAAGAAATAAGAACTGACACCTGTAAAGTTCCCGCCTTGAATTCGATGTTTGCCAAGCAAAATAAACAGAGACAATATATGAAAAACAAACACAAACTCGAAATGAGAGAGTGAGAGAGAGAGAGAGAGAAAAACAACACACTACCGTTAAACGGCACAACACTATTGCCTTAATGATTTTCTTGTTTGTGTTTGCCTGCCATTTGTTGTTGTTGCCCGGTTAATTTAACACGGCTTTTAGCTGATTGTTTGCTTATTTTGATAGTGCAGTCCGTTTTTTTATTTTTTATTTCTTATCGCACAGATTGAGAGGAAGAGAGAGCAAGTGAGCGACCGAGAGAGTAGCAGCGCAGGCGGCTCTCTCGTTCTCTCGCTCGATCAGAAAACAAACACCGGTTGAGACTCGCGGTACGGTTGGTAAACGAAGTACGCAGTAAACCCGCTCCTCACATTCCAATAAGCACGCCGCGCTATGGAAAGGGAAAACCAGATATGGAAACGATGGAACAGTGTGGAACAGACAACAGTTTCACTGCTGCTGCTGCTTGCGTCGCTGCCGCCTGCCTGAAGTCTCGGTAATTTGTGAGTCAAAGAATCAGCAGCAAATAACAACTACAATTGTCTGTGACTGTATGCGTGTGATTTTATACGTGTGCTGTGTGTGTATTTGTGTTTGTGTGTGTGAGCAAGACAAGAGTTAAAGACAAAAAAAAATGCCACAGAAAAATTATTTATGCGCTGGCAACCAGAAAAAAGACCACTTTAATCAAACAAAATATTAAGGTTTTTTTGCAGAAAAACAACTTGTTTCTTTTTGTTGTGAGCAACGCAAACACAAACTACACTTGAACTTGTTGCGTCGACGATGGCGTCAACGTCGCCGTCGACGTCGGCGTCAACAATAAATTGAATTTTTTGCACTAGCTTTGAGCCTTTTCAAGAATACACATTTTGATTAAACATATTTTTAATGAGCATTTTTAGCCACTTTTATGGCAAATAACACAGAGCACAGCTCGAATTTTTAAACACTTTTTTTATTGCTACCCTTTGGGATTGCTTCTTCTTTGCTTTTTTGTTGGCGTTTTTTTTTTTTTTTTTTTTAGTTACCTCGACCGTAAAACTAAAAATCTTCCGCGCAGTTTTTAAAGCGAAGTTTCTCGCGCGACTGCGCTGTCGTGACTGTCTGATTGGAGCAAACCGATCTTTAAAATGAGCGACAGTGCTGTAGGCTGTGCTGCGACTCAGCATATGCTAGCTAGAAACTGCTAAATTAAGCTACTGAAACGAATGAAAATAAGCCAATGCAGAAGTATTTCTTACATTTTGTGTCGCTTATCTTAAATTAAATAAGTACATATATATAGCAAGAAAGGTTTGAGTTATACGCTCTGCAATATATATAAATATCACTGCTGGAATAAATGGCTAAATTTAAGTGTCAGCACTGATGAGCGAACCATTTCGAGAGAGTACTGAAGAGGGTAACAGTGTTCACAGTGGTGCTTTCATTAGCCATGACAATTTATTACTATTACTCACTGTTATTCGCGACCATTCAGAACAATCAATTTATTTATTTATTTAGTTTGATCAATGTCACAAATATGTGCAAATAATTTAAAAGACATATTTTGCTAATCTTACTGATAATTCAAATATTTATTTGCTAATATAAACACCGCTTTTGGTCAATTTGAATTGTCATGTTTTTTCTTGTTGATTGGCTAGCATCAATGTTAACTAACAGTTTATTCTCCGAGAGCGGCTCGCATGTTCCATTTCAGTTTGTTGCATTTGTGAGGCGGAATTAGAAATCAATTGATATCTTATTGGAAATAATTGGCAAAGAGTAAGCATTTTTACAATAGATCTTGCTTTTAATAGAAACTAACATAAAATAAAATAATATATACCAAGTTAAAAGCTTACAATGTAAACATTCTTAGGTTATAAATAATAATTTACTCATTCAACAATATTTTTAATAAATTAAAGTAGTTGGAATTAGATTATCAAAAATATTCTTACTATATATTATAATTAATATTAATCACAAACTGCTCGTCACTTTACATTATATGCAAAAGTTTTAACGCAATGGCATTTTATCAAAATTTAAATTTAAAGCCAAAATAAACACAAGATAAGCGCAACACTTGTAGACAATTCTAATGTCTCCAGGTAAAAATACATATATAAATATATATATACATATATATATATATAATTCTTGTATAATAAAAGTAGCGCAACTTGCAAACTCACCCATTGTTTTCTCTAGAAATTCCTCATAGTTCATCAGGGGCGGCGTTGAAGCACCCTGAACAATATCCAAGAAATCCTGATCACTGTAAACTGAATCATAATCGCTGGGATCGTGCATGGTTATGTATAAGACTTCTTACGACTCTCTTAGAGAAGTTCTTGAGTTATCAATTTAAGAAAGCACTCTTAAAATAAATTTTAAAAAATAATTGTAAGCCAATTTAGCACGCATCTAAATAGGAGTCGTTGTGGATGACTCTTATAGAGTTCATTAAAATAATAAATGAATTTTAAGCCAATTTGGCAGTTATACAAAAAAAAAACACATTTCTTAGAGGTTTCTTCACTTTTCGTCACATACTCTTAGGCAGCTGTAAATTTGAGCAGTGCTAATTGGGAATTATGCTGTTGTTAAACTACAACAGCGATTCAGGGCGTAACGGTGCTTTACGCATGGCAAGAGGAAGCACACATTTGTATTTGCAGAAATTGCATTTACCCGAGCTGCATACAGATGACCCAGTACGTTTGTAAGCACCTGCCGCGAACCGATGGTGATGACCGAATGCGCTAAAATTTGAAGTACGACTAACTCGACGACAACTGTTGCGAGCGTCTAATCAAGCAGCAAGTAAATACAAATACTACGAAGGCTATCATCACATGGCACAAATGAGACACTGGGAAATACAAACGTCTCCGCAGTAGATTAGAATACAGAAACAGAAACAGATCCAGAAACGTAATGTTTTATTTGCAAAGAGATCGCTTAGACAAGAAGTCTCTCATTCCTCAGACGATGTTCCCACAATTCGGTCTCTCTCTCTCTCTCTCTCTCTCTCTCTCTCTCTCGCTCTCTCTATTTGTTATCTCCCTCTTTGTTTTGGGCGAAAGTAATAGCGGCAGTGAATGGGAGGGAGGGCCTTGAGGTGTGGGAGACTGCGTATCTTATCGTTCTTGTTGAATTCAAACTTGTTTCGTATGTGTATTCAAACAAGTAAGGCCCATAAACCGCTTACTGATAGCTCAATTTTCAATTAATTAATGCACCCAGCACACGGCAATACTGAGTTTGTTGGCAACAACAACAACTGGTCAACAATATTTGATTGGTATTCTCGCATCGAAATCTATCAGACAAATTGCTTATCTCATCACAAATTTAGTGAATAATTGGCTGTGTCCATTTAATAAACACGTGCTTCGTTTTTGCCATCAATATATCTTTTCAACAGTAATTCTAACAAATGAGAGTGTTACTCTCGGGCGTAACCGACTGCGAAATACTCTATTATCAATGTAATACCAACTGACAAATAATATTTTTATTTGAAAGAGTTTGCAATTAATCTTACCTTCCGATGTTGGTAACATTAGCTCTTACATCGTGGGAGATATAGGCTTTTCCGATTTTTGTGGGCGGGAGTCGCCTAGAAAAATAGTTTCCCACCAATTTTTGAAGGGAATTCTTAGTAAGCCACGTTCCATGTCTGATAACTTTAGATCATTGCGTGATCCGGAAATGTGTATATAGATCTTTAAAGGAGGTTTCCAGTAATCTACGTTCCAGGCTTGGTTACTCTAGCTTTAATTCAATGAATAATAATAAAAATGTGAGTAATTTCCGTTTTTATTGATTTATAATTTCTGATTTATCAATTTTGACGGTTATCGGAGCAGGAGGCGTGTCCATACAATTTACCGGGTCCTGGAGGTCTTTCGGACTTGAAAGTATCGATTTTTATCGATTCCCTACTACTTACTGTATGGGGTCCTATCCTAATCGACTAATTTTAGCAACTGGTATTTTTTCTAGTATTCCAACATTATTTCTCTGTGACCAATAAAACACTGTGTGTTTTTTAAACAGCACACCAAAGAAATAGCTTCATTGGAATGTTAAAAATTTTATTTATGTTTCTGCATTATAATCTATATTCATATACACATCGAATTTTTATATTTTTATTGATTTTTTTTTTTTCAATTATTCTTTTTCATTACTTTGTTTTTCGTTAATTGAATTCACGTTATGCTTAATTTCAAAATTGTTGTTTGTTGTTTTTTTTTGTGTGATTTTTGAAGAGTACTTAACTCTCGTTTGCTGTAATAGTTTTGCTAACATTTTCTGATATGTTTATTGGTAATTTTTGTATAGAAATACTCACACACATTTAAATACGTATTGTATGCATGGGCGCAACTATTACAAGTCTTGATAATCAAATATAATTAAGAAATAATACTAATAATGAATAATAATTAAACTAAAGTACAACACTAAAACGCTACGTTTGTATTTTAAAAAGGTATTTTTTTTTTATGTGTATAGATTTGCGAAATTGTTTCAGCATTTTAATTTGTTTTTTGGGTCAGTTTTTGGGCTTAAAATACTGAAACAAGTCACAAATGCGAATGAATTAAAGCAAAATTATATATATAATGGGTATAAACAAATTTGGAAAAATTAATTATTGTTTTGTGTGATTAAAATGTAATTTTTGGAAATTTCTTTTTAAATTTAAGTTCTGTTGCAGTTAGTTTGCTTTTTTTTTTTTTTATATATTCATATTTGATATGTTTTAATTTTGTTAATTGATATGTTTGCATATTTGCCTAGTTATAGGTTTAAAATTGTTGTTCCATATAAATTTTTATATCTTGTTACTGTTTGCAGTTTTCTATAGCGCCTTAATAACATCTATAGCAAATCCGCTGATATGTATGTGATATAGTTTTGTGGCTTATATTTTACTTTTCATATATAATTGTATATAGTACTTAACTGCTTTAATAAAATCTTAAAACTTTCAAAAATATGCAGAAAGAAACGCATAATTGTTGCATTGTTGCAAAGATATAATATATATTGAGAAATTTGATAGGATTTCGATTAAACGACATAAAAGTGTTGAATCATTACATTTACTTTAAGAATATATAGTAAATTGTTGTGATTGTTTTATTAAAAAAATCAAATTATCACCTGGTTGTATTTTTTTGTTTATTTATTTATTTATTTTTTTGTTTAATTTGTTCGCGTTCATCGATCTTTGCATCTATATGAAATATGTAGCTTGTCTCTTTATTTACATGGGGCATATACACATGTGTGCATACATAACATAATTTTTAATATTTGTAATAAATACCTTCTTTGTCATATACTTATGTAAATTTATGTATACATATAGATTCTTATGTATATATATATACAATTATATATATATATATATGTATATAGTATGTATATATATAGTTCAATGGATCTGTTGTTTTCATTTTTCATTCAATACCACTCTTAATTACATTTTTCAATGTTGCGTCTATATATATAAATATTGTGTACATTTATGTAAGTTTTAATCATTTAGATAGACAACTATTAATAAAAGTATCGTTAAGTTGAAAATCATATGATTTGTTTTGGTTTTCTTTTGGTTTCTTGTTTCTATCAATACTTAGTTTCATTTTTTGTTTCTACCAGCTAATTCAAGGTACTTATAACTCCATTATTTTGTTTTAATTTGTAATCGATTTTTTAAATGTTCGCTTTCTGCTTGCCCTGACACTGATCTATCATTAGAACGTTGGGTTCGTTACTTGCATTGAATTGGACTGAAATACCTCATCGCTTAGTTAGTTTCACTTCGTATTAACAATTCCGTGCTCTTTCGTGTACCATTTTGAACTAATCTATTAATATATGTGGGTAGTTTTCAAATTTCTGTTTATATATATTTTTGATCGGTATAAAGGTTAGAAAAGTGCCAAAAGAAAAGGCTTATAACCAAATTTTGTTGTTTGCTATATCTTTCATATTGGTTTTGGGTCAGTTTTAAATCATAAATCAATATGTAAATCTCATGAGCTCATTTTGGTTACTGTCTTTTTTATTTATTTATTTTTTTTTTAAACATTAATTGAAAAAGTATTTGTGTTAATATTCTGAGTAAGTTTACACTTAATTTTTTAACTTTTAATTTGAATAAAGTATAACATTGTGATATAATTTTGTTAGTTATTAATCCTTAATTTGTTAGTTTTCGTTTTGATTTTCAGGATATGCAATATTTCGCAAGAGCGTGTATTTAATTGAATTCATAAATTATGCAACTCGATAATTGTATTTCCAGTTATTGAATCGTGTACAGTAGCCCGACATTTACGATTATGGTTTAGCTTACTTCATATTTTCTTTAAGTGTTTGTACTAGTTAATATAGTATATGTAGTCCGCATAGGTGCAAGTTGAAACATTGAATGTTAATTTCATATGGGCTTCAATTAAGCCACAAGCTCTGGACGATATGTCCGTATTTATCCAAAGAGATACACTAAACTCTACACAGATACATTGAGGTGAGCGTGTGTGTGTGTAGAAAAGAAGATTCAAAAAGATAGACGTACTCCTTTGGGTGGGTACTAAGCATTATTTCTTGGAAGGTTCTTTACTGATAGCCTTGGTTTCTTTCGTACAATAATTGTACGATTTCTGCTTCAGTGAATACCTTGAGTGTATTTTTTGTGGATTGAAACTAGAGTTATTGTGAGGCATCTTGAAACACTTACAAATACATTGATAACTTCATTATACACATATACATAAGAAAGAGCGAATAAAAGTTTTTTTTTTATATAATTTGTTTGTTTTCTTTTTCCTTTTTTTTTTTTTTGCTTGGTTTCTTTTGCCGAACGATCCTGCTTCCACATTTTGCTTTTATTTTGAGTGAATATGTAATGCTTTTTTATTCTTTTTGTTTGAAAATTCGATCAGTTATTAAAAGATGCGCGTTAATTTTCTCAAAATTTGACAAAGTTTAAACACAAATTAACTGAGAGAGCTCAAAAGTGCAGACCGATTGAAAGAGCGCAGAAGAACAGTGAAATAGTAGTAGAGAACTCGACTTAGCGTCGTATTTGCTAAGTTTGTTGCCTTTGTTGATTTTTTTTTTTTTTTTTTTTTGTTGCTTTTAGTGTTTTCTACAAAAGATGCTTTAAAATAGATAGCAAATAAATACTTGGATGGGCTAAGAGAGCACAAAACTTAAGATTATATTTTGGAAACTCAAGAGAACTGCGAAATTTTTGAGAAAATATTTAATGCATGGTGTTTGAATGTATGTGTCATTAATATTGAAATTCATATCTGGGGTAACACCTTTCTAATAGTTGTAATTATCATAGGGTGTACCCAAATACGAATAGAAATTAGGATTAATGGGCTGTGCGTGTGCATAATAAAATCCAGAAGCCGGATCCGGCGCTACTCAATCGAGGAAACCGGTGTTGACCAATTTCTCCAAGAAGAACTTCACATCACCCAACTCAGAGTCCTTGATGCCCAGCGATTTCAACATGCCAAGATCACCATTCTCCACAGCCATGAAAACGGAACGCAAGTGCTCCAAATCGGATCTGCAAAATAAATGTTAATATTGTTTGAGTCTAGTAAAATGTGTTAATGGATATATACATATTCAATGATATTAAAGCAGCAAAAAGTTAAAGGTCGGCAGAACTTTATTTTATCCTCTTCCTAGACGTCATAATTTAATATCATCAGACGCTGGTGGTGTGAAAAACGTTGATTTCTCTGTACACATAAATATATTCTAGCTTATACGATCAAGATATATATTTTAATTGTGCGTCCAATTCCGGAATACGGATCTTGTGTGTGATCTCAACGATATCCAATTAAAGATTCTTAATAGCTTCCTTTCATCGCCAAGACTGGGCTGTATTACCTCCATATACCGATATTGACCTTGCCTCCCTAACTAATCGTCGAGTGATGTGTTAAGTGTTATGTTTGTTGTTAAATTATTAAATGGTGAAGTTGATTCCGCTGCGCTGATGAGCCAAATACATTTTTCTGATCCCTTTAGAGCTATCCGTTACTTTTTCCTCTTTCTCTTAAAGAATGAACTATTAATTATTTTTTGCCTAAACCATTTAGAGTACTCTGTAATGATTATAATATACTTTGTCATGTAATCAATTCATGGTTTTCTATTTCTATCATTAATAACTCAATTTTAAACTTCTTGACTCGGGAATAACATTTTCGCATGCGTTGTGGTTATGGGTCTTAACTAACTCATATAACTATTTTAATATTCTGATACCGAAGGTATCAATGAAACTTGGAGCAGATACTCCTCTGTGCCCGCCTCAGACAAAGTGTAAAAATAGGGGTGCTACGACCACTAGGAGGCTGGGAACTTATAAAATCGATAAACACAAATCCATGTCCCACAATTTTAGAGGCTACATTTAGCAGTTCGCGATGTCCTTCAAAGATGCCGGCATATGCCTCGCTTACCTCCGCCGCGCCCAGGTCATCTCGTAATTTAAGGGCTTTGGTTATAGTTCTCGGAAGGCAGATTACTAGGAATATCCTCTAATATTTGCGTCGGTCGCGTCCACGCCCATTACTAACAAATTCACAAAAAAATACTAATATAAATTATATTTTAATATTCCACTTAATTTTTAAATTTAAATATGGAATTTTATTTTTAATTTAGCTTAATTTATTTCTTACTCTGTACGTTTCTGAATCGGCCCAAATAAGTTGACATTAAATAAATAAACATATAATGTACACACTCTCAATTATGCGTTTTGCTGTACTGTCGTCTTTAATCTTAGAGTTCACAAGAAAGCCACATACAATGTGGTTACAAGCCTTCTTGCGGTCAGGTACACATTTTCCGCTTTGCTTAATTAATCCCTGCAGGTCCAGGTTATTGTTATTGTTGTTGTTGATAAATAAAGAATACTTCATTATGATCATGGGCACGAAAGGAGACGCGACAACAACACCAACAACATTGGCAGGCACATAGTGTACATAAATACAATTTGCGTGTTTGCAAGTCTGAAAACCATGCTAAGCCCCTGGCCCTTCTCCCAAAAAGTGCTCCAACAGGCAACCGAAACCCAAACATTATTCTGTATGGCATTCGGGCGTTTGTACGACTAATTGCCTTGATGAAATTCTGAAAGTCCCACAGATGGTAGATGGTATGAGGTTAACTGGGGCATAGCCTGTTGGCCTGGCTTGTGGGGTAGCCGAGTTTTGGGCCAATTTATCAGCATGTTGGTCTGAGCTCTTTATGTGTCTAGTCTTCTCGCAATTACTTACACTCTGGACGACTGCTATTTTTGGGGAATTTCATTACTGTTGCTGCCGTTTTGTGGTTAGTTTTTTTTTTATTCAATTCATGAAAATTCGCTTTTATGCGACTTTCTGAGCTCGTTTTTATTCTTCACACATTCCCAGTTTTATTTACTTTATACAACAAAACCAAAAAAAAAGAGTGTTTAAAATTTTAAAGTAGAGAATCATATCCTATAAAAGATTTTCATTGTAGGTATATCTCTCAACAACATAAGTATCCGAATGAAGCCGAGCCTTAGCTATTCTATATTGTGTGTCATCGATTTGCCTACATGATAAGATGTTGCAAAAATTAAATAAAAATAAATAAGCTACGCATTGTACTTTCGGGACTATAAAACTTCAACACCACCTATATATTTATTTGTTTAACCTAATCTAATGGAAAAGGTAGAGTAACCCAAATGAATTTTGCTTCAGGCAATGATTTACCTTCATCGATATTTAAGTAAAATATTTCCTTTAAATAAATTTCAACTGGCCCAAGAGGAAAGTTATATTCAAAGTAAGATAAATTAATATAAATAAAATGAAACATAAGTAATTATAAGTTAGTATGAGCAATGATTAATAAGTATTACACAAAATATTTTATGTAAGTGCTTGGAAAAACTTCTACCTAGTATCTGCTCGTAGCAACCCAAATCTATTACATATCATATTCAAAGACTTAAAAATATTCATCATCATATCAGAAAACAAACAGGCAAATGGGATATATATCCTTTGACTAGTTTGTTGCTTGCTTGGTGTAATACAGAATAAGTATACGCTAAAAAGTCCAATAAATTTACACTCTCTCCAATGTACACATGTACACATTTTTATGATACCATTTTTAACTATTTTTCTATGTGCAAGGTTTAAGAGAAAGAAAACCTTAAAGCCAGAGTGCTGAAATGTCAACCACGAAAAAAAAATACTAAAATAAACCACAGACACAGTCAGAAAAAGCAGCACACACACAAAAGGGTAAGCATTCAAAAATGTAAAATTTCATAGCTTGTTTGTCGCGGTGGAGCACAGAGAACCGACAAGAGTAAAGGACACTCATATATTTTAGCAGAACAACCAAGGACACTCTTGGCCAAGAGGTGGTGGGAAGCTCACTGAAGCAGACCTGAAATCGCATATATAAAAACAGTGACAGGGGAACGTAACTTAAATAAATAACTTTGGGGTCATGTTAAGTTTATTTAAGAGCTTACATTACTTATACTATTTTTTGCTGGTTTTTTTGTATTGGACACATATGCTACTTGAGGCTATGTGTTAAACATGCGCTTCATTCACGAAGGGTGTGAGCAAACAAAAGGATTCTTTTTGCCTGAAATCTAGGCCTCCGGCGTATTTGATGTTTCAAATTTCGGACCTTACCTCATTAGATGCAATGCGGCGCCAAAGTCCTCAATCGTTTGCGATTCGCTCAAAGCGATGGCTACCTTCTCCACACCACCCAGCGGGGAAAGGGCATCACGTGCCTTGCTGCCAAAAAGTTTCTCCAAGTAATTGGGTCCATGTGATGCGATTAGGCTTTGCAAAAATGATGCAGTCTCCTCGACGGGTGGACGCTTGGCTGTAAGTGGACGAAGAAAGAAAATAGGAGAAATATTTATAAATTGCTTATATCAAACGGAAAACACATGTTCTATTTTAAGTGGGACCATTCAAGTAATACCTGAGGAGACGGCAACTAGAGCTGCTACCATTAGACAAATGCTTCAATTCGAAACTTTAATATCCTCTAATTTTTTGTGACTTGAAAGTGTTCACACAAGTCCAATATATAATCATAATTGAACAATTAATAATCTGCTTAAGTCAATCTCAGAGCAGACTTCTGCATGCCGCAGTGCTTTATTGCGTTCGTTAAATCAATTATAGAAATCAATTACTTATGAACGATAATTGCCTGAAGAGCTCACAGAAAACTATTGTCAAATAAATAGTGTACTTCGTTCGTGTTGAAATTCAACTTTATGTTTGTTTAGATACGTATTTTTCTAATCAAAGTATGGGAATGCAAATAACACGCATGATTTAAATTTAAATTTTAGTCATTCACACGAAATTGTTTTAAAGTATGTGCTAGTAATATTAATTAAATATTTAGAGTTCATGGCTTTTGATGTATTCTAAATTTTAAATATTTCGAATGTCTGGAAAGCTTATTAACAAAAAGTAAAAATATCCCCATATCCACATATTTGTCTAATACACATTAGTCGGTTTGCATGAGCACGCGTATCTCCGGGACTTCAGTTAAAGATTATGATTTGAGCAAATATTCATTTTAAGGACATTTTTCTCTGTTACTCAAAAGTCAGAAACTTAAATATATAAATACGACATCTGTATTCCTTGGCATAGTAATGATCAATTGTTGTGGTTTTATTAAGATTTGATAAGAAACATACTGTCCATTTGAATATATATCTAAGATAATGACGTGGGTGCAGGGCAACCACTATTAAATCTCTAAGATATTTTTCCATGTCATTAAACATTAAATTTAATTATAACTGTGCTTTGCCAAAATCTTAACGATTCTATATACGTTTCATTAAGATCAGATAAGATTCACAGATTTTGTTAAACAAAACAAGTTTTCATATTCAACAAACTAATATCAGAGAGCCTATTTTATATATTTCGTGGTTTCTCGCAAACAGTGGATTTTAGCTGCCGGTTCTCTACTCTGACAAGAGAAAATTGATTGGTGACACGTGAAAAAGCTTAACTTCTAATCGAGCTTCCTCAACTAGAGCATTCTAATTGTCTTATGCATTATTCTCCTAGCAAATTCTTTTACCTAATATCTGTCTTTTGCGATTCCTGAGAATTGCCTTGCCCAATTTGCCAATTTGTGCCTCTGTGGTGGCATATGTGTGTTACTTAAAAGGTGAATAAAGCCGTCCGGCTGCGCTTTAGAATTTCCTTTTCTTTTTATTTTTCCTTGGCATTTTGGATAAATTGCCAACATTTCTAGGTCAGTCAGTTAGTACGTACTCCGGCACTCCGTTTGCACCGCTTGATGCCGGCTCTTAACCCACTGGCTGCACTTTTGGTCCTCTGTGAGCATTCCCCACGTACATATGCTGACTGTTGTAAGCACTTTCAATGGTTGCAAGGACGCGTCAGTCGATGGATCTCTAGTGTGAGGGTGGAGGTGGTGTGTGTAAATATATTCAGTTACTGACTGTATTTGTTATGCAAATGGCGCAGTTTGACAGCTTTTTTCTCTTCTTTTGTTGCTTTGTTGTGCTTTTACCATCTGTGCATGTATGGCGTGGATACATCGCCTGGGACAGAAATTTGACATATACCAACCGACCTCTGTGTAGGTGTATGTCGCCTGTTTGACTTTAACTTGCTACATATTCAAGCGATATACATCAGCAGTTTAGATAAAGGCTACGTAACATTTGCAGGCTCTTTGCCCGCTGGCCTTAAGGCCCTCACAGCACTTTGCTCGATTCAGGCTAAACTCCAATATTAACTTTTTGGCTGTTGATAATATTTATGCAAAATTATGCTAATTTCCCAAGGGTATTCGAATGCAGCGCGTTAAAAGTTTTTATATTGTTATTGCAGTCATTTCGCTTGTTCCTTTTTTTAACGCTCTACAGTATTGTTTTTACTAAACAAACTCATGCTTTTACCTGGAGCCATTTTGAAAAGGGTTGTACTTACATTTAACAATTTAGTTAATATTTCTGCCATCAATAATATAGTTAATAAACTCCTAAGCAGTCGACGTAAGACACTCGGTTAACTTTTCTAGTGAAAACTTGGATTTTAATTCAATTCCCTAATGAAAATGGATTTTAATGGTCTCCGATTTTGGTTTCGAGCTTCATTTACTAAGCTCAACATTTAAAAGCCACCGAGAGTGGCGCCTGCTCTCCAATTATTATTCATTAATAAGTACTTTGAACGCATTTAACGACACCACCTGATGAAAAAGCCAGTCATGCCAGCCACTCGATGCTGCTGTATATCTCAGCAGCAATTGCCTGAGGTGGAAACCTTTATAGCAGGTCGCAGCCACCCAAGGAACAGGCGGCGGGCAATGCGAGTCTGCCGTGGGACTCAAGGGGAGTCCCTTTTGAGAGGGGCGCATAATATATCAAAAGACATTCAAGCTCGGCGACATTAAGCTCACACCACACTGAGCCTGACACTTTCTAAATGATTTCATTGTTAAAAAATAGTTTTTTTTTTTTGCTTTTGCTTTTGGTTTTTTTGTTGTAGCATAACAATGGCCCACGGCAAATGTTCGCCACAATGCTATCAACTTTACTCTGTGGACTCGGCGCATCCTGGCAACGGAATCGAAAAAATCAAGTAATAATGCTGTAGTTAAGTAAGCTCGACAACGGTATACCCTGAACACGGCTGTTAAATACATATTCTACAAAGTTTTATACGCTGAAATGTAATTGTGGACATGTAATCTGTAATCTGTAGCTCTTATAGTCTTTGAGACAGATCAATAATATATGTATGTACATTATTGGGTCGGAGATGATTCCTTCTACCTGTTATAGAGTTGTTCACAAAGCCATTATACCCCTTTGGTCTATTTTAAATTGCTTCAGGTAAAAAAAATAAAAATAAATAAAAACGCAAAGCACAAATGCCTGCTGGCGACTTTCAGGTTTCAGTCGAATGAATTGGGGCAATTAGTGCTGTTTGCTTAAAGTTTCGTTCAGCGCCGTTGGTTTGCTTGGCAATCGCAATTCTACGCAAAATTATACGCACAATTTCGCCATTGTTTGTTTCGCCCACTGTGCGCAACTTTAAACTGATCTTTGCGGACTCGATTAGTTTGTGTGCTGGGAAGCAACCTAACGAACCAGCGACAATATATTTTGCGCAACTGTGTATAATATTTATTACGTGCTTTGACTGGGTAACAATAGTGGCAAAGTTAATTATTTTTCCCTTAATTGTCATGCAATTGGTTTAATTATTTTACTGATTGTACGCCTTTGTTGTGTTCTACGAGAGGCCATAAATCGGCATCTGTCCAAACAGAATTCAATCCACAAGAGCTTATTAATTAATTATTAAATATTAAAGTAGTAGTTTAGCATCCTAGAAATGAGTGGATTATTTTATATTTTAACACCACTGATATCTTATATTTCATTTTTAGAGTTCACATATTAATTAAATATATTGTGAGTCTTTTAAAATTTGTGGACTAATTTTGTTTTAGTTGAAATAAACAAAAAATATATCATTTTCATATCAGGAACATTGATCAATCTATTGAAAATTATAGAACTTTGATTTGAAAGAGGCCGAAGAATAAAAGCAACTTAAAATACGTGGCATAAGTATACAGGTATTTTTAATAAATAAAACATTATACAAAATTTCCAGATTGTACTCGAAGTTTAGTTTCGGCTCTTATTTAAATCAAGTAAAAAGTACTATATTATTCTTAATTTTATAATGCATTTCAGTCAACAACAAACCTCTCGAAATCAACAAACAAATTTAAAAGTGCACTTACCATGTAAAGTCTGCCAAATATATTTGAAAAGGAATACAGAATACATATATATAAACTGTACCAAACCATATAATCTCAATGTAAGTATCGAGCATGCTTGTGATAGTCTTCATTTCCCTTTGTGCTATTATAACACAATTTATTACCTTTCCAAAAAGTATAAGCTTGTAGTCGAGCCCTTTATATAAATAAATGCTACAGAAAAATGCTCGACGTACAATTTACAAATTGGTTTGGTTTTTACTTGATTGTTGGTATGCAGAGCAAAATCAAGTTTAAGGTTACTCGTGATGTAATGGATATATGTATAAACAAAGATGTGCATAACTTATGAAAATGTGGAATCTTTATAGCCAGGAAATATTTGTCACACATTTAAGCTTATGTAACTAACTAAATTTATATATTCAGTTTGAAGCAAGACTTTAAGCAACAAACTTCAAAAAATATATATCAACAATTTATTAGAATATTATCTTAACTTGATATTAAATTTAAGTAAAATTGTCATTTTTTTTCCTTTCACTTTTACAGAGAATAATACAAATATTAATTGCGAATTTCAAGAATTTCACCACATATCAGTGAATTTAATATATCGGCTATGTGGAATCAGGTGTCGATGCCAGCACAATCGCCCCAGCCCACAATAATGCCACCACTGCCGTCAGATGCACCACCACCTCCGCCGCCTGTAGACAATATGAACGCCACAGAACAATGCACGCTCGAACAGTATGCTACGATAAGGCCGGAAGAACAGTATGTGTTGCAGCAGCAGTGGCAGCTGTGGCAAAACTATCAGTTCGAATACGCCGAGTGGCATGCCAAGTATGGTGAGCAGGTGAGTTGTTCTAGGAACTCACACTTTACGCCGTTTAATATGTGATTCACGCAGTACGAGTGGGAAATGGTCGCTGCAGCAGCTAGCAATGCACAAATTGTGCCACAACTGCCTGTGCAACAGACACACATATACACACAGGGGCAGCCACAGTCGCAGATGCAGCCGCTGTCATTGCAAGTGCAACCGCAGTCGCAGTTGCAGTTGCAGTTGCCTAGTCAAATAATAGCACAGCCAAAGATGTACACTGAGCTGCGAGTCGACCACAAACCTTCACAGCAACTGCAGCAGCAGCAGTTGGCACATCAGCAGCAACAGCAGACGCCGACGCCGACGCCGCCGATGTCAAACCAGTGGCAGCAACAGAAGCCTCCTGACAGATTCCAGCAAATGCCAACACATAATCCATGGGCAAGGGGAACATTATACCGGGGCAATGAGGGAGGCAGACAGCGTCCACGATGGGAGTGGCAACTGTGCCAGGGACGTAACTATCGCTGGCAAGGCAATGACAGTAATTGTAATGAAGGCGTCAGCAATATGGCAAATCAATTTGGCAATCGAAGCTGGCCTGCTAACAATTACAGCAATAATCCATTTAATTTTTGGAACTATGGCGGTCTGTCTTTTGGTTGGTGTGGCGGTAATGGTTGGGGTCATTTTGGGCATACCAGCAACAGTTACCAAAATCAGCCACAGCAACAGCAGCAACAACTTGTTCGCCTGTTCAATCACTGGGAGAAACAGTTCGAGGATTGGAAACGCGCCAATGCCAATCATCCTGATCGCATCCGGTATCGAAGCTATAAAGACAAATTTGAGAAGCTGCGACATCGCATCGCCGAGTGTCTTAGGGAATTGCGATGCGGGAGTCAAATGCAGAATTCACAGCAACAACAACAACCAGGAGACAGTGTCGGTGATAACGACTATGAGGAAGGCGAAAGTCACTTCGGTAAGGATAATAATGAGCAAACACAACAGCAAAACCGGGAACTGACCTCAAACCATGGCCTGGCACAAAATTTGAGACTGGCGAAACAGGAAAATATTTCAACTATATCACTCAATGATGGGGTGGATGAAGTGGATGAAGTGCTGCAGCAAACGGTAAGCGACGTAGAGCCCATTAAAAATGTATTTGCAAATAACTACAGAGTACCGGAGTTCGATTCGGTTGCTGAAGGCAGAGCTGCTGCAGCTGCAACCGCAGCAATCAAGGCAACAAACCAAGATGATAATTTCATCAGTGTCCATAAATCGCTGACAGATACTGTTAACAGTGAGCTCAGCAATTCCAAGTTCATGAATAACTAACTATTTTCAGGCTCGCAAACGGGAACGTGAAGAACAGCAGCAATCCAGTACTGAGTGCTCTGTTTATGCCAACAACAGCAATAGCAACGAGAGTAATGATGGTCGGGAGCTGTTCTTTCCCAAAATGAATGATAACCAGAAAAGTGGCACACAAGATAGACAGCAGGATAATAAAGCAGACAATGATTTCGCCGGCGGTTTCGGGTCGGGACCTGGTTTTGAGAACGAAGAACGAACAGTTTATAGTCCAAACTATGGAAGTAGTAAGCTTTGTGGCGCCCAATGCAATAATTTTGATGGATCTCTTCAACGCATTTTTGGAGCCGCTGAAAGCAACAACTCCCATTTCAGTGGACTCAAATGACCCAGTTAAACCTACGGTTAACGTCTCGGCCTTGTCGCATTTCGATCAAACTTATTTAATAATAGTCCAACTTTCAATAATCCAACTGTCAATGGGCAACAATAATAACAACTCGTTCAGCATAACGAAGTTCAAGGCCATTGTCTCAAGTTTTCATGACCTGGCAGAAAGGAACAGCTGAATCAGTTAGAAAATTTTGGACAGATGAGAAATCAACTTGGTAACTCGGCAACAGCGAGAACGGCAATAAGCCAAGTGTTGATAGGGGATGTGTCATGGATATGTCAACAAACTACAAGTGATGCAAATGAAACAAAATATTTTACAGCATCAGTCGCGAAAATTAAAGCTATATTATACATTTTGTACATTTTGGGTTATTGTTATTGATGCATTTACGAGAACGGCATCGGATTTAATTGTAATTAAATTGTAATGATAAACATATTCCGAGAACTATATGCTATATATATACTCCTATTTGAATGATATACAAACTCCATAAGTAATATCACTAAACAGATAATTGCTGCTATCTTCGCACTCACTCAAGGGTCTGCGCGATCTGCTAGCAATATTGCTAATCTTTTTCGCACACATTCGGAACCCATTAGTACCTAATAGGAAAGGCAAATATGTAGCAGGTTTTAGTCGATTTGATGCCTCTATGTATTGTTTGCTTAGTGGTAATATATATAATAATTTTAGAAATTAATTTTGAACTCGTTGAAGAGAATAGACTAATATTTGCAAAACAATTCTCAGTTCGTTATTAGAAAAATTAAAAAAAAGAATTAAACACTGTTTAAAACAAATAAAACTGCTGATTCATATAAAAATACGTTCTGGATAATGCAGCGCAGTTGACCAATAATATGTAAAAGTTTATTATTTATCAATTGAAAGGCTATATCTTTACAATTGTAATTTATTTTTATCGGAAATCGATATGTATATACATATGTATGTATAAGAGAATTATGTAATTTTACGTTTGTATGTATGTATATAAATCAAGATGTGTTTGTCAAAAGACATTAGACAGCTTTACATTGCGGAAACTGAAAACTCTGGCTGATGGCGTGCGCAAGAACACTAGATGAGATGAACCCAAATGTTATTAAGACATGACAAGAAGAGCACTAGAAGAAGTTGAGACTGCGATGTGGCTAGAACGGATGTAAAGGACAAAAAAGAAATCGCTTTAACTATTTTTTGTTTTGTTTGTAATGTAGCAGTTACTAGACGATTATGAGCACAACCTACTAAAAGTGACTACGACACAATATTGCCTAAGCAAAAAAAGCAACATATCTTGCTAAGGTTAACCAAAAAAGATTTCGATGATGCTCAGATCAAGATTGTCGACAGCTCCTGTTTTTGGCAAGCGATTGAATATAGCTTTCCGTCCTCTACTTCGTCTAGATTGTGACGTATATTTGCTATTCTTTGGTAAAGGATGCGGATACAAGGACAAGCACATGTCCGTCCAGTATCACAGCTGGAATTCTAAACAGTATTAGCGGATAACTACAGAATACAGCTTAATACCATTGCACAGCAGGAAGCATGTCGCTTTAAAATATTGGCCACAGTTCGGTTGGAAACAGCACGGACCACATGGCAAGGCACAACAACAAAGCTACAAGGAAAAATCAATGTTAATAGAACCAGATGACAGGCTTACAGGATTAGACCAACGCCACAACAACATGTACATATATATACACACATGAAAGGACGCAACGGGAGTTCTTGCGTATATTTTTGGCTCAACCACGAATTCACAAAGGAGAGAAGCGGATCAAGCTCACAAAATACAAGGGAAGTATAGGAGCATTTGAACATGTTCACGGGTAGCTAAGTGGCGATAAAATCCATGGATCCTTCATCCAGGCATCCTCCAATTGCTTCAGAAATATGCTGGCAAGCAGAGAGTTGCGCTAGACAAAATAAGCACTGCAACAATTTTATTGGCACTGGTTTGCTGACAATAAGCTAAAATGTTAAGCTTTAGAAAGGGTTTTGTCTATGCCAATTGTGCCTATGCTCAAGGTTGATTTGTATTTTACCTGTCAGAGTTAAGTAATCTTCTGATACAGATACCAAAAGGCAACAACAAATTATTCTCGTGGAATAAAAAACACATTTATTAATAAGCAAAAGGGATTGTATACCCGTGCAGGCCAAATTCTAAATGCTACTTGCTAAATTTCCTTAAATGCCAAAATTAAATTAGCTAGTAGCAAAGTGTGAAACTTTGAGCTGCCTATTAAAAAAACATTTCACAAACAGACAGGCTGAATTGAAAATTCACTATATAACAATTTTAAAAAAATTTAAAAAACAAACCGGTTAGTTCTTCTGAAAGTTTTTTTTTTTTTTTAATGTCTTACGCGTTATATTGTTGCCAGAAACTTTGAATGAGCAAATGAACGATGAAATGAAAACTTTTTGAATCTCTAGCAAGCTTCTCTATGCAGTTGTTAATTTGATTAGATTTAAGTGAGCAGCAAACCAAAAGAAGAAAATGGAAAACTCAACGAAACTTGTTCACAAATCTGGCAAAGTGCAACAGAATGTTATAACTTTTACGCAGTTGCTGAGCTTTAGCCGATTTGGCCACTGGCTACGTAAGTCAGTTCAGGCTTTGACACATGTACACATGTCCCTGACATATCACAGAGACATGGGGAGGCATGAGCACCTAATTGAAATACGGCTTTTAATTTCCTGGGAGCTTCTCGACAGCAACATTTCTCAATTCCCGCTAAATGCCTGCCGGGAACAGGCTACTAAGCCACGAGTAAAATTTTGTGATGTGGCCTTAACATGTTTGCAGCTAGCGTTCACAAATCAAAATTGCACATTCCCTGGCATTGATTCTGCTGAAACCCCAATGGGCCTAACAAAATTATTGACGGCCCATTACAAGGATAACAGTTTGCATACAATTCAAGCCATATCCTGTCCAACTGAGCACATAACTGTGCTCAAACGCGTGCGTGTGTGTGAACAGAAAACTTAAATTGCAAGCCAGAGAAAATTGTCGACTCTTGTATGACTTTGAAACTTACCAGCAGTGCAAAGGCGCATATCCTCGTCGTAGCCGTCAGAGCAATCGGGCGCACCATCGCATAAATATTGAATGGAAATGCAATTACCGTCGCCGGGGCATTTGAATGGCTCGTACGGATGGCAGGCATCTGTGAAAAAAGGAGAAATGCAAAACGCACCATGACGGCTGTTATATAATTTTAATCGAAAATGAAAATATCAATGCTAGAATTTACCTTTAAAAAACCATTTACAAGCTTATGGTTTTTTCATGTACAACATTTAATACGAATTTAAGGCTTGCAAATTACATAAATGTAATATCACCAATAAGTAGGTCATAGAAGTAAAAAATGGCAAATTGACCATTCAAATATTGGTAAAAATTAATATATCGTAGCTTTATAAATCAAAGCTCTTCTAACTATTTAGAGGATTACATTAAAGAGCTCAATATGAACAAAAAGCCATTAAATCGAATTTAAAAGTATAAGTAATTTTATGGATCCTTGTAGACTGAAATCTAAATTTCACTTTAAATTAAGAGAAAAAAACAAAAGTTTGTTCCTATAAGAGGTATATGATATAGTGGTCCGATCTCGATGTCTTTTTAAAGAGAATGACTTGAAATGTTCAGCGAATTAGACGAAAAGTAACCTGTTATGATTTCACAATTGTAATGTCTTAACCACGGACTATAATAATAACACAATAAATTTATTTCATACATACAATTCGTACATTAAATGCACAATTAAATTCATTCCACCTCTGTGTGTTAAACAAAACACAATAGCAGAATGCTGCACAGAGCCGTAGCATTGTAATCGTATTTAAGCTAACTAAGCGGATTTGTTACCTCGTTTACAATTTTGTTCGCCGATTCGATTTGTGGGTTTGTTTGTTATCATTTGCATCTGGGATTTACAGAGTTGATAAGTAATTTATACTTGCAGCATTTATGCCGAAAAAAGGCCGACATTTAAATTTCAGTACAATACAAAAAACCAACCGATTCTTCCTTTATAATCTTTATGATATATTAGTCCGATCCAGATGGTATATTTATCCGAACATAATGAACACAATAATACGCATATTAGGTAAATTTGATTTGGATATCATGGTGAACTAAAAAAAAATTATATTTTGAACGATTCCTATGGCAGCTATATCATATAGTGATCCGATCGGCTATATCTGGTCTGACAGTTTTAATTTAAATAATAATTGTATTTCTATTTAATTTATTTTTTACTTTTTGTATTTTTCTGTGTCGAAAGATCAAATAATTACAAGGACAAGCCCCATTATCGCAGAATGCATTAGGTTTTTTTTCTAATAAACTGTTTTTTAACAGTAATACTAATTTCAATGATTAAAATTCAAATGCTGGAAAAATTGGTCAAACTATTTTTGAATGTTGCAAGCTATAATAAATATATTTGTAAATCTTTCTTTTTAGTTGTATTCCTTTTCCTACAGTTTATTGCCAGCCACCTTCAGTTGCATCAATTTGAATTGCAACGGCAGTTTCAGCCTGTTGGTATTTATTGATGCTACTTTTGAAACGAGATATCAAGAACCCTTTGGGGTGCTGAAGATTTAATACCCTACTCCTTATTAGCAAAATAGTTTGCAAGAAGTCGTTATAAGCAGTAGTTGGATTTAATAAAAGTAAATTTGTCCTTATAACAACCGAACTTCGGTCCGTGTCAATGGCAACAAGATGCTGGCTATGCTCATTTGATAGTCGAAGTGCTGAATACTTGGAAAAGTTGAATAGAAAAATGTCAAGTGACAGGTTGAGGAGGAAGTTCGAGCAAACAAACAAAAAGTTAAACTTTGCGCATTTTGCTCAAGCTGAAAGTAAATTGAATTCGACCAGTGGGCACAGAATTTAGCGTTGAGAGCACGGGTAATTCTAAACGCATAACTTTTAAAGCAATCTTTTCCAGAGCAAACCACATATCACCATAAAGTAAATTCATGGAACGGCAGTCACCAGATGATGAAAAGTAAACCTATTCTTTGTGGCGCGGCTCTTTTTTGTCCGCACAACACAGGCAGACAAAGCAAATAAATACCTAAGCCAGACGCCATCATATACAGAGACCTCAAAGTAGAAGTGAAAATTGCTGCTAAAAGCCATGGAAAGCTTTACACCAAGGCAGACCCATGTATTAGAGACCGCCACGTGCCTGGAAAGGAAGACCAATTTACGCTGCTGAAAAAGAGATATGGTAAAAGCAAAAAGGTCTTAAAAAACAAAAACAAGCGCAAATTAAAATACCAAATTTTCAGCGGCGCACATACATGTTAACAAATGGCGCTGGATATTAGCCATGAAAGCAGCGCTAAAAAACAAAAAAGCAAAAAATAACAACAAGCAAAATCCAGAATAACAATAAATTCAATTAACCTGCCCCTTGTTTGGGTTTCATTTTGATATCGTTCCCCCGAGAACTCCAACAATGTCGAAATACAAAACAAATACCTCCCCTGCTCGTCATCTCCTAATGCGCTTTTTACGGCATTTTATGAACAGTGCAAATTAGTGCTCGCCAAAAACCATTTGAAATATGAAAATAAATTAATTGCCTTGATTGTCTGTTAATGTTTTTTTCTTTTTTGTTTAATGATTTTTATGTTTGTTTTGTTTTCTTGCTTTTGTGCTTTTAATGTTTTTTGGCTTTAACTGCCTTTATCAATTATGTATCCTTTTTCAAAATTGATTTACATTTATGTTTATATTGATATATGCATATTTCATATCGTGACTTGAAATGTGTGCTTTTAATTTGTGGCTTAAGTTAGTTGGTCATATTTAATTTGACATTAAAATATATCACATGTATGGAGAGAGCGATAAAAATATTGATATTATTTATTAAATATGACTGGACGATTGGCTGCTTATTTATTATCTCTCACACAACTGAATGGAAAACGGTATTTCACTGGAACTGCTGACTTCTTATTTATTATTTCTCACAACTAAATCACTGTCTGAGATAGGCATAAATCAATAATACACATTATGATATGGAAGTAGATATGTCAATTTGCATAAAGAACCAACGAATTCCATCTTGGAATCTTGATTATTATACATTTATTTTATTTAGTTTTGGAATTTTGATACACTTTTACACATTGCATTAATAAATGTTAGGAAGATGTAGTTGTAGTTACTTTTTGCTTTCATCACTAAGTGGACCCAATCCAATGGATAATAGCAAGGACTTAAGTGCAATATCCTTTATCGAGCACTTAACTATAAAAGCACATAAAATTGAATTTGAATCAATTGATGCCTGATTAAAGGTTATCCTTAAGACAACTAAGCTGATTACACAACATGATTAATAATGCAACATAATATGAACATTTTCCACAAAATGAACATTAAAGTGACTCGAATGGAGAGCAAAACAAACGGTTTGACAGCTTGACACTAACTGAAACCTTTTCAGAGCAAGACCCTTTGGCCAATTTGGCAAGCACCTTTTGACCTTTTCTCCGAGTCGTTGGATGCGTGAAGTTTAGCTGCAATTTTACTTCACACAGTTCGCTCAATAAACACGTCTGCGTGAATTATGAGATTGCTCCCTGCTCTTTGGGCTTGTCAATTACTCCAGCAATCTCGGCACATAAATTCCAATTGTTCCAACATCAAATAGTAATGAATTGCTCGGGGCGACTTACAATGTTTCTTTTTATTTTTCATGCTTTGGAAAATTATGCACAATGACAACTAAATTAAGTTGTCTAGCGCTTGAAAGGTTTTGTATGTGTAATATTAACACGTCCCAAGTTCAAATGCCAATGTTGCCCAATGCTAGACAGGCATAAAATTATACTTGGTCTGGTCTGCTCATGCAAATAATTGCCAACTAAGCTAGAGCTAAGTGACTTGAAAATTGTCATATTCAAAAGGATTTTGATATTTTAAGTAAGTGTAACGTAGCTCTTTGGCATTTATGAGGAAGTAACACTATATGCACAATTTATACATTATTAAAAATTAATTTTGGAAGTCCACGTACTTATCAAAATGAATCACAAATATTATTTATAAGATGTGTGGATTCTTAGTAGTTTAGTATCGTTTGTCTTTAAAAATGTAGGCAAATTTTAAACATTACTTTAAATGGTATCAATTTAATAAAGATCGGTCAAGTATCTAATAGTTTAGCTTTCTTGACTAGATTAATTTTGGCTTCAATACATAAATATGTACT
This sequence comes from Drosophila anomalipes, assembly GCA_035041615.1. Classification (NCBI taxonomy): domain Eukaryota; kingdom Metazoa; phylum Arthropoda; class Insecta; order Diptera; family Drosophilidae; genus Drosophila; species Drosophila anomalipes. Next base: position 954,160 of record JAWNKZ010000158.1, read on the forward strand.
ATCAGAGAATCAAACCTGAGCCGTTAGCCAAAATTAACCGATTGAAGTTCACAATCACGAGCGAAACTAAATCTCAAATTTTCTTTTTAAGAACTGGTATCTGAAGAAGATATTATTCGAAGCAGGGTGTCAAACCGGAAATGAAATCCCAACTTTACCGATTCAGAACCGAAATTTAAGACTTTTTAATGACAAATAACAGAAATAAGAGCAATAACGTAAGGCTCGGGCTAAGGGGACACAGGCCGCTTTAATGTGCTTTGAGGATTCTTACTCCTTGTCCCAAAATCGTCAAATCCCGATTTAAGCTACGTGTTCTTTACAGTGTTCTGTCGACGGACTGGACTGGTGAGTATACTAGGTCTATTCTTTTCCATGGATATTTCTTGCTTAAATGGTTTCTCATAAAAGCTACCTAAATCACATTTGGCTCTTGGTAGACCTCTGCCCAGCTCAATTGAAGCAGATGTTTTTCCTCGTTTATGTGGAACAAATATTTAAATATGAAGATTATTATTTATTCATTTCAATACATGTGCAACCTTCTAGCTTACTTTTATTTAAGGTTACCAAAGGTTTCATTGCTTGAACTGAAGGCAGACTAAAAATAGCCTCTCTCAATGGTAAAATGCACGAAACCATTTAACAAAGCATATTTGCCTGTCACTATACAGTATTTAAAATTCTGGGTTTACTTAAGAGTGCTCCAAACAAGTTCAGTTCTTTCAAAGAGCAACAAGTCTGTACAAATGTAGGCAACATAATCATGATTTGTTCTATATCTGATGCATACGTTGCCTTTTTTGAAAAGCTCAACATTTTGAGGTCGGACACACTGAAGCAGAGCACACAAGAGTAACAAAAAAAAGCCATGTGGTTCGCCATGTCATGAATTTATTTTCATACCAGACACTGAAACGAAAGAGACGATGCTAATAAAAATGGAGACCAGGCTGTGTTGCGTGTGGCGTACTTAATGAATGTAGCACAAATGTGTCACAGACTATCAAGAAAGACGACACGCACCTGTGGCAGCCTCTGTTAACTGTGTCTCGATATAACGAATATTAAAGATTGTATTGTCTATGTAAGTTGAGGAGCTCCACAATTTTGCATAATGTCCAGAAGCATAAAAATAAAATAAAAAAACAGAATTTTGCGCTAAGAACTGCACGTGGCTGGCAGCCAGATGGAACGAATGAGAGACGCATGGAAGCTGCTTCAGCAGAAATGGGAAAAGTGTTGAGACATAATGCGTATACGCAATATATGTTTCGCATATCGTATGTCAGGCTTTACTTGTTCCACAACCACATCAGCTCCAATTGCACTACACCTGACCCACCCAGTTGCCAGGAGTGTCCAGGGTCCTGTCAGGCTTTCTGGTAATATGGGCTCAGGCCGCACAATATGGAAAGCTTGTTTTATCGCACATAATAAGACGAAGCTGCGGCTTTGCAACAATTTATGCAGGGTGGGTTGACAGAATATCGATTATAGACATGACTTAATCAAAAAATATGCTGTAAATGCGATTAATATTTAATGAAAGGCAAAATTAGTTTGATCAATAAATGCATCATGAAAATATATGAAGATGTCAATATAAATTAACAGAATCAATTGAATATGCAGAGTAATTATTTTAGACTAACCCAAGACTTTACTTACAAATATCAACAGAAAAAGGGGAAATATAACAACAAACATGACTCATCGAATTTAAAAGGAAACGTTTTCATTCCATAGCTCTGAGCGCTTCCTGCTGCTAAAACCATATTCTGCGAAAGGCAAACAATACTCTGCCCCAACATGTCGTATACGCAATATAAACTAAATAATTACAAACACCCACACCCAAAGGCAAGCAGCACGCTAATGAAAATGACTTTCCTTCTCCTCTTTCCTTTCGGGCAGGTTTTGTCCGCTCGCATGCGGTTTGTATTTATTTTAGCACTTTGTTGCCTTTGCTCAACTAGTTTGATTGCATACAACTAATTGTTTTGCTTATAAATTAGCACATTTGTATGCAGTAGCACGTTCTCTACGACAATGCTGACGTAATTTATTATAGACCCCAGTGACATGCATCCTTACAATAGACTTATTGGCATCGACCAAAAGGAATATGTGTTCGAATTAAGTATGTGAAGGTTGCTCGAAGGCAACTGAAAATGTACACGAACCAATTTCCCTTGCTGACAACGTATCTGAAATTTATTCAGGACTGTCAGACATGCTTCAGTCATTTATTAAGTAATGCAGCTCAAATAATGTGTCAGGGTTTCGATAGGTACTTTGTATTGTGTGGTTAGAGTTACTCGAGCTGTCTGAATCCACGGTCGATCACTCAATCATATACAGTCAGTTGATAAAATAACTGAACAAAACAAGTTTCTGTCTTTATACCCCTTATTAAAGTAGCAAAATCATTGGCAGTAAATGGTAATAGCTTAAATAGTTCGCCTATTCGGTACCATCTTTTTAAAAATTATTTATTAATATTAATTGACTAATATTCAACTTTAATTTATTTATTCTATCTCACTACTTCTATATTTGTATTTAATAAAATATATAAAAAAAATGTTCTGACATAAAAATTTACTTTGAGTATTTATAATTTTTTAAAATATATTTATTTTGAAGCACAATAGCATGATTTAATACATTTTTTTTTTTAAATATTATATCTATTATATCTCATGGTGATTGAATTTTGAATTGTTCGAAATTGAATTGTTAAAGTTATGATATTATTAATAGATAAATAAAAGTTGTTCATATTAGACTAATAATATATTGTTGATATTAAAAATGTTTGTATTTGTTACCTTTTGTTCCTTTAACTAGTATAAGCGACATTGTAAGCGCAGTAAATTATAAGTGTATACTTTTAGCGTAAGGGAACAAAGGTTCAAAATAAAATAAAATAAATTTAAAAAAATAATAATGATAAAAATATATCTTCCGATAAATTGAGCAAGTCAATATAAATTGATCAACATTCAATTTCTGTAGATATGTCAAACCACCACTAAATTTATCAAAAACCAATCAACATCAAAACTTAATTAAATTGGACAGAAGTTAATTAATTATATCCATTTATATACCGAAGTATAATTCTGACCTACAAATCAAACGACTACTAAAGCTCTGGGCATTAGTTGCAACTTGTGCATTGACGTCATTTTACACTTTCATTAAGTTAACATTTAATTAAAATGCGATAATCAACTAATTAAGGGGCCAAATATACATTGTGTATACGTATTTCATCTGATTGAAAATGAAATACAAATATTATCAAATTTAATTTGCCTTAGTGAACATTACTGTGCATCTACTTAATTGTGAAATTATTTTCACATTTTCCATTAATTTTTGTTAATTACATAACGAAGTAAATAAATCAAGACAATATGATTTCAATTATAAATTCCAAAGAGATTTACTGCATGAATCGTAATTGTAATTTGCATTTTTGAATGAATGTTTATTTATATATGTTTCATTTCTTTAAGTTATTCGTGCATATTTTCAAGACAAAATTTCTCAACTATTGGAATCTATTTATTGTTTTTCACTATTTTCAACTAATTGATGAATTTGTTGTTCATTAAAATTATCGCAATGAAAACAGCAGCATACATTTTCCACTCTTAATGCCACATAAAAAGTAAATTTTCGAACGGAAATAAAACTTTGCAGTGCCGCTTCGATTTCCTGAAAAACATATTCCACAGCGAATGGAAAACGGGGAAAATGCAATAATAAATTACATTTTCTAATAGCCATGCCGGATGTGTGCAGAACTGCAATTTGTTTTAAGTAGTACCAAAGAATAACAGCTGTGCAACGCAATGGCATATAAAAAAGTTAAGAAAAATACTGCAAGTCGTTTGACCGAAGTTAAAATACTTATATGACTATACTTATATACATGCGGAGTTAAGTTGCTCGTTTGTTTTATTATATGAATTTTTAGAAAGTTCTTTAAAACCTTTCCGAAATTGACTATGAACTTTTTAGATTACATTAAAAAAACAAGAGAGAACGTTGCAGTTGGGCGTAACCAATTGCCAAATGGTTTGATACCGTATGTTAGTCCAGCAGATAACAAGTAGCAAAGAACAGCCAAGAAATACTGTCCAAGTTTCCCTTTCAAATTGCGATAGATATAAGCTACAAACGTTTCTTCGAAGTTTGGAAAGTGTAGCTCTTAAATTACGGAAAATATGAGATCTTGATAATGTTGGGAAGGGAGTGGGCGTGGCCGAAAAACTTATAAGAGAAGCTTCCTAGTAATCTTCCTTCCAACGTCCAAGTAACTTTAGCTCTTAAATTACTGGCTTTTGAAAATTTTGGGGGCGGGAGTGGGCTTGGCCAAAAAAATTTTGGAGTACGATCTTAGTAATCTACATTCCAAGTTTGGTAACTGTAGCTTTTAAATTGCAGAATATATTGACTTTTATCGTTTTTATGGGCGTGAGTGGGCGTGGTCCAAACTTTTTTTCCCGGATTTTGAAAGGGTGCTACTAGCAATATACCTTTAAAATTTGATGACTAGTTTTCAAATTGCGTGCGATATATGGTATTATCGATTTACACTAACAAGTGTATGGGGTTAGGGAGGCGCAGTGGGCGTGGCCATCCAATTTATTATCGATTTCTTAGGGAAGTTGCCAGTAACTAACTAATTTGGTGACTCTAGCTTCGAAGTTCCTTGGCGGGTGTGGGCGTGGTATGAAAATGTATATGCGAATTTGTGGAGGAGGTTACCAGCAAGTCACCTTCCAAATTTAGTCACTTTATCTTTAAAACTGTGGGAGATATGCGGATTTATCGATTTACACTTTCCGAAATATCGACTTTGGCGATTATGAGTGCAGGTGTGAGCGTGGCCATACAAATTTGATATCGGCTTTTAAAGGCGGCTACCAGTAATATAAATACCAAATTTGACGGCTCTAGCTCAAAAACTGCGGAAGATATAGCCATTTAAAATTTTGGGGGTGATGGGCCTGGGGCCGGCGGAAATGGGCGTGAAGGACATCGCCAACAGCCTATCAATTAAATTGGTGACTGTCTCCTGAAAATTGTGGGAGATATGTGGCTTTATCGATTTGCGAATATCGATTTTATCGATTTCCTAGCCACCTGATGGACGTAGCACTCCAATTTTTATACATTGTGTGACGCGGGTACTGACCAGTATATTTTCCAAGTTTCAAGTACCTACATATATCTAAGGGTATCGAAAAAAGTTGCGTTCATACAGAGGGACAGGCGGACAGATAGCAACACGGACATTGCACAAAACCAATATACTATGACACCTTCGGTATCAAAGTATAATTAGCGTTTACGGTGAAGCACTATAAAAATAAAAAAAAAAGTCTTGAATGGCATACCCAAGGCAATTATAGCTTATGGCTCCTTTTCGGTGTTCTGGGGGCGTTTTATTTTTCCATAGACAATTTGTCGACGGGAACTTGACCGGAAATGCAAACATCGTTAAGGTGGCAATTTCTACTTGCATTTTCCTTGCTATAAGAAATTTAAGAATACAATCAACCTTCACAAACCCCTCATGCACGGAGGTGTCAAGCCAATAAAATTGGATTAAAGGCTGTAATTAAATACTCATGCATAAGGATATTGCTAAATGTCTATCATAGCAAAACTTCATAAGCAATTAAAACAATTAACTTAACCAACTATAATGAAAGCATTATATTAAATTGCTTGTCATTCCCACACCAAGTAAATGCCACAAAAATAAAGGTTATATTATGTGTTGAAAATACTTTAATATACATATATATGAAGACCAAATATTAACACCATCAAATTTACATCAAAGTTTCTAAAAAGTATGTGAATATGCTTAAAATAAACATTTGAATTCATTAAATTCAGTGTTCACTTGGCTCTTGAGAAAAGCCACAAATTGCCAAAAATAGTTTGTGGTAGTTGTAATCCACCCGCAAATTTTCAACCATATTTCGTTTGTTTTCGTTATTTGTTTCTCGATGATTTTTTTGTTTGTATTTTTGATCGTTTAGCACGCAACAGACAAAACCATGTCATTAAAGTAAAATAAGCGAATACGACCAAACACATTCGCCTGTCTGCCTTTTACGGACAGTCTGCCTCGCCCTCCATTTTGGGCCACAGAACTCCCCAAAAATATTTACAAAATGGCTCAGCGACTATGTGTCTGTCAGACAGTGCCTGCAATCATCCAAACTGCCAGCGCCACTCACAATTCTCATTGTCATTGTCCTGTTGGGGTTATATTGTGGTTGGTTTTTCTATCGCTGAATGGAGCTTGGAATCGAGGGCATGTGCTCACAATGGACATGCTACATGACATGATAAAACACATATATTTATATATATTTAGTAGTTGTGCAGTCAAAGTTCCCATTAGTCGCTTTGCAGAACGAAAATACAAATTTGGTTGTTTGGTAAGCAAATATCTGGCCACAAACACAACAAACACAAAACTGCGAATTCTACATTATTATGCACATGGTAATATATGTAGCTATAGCAATCCCAATTCGTTTGTATTTTCTTCTTTGTGTTGCACCCCTCGTATTTTGAGATCATTTTCATTTTCATGTCAGAGTATGCACATTTAATATGTGAATTCTCATTTAAATAGTGTATTTATATAAAAGCTTAATATGTATTTTACTTCGCGTATGCGAAATTTGAATGGAGTATTACATTCAACCAGCAACTATTTTTCGAAAATAAAACAAAAGAAAAATTATTAGGGCACATTTTATTGTACGAATCACTCGTACTTTTTGAATCGAATAAAAGTAAATCTAATTATTTAACGGCAATTACTATCAGTCCGTACAGAAAAATACGAAAAGTAATAATAATATATTAAAAAAAAGACAAATAAATAATAAAAATAATAATACGAACATTTTTGAAGATTGTACGATTAGATGCACAGATTAGGAAAGTCGCGGAAACGCATTTAAAATTTCGTTATTAATTACAGATAATGGTCATAAATGAAAAAAGCTCGATAAGGTTCTTGCCAGGAATAGTTAGCAGTATAACGCTCAAGAGAAACAGGCAAGAAGTAACGGGTAGGTTTAGACTTAACAGAGAAATTAAATTGACTCATATGCGCATCAGAATCGATTTCATCATATATGAGCAAGAATTTAGCAGCAAATGGGTTTTTTGAAATGGAAAAAAAATCTTCTAATTAATCAACCTTTATTCATTTCGAAATGGAAACGTTGGGACGAGTATAAATAGATTTGTTTAGCGGCTTAAATATTCCCCATACATTTAGCAGAAAAACTATTCCAATCTAATCGTATATAAAGTCAGGCCATGGTTGAATTGAACCCCATACATGTTGACTCATGTTGTTTCGCCCTTTAATAATAGTGTTCTTCCAAATGGATTGCTAAAATTGGCTTGTTTGCAAAAGCATTGCAACAACTTTTCACCCACATACACATGCAACAGCGTAGCACACACAATTAAGTGGATGCCCCCCACAGCGACTGTTGCAAAGGTGACACTAAATTAGAAACAAATGTGTGGACACCTGATGTAGCAAGAGTGACAAAAGAGACAGATAGGCACAGAGAGAGAGAGAGAGAGAGAGAGGGTGTAGAAGATGAGGGAGAGTGTTGATTATACGGCTGCCAGTAAGTGTCCGTGTCGAAGGATAAAAGCATAAGGAAGTCATCAAATTGGTGGAATTTCCGTTTCCTGCTTTTACTATAATGTCATGTTGCTTGTCGTTTTGTTCGTTTGTCATTGTTAATGGGGAGAAAAAGCTTTATTATATTTTTTAGAAAGGGGAGAAGAGCTAGTAACGTGAAGAGTGAATCAATTTTATTACATGCCGTTTGTTAAAGAGCAACTAAACTGTCCGGCTGAATGTCAGGCATAAAGTTCTCTTTAATTACACCAAACAGACCATTAAAAGGCTCGTTCACACGTAATATATGTTATTGTATTTGAGTTGGAGCTGACTTGAATTTGTGGAGGATTAGCTCGTATAGAATTGGTATCGCACTCAATTTTTATATCATTTTACTGACTTGTTGATCGTGACGAAGTGATTAAATGCGGGTTCTTAATAGCTTTTAGTGTAGTTTGTTTGCCATAAAGCATATCTTAATCTCGCCTGCCTTTACTTTGGCGTATATTACAATTCTGAAGGAAGCACACACCTTGAACGCGTAAACAAATGTGCCATTCTAAGTATAGCATAGCATAGCTGTACATATATAAGCAAATGTCAACATATTTGTGCGGTCGAGTCGCCAAGTATCCAAGGACTAAGGGCCTTGTCTCGCTGACACATTTGTTTTCTAAGTTAATTGCCGACGGCTATTTCTCTTACGTCACTTGCTGAATGACCTTGCACTTGTCTTCGGACACGTTGCAGCTTAAAAATTGTTTAAATAATTACCACTTGAGCTGCTGTCGCGGAAAATATCGCAACTAAGCCAGCCCCGCACATGGCCAAAGACGTGCAAAATTAATTAATGCTTGGGGGACCTAAGGAATGTGGCCATGCTATCGATCTGCAGAGCAACAAAAGCCCAGTCATGTCTGTGCTCCCAGGCAGTCACTTAAGCTAACGGCATCGTTGCTTTCAGCGCCATCATAACGCTGTAGTGCCGTTTAAGTGCAGGCAATTAAATAAATGTCAAGATTTGAATCCAAATTCGACTGACTTCAAAGTTGTGGTAACCTGTTGTGGTCTATAAGGATATTTAATATTCGGCTTGTACAAGATAACCGTTGTTTTTCGATTTATTTCACAGCTAGTCAACAATCAAGTTTTTTTATATGGCCCTAAAACATTGCATTCCTTGTTTGTGCCAAACAAAGCTTTCCAACTTCGAATTGCAAACGGTTCCCAAATGACAGGACATTACCGGCAGGCCAGAAATTAATGAGTGGTAATCGTGAGAAATGTGTGGTTTTCCAAATAAGTAAAAACAACAAACGGCAAAAGCACACACACACACACACACATATCCAAGCCACATAGGTCTCTGAGCCATTTTGACGCACGTATGTATTTGCCAATTGCTGCGGTCTCAGACGCATTTGTTTAACTTAGGCCTCTAATTGAAAGCACGTTAAGCCAACAGCTACTTTCGAGCTAGTTGTTATTGTTGGTTTTGACGGTTGTTGTAATTGATAAACGAGGCAAACATTCGTTTTGATTAGCGCTACTGTCGCTTCCACCTACCACGAGCATGACAGACTGTATTCAAGGCGAATATACTACTGGGCGTGGCTCTAGGCCAGAAGCAAGCTCAACGAAATTGAATAAAGTACGCCGAACGTGGCGCGTCTGCAGTAAGTGAAATTCGCATTAAATATTAATCATACGCCACATTGTCGGAAAGCGCAATTACATAACGGCTATAGGCCCAAGACGCCCCTTCAACGACTAAGTCAAACTTTTTTGTCGTACTCCTTAGTTAGCATGTCTTGCTGGTGCTAAGGTAAACGCCAGAAGAGAACCCACAAGTTGTTCAACTTTTTTCGCTGCCAGCTGCGCCTAATCACACGCCCCAATAACCAAATTACAAATGTCCTTTAAAATGGTCGGCCCCGCATTTTCCAGGCCACATTTCAAGTAATTTTTTGTCTTTTCGAATTTTATGGAAAATAATAAAATTACTTGACTCTTTGCTCTTTCGACCTGCCCAATAACAGTAAGTTAATTATTTATTATAACTATATTCTTAATGCATACAAAACTCAAATGATTTTCAAGTGCATAAAACATTTGTTATTCAAATATTCTTCGAATTTTGTTTTACCTAATGGCTTAACGCTCTGATAACCAGAAGGTATACATCATGCTGTCAATTTATGTTTGCTCATATCAATTTGGCAACAATACTCGTGCTTTATTTTGAAGAAATTCTCCCACAGTCAAATTATACGCCTAACATCCGCGTTCCAATCCCATCTGCATGCACGTGTAACGACAAAACCCGACCCTTTCTGCTCGGGTTCAGCTTAACAGGGCGCATTTGCCAGGCTCGCGATAAGGCTAATACTCGCACTCCTCCCACAAATCAAAAAAAGGGCAACAAAAAACAAAAGTGGAAGTAAATATGTAAATTAAATCCAGACAGAAACGAGCAACAACCAGACACTAAGGTGGCTGCGATGCGAACAAGTGGCTGAACAGGTGTTAAAGAAAAGTGCACAGCACTTTATAAATTATTTATATTAAATCATTTGTGCGAGCCAAATGCATTGACAACGCTTTAAAGCGTGGTGATAACGAGTCCATTTTACCCAATTTCCCTCCCAGTCTCTACAGAGACCCCCATGGGCTTTTGCTCAACTCTCGTATGTGGGGATACTGAGTAGAGCACCAGCTGCGGCACCTGCTCAGTTAATCGAGGAATCACATTTTATTGCACCCAGATTTATTATGTCGCTTATCTCTTTTTCTTAGTACAGATTAAAAAATTAAATTAAATTGTATATAATTTAATTTTTAATTTTAATTTTAAATTTAACTTTTTATGTTTTTAAACATTTTTATAAATTGTGGTTATATTTCGTATTTCATATTAAATAATTAAAGTTAGTTTGCTATATTCAACAGTATATATAATAAATTTACCATTTTGTTCTTATTCATATAGTGAAATCTAAAATTGTCTTATTCTTGGGAGTTATTTGACAGATTACAATGACGAAATGCATTGTCTAAAGTTCTTGTAAAGAATACGACTAACGAATACTGATACAAAGTATACAATGCCAAAAGTGAAATGGCATCAATCTACAGTTTGCTATTTAGATCGTTTCACATAATAATAATTATGGAGTTTTAAATAAGAAAGGCAAAATGAAGCGCAAATAAGTTCTCTATTTATTATTAAAATTATTTTATTATATTTATGTGAGATCGGAGTAACCACAGACATTTCAGAAATTTCAACACACAAACTCGTTGCACAGCCCTTAACTGAAAACATCTTAATCATATGTTGCAAATACATATATATTATTGCATGGAATTGAGAATTGCACTAAACTAGCCACATATTATACAAATGATAAAAAAAAACCGTGCACATTTTCATGTAACAATATTAGTTAAATATCATGATGCCATACTCCATAATATGCAATAATATGATTTAGATAAAGCTCAAATAAGTGCATACACATTTCAATTTAATAGTCAAAGTATTTTCCTATATTTTTGTGACAATATCAGTCAAATAGCATTATTTGTTAGCGAATATTTACTCAATAATTTGCAATCATTTGATAATTGTTCAAATTCGTCAATTGTTTTGGGCCGTTCTCTCATAAGAAATTTGCTCCGGAAGACTCGTTCAATAATTTATGACGAATTCATTTTGGCATAAGCAAATCAATCAATGAATGGCGAAAGGCTATCAGCTGCGGCACGACAAATACAATGGCGACAACACGCCCGCATTTTCGACAAATGAAACGCCCAAATCGAAACAGGAAAGGGAACAAACATGGCTAGGGACAGAGTAAGGTTTGGCAAATGGCGTGTCAGGCGCCATCTGGCAATCCTAGTCGATTTTTTGTTCGTGCATTTATCATATCAATCCAAACAACATCCCTCTTGTTGCTTGTCTGATTACTGAACGCCCCGAAATTTCACGCCAAATTTTCCGTTTCCCGCAAGCTTATCGGGCAATTAATGAATCTGTTTGCTCTATTTTCCTTTAGATTTACGCCTAATAAATCAGCTTCATTATTTCCAATTCGCCATTTTGATTAAAATTAGATTAAATTCTGGTTGAGTTTTTGCTTTTTGCATGCATTTGATTGCCCTAGTTAATGGCTTTGTAATGGTTTTCGTGATTAGCCTGAAGGCCCAGCCAAAATAAGTTGTCTTTACCATTACTGACTGTCATTGCCGGATCGAAACGTAGATTCAGCGCGCTTGATATAGGTCAAAGGTTGCCACATTTTGAGGGAACCACTCTGCCCGCAGGCCGACGAGTGCCAATTAAATGTTTTTGCTATTTGTCATTGACTAACTAAGGTTAGTCAACAAAGTTGTATTGATTTGACATTTCAGTTGATTCCTGCGGGGCTTATACTGACTTCAGGGGTGTTCAAACATTGGCATACGAGCGTTCAGATAGTAAAGATATTTAAAAGTTAATGAAATACCGTTTTTTTTTTTTATTAACTAAAATATTCTAAACTACTGGTTCATATATCCATACTTCTACAATCGACAGAGTCTGGCACACATTTATTAGTTAGCTTATGGTATTGAAGTTCCGAAAATGAGGCCCAACTTATGCAGAGTTTTTAATACGAACTTTAAATATTTAACCATTTTGGCTTCTATGTGCTATGCGGCTTCTTGGTCAGGAAGGTTATGCAAAACTTGTTTTGGTGTTGGCATAATCCAGCACTAGTGCAACGAAGTCTAATAAAGAGTATCGCCTTAACCTCTTCTGGATGAGCACATTGGACCAAGTGGGCTCCAAAACCAACTAAAGTCCGGCTCATTCCTGCTATTAAAGCGCTCGCGCTGCCGCTGTCATTTTGCCACAATGAAAGTCATAAAAGAAACGCCGCCCACACGTAGAACCTTAAATTACTGGCCCCTGATCATAATGAAAAAAATAAAAACATTACATAAGGAGGGAAGGCAGAGAGAGAGAGAGAGGGAGAGGGAGGGAGACAGATAGGCAACAAGGAAGTCAAACTTGTTATGGAGGGAGTGGGAATACTTTGAAAAGCACAGCCAACGCAATACTACGAAACACATAAAACTTGAGCAATCGCGCATAAATCTTCGGCAGACAAAATGGCCAACTGTTGTTGTCTGAGCCATGGCAAACTTTGCATTGGATTTCGCAAACAATAAAAGTCAATGGCGGGGAACGTGGACGAGGTCGTCATGGAAACTATTGAGAGAGCGGGCGGCGGTTAAGGGAAGCGCCGTGTGTCAGGTGATGGCCAGGTATGCGGTATCCGATACGCTATACTCGCTGCTGCACTGGTAGAAAAATGTGGAGATGTCTATGGCTTGATTTCGTTTATTATTGTAAAGTTTTATCGTAAAAAGTTGCTGCGATTTTATGGAGCAGTAAAAGGATTGAAAGTACTCGACTAGATAGCATTTTGTATCTAGCTGTGTGCTGGCATAAAATTATATAATATAAATTAGCTAGCAGCCTGATTTCAAAGTAGACATCCTTAAGGTTGTTAATTAAGTTTAAATGAAATAACCACAGCGTACATTTCCATTAAACCCGTTTTTGTAAAACTTGCTATTTTATTTATTGAGAGCGGAGACAAGAATGCAACGCGTATAACATTTTGCGGCTTAGTGTCGGGAGTGAGCGGGTTCCACATTTTATTACAATTGCATGACTCATGTAGTATCCATATACTGTGGTAAGCACTTTTTAGTTACCGGGCATAGGAATAAGCAAGAGTGATACATGTGACACGACAATTGAATGGGGCTGGACCTTTGCGCAAAGTAATTTGCTAAGCGATCGGAATGGCAGATTTTGTTTTAATTAATTGCTTAATGCTTAATGCTTAATTTTATTTTACAGCACGCAAATCTACAACAAAAAATCGTTTATATTGACCAAACTCTACAAACAGCTGATTAACAATTACCACTTCTTTGCACTGTGTATAAAGGCACTCGCAACGTCTTTCGCTCTCGGTTTGTCGCTCATTCGCTCGTGAAGACCTGCAATTGCCGCACGGGCTATGGATGGTCGCCTCTGGCCTAGCTCGTTTTTTGGCTGGTTCTCGCTGCCTCTTCACGCCTCGTACACATGTTATATTCTCTTAAGAACGTGCACAAGAATTGAAGCCAAGTATAATGTGAAAATGATACGGAGGAAGTGGGAAACGTCGTGTGCAAAGGTCAATAAGAGCGAAAACAAAAAAAAATCTCAATGATTAATTCGTAGGTAATATTATTGTACTTAGTTGATTTTGTAAGTATAACGGCAGAAGGAGGAGTCTTCGAGTCCATAAGGTTTATATACTATTTAAATGAATCGGATCAAAAATCGATGGACATTTTTGAAGAACAAAGTGGCAAAACGCAGTCCGAAAACTCGAAACAAATTAAAACAATGCAGGAATATTCCAGCCTATTCCGACATTAAAAATCTAATACATTCAACGAAACTCGGTGAGTCCGGTTGTAGGTGCTGCCAAAAGCAGCCACACGAGTAATAAAATAATTTTAATATTTTATCCTTTACTTGAATAAGACTTAAAACTAGGTGTCAAAACACTATTAATAGTTTAAAGAATGGAAAAATGTTAATTTTTTCCTTTGGATACGCAGAATTTATTTTTACAATTTTGCAAAAGATGCAAAAAAAAACCGATTATGTGAGGATTCGACGCAGCAAGTTTTCAGGGACAATTACAGAATTTGCTAAACGCATTTTGGCTCGAACGCTTAGAAAAGTGACCCAGGCAAACGTGGAATCAAGCGACTTTGCGTAATGCCCGATGCATGACCCCAAAGCAGTGCCACCTCAGAAAGAATTTTTCGCAAACAACGACCCTAAATATGTCAATTCAGAGGCCAGAAGCGACCATAAATTTGAAAACTATCCAGTTTTAACATAAGTTAAAAAATCTGTAAATGGAAAATGGAAAATAAACGGAAAAGGTTAAGTCTTTGACTGAAATAAAAGTACGGCGGCAGAAAATTGGATGTGTGAACTCTGCAGGGCATGCTGGATACCCCGTTTTATCATCCTTTCTGATTTGGGTCCCCAAAACCAAAAATGCTATATATTAATAATCATTTGGGAAAAAAATAACGCATAAAACAAACAAAAACTCGGCAGAACAACGGAAGTCATACAGACCGGAATTTCTTTATTCTTCAAGACACCTGTACACTGCTGCTGAGGTCTTTAATCGGATGTGAGAACTTTTTAGACTCTGATACCGAAGGTATCCAGAGATAGATACTTGAAACTTGGAACTTATGCTGGTCTGTATCAGCGTTAGGTGTTACGTCCACTAGGAAGCTAGGAAATCGATAAGATCGATAAAGAAACATATTTTTTATATTTTAAATTCAAATTGGTTGGAAGGTTGTTGGCGATGACCTTCAAAGATCGGCATATGCAACGTATACGTCCGTCGACTCAGGCCCCCGCCCCTAAAAATCAAAAATAAAATTTGGTAGTTGTGTTACTGGTAGTCGCCTTTATTAATTGATAATAAACGTTATGGTCACACTCACACATGCGCGCATAATCGCAAAAACCGATATTTATGAAAGCGTAAATCGATAAAACCCAATATCTTCCACAATTTTAAAGATAGTGTCACCAAACTCGGTAGGTAACTAGCTGATCACCTCTTGCAAAGATAAAGAAAAAAAATTCGGACCACGCTACACCCGCCGCCTCCAGGACATTTAAGCCTAGAAATCTGAAATGAACATAACTTCCACAATTTGTAAGCTAGGGTCACCAAATTTTGAAAGTATGTTACTGGTAACTCCGCTAACAGATACAAAAAATGGATAGCCACACACACTCCGCCTTCCAAAACCGATGCTCCTGATGGTGTAAATCGATAAAGCCATATATCGTCCACAATGTTAAAGCTAGAGGTACCATATGTGAAATGTAGAGATTTTGTTGTTAAGATTTTGGATTTTGGCCCGCTTCTCTCCCGCGATTTAAGAGCTACAGTTACCAGACGTGAAAAGCAGATTACTAGGAGCCTTCTCTAATATTTCTCATTCATTTTTTTTTTTTTAATTCCTATTCCTATATCTCATTAAATTTTAGAATCAAACTTGGAGGGTAGATTACTGGGAACTTCCATCAAAGATCGGTATTTCATGGCTTCACCCACCCGACTCCTGTTATCGTATGGTATTGGAGTATTTAAAGGTATTGGTATCAGAGTATTTAAAGTCGGTTAAGCGCGAAATTGAATTCATTCCCTTGCTTGCACATGGTTGTATCATCACACACAATTATTGGTCTGTATGGTCAGATGTTGCTGTTATTTCATATATTTTATATGCAATCACAATTGAATATTCGAGTCAAAGTTAAATCAAAGGTCACTAAGCCAGTTAACGTATGCCTGAATAAATATAAAAATATTAAAAGATATTAAAAATGTTATTGGTACACGGTTAGGCGTATTTTAAAATCAAATCCCAATACACCACTATTCGAGGCGTGTATATTTGTTGTCACGTAAATCGCATAAAAAGCATTCAACGTATTTGATGTCACCACTTACCATTAAAAAGGCGTTCGCCCAAAATATTAGCGTACAAAATCAATAAAAATTTGTATCTCATAGGAGCAAGACGTGGCGACTAAGATTGAAATCACATGCGACTGACATGTTCATGAATATTACCTGTTTTATCATGGTTTTTATAGCGTGTTTCTACTAAATGGCCAAATGCGTGTATTCAGTATTTTGCAAGAGGTGAATTTGAAGGGTCTGAACTTATTTTCTTGTCTTCATCTGTGCTCACTTTCTTCCTTTTGCAGCATTTATTTTAATTCAGCTGTGAATCTTGGCTTGCTTGCAGGGTAACTACCAGTAGACTCTAGATTCTTCCCTTTGTAGGTAAGTAGCTTGTAAGCCTTATATGTCTGCAACGGTAGCACATAAATCTGCAAATGTGATAAATGGCTATAATGCGTAGCTTAATGTTTATGAAAAATAATGATGATGAGCAGCATGCTCAGCAGCGGAGGTCCCCCACTGTCCGTGACTCCTCGTTGCGGGAGTTCGTATGCAACATTTACCGTGCACATTAGCCGAAATTGTCAAATGTCGCTTGTTCGTTGAAGCTTTTATTTATTTTTTTTTTCTGAAGGGGGTGGGGGAGCTTGCCAGCTTACCAACTGCTGCCTTTCAGCTGTCAATTATTCATAAATCGCGCATACGTCTGCGCTCATTACGCATATGCCCCGAGTGTGCACTCCAATTGCTTTAATTTTGCATGATATGCATATACATATATGTCAGTGGGTATCTGTATATCAGATATCATATTAATTTGATTTACACAGCGCCACGTGGCACTTGTCCTTTTCGCCTTTTATATTTGCCTGGGCTTTGGCTCTGCCATTAGCATAATTTTGCATAATTTAAGGTACGCCTGTTCCGAATTCAAGCTTGCGCCTATTTTGTTCTTCAAAAAAACATCCTCTAACTTCCCATAATTTCCGTCAAATGTTACATAAATGCCGTCGCTACTGAATAAGTTACTCACGAAATCGAAAAAGTTTTTTCTGGTTTCTCGGGATTTGTTTGACTTGCTTACACTTATTACTGTTGTGGCTGTTGTTATTACTGCTGCTTCTGCTGGTGTGTGGTAGATAATTCAGTGTAGATTTTCATGTATTTGGTGAGTTTGCACAGTTTTATGTCTTAGATGAATATAAATGGACAAATTTTGAGCGAGACTAGGCAAAGTTTTTGCAATTTAAATACATTATGAATGCCTTCATTTGCTTTTAAATGGAAAATAAATGCAGCACTTTAATTTATGAATCAATTGCAGAAGCAGGAGCCCATCAAACAGTTGCAAATACACAAATATTTTATTTGCCCACAGTCAATACTATTGAAATATTATTCAGTCGATAGAGGGTCTACTATAATTAATTTAAGAATTTCCTTTTAGTTGTTCAATTACATTAATTTGACCATGACTACGCAAACTTCTTGCAATTTATATTGGCTTTTGAATTGCAAAAAAAAAAAAAGAACGAATCACTTTAATTTCGAAATCAATATCAGATCGTGCTCAACAAATAGTTCTTGGGACAATTAAAACTTATTCTTAGTTTATCTAATACAATTAGTACAAGTTTTAGTCAATCTTCAATTATATTTCTACTGTTTGCAAAAACTTTAATACATGAATCCAGCTGGGTAAAGGGTACTCACTCGACAAATAATTGGACAAATCAAACGGGATTATCTATGTATTCTATAGCACATAAAGAATTCGTTCTTTGACGGTGTTTAGAATAAAGATCAAATAAAAACAAACGAACCTGTGGTTGGAATCAGGCCTTGAACGTCTACAAATACTATACGAATATATATACATATGTATGTACATATATATACACACACAGAGATTCATTTAAAAAACAACAAAAAAGGAAAGAAGCCATTAATACATATACAAATACATAAAATAAGTACTTTGCCTTATTTATTTGATGTAACCACCAAATCTGGAGCAATACAATTTTTATTTTTATGTGGCCTTTGCTTTCTAATGCGTCCAGTGTTCAGGGTTATCCTCAGCTGTGCTTGCCGACAAGGCTAAATACACAGCAGCATGAGTAATGACAACTTTATCGTTCATCTGTTTGGCTTGTGTCCATTTGAGCTAGACGTGCGTGGAGGAGGAGACGGGGTTGGGAGTGGCATTTGTCAGCGCTTTTGTTCAATATTGTATTGTTTTTTTCCTGTTCACACGGCCAATATTTGTTCTGTTTGCCTCTTGTCAACGGATATGGATATTTTGTCGCTTTTGATACTCCGCTTGTCTAATAAATTAAAATCTTATGCATATATTTTGTTGGGAAGTAGCGAATAGTAATCAGGACATGTCTTCGCAGTAACTGCTCATGGCTTATGAATATTGTCCCGGGCATTTGGCATCTATTATGCAGGACAGCACTCACAGTTCGACCCAACCATAAACATGAGTCAATGCTGCCATTAACAGTTACAAATGCTTACAGCATGTGGGTCGCCATTTCTAAAGAGATCAGCCTGGCGTGTCTGCTTTTTACAGTCTATTTACTTATCCCTTATCCCAAACATTCTTGTTGAAATATACATCTACATACATAAGAAACCAAATGCATTCATTGTATTATTCAAAAATGCTTAATGCTTATCAAATTTGTAACAAGAATGTCTTATAATATTATAAAGTATTGCAAGCATTTACCAATAAAATGTAACGTAAGGAATATTAGTATACATATCAAATTCTTGCTACGTTCAACTTTTTCTCTTTTAGCAACACACAGTAATCAGGAAATGCATATTTGTAATTATTAAGCTTTTTACCTATGCCAAATGTGAAATTTTCTTTAACACATTTTATTACAATTATTAAGAGTATTAAAATTTAAATTATCACTTATTTTAGTTGAATACTAGCCTTACCGTTTCCTTTGATGAAATCATATGTTCATTATTATATTATTATTATTAATTTTATTATTATTATTATGCTTATTATTATTATTAATTTTATTATTATTATTATGCTTATTATTATTATTATTATTATTATTATTATTATTATTTTTAATATTATTATTATTATTATTATTATTATTATTATTATTATTATTATTATGATTTAATTTGTGAGTCACTGTCTGGAAGCCAGCTTGGATCCTTAGTGAAACAATTTTCAAATTCACATTGTTAAAGCTTTATATTTGTAAAATCAACACTACACAATTCTCGAGAAGAACTTTACCTTTGGGGTTTCCATCACAATTTATAGTCAAAATGTATTAGGAATATTTTGTAAGTATATATTCTTTGAAAAGTCAGAAGACAACAAATAAATTTTTTTTTTAATTTTATCAAGTTAAAAATTTTCTGTGTGAGCTCCATGCAAGCCCATCATGCGATGCCTGATTTCCGGTGCCGGAATAACTGTCAACATAAGGAGTGCCAGCGCCATGCACCACTTGGAATCATTGATCAGCACACCCAATGCAAGTGTCTGGGCGAGGTGAATGCCTCATCGATATTCCTGGAAAACGTACTGGACTTAGCTAATACATTAGCACAGATTATGATTATATGCGGATTGCACGAGTGTAAGGCCAAGTCAACCGTCGACATTATAACGTATGCCTTTCTTCACTATGATCAGGTTTGTTACTGCATCGATACGGTCCCCAAGAAACGACTCCGCAAAGAGGATCTCTTCCACGAGCTGGGCAAGAAGTCCCTGATGAACAAGGTGGAGGCACACCTGGCCTACAACATCATCAAGCGCGGCTTCAAAGCCTTCTACTATGAGCCCAAGCAGGAGCTAACCTACGACGACCAGGGCAGACCCAGCTACAACGATGAGTGCGTCTGGGTACATGCCGCACGCAAGAGTGCCGAGAGTTATGCACGCTTCGACGGCCTCTCATGCAACGAGCAGTTGGCCTACGAGGCGAAAATCAAAATTGCCTACAAGAAGTTCTACGATCGTATGCAGACACGCAAGCGGCAGCCAGAGGGTGATGATTGCAACTGTTGTTTCTGTGCCAAGAAGCGGGGACATCTTGTCTACGCAAAGGAGCCGGTGCCTTGCAGTACCAAGCGCAAGCCGAAGCATGTATGCCCTTACTGCTGCAAGAAGAAGCAGAAGCAGCAGTATACGCATCCCGCCCGCCAGCCCGGCAAGTGCCCCAAGTGCCACAAGTTACG
Organism: Drosophila anomalipes; assembly: GCA_035041615.1. NCBI lineage: Eukaryota > Metazoa > Arthropoda > Insecta > Diptera > Drosophilidae > Drosophila > Drosophila anomalipes. The sequence continues at coordinate 974,662 of JAWNKZ010000158.1, forward strand.
CAAGTTTTGCTGCTGTACCAAGATGGACTTCAATTTGCAATGGGTGAAGAGTATCTGGGATCGCCCCGATTTCAATCAGTATTATAAGAACGAAATTTCCGAGATCGAGCAGCGTCTCATCAAGGGAGCCTGCTGGCTGCCGCCAGAGCCGATTGCCGCGGACTTTGTCGAAGAAGAGGGCGAGGAGGAGAGCGAATATTCGCCCGAAGCCCAATTGGCTCTAGGTGGCAGGAGCGTAGGAAAACCACCCAAAGATGACGAAAAAGAAGAGGAAGCGGCGGCACCCTCGATTGGTACCGAAAATATTGCTGAATCTGCGGCCGAAGCGAAGGAAGGGGAGGAATAAATTTTCAGTTCTTAATAATTGAATATTTTAGGCAAATATCAAAATTAGATAAACTTATAAATATAATTCAAAACGTCTAAATGCAGTTGTTCACTCATAAAATGGGCGTCAAAGAAATTGTTCAGTAAAAAAATGGAAAATGTGAGCAGGTCAAGTCTATCCAATTTGCTTACACTATATAATTAGTGGTGTAATGGTTTTCTGATCAGGATCAACTGCCAACTCGATCTGGATATGTCCGCCTGTATGAGCATGCAGATCTCTGAGACTATAAGAGCTAGAGATTTCAAATTTGGAATATAGGTTCTCGTATACCAGGCGCAGATGAAGTTTGCTTTATTTTATCGATAACTGCCCCTGTTTCCCTCTCTTCAGCACTCTTCAGTGCCTGAGCTTGCTATAAGAAATGAGTGCACTTGCAGACCTGCTCACATTTGGGCGCTAAACTTATTATAGGGAAATTTGCCAATAGTTTTAGAATATATTTAACAGCTGGGTTCAGGATAAATCGTAGTTGAGCTCACTCTGCTACAGCACTCTTACTTGTTTTTTATTAATAACAGTAAGGAATCGTTTAATTTGTATGCACGAGTTTGTTGCAAGCACTAAGCAGACAAGTCTGCATTTGTGGTGCAAGACAAAGATTTCAGTCTTAAAAGCATGCGCTGCCATTGATTGCTTTCAGTTACTGTGCTAAACAGTAAAAATGGGAGTAATTCCACGCTTGCTTTCATTTGAGTGTGTTTAATTTTTTTGTTTTGTGTTGAGTCGAAAAAGGCCGAGAGACCATTCACGTATATTTTAAATTTATTTAAATAGAAAAGCTTCTTAAAGTAGCAACTACTTATATAATCAGATATTATGTAGGCTGGTAGCAATTTTATTACCTAATTAAGTGAAATAAGTTAAATAACTCCCCAAAAATGTTGTACAGATAGTGTTACATTTAAAATTGCGTCTAGGAGAAGGCACCTCTTCCACTTAAAGACTTCTTTCATCTTATATCTTTTAAAATAAGTTCCCCCAAGAATATTATGTAACTAGAGGTACACTTAAAATGGCATTTTCTAGGAAACGGCAACTTATCTGGCTAATAAGCAAAACACAGTCACTTGCAGCTTGCTCTTGAAGGTTCCCTTGAAAAGCATGCAACTGTAATACCAAACCCATTTGTTGCCACATATGTATGTGTGTATGAATGTAAGTAGTGCGGTTATTATGGCATAATACGTGCGGGTCTGTTCAACTATGTGCGTTTCGCTCTTAGACTTCATCACAACCGCAAAGTGCAACTCGAGTGCCTTCAACACTTATTCTTGCCTCGTACACACAACAATTCCCCTGTGACCTTGCGCTGAGCACCAGAACCTACTGCATTTGCATCTATCCGTTGCACTCATTTAACTCGAGAACGCATTTCAAATCCACAACACTCCTGTCCTAGCCCTAGAATAATTCAGCAGTGAATGTGGTTCGTGTTGAGCGCAGTGCTACATGTGAACAAATAATTTATGCATAATTTGTGCAAAAGTAAACTGATAGGCATAAGAAGGCTTATCAGGCTATAAGAACATTATCTATATCACCATGAAAGTGGTTGCGAAATTATTCAAATAGGAATTTGGAAAGCCAGGGGCTATATTATCAAGAATATTTGTTTTCCACTTATGTTGCCTTAAAGTGAATAATAAGATATTAAAAAGTGTACTGCTCTCGATGCCAATAATGTCAAAGTCTATATAAGTTTGAGCATTAACGCTCAGAAATATTGTTAAAAGTAAGTAAAGCCCCGCAAAAAATACAATTAGCCCAGCAAATTTAGAAAGTATTTAATAATAAGTTGCAAAAATCCATAGATAGATTCAAACCGATCTGAATGGGTTTTTTTCTGACTTTCAGCAATAAATGATGAACCATTTAACATTTTCATACCTCCATATGTAATATTATCTTTGAATTTGTTTTCTTTTAAATTTTAATTTCCTTATTAACTTTTAATTGTATATCATCTTATTTATTAGTTTATTAAACAATTTTTGGTCTAATTGGGTCTTTTTCTAGGTTTCCACAATTGGAATATTTTATATTTAGTATCCCAAATTTATTATATATCCTTTATTGATTTTTTATCTTTTATTTTTAATATTCGTATGCATAAGTCTTAAAGCTTTGCAAACCAATTCACAGGGTACATCCTAGTCGAGCACTTGCGACTGCTCCAATTCGTTTTCTTTTTCTCAAACTTGTGCTACTCGCTTGGGTTGTGGCCTTAAAAGTTTGCCTTGTTTATTTGACTTAGTGGCTCTAGTTGCTGCTGGCCGAGAATGGGTGATTAGAAAGGCAGCTAAAAGTGATATGCACAAATGTTCAATGTTAGTCAAGGCTACTGCCACAAAAGTTTTGATTTCAGTGTAGCCTACCAAACCAATTGAGTGTCCTTGCACTATAAAAAACACCTGTCGACTGGTAGGCAACCACAATGGCTGCCAATTTAAATTGACTTTGCGGTTGAGTCTCTATTATCCCGTGCGAATCAGGGTTTGCACAAAGCAAGGGTGCTAATTGATTTCTGTTATGTTATGTCAAAGCCACAAAAGCCGTGGAATAGAATTTGAATTTTGAAATCTGAACGAGAGAATTGTGGGAAATTCATTTAACAAATTGTCTCTCAAAAGTTCAGTATTGTTATAATTACAATTGGTCGGCATAGCAATATTTATTGCCGGCTTACAATGCGAACGGATAATTAAAATGTGTAATAATTGCTGAATTAAATAATAACATAAATTTGCGAAATGAAAGCCGAAGGATTGTGTTAGTTGCATTTTATTATATAGTCTGAAAATATAGTTTAAATTAAAATTAAATTTGTTGTATATATTTATTTATATATATATATATATATTTAATATCATACCAAACCTGAATGTGTATGTGGATAAACTAATTAACTTTGAAAACGTTTAAGACTAGTTAGTGGATATCCTCAGGTACCCTTTCAAATGTATAACTTGCAAAATTGTTATCCTTAAGCTGCAGAAACTTAATTAAGGTAAAAGTTTGACAAAGTGAGATATAAGTTAATTTAAGTTAATACCAAGAAAATCAAAAGTAGTATTTCACACATATAAATTGCACTTCAAGTGCATTGAATGTTTACCAACTAAATATTTCATGTCTGAAAGCCTAAAGTTATATGGCTTATATACGTGTTATTTTAGCAACGAACACAAGCTATTCATATGAATCCAGTCACAGCTGAATACGGAAAATCTATGGGTTACACAACCACAGCACCCAAATGATTGCACATGATGGCGTTTCAACACCACCAGATACATATTGATTTGCTTTTAATGCCCGCAGTCAAATTGGATATTCAAAGCCAGAAGCAGTCCACAAAAAGCGCTCAAGATGCCCGTTCGTCTTGGCCAAGTGCACAGAAACTCACAAGTGGATTTCGAGTGAATGAAAATGCAAATACTCTCAGCCAATGAGCATCTACATTTCTAGTCAGAAGCAATGTATCTTTTAGCTAACACGTCTTTGACAGAACATGACTGGCCGCCATGCATTTTTTATTTTATATATAAATTTATATATATATATATGTATATATGTATATATGTATATATGTATATATGTATATATGTATATATGTATATATGTATATATGTATATATGTATATATGTATATATGTATATATGTATATATGTATATATGTATATATGTATATATGTATATATGTATATATGTATATATGTATATATGTATATATGTATATATGTATATATGTATATATGTATATATGTATATATGTATATATGTATATATGTATATATGTATATATGTATATATGTATATATGTATATATGTATATATGTATATATGTATATATGTATATATGTATATATGTATATATGTATATATGTATATATGTATATATGTATATATGTATATATGTATATATGTATATATGTATATATGTATATATGTATATATGTATATATGTATATATGTATATATGTATATATGTATATATGTATATATGTATATATGTATATATGTATATATGTATATATGTATATATGTATATATGTATATATGTATATATGTATATATGTATATATGTATATATGTATATATGTATATATATATATATATATATATAGCTGCTGTCACTCGAAAACTATTTCCTACAAATGCCTGAAAATATGCAAACATTTAAATGTGGCTGCCATGCAACACAAAAACAGGCTTTATTGTCAGCATCTAGTGAGTTTATTTAAATAAAAATGGCATTTATTTTAACCTAGCCAAGCATGAATAAAATGGCATAAGTTTATAGTCAAGTAGCAACTATAAATAAGATGGCCTACACAAAAATCTCTGCTTCTGCCAATGTATTTTCAGCACGTCCGCTCGTTGGCTGGATAACTAGATACGAGGCTAAGATTTTCTAAATCTAATAGCTGGATTCCAATATGCCCACTGTGCATTTCTTACATCCCCATTTCTTACACTTCGCGATTCCATTATGACTCTGTTGTCGTTAATGTGTGATTGGCAAACTTGCAACTTGATTTAACAGCTGATTAGGCTATTTATATTATTTGTCCTTGGAAAATGAATAACAAAACCCTTAATTAAAATATGAGACAGGCGATAACCAAATTTTAAGCAACTGCTAACAAAAAAATAAATAAAGGAAAAAACTTAATAATTCAAAAAAATTTCATTTAAATTTTAATTGTATTTTTAAACAGATTGAATTGCACACTCATTAATATTACATTTATCATAAACGAAATAAGCTAATTAAAATGTATTGTTTCCAACTATAAAAACTTGGCTGCAAATAGAAATTATTTCCATTGTAAAAGATATGTACAATGTAAACTTTTCACTGTTCTAACTAACGAAAATAGGGTAGCCTTTTAGGTTCCTTTTTACAACAAACACGAATTTATATTTGATGACTTCTCACTCGACTGTTAGATGCCAGTTGCGATTACTCGGCAACGTCTGAGTGGCTTTGGCCTAATGAACAAGTAATATTTTATCATAGCTTACTTTGTATCCGCCACGTGATAACGTATGAGTAATGCATAAAAGTCATCGAGGTGGGCTCGGGGCCCACCAGTCAAATTTACATATACAAATAGGTATAGGTAATAGGTATAGGTATAGGTATACATATTCAATAAGTTTAGCGTGTTCTTCGTTTTTCTATTTGTGCGCTCGATGCACAACTTTTAGAGCAGTCGTTTGCACTGTAAGAACAAGCACATTGTGAATACAATGTGGGAGAATGTGGAAGGATGGCAGGGCAAAGAAAGCAGAAACAAGAAATGCCAAGCGGAAAAAATACTTTCACTCCCAGTCGCGGTTGGTTGCCCGTAAAATTGACAAGCCGTAAAAAATATATGTATAAAGTGCTCGTAGCTATTTGCTATTAAATGCATGGACGGGTGGATGGATGTTTGTAGCGCAAAACCTTTGCTCTTTGATAACCCACAGACCAACGTCAAATAATATTACGCCATAAAAAACGGCGCACTGTGCAAACTAAATTGGTAAAATATATTTTAGTCATTTGCCTAGTTATAGCTCACTGCCCTCGCCTATACTATATAAGTCGCAGACTCATTACTAACCCCTATACGAGCCATTAAGATATGCATAATGTGAATGCTTAAATAGGGAAACGACGTCAGACCGAGGCTGGCTAACTAGCTGCGTCTACGCATTTATATATATCTCGTGTGTAATACGCTTTAAATACGCTTGGATTAAAGTTGCGCGAATAATCGATTACATTGACCTTTACCTTCGACCCAGTTCCTTGTTGTTTATTGATCCGGCTATTGTCATATGATCATGCATATTGTCTACAACACTAACAAAGTAAACGTAATCCCAACACTCATCTAAATCCAGGAGAATTCGTTCTCGAAAGTATCTCATCAGTAAAATCGTGATATTTCATTAACAAAACATGAAAGTTTTATTTTAAAATTCGCTCAACTTCATTTGGCTGCTGTGATTTGCAAGCTTGTCGTAAATTTGCTAAGCAATTGAACTAAAATAAAACATAAGCCTTAAACTGTCAAATTAATAATATATAAGCCGAAAGAAATTAAGATTTGACTTCATCATACCCTCGAGAATCACTTTATTCACGAGTTGAAATTGAATAGACAAGCTTATCCATTTAATCATCATTTTATTTTAAATATTGAGAAACCAAATAATTTAATATTTATATATGTAGATGCACATATAAAGTTGAGGTGGACGAATGAAATCTTTTCTATACCCTAAACTCATTTAAAATGGATAAAAACGGTTAAAGAAGTTATGCAAAAGTATGTCACAAGCAAAACAAAGCATCTCGGATAATTAAGTATATACATTCTTGAATAACAATAACAGCCAAGTTGAATTAGCCTTGCCCGCTTGTATTTATCATTTATTTATAATTTGCTACAATTTCTTAAATACTATAAAAGGAAAACTTAAAGCTTTGCATTTGCCAGATGCAGATCAAGTTTATTTCATTTCATCAATATCTGCTTCAATTTACAGAATATCGATACAAATCGATTACCGATAGCATTAAATAGCAAATTACACGGTAGGAAACATATCCATTTTATGTAAGCACATATATCAAAACATTTGATTTGAATATCCAAGACGTGCATATAAAGATGAAATATAAAATCGCCCTGAAAACTAGTAACATTTTCTATATTTCAGAAATAATTTCTAAATACATATATGAATAACAATTTCCAAAAATTAAAATGACCTATATTCTATTTTTCAGATTTTTTTTTAATAATAGAAAATATATCTAAGAATTATCGCGCAGAATGCTGATTTTTTACACTTCACGTAAATTTTTTTCTGCGTATAAGGCTTTCAATTCGCAAAGACTTCTTACTTACTTTGATCTACGCGATTCTCATATGAATGCGATGCGAAATTAATCGGTGCATCATTAATTCTATGGTTGACACCCATACGACCACTGTCAACTGTCTGTCACTGTTGACAATCATTTAGAAAAGAGGGTCAAATATATGCATGTATGTATATGATTGACGAGCGCTGGAAAGATTTTGGCGCTTATGCGTCGTATGCGTGATGAAATAACCGTGTGGGTCTAGGGTAAGCTAATTTGCATACGCACATATAATAATTCATAGATTTGCATATCAATGACCAGTTTGCACAAAGTTGGCGAGAGGGCCACAAATCACTGCTGTGCTCGTCTAATTAAAATGTCAACATAATTAAATTTATCGCTCTAGTAGGATACTTTGTATTGTGTTATAACTTGACCAACTCGTCGGTATACCAATTTTATGGTATTGTCAAATTGCTTACAAATGACTTTGGTATTGCGCTCCTCTGACAATGTACATGAAATGTATCGTTATTATTTATGTCGGGCTGGAGGCACACAAATTGCACAACCCAACCGATACGCCTACAAAGTTTTTCGTTCTGCTGTTTACCAATAACAATAAATTTGTATTTAGTAAACTTTGGCTATGAGTGGAAATGGTTCAGGGCTTATTAAACGAATATTACTAAAACTGAATATCTGGCCTGACTGGTATGGTGTTGCAAAGCATGTCGCTTTGAGTTTGCCATAATTTCATTTCATGTGCAGTGCCGATTGGGAATTAATAATTGCCTGTTCTTAGCCATTTTCTTTGAACTCTACATTGCCATTTGTATTTTGAAAAATTAAATGATTTAATAACCAAGTTACTGAATAACTTAAAACTAATTTACTTTATAATTTGATTGGATTTCAATTGCATTTTATGTTTAGCTGGCCTATTTTGATTCAATTAAACTTAAACATCTTGAATTGTGAATAATCTACGTGAACTGAAATGATTCAAGCAATTAAATAAAACAAAAAGCAAGATATGCATACAAATATGTATATATATATATATATATATATATATATATAATTCGAGAGAAGCAATTTTTTTACATTTTCCCTTATCCCGTTAAAAATGCATAAAAAGTGTATAATGATGTTGTGCCAAAGTATGCAACACTATATACGCCCTTTCATTCATTTCATAGATCCAGCATACCCTTATACGTAAGCGTAATTAACCTTCAGACGACCGGGTATATTTATTTTAAGCAATTAAAGCTGTGAAATGACATCCAGTCGCTAATAACTTATCCTCTTTTGTACACACATCGATAACTAAATGCTTTCATGTCGCCTAATTTCGTTAGCTATTTGTGGCTGCTCTCCTTACATATAAATATGTATTTTCTTATTGTGTAATTCAATTAGTTAAATACGCTCTATGCGAACCAGGCTTTTATTGCGTTCTGTGGACAATGTTGAACAAGAATTGTTTTTGATTCTGTAGCTTTAAGATTGTAATTCAATTGAAATCAGCCGTGTGTATGGGTGTGCTTGTATGAGTGTGTGTGTGTGTTTTTTGCCACTCGAGTGCACTCGGCAAACCAGAGTGGCAACAAATGGAAAACAAAACGGAGTATACTCGCGGCGTTTGCTGGAGCGTGCCACACATGCAAATATGAAATACAAACGCGCCCTGCCACTGCCGGGGGCAATTTTGGCTTACAACATTTCGTGCTGCCATTCAAGTTGGTTGCCCATTTACGTGATCATTTGTGCAGCGCAGTTGCAGTTGCATGTTGCACAGAATACTGCTGGCAAATGCCAAAAAGCACCAAAACCAAAATCATGATTACGCGCACATTATACCAAGTATTTTACACTGGGACGTAAGTGAAGCTGCAATTTCATGCCAGCCTCAAGTAATAATCGTCTAGATTATTACTTTCCATTGCGGTCTCTCGTGCCCGTGCCAAGCTCCTAATTGTATTAAAATCTTTCGGGACGGGTGAAAATTTCTCTTGTGTCAGCTGCTTGCGCTAATGTTTCGAAATTAATTTATTTTTTTAACTAGTTCTTGGACCACTGCATTGTTGGCCAAGTTTTTCGCCGCGTGCCTCATTAAATATAAATAAGCGAAACCGTAAGCGGAACTCGTGCAGCAAAACTTTTAATGGCTTTCTCATAGGTGAGAGACGTGAAAGACGAGGTCGTCATTAGAGTACCATTCAGATCGGTGTCAGGTGAATTCATTTATCTTTAGTATGTAATTTGAATCGTGCTAAGCAGAGTTAGCCTCAGACTGTTTATTATTTTTTCCTTAGTCGGTGCGATTGACTACCACTCGAGCATTTAGTCTGCTCATTATAAAAAGTACAAAAAACGAATTGACTCCGTTCAGTAGCAATTGCTTCTCTTTGAGTGGCTTTACTAGGATTTCAATCCCCGTTGGCTTCGTACTTCAGCAGGGTTTCAGTTAAGCCACTGCTAATCGTGGTCATTAATTTTAAATGCAATTTAATAACCTTTTCGTATTGTGTTTTCAATCAAGCACTGACTAGTTGCTGACACATGGCATACCCACATATATATTTTATGCAGTAACCAATTAAAATGAAAAGTAGACACAAAAAAAGAGTTGAAATTCTACGTTTTTGTTGCAACCTAGCTTGGATCAGCTGGACAATTGTTTACTGCCAACGCTCCGGGTCACAAAATTATGACCAAAGCTGCGTTCGTTACCGTCAACGGTGTCCATAAAGCCGGTCAAAGCCAAATACCAGAAGCACAAAAAGAACCGATAATGAATGGGTAACATGCTGAATGATGGTCACCGTCGAAGAAAACAGAAGAATGGGACATGCAAAAGAAACGCTACGGAAAATGTGACGAAAGAAAAGTCCTTTTATTGTCAGCGGAAAGCCACAAAACTGTCCAAAAAGCTTAAGCGTTTCATTTTGTTTGTTGGCTCAACGGTAACACAATAAACCAATCACTTCAAGTTCCCCGCAAATCAAATAAGCTTTAAGTAAAAGAGCAACAAATAGAAAAAAACATTTGCTATTTACTTAATTAAATGAGTTGAGCTATGAAGTTTATTCAAAATACACACTTAGTATTTATATATATGGTATTTGATAAAGTAAATATGTGTAGTACAAACCCACAAGCCGTCTTTTCAAATTGAAGCTATTCACTATTGGCCCACTACTTAGGTTATTTGGAAAAAGGATTTAATTGGTAAACATTGTTAAGAATATTTATAGACATAAATGCATATGTATTTAATCAATTGTCTTTTTTTAATGTAACGATTAACTGTATAATATGTTATTGATTATCATTGAAGCTCAATTTCCCATGAATAATTAATTTATACGAAGAAATTATAGTCATTAACATATAAAATTATGGAATGGCACATGATATGATTACATATGATTATTCGGTAACATTTCCCAATCATTATTCCCGTGCTGACCAGAATGCTTAACAGCTGCCCCTTTTCACCTGACAGTTTTATTATAGCTTATACTTTCCTTTGAAAGTGAATGCTGGGTTTCTCTTCAACAACCACTTTTGACTGACTCGTGATTTACTGAATTCGGCAGAATAACGTTTTTGCAACCGCAGCTGCTGTCATAATGTAAAATTTATATTATGACCTTTGATTTGGCATTGAAAAGAATTTTAATTGGATTTTTGCATGAGCCCGTGTTATTTAAAGCTTTAACAATTAAAATGCATTAATATTCATATGTATGTACATATGAAAGGAACCTGGAATAATTAAAATTAACTAATGGTAGTACTAATTTAAGTATAAAAAGAATTAATTGCCATATAAAAAAATTTTGGAAATTTCAACATAAAAATGAGAAAGTTACTAACGAATGAGGACCAAAAGCTCGGCTAGTTATATAATTTCATTCTGAGTTTTGGGCTTTTTTAAGCAAGCACAAAATGGTTGCGCTTTTCGACGGCCAAGAACAAAGCTAATTTAAACACCTCTAATGTAATTGACTCGAAAGTAATCCACTTAAAGATACCATTGAAAATTGGTCGCTTCTGCTTTACTTTTACATCTTTGAATATATTTTATTATTAATGATTACGATAAACCGGTTTACTTAAGATGGTGTTAAAGAATTATTTTATCCGTATATATCTATATATCTTTATCTATTCCCTGAGATTGAATACTGTCATAAAAGATAAAAATCACGGTGAAAACAAGAACATTTTCAACATCTAGAAATATTTTTTAATATAAGAAATTAAATTAAATTTAAATTAAATTTTGAAAGTCTTTATTCTTTCTTTCAGAAATGGTTATATTGAATTTCTAATACATGAATAAATTAATAAATATATAAAAATAAATATAAAATGTAAAAACTCGAATTTACTTCAATCAATTTAGATAGCTTAAATTTTGTGAAACCCTTTGTACTTTAGATCATCGTAATAATTTAAAACACATGCTTAAAGAGAATACTTACCGCTACGTTTTTGTATCGGATTTGCCATGTGTCCGTACAAGCGGCTCAAATCAATGGCATTGGCCATTGCGTGGAGCAACAGCAGCGAAATGATAAATGTTGGCCAGATCATCGTCTTTGGCATGGAAGAGGACATCCTGGTGCTGTATGCCTATTTTGCTGCTCCTAATTTAGCTTAGTTCCTTCTGCTGTACGCGTGGCGAAATTGAAGCACTCGCGTCACTTTCTCACTATGTATCTGCAACTGAGTCCAATAGTTTCAATAGATGTGGGTTAAACTTTCACACACGCACGATTGGCGTCTTAGACAATTGTTTGACAAAGTTTTCTAGCTAGCTTACGTTTTTTGAGCTAAAGGAGGGGAGGGGCCCAGCTCCAGCGACTTGGTATGGTTCGTGTCACCGTTGTCACTTGGTGGTTTATTTTTGCGTCTGGGTTCTGATTGAATTATTGTTTCCACTTCTGCTGCGGATAGCTCATTCCGCTGTTCTATGTTGACTATATGCTAGGCTAATCGTGTTCTAATGGAGTTATACGCACCAGAAATTAGCTCTACTCTTAACTTACGTTCGTTACGTTAATTCGATATTTGAGTTTACCGCTATACATGTAAGTATTTAATTTGTGCAGTTACAGCGAGCTATAAACCGTTGGGTTTAGTTTACGTTTTCGTTTCTTTTCTAAAATATTTCGGTATCGGTTTCGTTTTCGTTTTCGCTTAAACTTAAAATCCAAAAAAGAATTTGCAGGCAAACGAATATTATGTTTTAGTCGACTTTTTACATTTTTCTACACTGCAACGAGAAGAACAAATCAAAACAATCACGTTAATGAAAGTATTCACTTGGGCATACACATATTGTTGGTTCTTAATTGGGATTGTGTTTCTGGTAGCCACATGTATTTCCAAGCTTAAATGCTGTCGTCTAATAAGCTTACACATCCCGAATATAGTTATTTAATATATTAGTTTAAAAAGCTCTATACACTTGAAGTGCGCTCGTTTCTTATGGCAGATACAGGTCATGAAGGGTACAACAAACTAAGGCAGCGCAGTTGATCAATAATTAGTGAAACTATATTTTAAATCAAGTGGAAGGCTCTGCTTATAATATCGATAAAACGCAACCAATATACGTGTGATATACGCGTGTTAGGTACACGAGAATTTAAATGTCAAAATTGAAGTCAATAGCTCATACAGTCTATGAGATCCGCATGTTCACACAGACGGACAGACGGATATGGCTATATCGGCACAGCTGTTGATGCTGATAATTTATCATTGGGTTGGTGCTGCTTCCTTTGCACAAAACCGTTCTTACCCCTTCTTAAGATCGGGATATAATAATAGACAATTATAAGTATAAATGTGGAATGTTAATGAAATGAATAAATTGACTAGCAGTAAACTGGAAACTTAAATGATCACCATAATTATTATACTCAGGGGAAAAATCACAAAAGTAACGAAGAAGACTGAGGTGAAGCAACCACTTAAAGTCTTCCCAATGATAATTAGGGTCAATAAACAGAAAATTAACAAACACAGACTTAATTAAAGCATTTGGATCTTCGCACCAAATTTTCACATCACACGCAAGAGCATACATACCTCTAATTACACTAACACAAATAATATATACATATGTACTAATATATATAATCGCCAAGACACAAAATGAAACAACAAATTATATGGCAGAGCCATCTAATCAGCTTAACGAACTTTAACAATTTTTCGGTGGCTACGAAAAGTTGAACAACCCTTTTTCTCGCCTTTAAGCACACACACCAAAAATACACACATAAGCACACAAAAAGACACATATTCACATATATATATGTATATATAAAAACTCTCGCAATCCTTGAGTGCCTTTTAATGAGTCTCCGGAGCACCCAAAAAACACATACGCAGCAGAGTCATTTGGAAATGGTGTGAAAGTAGAAAGCTAGTAATAAAATGGCGCTCGTACCCGCACCTTTAATTATAGCCAAGTTAAACCCTTTTTTTACGTTGCCTAAGAGCCAACTTTAAACAAAAGTCAAATTTGAAGCAGAACAAACTTTTAGCATACTTTCTGCGGCAATCAAAAATCTATCTACACTTTTGCTCACTTCGTTTAAGCAAGAAGACAAACTTTTTCTAAAACTTTTTCTTGCACAGTTTGTCAAAACAAAATATAAAAAAAATTCACCAACAAGAAGTAAATGACAGCATTTTAATTAGTCTGTGCTTCCCTCTTTGAATTGGCACTTGCTCTTTTTTGTATACATTTTTTGGGGGTGCGTTGACAATTCTATTGAGTTTTGCTCAAAGAGCGACAAATCTAATCCCTTGGGTTACCCTTAGTCGGCGTTTCGTTAATATTGTTCGTCTAGTCAGGGCAAAGTGAATACCCATGTTTTCTAATTAAAGTTGACGAATCATAAAGCGTCTAACAGCATTTTTATGGCAAATTTGAGTATGTCCCAGAGAATTTGTTTTGCAGTATCAACACAGCAAATAAAATCGTAGATGCTGTTTATTTATTGTTTAAATTAACTAGTATCTAACAAAAATGGGAGCTGAGAGGCTGAGGCATCTATAATCTGAAATGACTGAAATGTTACTTTCATTAAAAATATCAAATTTTAAGCCGTAAATCCACTGGAGCATATATGCGTAGGAAGACCACTGTTAAACTCCTGACAATTCCCAAGCATACATCAGCCACATCCAGATTAAGTCAGAGTTCTTTAATAAACTCAAATAAAAGTTGTGTGCAAACGATTCAATAAGAAAGAATTCCATGTTGAGTAACTGAAATGTGGCTCATGCCACATTCAACACTAGGGGAAACACAATTTGCGACCAAATTATATTCACCAGAGGCCTAAGAAGCGAAATATTTTAAGACGCGTTTGTCCCGCTGATAAAAGCGAGGCCACATTGCCAAATAGTAAGATAGGCCACAGGGGCATAGAATTGCACAGAAACAGAAGCAGGCGGGCCATAAAGTAGGAAAGTAAGTGACTTATTTTTGAGGTGGTAAAAATGCTGCCAAGTAAAGTGACACAAATTGTTTTAATAAGTGGTGTGAGATGTACTTGACCATAAGTTGTGACTGAGTTCACTAAAAGTCAAATGGATAAAGCTGGTAAAAATTAACAACAATTTTATTTATTTATTTTTTGTCAACTAAAGTCAGTCGACACATATTACTTTTGTGAAGAAGTAAAAAATATTAAACATAAATTTAAAAAAAAGAAATATTTTTAAAATATTTAAATTTTCTGTGGTTTTATAAATGCAAAATGATCCAACATTTGTGACATGAATTGGAAACAGACCAGAAAAAAAAACCAATCAAACCAATGTGCGAAAAATGTTGGCACTAATTTGGAAGTGACAAAAAAATAAATGTAGTAACCTGACTCCCATTGGAAATAAAAAATCATGAAAATCAAAAAGCAAATAAAACAATAAAGTGTACATTTTTGTATGTTTATATGTGCTGATCAGAAATTGTAGATACGGTCAAACTTAAAGCAATGCCACAGGAAGCGAAAGCAAGGTATATGTTTTTGGGGCCTTTTATGCAGCTTTAAGGTTGAAAAATGTAAAAAATAGCTGCAGAGGCAGCTGTAAAAATCACAAAGAAGCATTAATTTGCATAATATGTAAGTAAAATATATCCAATCGACAAAGACACCGACTGCCCGATACTAAAAAAAAAAACAACAACAAGTACAGAAAATTTGAGCTTGATATTCGCAGCATTTTTCCAGTCTTTTTCATATATATTTTTTTTATGGCGCTTGTGGCGTGTTTTTTGGGGTGTGCTGTTCCGTTTTCTTAATGCATAATTTAACAGGTGCCGTCAGTGGTGGGAGGGGGGGCGCTTCAAATGAGAAGAGGCATAGCAACAAAAAACGTGCACAAAAGCAGGCAACAATCAACAACTCTGCGTGTTATTATTCAAAGCACAAAAAACACACACACACACATGAGTAAAGTGGGGACTAACGAGGCTAGAAGTGAGGCTGAGACTAACTCTGCTGGGGTAAATAATGTGTACAACGGCTGTTCTTGAATTCAATTCTTCGACACACACACTCACACACTCAGACATGAAAAGGCACATAAGCGTGGAAATTTAATATTTTTGTTGTCAACTTTTGTCACTTGATTTGTCTTTAACAAACTCACTACGAAGAAGATTCCAAATTTATGCGCTTTACTGTATCACACACACATACATTCGCACAGATACACACACGCACGCAAAAGCACACATCTACAAAAAATGAATGCGAGTTGAAAAACACACGGCTTTTTTATTTATGTTTTTAATTTTTATAATCTAGTTTTTCTTTTATGCATTTCTGTTTGCAGAACTATTTATATGTGTATATGTAATATATGTGTATGTGTGTGGGATTAAAACTTGGTTACAGTACGTTTGAGTACGAGCCAAAAAACTCGAACAACTATTTACAACTCCGCTTGAGTGTAAGTTTCAAACTCGACTGAAGCGTTGAGCGCATTGCCTGCGTCTTTTATGAGCTGCATTCCACTCAAAAGGACACCGAGCCTCGAGTGTATCTCAATCGCCTACGCGAGTCCTCAACCCTGAGTGAAATGCGAGCGCAATTCGCGAAGCATGCGGTCTGCTCTTTGACTCACTGCTGCTACTGCTCTCTGAAGTGAAGTGATGAAGTGCAAAGGTGATGCGAGAGAGTTCGCATGAGCCACGCACATTACAACAAGTTGTTACACTGGCGAAAGTTTGAATTGATGTTCGCGGCAACTTTGAAGAACAACACTGAAAACTACTATTTGCAAATATTCACTTTGGCTAAACTTTTCTTCATTTCGCAAAATCTACCAACATATTATATTTTATTTATCTATTTTATACAATTTTATATTGACATTCATACTAGTCAATTGCTACATTAGATTATTTTAATTACTTTGCTTATCGGGTTGCCCACATTTTTTCCAATTGCCTTGTTAACAAGAAAGTTAAATGGCCGAAATAGTAATATATAATCTTCAGATGAAAAATAAAACAATAAAAACTACCATTTCAAAATTTTCAGTTTGGCTCAAGTTTTCTTCAATTCGCCAAGTCGAACAACACATTTGATTTTCATTAGCTTTTTGAACAATTCACATTTTGACATTATATTTAAAATACTTTGCTTGTTGTTACACTTCCCAAAGAGGTTTACATATTTCAAATAGAAACGAAAATGAAATGAAAATAAATTGGTTGCCGAAGTTATATTTATATTGCCTATTATACAAAAGGTATTCAATTAGATTTAAGCGAAGAGTAAAATTAAATAGGCCCAAATAGTAATAATATATTATTCATTTCAAAACTACAAGTTCTCAATTGTCAGCTTTATGCTATTTAAGTCTGATTATGATTAGTTTTCGCCCATGCGATTAGTCCATAATAAAAAAAAGGGAGAACGACTATCTTAAGTACTCCGAATATTACATAAACTTGCATAGCGGAGTCAAAATTTTACTGCAATTTTAAAAATCCCAACCGACGCAGATACACAGTCAGAAATTTAATCGCCCTGAAGTTTGAAATTCGCTATACTTTTTGGTAATACTTAAGCGTAACTAACTTTATTATTCAGAAAATGTATTTCTAAATCGAATGTTGTATCTTTCTGAAACACACGGTTTTTCTTTTCCCAATTGCAGGTAAAATTGTTCTAAAATTGAGAAAAATTAAGGGGCTTGCATCTATACCTTTTCGAAATATTTTCTATTTTTAAGAAATATATTTGTGAAAAATAGAAAGAAAAAACTTTGAAGTTTTAAGAAATTGTTTCGCATATTTAGAAATTATTTCCAAGCATTACACAAATTTTCTGGTTTTCAGGAGGATTTGCGTTTCATTTCTTCTAACTGCAGTGGGTCGATTTTGATGTTGAGCATAATAACAAGCGTAACTTGAGATTTCAGTTAGTGTAACATGATAAAGGTTTTTTATACAAGAACATATTTACATATTGACATATATAGTGCCTGCAGCAAACATATACTAAGAGAATAGTTTACATATAAAGAGATGGTGAGAACGGACATGGCTATATCTACTCGGCTAGTGATGCTGGTCACGAATATACACTCAGCGAAATTCGATTAAAGGCCCTCGTGTTTATGATGGTAAAAAAAACTAACAGGATCTGGTTTACGCAGCTTAAAGCAGTTAGTTTTTTCCAAAAATTTTGCATATTTGTGTTTTTGGGTGCGAAATTCGATTAAAGGGAGTTAGTCTCGAGTCTTATTATATGGAATTTCTTTGGATGGGATATTTTACAGGTAGAAAGTAGCATACAACAATTTGTAATGGGAAGGGAAAAAACACGCTAGCCTGAGGAGATAGCTAAGATCGTTGCTTAGAACACTGGAATGAACAATAGAAAAAATATTAATTAAATTAAGTCGATCGGTATCAACAATTAAAGATATGTTAGAATTAAAAATACAACAAACAATGCTAAAAATAAACAGTAAAAAATTATCACATACGCAAAAATCTGCAATCCAGTAAGACTGGACTAGATAAAAATGCTACGGTATCTAAAATTCTATTTGGTTTAAGGTTACAAGTATCGAAACATCGTGTTCAACAAATTTGGTCAGGTAATGATCAATTGATTTGGAGGAAAATAGAATCAAAGTCAGTATTAACGAAGGCACACCAAGTAATCAGATTCAATTTTGCAAAAGTCCATTTATCCTGGGCCCAAGAATGGCAAAATGTGGTATTTTGTGAAGAAATAAGATTTAATTTCGATGGTCCAAATGGATTAAATTATTACTGGCACGATTTAAATCTTAACCTCACATTTTGTATAGAAATTCGAATGCAACATTTTCTGTTAATGTTACCAATTTAATTTCTTTTTTATTTAGCGCAACAGAACAAAAATGTTAAAAATGTTATTTTCATTTTTATAAGTACAAAAATAATTGTCTTTGATCGAGGGTCGCAAAGTGTATATGCAATTAGTCTTGTCGAATCAAGCACGACTTTTCATTCCGAAAAGGTGTCTTGCAATAAGTTGTGTGACAAAAATACAATACCCTCCTAAAGAGTATCTCTGTTAGAAATACCTTTGAGGAACCGATGAGCATATCAATTACCATTGGAACATAAGTGGAGAGGCGCAACTCTCAAGGTCACAACGATATGCATCACTGAAGGAGGCACTCAAGTACTTGACACTCCCAACACCCAGAATACCCAGCTATTAACATACTCGCACAGATCCACACACACACACCCCACACACATCCACTAAATACTTGTGCTCCTAATTAAAGCAGTAAATATTAATTAGTAACGAGTGTGTGTAATTTTGTACTTCCCGCACTGGCTAATGAGCAAAAACACATTTTTCTGAAATTTATCCCAAAGCCAACTTATAATTTGAGCGACAGCGCCAACTGAGCGATTCGCTGAGTCCAAAGCAATAAGAGAATAAAACAACGGAAAATGACTCATAAAAGAGAACGCCGGTTTGTGCCCGACCCGCCCAATTTGCTGCCCACGCAGAAATCTCGGCCCACACAACTACGGACAACAGCCAAGCCCAATAGATTGCCTTGTGTGCTGCCCAGGCTAACGCTGATTCGCTCCAATAAAAATATTCTAGGGGCATTTCGGAGTGTGCGATGTTTTCTCTTATAGTGCGTTGGCGTTACACTCAAAACCAAGTGTGAGTAAATTAAGGTCTTGTGGGCAGAAGGAAAGCTTTGGCAGTGCCATTTCTTTGTTTGTCTTTTGGGCTGCATGGCTTGTTATGGCAATTATATTAAGGGTACTAAGGGGAAACTTAATTTGCCCTTATCGCACACTCTTTGATGAAAACAAACTTTTGTATTATGAACAATATTTAGGATTTATTTGCCTCAACTGGGACGCATAGATTTACCCATAAAAAGAAAGAACAGTACGTCAAAGATGGCATATCTATGCATGCGAATTAGGCCAGCCAGCACTGTGAACTGGTTAATGAAGCAGTTCATCAAGTTCCACATAAATTAACAAATTAGAGAAAACTTCGTATATATATTGCCTCGCGACCTACAAGATCTATTGTGCCCCCTTCTGAGCCTATGGCTCTTCCATCAGCCCCAGTTCCCGCACGAATGTGAGGATCTTTGTTGGGTTGAGGTATTCTATGTCTCCGAAATTCAAAACATGCATCCCTAGGATGCTGCGTCTTCTTCTAGATAGTGTGACACATTCTGATAGGATGTGCATCGAGGATTCCTCCTCTTTTTCACAGAACCTGCAAAAATCGCTGCTATATATACCTAGTTTAGTTAGGTGACTTCTTAGTCTACAGTGTCCTGTCAATAGACCGGTAAGTATCCTAAGGCTGTTCTTTCCCATGATTATAACTTGCTTAAATTGTTTAAGATTATAACTACCTAGGAGACATCTGACTTGTCGGAGTCCTATTGCCTCTGACCAGCCGTCTCTGTCTCTCCTCGTTTCTAAGTTCCAGTTGTATAGTGTGTCTCCCTATGCCACAATACGGTTCTGGTCCTCTTGGGGGCCTTTCTGCCCCCATTCTTGCTTGCTTATCAGCCGCCTCGTTTCCCGCTATGCCTCTGTGGCCCGGGACCCATCGCAGGGTAAGCCTGTTGTGAGTCCCGAGTAGGTCTAGCTTTAAACGAACCTCATGGACTACCTTCGATGTTATCTTAGTCCCCATTATAGCGTTTAATGCTGCTAGACTATCGGATAGGATGGATATATCCGTATTCCGATAGTTTCGTTTTAGGTTGAAGTCCGCACATCTTCCTATTGCACACACCTCAGCCTGAAATATGCTGGTGTGCGTTCCTAGGGATTCATGGTAAGATACCCGAGGGCCCACCACTGCAAGACCTGTGCCCTGGTTGGTGAGTGATCCATCGGTGTACCATTTTACGGTGCGCGGTTTCATAGGGTAGACTTCATCCAGAGATGTCCATTCCCTTTTACTACTAATATGAGCTGTGAAATTTCGCTCGAAACTGTGTTCGGCTACCATTTCGTCCCTAGGTGGCATTAGCAGGGGCAGTTCATTTGAAAGGAGTTGGGCATCTTTATGGCTTAGGATATGTTTGCCTCCAACTCCTTCTGCCGACATCCTTAAAAGCGTGGCTTTCTGCTTGAGCCTTATGGTATGGTGGAGTGGTGTGAGCTCCATTAAGGCTTCAAGGGCCATTGTTGGGCAGGTGCGCATTGCTCCTGTCATACATACGCAGGCCATTCTCTGCAACATTTGCAGCTATTTCTTTACGGTGATGAGCCGCGCCGTGTTACTTCATGCTATCACTCCATAGGTCAGCATGGGTCTTACTTCCTTTAGGTATAGCCATCTTAATATCTTTGGTGATGTACCCTATGATTTACCGGCTATGCTACGACATGTATAAAGCGCCCTGGAGCACTTTAATATCGTATTTTGCACATGGGTGCCAAAGTTAAATTTGCTGTCAAATGTGACTCCCAGGTATGTAACCTCCCTACTTGTTTCTAGTAGGGCCCCTGAGAGGGGGGAATCAGGTCGACTTGTAGCCTTCCCAGTTGGTTTTCCTGGGGTTGCGGCTTGGTATACTACTATCCGTATTTATTTATAACTTAGATAGGATAGTTCTGTGGTCAGCCATAGATTCCTCTTGGGAAACATGCCAGTCCCTAAGGTGAGGTTTTAGGGACCTGCTAATAAGGGTGATGCCTAGCACCTCCTCCCTGATTCTAGTTACAAATGTCGGTGTAGATCCGATATTGCCTAATTCTAGGTTATATTTAAAAATAAAATCCGTTAGGCACTCACCCCTCAGATTGATATCGCTGCTGCCCCATATCGTGTGGTGCGCATTGGCATCGCATCCGATGAGCACTGAGATTTTCTCTCTCCTGCAGTAATCCACCAGTTTTTCTATCTCTGGCGGTGGGCAGGCTTCATCACCTGCGAAGTACGCAGACACCATAGCCGTAGAGACCGCGCTACCCTTGGTCTACACCAGTATGGGAACGCAGTCTCTAATCAGGAATTCTGAAAGGATAGTAAAGTTAATACTTTTCCTTACCATGATGCATGCTCTAGATGCTGGATCTCTCCGACCCAAGATTACCTTCGAGTCAGCCGTGTACAGGCCTTTAATGCCATTGTTCACCCATGGCTTTTGTACCAGGGCTAGCCCAAGGTGTTGCTTGGTAAACATCCTTGCTAAGACCGCCGACACTGCTTTAGCTCGGTGGATGCTTACCTGAGCCAGCCCTGTGTCGATGACCTTGGACATCTACTACAGGTGCGGCTCCAGCTGACACGGAGATAGGGGCCTGGAGTTGCCCCCGTCACCGCTGCTCGTCATGTCGACGTCAGCTCCTGTGAGGACATAGGGATGTCCTCGTCCCCCAGCATCTTTTCTTGGCCGATCGTCATTTCAGCCAGCTCCTCATCCTCTGCGAGGTCCTCCGATAGGTCGGTGGGCTGCGTAGCGCGACTGCTCTGAACCGTGTCTACTGTGGTGATAGTGTTCACTTTGACTGTCTGCCTGCCGTTTGGATCAGGCTGAGGCTTCGCTCCAGCTCTCCTTTTTAATCCGCTTACGGAGATGGTCCCGTAGCGGAAGGGATTTGGTGCCTCTTCTCCACAATTATGTCCTTGGATAGTTCGTCTATCCCAATGACCAGGAGGGCTCCTCCGCCCTCGTTCCTCCTGGAAATCACCTTCCATGTGTCGGTCTCGATCCTGTTCTCAGCAGAACCAACAGGGATTCGGTCGACTGATCCACACTTCTGGAGCAGAAAAGCGTGATGCAGTGGGGCGACGGTATGTCGTCTCCCACTTTGCATTCAAGGGGCACGCCCTTCCACGATTGTAATCGCGAGCCGCGGGCCTCAGCCACGCGGCTGAGGCATCATCCGAAACCAGAAAACCGACCCGGAAATGAATGCCTGCAAATGAGACCGCAATGTCCCCACCAGACACAATGACTTCGTCAATGATGGCCTCCTCCAACACATACAAGTCTCCGTGACTGAGCATAGTCTGTGGGAAATCCACAGGCAACTCGGCCACCTTTCCGTTTTTTGCCATAACCGCATACGACAATCGGGGCTCGGTTGGTGTTGGCGAGCTGGGCTTCATGGCTGCTGCACACGATGTGCTCGGACGGAGGTCCAAGCTTTCTGCTCCCTTTTCGGCTGGCATCTTCGCCGCCACTGAGCCGCAAGCAGCACCCTTGACCTCCGTGTACACCCTCTTGGGGGTGGCCACCGGTGGTGTAAGTGTGCTGCTGCGCCTCTTGGGAGCTGTCGCCGGTGCTGTAGCCGCTTCCCTGGGCTCTGTGGCCTTCTTCAGGGCTACGTCAGGAGTAAGTCCCTGCAGGCGGTACCGTAGGTACCATTTTACCCTCGAACCGCAGAGATTCCTCCAGTTCGGGTCATCCAGCCCACCGGGTTGACCCCAGGTGGCAGGAACTCTTCCTTCCTCTTAGGGCGCTGTGCGCCTTGTCTCGCAGCGTTCAGTGCTGGGCGCGGTGGTCGGAATGGTCCAACCATTCTCCCACGCCTCGAAGCCTGAGCTTACTGTGCCTGCGGCACTCTCCTCTTTAGTGCCGGAGCAGCACGATGTGGAGGGTGGTCTACCACACGAGAGGGTCTTTCCCCGTCTAGGACGCGACCCTCTAAATGTCTTGCGACATACTCCGCAGGGAGATCCTGCGGTACTTTAATGTTTGCTGAATTTTTCATGTCTTCCCACGAGCTGCGG
The DNA here is from genome assembly GCA_035041615.1 of Drosophila anomalipes. Taxonomy (NCBI): domain Eukaryota; kingdom Metazoa; phylum Arthropoda; class Insecta; order Diptera; family Drosophilidae; genus Drosophila; species Drosophila anomalipes. The sequence goes on from JAWNKZ010000158.1 coordinate 998,220, forward strand.
AGAAGTATGTGTCCGCCCGGGCAGAGATCTGCGTTACCCGGGTAAGGCTAAATTAGAACAGGCGGTCGCCTGAGTCCACCGTTCGAGACTGGGCTAGTTTTTCGCCCGGGCCCCCAGCTAAGCTGACTCTTGGCACGGTTCGGATAACGCCATAGTCCGGCCCGGAGTAAGATGTTGGAATAGGATGGATAGATAGTAATGTGGGGAGATAGGGGGTTGTGCGAGGCTATACTTTCAAAGGCGGCAACATAAGCGCCTTGTCGGTACAATTGACAATATTGCACTCGCTGTTTGTCCGGGACTGCCTATTTACGAGGAATCTCGTATTATTCGCAGCTAACTTGCCCGGGGGGAGGCCATTCGCTATTCGCAACCCGCGACTCGCCTGGTGGCCTCAGCTCAGCCCCATCCGAACCATCACACAAGTTCTTTAGACCAGGTCGACTGATATTATTTGACTTTAAATAAATAAATCATAAAACTATTAAAGTTGCACCAAAAATTATAGTAATAAGTAACAATTTTTGGCTGGAGTTCAAGATAATATTATATTTTAAATCTACATTAAAAATGAAAAATACTTTTTGCTCACAACATCATATATATGATACTTTTTAGTTAAGTTTGCGTGTAGTCTGCAGCGAATTGGAAATGTTTTAAATAAATAAATAAAACTACTTATCAGCAGAAATATTTTAATTTGCTCTATTAATATTGAATTTCTTCATATTCTTTGCATTACGATAATAAGGTAATTTACATAAATTTGCAACTTTCTATAGGGGCAATAAGTGCAACGCTTCACGCTCTATAAAACGACAATCGAACTGGGTCAATAACTTCAGTCAAGAGCTGTCCACAACACTATGAAGTATTTCTGTCTCGTTACAATATTAGTGAGCACTTTTGCGGAGCAATTAACTTTTAATCCCTATCGTTATACTTTGGAGCTACTGCTGCAGGAGCCCAGTTCAGGACGCTATTCGAAAAGTGATGCTGCTCCAGTACAGGAGCTTTGGCTAAGCCAAAAACTCGATCACTTTGATGAGCTTAATAATAAAACCTGGCAAATGGTGAGCAGACAAACTATATGAATCATAAATTAGACTCTAGATAGAATTTCTTCCTTTCAGCGCTATCTTCGCAATGACAAATATCATAAGCCTCAGGGACCAATTTATATATTTGTGGGCGGCGAATGGACGATTACGCCGGGTCTGCTGAGCACGGGTCTAACACACGATATGGCCGTGGAAAATGCGGGCATTCTGTTCTATACTGAGCATCGATACTACGGCCAAAGTTGGCCACATAAGTAAGTCAGCTATTTTAAATACATATTTAAAATTACATCAAATATGCCTTTCTTAGCTCAAGCCATAATAGCATGTTTTTGGAGAATCTTAAGCATTTGAATCTGCATCAAGCCTTGGGCGATCTTGCGTACTTTATCCGATATCAGAAGTCACACTCCGCCAATCTAACACACTCCAAGGTGATCCTAATTGGTGGATCCTACTCCGGCAGCATGGTAGCTTGGATGACGCAACTTTATCCAGAACTTGTAACTGCCAGCTGGGCTTCCAGTGCTCCGTTGCTTGCCAAGGCCGACTTCTACGGTAAGTAGAGCTTCTCATCTCCCACAATTTATTTGGGTTTACATTAAGAAAAAAATTGATCGCCCAGACATTTAAAAAATCGCCAAGGTTTTCGATCACCTTATTTTTGCAGAAAAATAACTTCGTAGACCGTTTATAAAATCTCGTCTTTTATTTTTCTTAATTGTAGGAAAAGGTTTTTAATTTGTTTTCTAAGTTATACGGAGCTAGTTTTGCACTTCATACCAATTACTTCATAAAGTAAATATATTACCTATCTGGAGAGCACACTCTGTGTTTGATTTTAGAGTTATTTGGAAATCCACTCTGTGAAATCCGAAATTCTTGAAATGGAAAGTAATATAAAATGTTAGCATTGTAATATTATCGGGAAGAAAATAATTTAACATTCTTTTGTCAGATAATAGGAATGGGAGGTTGCTCTCCTCTAAGTAAGTATCTAATCAGATTTCTTGTCCCTATGTAGATTATGTATCAAATCTGATTCGTTATAGCTTCGCTACAGCAATAGCAAAAATTAATCACACTAATCTATCTAATAATAAAAAAAATTTAATAATTTGTTCCTTATTAAGAAACGAAAAGAAGTATTATTAATCTAAATAAATTAATTGTATGTTGCTTCCAGAATACATGCAATTCGTCGGGAACTCGATTAACCTGGCCTATGGCCATAATTGTACACAACGTCTAGAGAACGGATTTAACCACTTGGTAAAGTTATTCAACACGAATGAAACAAGTAAATTACTTGAAAGACTGGATGCATGCGTGAGTTTTAATGCAAGTGATTTGCTGGATCGCATGTCCTTCTTCAATGGCATTGGCAATTACTTTGCATTGGTTGTGCAGAGTTACAGGTGTGTCTCGTTCATGCTCGATGCAAGTAGCTTTGCATTTATAGTCAGATAAAAAAATGTGTGAAATTTTCAGATTGAAAACTTAATAATTTTCAGCATAGAAAAAATGATGTTTGTAATTTTAGGACATATTTAGAAATAATTTCTAAAAATAAGAAAAGCTTTCTAGTTTTCAGCGCGACTTTCCTCTTAGGGCGATTTTCTAAATTTTATAGCAATTTTTTTCTGAGTGTAATTCGCCAATTAATAAATTGTTCAATTATATTGTCAAGTGAATATATTCCGGCACTTTGCGATGCGCTCATGTCGCAGCACTCGAGCGATGAGCTGGCCCTGGAACGTTTTCTGGAGCGGCTATACTCGGGTGATGACAAACGGCTCAGAGAGTTTCGCTGTCAGGATTTCAGCTATAAGGCAATGTTGGAGCTGTTCAGCGATGTTTCGGATCGCAACACGGGCAGTAAGTGAATGAGTGGAACACAGTAACTTGTAAATCAAAGCTTCTTTGCAGCGCGCGCCTGGTTCTATCAGACTTGCAACCAATTTGGATGGTACACCACCACCACTACCGACTGCAGCACCACTGCATCGTCCTGCATGTCCTTTGGTAGTCAGGTGCCTGTGTGGTACTTTGAGCAGCTGTGTCGTGATACATTTGGACAAGGCCAGACACCGACAGCGCTGGCCATGGGCATTGCAGAGATGAATGCCCAGTTCGGTGGGTTTGGATTTAACCAAAGCGTGGTTTACCAAGAGGTGTTCTTCACGCATGGCGAATTGGATCCATGGCGAGCATTGGGGCATCAACTTGGCAATCAGGCTGTGATTATAGCCGGTAAGTTGACACCAATTAGCTATGTAAGCTGTACATTAAATCCTTTTGATTTCGGCGAGCAGGATACTCGCATGTTGAGGACCTGGCCAGCGTTAATGTGCGGGACAGTGTGCAGATGAATCTGGTCAAGCTGCGCATTATGTCCTTTCTGCGGAGACACGTTGCATCATGAAATGGCTCGAAATGCTCTTGTCCATTATTAAATAAACAACAATTTCTTAACACGGAAATTTCCCTTAGGCGTTGCTCACTGCTCACTGGGCAAACAAAGACAAATTGAGTGACACTTGAACGTAAGTGAGATAAGTGTTTCGTCCTCTCATGCGTAAGTGTGTATGCGTGTGTGTGTGTTAGTGTGTGTGCGTGTGTTAGTGTGTGTGTGTGTGTGCGTGTGTTAGTGTGTGTGCGTGTGTTAGTATGTGTTAGTGAATTGTTGCCAAGCCTGGGGAATTGACAAAGCCATTTCTGTTGATTAGGAACATGCACTTATATTTGTTGGTATTCACTCTGTTTGTTAGTTTTGCAGTCGGTCCATAATGAACTAGTCCAGTGGAACTAGTTCGCTTTTTAAAGGATTGGCAATGTGAAAATTCCACTTCCTGCAATGCCAACAAGTGAGAATGATCTAGTATAAAGTGTGCCGACTTCGAGGTAACCTGTGGGAAAACTTACGATACCCCAGCTTCCATTGAGCACACATATTTATTATTAATAAAAATGTCAAAGAAATTTAGAAAATCCACTGGAAAACAAGATTGATTTCTTAACAATATAAAATATTTTTAAAAAGTAGAGCTACAAACCTTGATTTAAAAAATCATTTCTGAAATTAAGAAAATTCGCTTGATTTCTCGACTGTTAATGTTAGTGTTAAGCTGTTGTGGGAAGTTTGGGTAGGTAAGTGTTTCAAATTATATTATAAATATTTATTAACTATCTAAACTGGTTTTTTATGCGACATTTTAAAATACGTATGTTTAATAATAATAGAAAAATCAACTCTGAAATAAAAAAAAAACCAAAAAACCTTGTTGTTAGAAATGAACAATTTGTATCCCGATATTCTAAAATTCAGAGCGATTTTTTCCTGAGTGTACATTTTATACATTTAGGCCATTTTTCATAGCTCCTCCCCTTACAGTCACTAGCATTGGCTTTGTTGTTGTTTTCTTTTGAGGCTGTTGCTGCAGCATCGTCATATTCATTCATGGGATTCTTGATGGCCAGTTGCTCCAGTTGCCAGTTTTTCCACCTTACAGGCCTGAGGCAAGTTTCGCGAATGTGCGGCTGCGAAGGAGGCGCCTTCCACATCCTCATCATCATCAATTTCAATGGCTGTACGTTTGGAGGCCAGCTTTCTCCAACCAAAATTGCGATGATCGTCAACGAATTGTCACTAATCTGGTGCTATCCGCGATTCAGAGTAGAGGAGTTCTGCCAAAAATTGACGCGCCAGCGCTGCTGCTGCCAGATGAGAAAAGTAATCATTCTCCAGCAGTAGAATCTGTTCCCGGACTGGCATGACGTCATGACGTGACGCCCCCTACATGAGCACTCATTTTAAAGCGCATATGCTTTCAAATTTTGAAGAATACTTCATTAGTTTAGGCGGTATGATTTTGAAAAAAAAAATTATGAGAAGCCACTATGCGTCATGGATACACGCAACCTCTCCTTACTTACCATCGGGGCCAACTGCTGGCCTGGACTGTCGTAATGGATGCACGCACCTCCTCCACAACATCCGCACAAACGCACCATGCTTGGCAGCGCCGACTAATCTTAGCATCCAAATGTAAATATTACATATTTATGAATCCACGCAAATAAGTAAGCAGTTTTATAACAAATGGGTGTAATTTTTTTTCTGAGTGAACCTCAAATGAACTATATTTTCACAATATGCGCACAACAGATTAAATTTAATGTTTTCTCACTAAAGGAAACACCATTTTGCATGTCTCAACTCGCAACGCTTTATAATTTTATCGCCTTTGTGATATAAGAATCTAATCAGTGACATTTACCCACGCTTTCGCCAACACACTTTATGCCCGGCAAGTGTCGCTGGCTTAAAGCCTTTCCACATCAGCATGGCGTATACGCAACGTCAATGCCACGCACAAGGAGCCAGGAAGTTGGCAGATCAGACACAGGATAACATGATTTTCACTGCACTGTGAAAAGAGAGGGGCATATTGAGGGTAACATAAATTTGTAATGACTTGGCTCGACGGGAGAAAGCGCGGAAAGTGTAATTGGCATATCAGTTATTTGTCCGGGCTGATCCAATGAGCAAAGAAGTTTATCATGCAGACAGAATTACGTGTTATGCAATGCGAAGGATTGCGTACAAAATGGAACTGGGTGTTGAATTATTGAAGCCAAACTTCCTCTCCAACTCAAATGTGAAATGGGTACAAGCCATATGCATATACATACATACATATGCAGTTCCAACCCAACGGAAGGAGGAGGGGAGGTGCTTAACGGCAATGGGAAGCTATGAAAATGTATTATTATTGTCGCACATTGTTGCTATTGTTGTTCCGAAGCCCGTTGCCATTTCCGCTTTTTTGCTTGCGCAAACATTGCAAAATACTTAAATCGCACAGTTCCCGTTAAGCCTCGACGTTTTCCTTTAATTCTTTTTTTGAATGAATTTTTGTTTTGCCGTTTTTTTTTGTTGTTGCTTTTTCCTTTGCTTTTTCTCAGTGGTTGATGATAGAATTATCCAATAAAACCTCAGCCCCCAAACTGCGTCTTTCAAAAATGATCATCATATTAATAAAATTGTATTTTGCATAAGTTCACATCTGCCGACTGTGCACTTCCACTTAAGCCCTGTATATATTTCATAAAATATGTACTCGTATTATGTCGAACGAACTGAACCAATCATCTTCAAGTGCTATGTGTGTATAATGTGTATGGTCATTTCAAAAATAACACTCGCGTAACTGTCGTAAGTCTTAAAGTTCAATATTCGTATACACTTGCAGTAGAACTTTTATCAGAATCTACCAAATTTGACAATTAAAAGCTGTGGCAGGAGTTGTCTGGAAAAAATAAGTTATTGTATGGAAGACTTTTGTGTTTACATTTACGCTGCTTTATTTATTTATTGTCGACTAATAAATAACTCAAAAACAAAATTTAATATTTTTAAAACATAAGAAAAAAGACAAAACGTTGCAATCGGGCGTAGCCGACTGTAAAATAATTTGATACCATAAAATTTGTAATCTAAGTCTTCCGATAATTCCAAGGGCCAGTCTTATGATAAGGTACAATCTAGCCGACGCCAATAAAAGAATATAATACATCTAACAACATTTCAACAATTTAAGATAAGATGATAAGATGTATATACTGTAATATCACAAAGGTGCTTTCTTTTTTTTATAGCAAGTGATGGCACTTTCATTTTGACGGATGGATATTAATGTTATTAAACATATTTACCCGCCCATAGAAATGTGAATCAAATCTTCCACAATTTGTAGGCTAGATTCACCAAATTTTAAAAGCATGTTACTGGTAACTCCCCTTAGAGATCAACAAAGAATTGGATGACCACGCTCACTCCCTTTAACCTATACACCTGTTAGTGTCGGTAAGGTTATATATCTTACACACTTCAAAAATTTTGGACCACGCCCACCCCCGCCCCCAAAAACGATAAAAGGCTATATCTCCAGCATTTTAAGAGCTACAATTTTCAAACATGGAAGGTAGATTACTAAGATCGTACTACAAATTTTATTTTGGCCACGCCCACTCCTTCCTTCAAAATTCGCAGAAGTCTATATCTCCCGTAATTTAATAGCTACAGTTACCAAACTTGGAAGGAAGATTACTAGGAACCTCCTCTAATAATTTTTTGGGCATGCCCACTCCCGCCCCCAAAATTTCCAAAACCCCATATCTCCCGTAATATAATAGCTACCGCTACCAAACCATGTTACTAGCTTATATCTACCGCAATTTGAAATGCAAGCTTGGACTGTACTTCTTGGCCACACCCACCCTGTTCTTTGTTACTTGTTGTCCGCTGGAATAACTTATGGTATCACAGTATTTCGTAGTCGGTTACGCCCGACTACAACGTTCTCTCTTGTTTTAATCTAAAAGTGTTACTCCATGGTCTTCAAATATAATCATTTCAGCAGCAACACTCGAAAATTTGATTTTAATTTGGGAAGGTCTGCAACTACACTCTTTAGAGATTAAAGATTTTCGGAGACATCAATAATAAATATGGCTCAACAATGAAATTTAAGGAAATATTCATTTAACCCTAAACAACATTGTCATCACATCACGCAGAACCAATTGCGATGTTTTGTGTTTTCTTTTTGTATGTATTTGAATTATTTTATTTGTGGTTATCTTAAGGATAATATTAAATGAAAAATTTTTTAATTCACTCCATTTAATTTGTTTCTTAAATGTTTAATACTGTTTGCTTGTAGTCATGTAAATAATAAGGAGGCCTAAAATACTATGAAAAGGTAGGTAGAGAAAATACAAAAGAAGCATGCAATGTGCATCAATATGTTAAGCAATGACCAAAAAATGGTTGTAAAATAAAAATAAAACGCAAAATTAAAGCAAAACATTAAATTTGAAAATTTAAGCATATTTAATTATGTATTATCTCCGGAGGCTTAACAAAACATGTACATAGATTGGAATTCAAGCTTATTACCAATCATTTTATGTTCACGGGACACGCTTGACAGATAAGATCAGTCAGACGTGGCCACAGGGTATAAAAATATCGCTACAGCCCACGTTTTGCCATTTGGAATTTGGCCGAGTAACTTTTGGCTATTTTTGCTCTCATATTAAATCCTAGAAGATTTTTCCACTCAATTTGGGGCATGCGCTCCGGAAAAAGCTCGCGCTCTTTGGCTCAATGGTAACTTTTATTATGAATGGCATCCTGTTGCTCAAGCGAACTCGTAACAGGTGGCAAGGCTTCGACAGTGCTCAATGCGCTGAGAGACTGCTTTAATGGGGCTGCTGATAGCGAGACGCGGGGAGTTGATAATGAGGCCTGATTTAACAACGCCAGCCACCCCCAAAAAATGAGCGCAAGCTGCTGCGCTTTGTAAGTTTGCGAGTAACTGTGAAACGCTTTCTGCGGGCACCTTGACACTGTGACACACAAAGCTATTCTCAGGTGTCAGCGTCAAGTTTAAAAATTCAATGGAAACAACAACAACCCCAACAGTAGCAACAACAACAGCTTTTGCTTTGGCTAGTCTCAGGGTTGTTACCTTGAAGTTTCCTCATCGCACCCATATTTCACAATTTTGCCAGTGCAATAATTTTTAGCAGGGAGTTTTGCACCGCTCCATTTAAAACAACAGCGCCAAGTGGATTAGTTGTCTACCAGTTTATTCTTCGCATGAGTTTGTGTAAAGCTGCAAAGTTAATAGCAAGGAAAAATGTGGAAAACAAATTGCTGGCAGAGTACTGGAGTATGTCAAGTGTCCTTAACATCCGGATTAAATGCATTCAAATAATTTGTTGATTTTATCGAAAGCATAATTATTATCAACATCATTTTATTGTTTTTTAGCGACAGAAAGACAAATTAATTCTGTTTAAAGTCTGTAAGAGCAAGAAATAACAGCTTTCCCTGGATTTCGTTATGAAAACTTAATTATTTTTTGCAAGATAGTAAAACTCTTAACTGTTGACTTTCGTTAGGATATACATTTAATTTTAATTTTGCTTTAAAGTACAATTTTTTTTTATTAAGGCATATGTTATAGATGAAAACTTGTAAGACAAGAGTGTAATAAAAATGATTGTGCTGTGTATATTTGTATTTACGACAACGATTGATATTTTTATTGATCCTAGAGCAGGTATATGAAATATATAGTGTACGCTTTCCCACAATTTGCAGCACCTCCGATTTTTTTCTCGCAGCTGCCGCAGTCAATGCCACGGATCTCAGAATAAGCCATGTTAATGATTTGCTTATCTTTTTGGCTAATCGCTGGCACAAAGTCACTTTAAGTGGCTTAAAGTAAATTCTTGCGGCTCTTTGAACTTTGCTCACACGACCGTTAAGTGGAAATATTTCATGCCCTTAAAGGCTCAAAGAACTGTGAATTTCTCACAAAGGCAACAAACGGGACCAGCTTTATTCTCCCAGGCGTTAGACGATCAACAAACTTTGCCTGTTTAAGCACGATTATAATTTAATTTTTCCAACCCCCGTGCGAATTAACCTTACCCTGTGTTTCACCTGAATGCCAGTTCGGTTGGGCTCGGTACGCTTAATTAGCCATGAGCCAATCATTTCACAGATTCTAGCCACTTTAGCAACCCAACTTTAAATTGTGCCTTCAAATTTTTGCACGGCAAATGGGCCCACGTACCGTTTCAGTTTATGTTTTCTCAGTTGCGAATTGGACCGGCGGAGTTTCATAATTACAAAATGTTAACAGCTATCTAATTTCGCTGACTTTAATACCATGTGACATTTGCAAATATCTTAAAGGTGGCATATAAAGCATATACATTTTATATCATACCAAGGGTATTTAATTTACCTTTCCAAAAAGTATTAACTTCACCATGTTGTTATCTCATGGATACCTCAACAAAAACAAGTAAGAGTGCTGTAGTCGAGCTCAGTCGAGCTCACTCGACTACGATTTACCCTGAACCCAGCTGTTAAATGTATTCTAAAACTATTAGCAAATTTCCCTATAATAAGTTTTGCGCCCAAATGTAAACTCATATATATTTGCACAAAACCATTATACCCTTTTTACCCATTTTTAATGGGTTCAGGGTATAAAGTTATATAGCTGACGTGACAAATAAGCAAAATAAAATAAAACTATTTATGTAAGAGAATTTATTTCTAATAACTAATAAACACAGCCCCTAAACAAGAAAATTAAGAAGAAAAAATTAGCAGTAAAGAAAAAAGTTTTGATTTTCCATAAAATATTTGCATAAATTGTTGTCACTGTTTGAACTAAGGCGGCCACAAATTTAAATCAGTACTTTTCAATAATTAATGAAAAAGCAATTAGTCCTTAAGCCACTTCAAAGCTTTCTTGCTTGTATAAAGACATTTCATTATCTGCGTAACGCAACATCACATTTTCCAATATTTATATACTGTTTTTACTCAATATAATTTAGCACATAGTGTTTAATCTTTTCTCAAGTAATTTAATGTTTTTTTTTCTGCATTTCGTTACCGCATTATTAAAATGTGTTGTTTGGTCAAACTAATTTGAATCCAACTGATATTGAATGATCAGCTGTTATTTTCGTCAACTTATCGCTACTTTACATAACTCTGTTAAATCTTACTCATTTATATAAACACAACATTATAATTTTAGTAAATATCGATAGTTTCACTAGCGGAGAGTCCGAGTTGGAGGTTCGAGCAAGCCAGATTTTTGTTTTTTCATTTGTTTCGGTCACAAATAAACTTGCTCATTTAAATAGTTTAAACACCGCCCAGATATGAAGTTTTATGTTTGCATAGAAAACGCTTTATGCATCGAACTTTTTTGGCGTACAACGTGGGGCAGTGTTTAAAAAAATTATTAATAAACAATTGGACAATTTCATTCATTGGAAGACTACTGACGAGTACAGTCATTGATGCCCCTACATCACACGTTGCTTTCCATCCTCAACCATCACGCCTACCTTGTTTGCCGTTGCCCAAATTCGATGGCAATCATTTGGAATACAAAAACTTCATTTGCTCGCTTAATCAAATCGTGAAGTAATAAATATTGAGAGGTTTAACTATCTGCTCAACTGCTTAAAGGTTGCTGCGCTGGAGTGCATGAATGCATTTCCAGTCACCAATTAAAAGTACTCTAATGCCTTAGAAAAGTTAACGTCTCGGTATGACAAGTCAGCATTGATATTTACTGAGACCTTATCGTCTATTTTTCAGTTGCCTTCAGGTAGTTTATCAAACGCTACATACATAGCTAGTTCGTTAATTGATATTGCATCGGCATTATTTAGTTAGCTTTCGTCCTTGCGCTCTGACATCGATATAGCTCAAGCCATGTTAATCTATATATGTGGTTCTAGATAAATGCGACCAGGAAACTAGAAACAAATGGAATTTATACAACAATCCCGACTTGGGCTCAATGCACAAAAGTACTGGAGCGTTATTGTCAATTCCTGTTGTCCAGAAGCTCAACAATCAACTAAACGTATTAAAAACAGATTCGTAATCCAGGCAAAGGATATAACTCGTCTTTCGCACTTGCTACAACTGCTTGTGCGTTGTGCTTAAGCTCAACTCACAAATTGATGGCTTGCGAACAATTTAAACCATTGGATGCGCATCTATCTTAGGGTATTCAAACATCCCTTCGAAAACACACTACTGCGTGACATGAACTTCTTCACTGGTGGCTCAAAGCTATGTGTAGGCGGTGGTGTCTACTCTGAGCAACTCAAGATGCAACTATCCTTCAGTCTTCCGACACACAGCAATGTTTTTCAGGAAAAGAATCACTAAATTGCCTAAGGGCTCAAAGTCAGCCCAGGCAACGTCAACATATATATTGACAGCTAGGCGGCAATCAAACCTATTAGAACTATATCGTCGAATTCGATTTCGGTAACAAGCTGTCGCAAATTTCTGCATGAGATGGCTAAGCAGCATGTTATTAGCCTGATATATGTAGGTCGTCCTGTCCTGGTCATCAGGACATTGAAAGCAACTGTACGGCTGATAAGCTAGCTGGGAAAGGAACACTATTACCCCTCCTCACGGATAAAGAAGGTATAAGTATGCCTTTACCTACCTGCAAGCCCAATATCAAGGAAGAAAGTAGGCGCAGGTCAAATGAAAAATGGCGAAATGCAAACTGCGGTCGCACAACACACCAAGCATGGCCCAATATCAACACAAAACACAGTAGAGAGCTGTGTAATCTCAGTCGCACGAACCGCTCTGCAGTAACCCTGCAGTAACAGGACACTGGTCGGCATTTGTGCCAATAGACTCCAGGTGCCGTACAATGACTTCTGCGGAAGTGGTAAAGAAGAGGAAGAAGTAGAATCCCCGGAACACTTCTGCTTCTGCCTAGCTTTTGCGAGGAAACGGTTGGCAATCCTGGGAAGCAATTCCCTAACTAGCTTATCAGAGCTAACGAACATGAGCCCAGCCAGGATTGCGAAATTTAAAAACGCAACTGGCTGGTCAAATCTTTGAATTTTATGTTTATTCCTACACCAGTGTAGGAGAAATCCAACCTAGATACCATAAGGCATCATAACGGGCAGTTACATGTGATACCTTCGGTATGAAAGTATGAAAATACCGCTATTATCACATTGGGTCGAGAACAATGACATCTGGTTATATTATCTGGTTTGTGTGTTGGAAAAGGCTTTCGTTTTGCAAATAACACCTGTTTGATACATAAAGCGTTTTTTGTGTAAACATGAAACTTCATATCTGGACGGTGGTTAAACTATTTAAATTAGCAAGTTTATTTGTGACCGAAATAAAAGCGCGCATCTGGCTTGCTCGAATCTCTAACTCGGACTCTCCGATAGTGAAACTATCGATATTTACTAAAATTATAAGTTGTGTTTACATAAATGAGTAAGATTTAACATTGTTATATAAAGTAGCGATAAGTTGACGAAATGAACAGCTGATCATTCAATATCAGTTGGATTCAATTTAGTTTGACCAAACCATCCCGGCCAACTTGAAAGGATCTACTTTCAACACATCAAGCCTCCATTGGGATCCTTTCTTATCCAAACAATACTATTGTACCCTGACACATTAAAATAGTGCGCGGTAATGAAACAAGTAACAACCTGTGTTACTGAAATTAAAGATTCTAACCATAGTGAAGCCGACACTAGTCATTATTTTATCACTTGATTGACTAATAAGTAATTAAAATTTTCATTGTTTTACTTATGGTTCATAGAGCAATTACATTATATGAGGGGTATCGTTTCAATTATTTTAATATGTCAATCCCCGCAAACGTTTATGTTAATGTTACTATCTACATAGCATTGTTATACAACTATTTATGAAAAGACTTATACATATGTATATATTTACTTAACTATAAAAAAAAGTACATAACAGAGGCTAATATCTCTGTATATATTATTATATTATTTAATAAGTATGCCTATTCATATTTAAATATTTAGGTATGTACCTGTCTAATAAGCATTTATTCTTATTATTACTCACTCGTAATTTTGTTTTTATTCTACAGTCGAAGTGATCATTGGGGCCAAGATAACGTTGACGAAGGATGAAGCTATAGCAATAAATCAATCAATTAGGATAATATATACAGTGTCTCCCAGTTCATTCGGACCATTGTCTAGCAAAAAATGTAAAGTGCTATAAAGTTTAAACAAAGAAACAAACGCAAAATGTTTAAATGCCAGTTTGTTTCATGTTATATCACATTTGAAAAAGAATCTTTAGTTTTTATTAAAATATTAATTAATTAATTAAAATTAGTCAAAAACGGAAAATATATCCAAGATACATGTCAACGCTTATCTGGGACAGTCTTAAAAAAGTAACATATTTGCCGTATAAAAACTTAAATAAAGATGTTAATACTTAGTATGATATCCTTTAGCCTTAACAACCTCCCTTAGCCTATTGTTCATGGAAGATACCAGCTTCCGGATGGTTTCTGGACTGATTTTACTCCACTCATCCAGCAGAGCATTTTTGAGATCCTGTTTGGTGGATATGCTCTGTGATTCCGGATGTTATTTTCCAGCAGAGCCCACAAATTTTCAATAACATTTAAATCTGGAGACTGGGCCGGTGGAATTATCATGTGGGGGCAGTTCCGGATGAGCCAGGACTGTACTATTCCGGACTTATGCTTGGGGTCGTTGTCCTGGTAGAACCGGAAAGTACGTCGGATTCCTAGCTTCTCGGCACTTTGGAGTAAATTTTCCTTTAATATATTGAGGTACACGTTCTTGTCCATTGTTGTTTCAGTGGACACCAAATTTCGGACGCTGGCTGCCGAGATACATGCCCATACCAGGACACTTCCTCCGCCGTGCTTGCCTGCCGCCTTTAGGTTTTTGGGACTCAACTCAGTATTGGACTGTCGCCACACATAATTCCGTCCGTCCGAGCCAAAAATGTTGAATTTGGACTCATATGAAAATATGACTGTGTTCCAGAACTCCAAATCCTTGTCCAAGTGGGTTTTGGCGAACGTCATCCTAACTTCTTTATTTTTTGCGCCTATAAAGGGCTTCCCCTCCGTGGTACTCGGGCATGAAAGTCATGGTTGCGCAGAACCTGTCGCACAGTTTCCACACTGCGCTTTTTCCCCATTTCATCCTCCACCTGTTGAGTCAGTTTTGGAGCCGATAGCTTGGGATTTTCCCATATTTTCCTGATGATCCTCCGCTCATCCTGTTCGGTGAAAATCTTGCTTGGTGCAATTCTGCCCTTGTCCTCTATCCGATTTTGGTCGACGAAGTGCCGAATGATATAATATACAGTTGACTTGCTTAGATTGACCATTTCAGCTATTTGGCGATGTGAATATCCGATCTTGAAGTGCTCCAGGATGAGATTCCGCTGTTCAGTGGTAGTCCGTTTGCCCGTAGTCCTTGTTGGCTGGTTGCACCCAGGATGCAGGATATAACTAATCTGACTACGAAGGATTGGTCTATTTATACCGAAAATAATCAACCTGATGTAAAAAATCCGGGTTTTATGGCACCCAGGTGTCCATAATGCCACTGTCCCAAATACGCGTTGACCAAAAAAGTAGGTACTTTTTTACATAACCCGACCTAGCAGGTGGGGAAACCCCAGTTTATTGGGATCATATATTCATTTTGGTGGTTAATATATGTACCTGCCATCGGTCTTTGGAATTTTTGAAAAATAATGTATAATTAGTTTATGGCAGGCAATTAAAATTTTTGCTAGACACTGGTCCGAATGAACGGTGAGACACTGTATATATACATATATATATATAATTTGAAATGACCATCCGTTATGTTTAAATATTGGTGAAGTACTTTAAATATCTATACGAATAATAAAAAAAAAATGAATTAATATAATTCATATAGCTGGCATTAAAGGTCATTTAGATAATTTTTGCAAATATGATCGGAGTTTAAACTGAAGGTTGTTCAGTTGCTTAACTTATGATGTGTTCATAATTTATGATCTGCTCTCATTTTTATGATCTGTGGGCGCAACGCTTATGCCAAACACAAAGAACTGATAAGCACTCAACAAGAACATACGTGCAACATCAACATCTAATCCAGATGGTTACTTGCTGATACTTAAGCAGAAGGAATTAAACATTAGGAACAAACTGTTTATTGTCTCCTGGACAATATGTTGTAATTGATCACTCGTGATGGGTATGAGGGTGATGATCGTCCTGGGTCATTCCAGCTGTGTCCTGCACTGAGGCGGCACACTACTATCCCACCAATTCGGCGATGGTTCCGTTGTCGGAGCATACAAGCGATGAACCCAAAATGTATACCCCACGATGCTGACAGCACACTACGCACGGCTCACCCGGATTGGTGGCGAGTCTGGTCGTTTCTCAAATTGAAAAATCTTCACTTTTCCAATTGACTAACGTACCTTTTGTAATTCTCTTGCACTTGCAGTTATTTCATAGCGCATGCTAGGCATATATGAATATAGGTTACGAACACATTTTTTCTTACTGGCAATTCGGTATAGAAACGTCTTGTCCGTCACAATAACCTTGAATGTTTGACCGCACGAACCTTCGTCAGCTCGAACCATACGCATGTTGCAAAGCTTTTGCTTCAGCTTATTTAGTGTGCATGCGTTTTGAGCTGTTCTTATCTGCTCTTTGCCTCCACTTATCTTCACTGTCTATTTTTTTCTTTCCGCGCTTGCGTGGGTGTATAAATACAAGCGAACTAATTAAGGCGTACCAGAAGGTAATATAATTGTACCAAAAATAAAAATAATTTATTAAACGGCTACTACAAGGAGAGAGTTAGTCTGGGAGGGACAAAAGGAGAAACTTTGTAATTTCTTGTGAAAAGAACAAGTTCCGTTTTATTGGGGTTCACGCCTAATCTACATTTATGTGCTCAAGATGACACACCGAGCTTGAGGGTACTTTCCCTTCAAGATTATCGCACCGTCATGCAATATTCAACAGTTTGGATTTCCTTTAAGCCTGTCTGGTGGCTGTTTTGTATTCCGCCAGACGGGTCTTGCATTGTATTCTTGGGCGTCGGCCTACTAATGCGGCAAACTGCCTTGAATGCCTTATTGCATGCTATTGTGAATATGTCTGTAAGATTACATAGATGAGCGAAATGATCTGGGCCTTTCGGTGGGTGTTCCGAAACGATTCGATCTAGTTTTCTTTCCCAGTTCGCCTTCTTCTGATTTAAGAAGTGAATTGGTTTTGCGTGGCTTGATAAAAGCTCGAATTCTATGTACCTGTGATCAGAGAAGGAGTGGTCTTCAGACATTCTCCAACGTGTTAGCTGTGCACTCATAGAGTGTGAGACAAGGTCTATTTCCGATTTTTACTAATAAAAGTGGGATCATTTCCCGTATTGCATACTAAAAGGTCAATATTGAGAATAAAGAATCCCTAAGAGATCGACAAAAAAATGGCTCACTCCACCTCCCTAAATCGATACACCTCTTAGTGTAAGTCGATAAATACAAATATTTCACACAATCTAAAAGCTATAGTCGCCAAATTTGAAAGGTATAGTGCTAGCAAAACGCTTCTAAAATCCGGTTTACAAAATTTTGGACCACGCGCCATCCAGGCCCAAAAACCGATCAAAGCCCATATCTCCCGCAATTTAAGAGTTATAGTTAGAATACTTGGAGTGTAGATTTTTTTGGCCCACTCCCGCCTTCCAAATTCGCAAAGCCTATATCACCCGAAATTTAAAAGGCAAACTTGGAAGAAATTTCCTGGCTACACACACACCCTGTTCTTTACTACCTGTTACCAGCTGGTATTACTTATGGTCAAAGTGTTTCGTTAAAGTATAATGATAGCTTCATTTTTTCTGTCTTCCTGTCATGGGTCAGTGGGTTAGTGTTAGTGTTAGTCAGTGTTAGTGGGTCATAAGACTGAAATGAATAGATATGTACATATGGGGATCTGCAATCAACCACCCTTGTAGATCATGGTCGGGTCTGGTGCAGAAGGCGTGCGTCAAACAATACATATACCACACCGGCGTCGTTGGTATCTACGTATCCTTGGTTTTCTCCCCCTTTCTCCTTAATTTAAATGCATCCCCTTCCCCTTCTCCCTAGCTTCGATTTGATTTTTGTTAGTTTTTGTCGTTTTGAATTCGAATTAACCTGGATGTGCAATCATTTAGCTATTGCCATTACGGGCTTCTAGGGACCCTATATACTTATGTATAAAATTAAAGTAGTGTGCCGAGATATATCCGCAAAAACCCTGCCCTCACTCCCGAACAGAGTTAATTCGTTAACGGATCCCGATAGGTTGATTATGTTCCAGGGATTAGTAAAATTACACGAACAAAAGGAAAAAAACTTCTGCAAATTTTTTTTAGAAACTAGGACAGATTGAAGTCAGTAAACCAGGAAAAAATAACAAATTGACTGCAAAATTCCAGGAAGAAAATTGTGAATATTAAAAAAAAACAGACAATATGAGAGCATTTGTCCACTTTTTAGTAATTGAAAAAGTTCAATTGCTGTATTAACAATCTCATTGTCGTCGTTCTCTGCAACTGCTGCCTTTGCAAATAACCTATTGGCGCCAATCATTTTCGACTACTTTTTTGTCAGCCAGTTAGCATGCGCCGAGTCAATGTAATTCAAATCTAATAAAATGAAATTTAATTTCTTGATCGTATACACATATAAGCCGTTTTTAAAAAACAACTTTACCTGATGTTTGTTTTGTTCTCATAATTAGCTGAAATCGCGTTTAACCTACTCATTCGACAAGGACAACAAATTTGAAACAAATCCAGCTATGTACATCAAAAATGAAGTGTATTACCTGGGAGCAAATCGCTGCTACCCGAAAAAAAGAAATAAATAATTAAAATTGATATCCACAGTTTAACATTTTATATAGTGAGTGTACTATATTATATATATATTATATTGAATTTTGATTTAAGTACAATATCAAAAACAAATATTTGATTGAAGCGAATTAAATGATCGATTTCCGGGTGTTTGTTATTTTTCACTGCTAAATCAGATTAAATTAGGAGAAAGGATAAAATTCTAATTAAATCTAAATTCTAATTAATGCTGACCTGGCCATATTTAACATAGCAAATATTTTAAAAACATATTAGTTCAATACAAAAATAAATAAATAAATTTGTAAAGATCGCTGTAAAAAGTAATCGAAGAATGAAGAAAAATAAAGATGACTTGAGACGAACGCCTAGTTTAGTACTATAATAAGACATTATGCATAGTACTTATTGCTAAGTTAGAAATGTTTTAAAATAAATTAAATAAAAAGTAAAAGTAAATAAAATAAAAGGGTTAAAAAATTAAGGATGCTATCCAGCACACAACAAACAATGTTAGACAAATGTTAAATGAGCGGGCGCAAAGTTCAAATCGCAGCGGGAATCGAAAAACAAAATAAACAAACAATACTGCGAGCGCGAAAAGAGAGAGATAATCGACAGAGAGAGAGAGAGAGAGAGAGAGAGAGAGAGAGAGAGAGAGAGAGAGAGAGAGGGAGGAAGATAGAGTATAACGCCGAAAACATGTACAAAAAACCAAGATAAGGAATAAAAATAAAAAACAAAAACAAAAACAAAATATTAGCAGAATAATAATGCAACTACGCAAGTCATGCCTGATTGTTAGTTGTTATTTTTAAACAAACAATTGTCAAAGGCACAGCACTAATAAAAGGCATAAAATAAAACGCTATTTAGCACAGAATTAAAACATAAATAAAAAGTTAAGTATAGCAGAAATAGGCAGATTTGTTGTAAATTCGAAGCGATGAAGAAGAAGCGTAAACAATTACAATTAAATTTGGAGTATTGTAAAATTAAGCTACATTTGTTTACCCCAAAATTAAACTGAAAATATAGTTTTAGGAAATACGTTTTAGAGTGTTAATTTTTTTTTTTTTTTTTAAATATATATAATAAAGATATATTATAAAATGTTCGCCAAGTAAATACATACAGTGACTCACGGCTCAGTTTGACCCGTGTGTAGCAAAAATTTGAATTGCCTGCCATAAACTAATTATACATTATTTTTCAAAAATTCCAAAGACCGATGGCAGGTGCATATATTAACCACCAAAATTAATATATGACACCAATAAACTGGGGGTTTCCCACCCGCTAGGTCGGGTTATGTAAAAAAGTACCTTAATTTATGGTCCCAGGTCATTTTGACCTGTGGCATTATGGACACCTGGGTGCCATAAAACCCGGATTTTTTACGTCAGGTTGATTATTTTCGGTATAAATAGACCAATCCTTCGTAGTCAGATTAGTTATATCCTGCATCTCGGGTGCAACCAGCCAACAAGGACTATGGGCAAACGGACCACCATTGAACAACGGAATCTCATCCTGGAACACTTCAAGATCGGATATTCACAACGCCAAATAGCTAAAATGGTCAATCTATGCAAGTCAACTGTATATTATATCATTCGGCGCTTCGTTGACGAAAATCGGATAGAGGACAAGGGCAGAATTGCACCAAACAAGATTTTCACCGAACAGGATGAGCGGAGGATCATCAGGAAAATAAGGGAAAATCCCAAGCTATCGGCTCCAAAACTGACTCAACAGGCGGAGGATGAAATGGGGAAAAAGTGCAGTGTGGAAACTGTGCGCCAGGTTCTGCGCAAACATGCCTTTCATGCCCGAGTACCATGGAAGAAGCCCTTTATAAGCGCGAAAAATAAAGGGATTAGGATGACGTTCGCCAAAACCCACTTGGACAAGGATTTGGAGTTCTGGAACACAGTCATATTTTCATATGAGTCCAAATCCAACATTTTTGGCTCGGACGGACGGAATTATGTGTGGCGACATTCCAATACTTAGGTGAATCCCAAAAACCGAAGGGCAGCAGTCAGGTACGGCAGAGGAAGTGTCCGGTATGGGCATGTATCTCGGCAGCCGGCGTGCGAAATTTGGTGTCCACTGAAACAACAATGGACATGAATGTGTACCTCAATATATTAAAGGAAAATTTACTCCAAAGTGCCGAGAAGCTAGGAATCCGACGTACTTTCCGGTTCTACCAGGCCAACGACCAGGACAACAACCAAGCATAAGTCCGGATTAGTACAGTCCTGGCTTATCTGGACCTGCCCCCACATGATAATTCCATTGGCCCAGTCTCCAGGCTTAATTGTTATTAAAAATTTGTGGGCTCTGCTGGAAAATAACATCAGGAATCACAGATCCGATCTCAAGAATGCTCTGCTGGATGAGTGGAGCAAAAACAGTCCAGAAACTACCCGGAAGCTGCTATCTTCCATGAATAATAGGTTAAGGGAAGTTATTAAGGCTAAAGGATATCATACTAAGTATTAACATCCTTATTTAAGTTTTTATATGCCAAATATGTTACTTTTTTAAGACTGGCCAAAATCCGCTGTGACATGTATTTTGGATATTATTTCAGTTTTTGACTAATTTTAATTAATTAATTAATATTTTAATAAAAACTAACGTTTCTTTTTCAAACGTGATATAACATGAAACAAATCGGCATTTAAACATTTTGCGTTGGTTTCTTTGTTTAAATTTTATAGCACTTTAAATTTTTTGCTAGGCACAGGTCAAACTGAGCCGTGAGTCACTGTATATATAAGTTTTTAATTAAAATAGTTTTAGCCATCAGCAGATGCTTTGCCATTTCCACAGGATTCCTGGTTCTTTAGCAAGGCGGACTTTTTGTTTTTGTTGTTCCATTTCTTTTTGTTGACAAATGGCGTTGATTTGACTGGCTGATCTTGAGCCTGATCCACAGTTTGTTTGGCATTAGCATTTGATGGAGGAGCACCAGCCAGATTTGCATTTGTTTTCTGCGATTCTTTTACAACCTGCTTAATTGGCTTATTATTCGGTGTTTGTGGCTCGATGGGCTGTGGTTAGATTTCTGATCATTCATATTGAGCGATCTAGGGGAATAAGAACCTAGTATTCCTGGCCGATGGCGTGGAGGCAGCGCTTTCAAATTCGAATGCATGGTAAATGGCAATCGCATCGTTTGAGCATCTCCGCAAAAGTTGCTGCGAGTGCCATTTAAATGCAATTCGCCCAACGATTGCGTCAAATTTGACACGCCCATTCCGAGAAGACGCTCTCGCTCCCGTTCTCGTTTCCTCCAATGGTAATACAAATGCGCCTTAAACTTCTCGAAATTGCCAGTGATAAAAGTGCATTGATTGCAATGCACTGGCGTCGCCCTCTGCAATTTCTCAATCATATTGGCGGACATGGGCTCAATGCAGCCTTTGGAGTTCAGCAGGGCGTATATGGCCTGATAAGTGATGAATATGTCACTGTTGAAGTTGTTCCAGTGGTTAATGCGACGCATGTACTCCGAACAGAAATCATCGGAAATCACGTGCATATTTAAACGACTCATAAATGCATTTATCTTGAAACCAACCCGAAAATTGCTCGAGGGCAATTCTTCTTTCTCAATGATCTGATTGGCCAGCTCCATCATATGATCTAGCAGAGCCAAGTGCTTGGGCGTTAGCTGGAGCAAGGGACAGGTATTTTTGGAACAAATAACATATAATATATATATATAATATGTATATTCACCGCTGTCACATGCGCAATATCCTCTTTCGGCAAGACAATGAAATGAAGTTGAGCCTTTGGGCAATTTACATTACGCAGAACAGTTGCTCGATCGGATTGAAGGACAACATCTTCGCCAGTTTCCATTTTGCGGGTCAAGAGGCCTCGTAGAAATTCCAGATCATTCTCTTGCTCCTCCATAGCTTTAATTATGTAAGCAAAAGCAAAGATCAAACTGCACTGCAAATAAGTAATCAGCCTAAAATCTTTTAATCGAACTGTCAGTAAATGCAGCTGCCAGTGTTGAAAACATTGTTTGCTCAGCCAAATGATCGCAATAAAAAAGACTGCTATTTTTGCAGTTTTGCCTTGCACCCAACCCAAAAATCAGCGTTAGTGACGTCACAGCGCTTCGAAGATTGCCTCCTTGCCTTTTTTTGCACTACGCCTAAGTGCCCGAACAGAGTGATATTTGAAAGAGTTCTCACTTATTATTGCCAATCATATGATGACGTAGAAAATTCAACCGCAAACTACTCTGCTCAAGTTACTTATATCTGAATTTAAGACTGGAAATGTATATTTCAATATATAGTGGGAAACCCCCTAATATTAAATAGATTACTTCTCTTATTTTGAATTTGATTTATGTGCAACATTTATTAAATGTGAACTTTACTACCTTTAAGGTAACAAAATAATAATAAAACATATTTAATTGCACAGTAAAATGCACATGATTTGATTAAAATTTTTATCAGAAATGAAAATGAGTAATAATAGAAATAAAAAATGAGGACACCTATTTATATATATGAATATCTTTAATAACGAGTTTCTTTTTTATTTGGATTTTGCTTTTGTTTTCGAAGCTGGTTTTTCCTTGAATGGTTTCGGTTTGTTGGCCTGGGCCGGATTCTGACCCGGATTAACAGTATTCGCGAACTGTTGTGAGCCCAAACCTTTTTGTATATTCGGCTTTGAGTATTTGTAGCCTTGCTGTTTAATAATCAAGGGTGGAGAACACTCTGCTCCATTAACATTGCTCATGTTTTGGGGCGTAGCATGGGAGCCTTGTTTGTTTGGCATATGGTGAGATCCTGGAGCTGCAAACCGATTAGGAGCAGCTTGCCGCATGTTGGGATATTGCTTAAATGGATTGAATGGAGCCTGATGCGGCATGTTAACATTATTTGGAGCATGGCCCAGCTGAAATTGCTGATTGAATACCGAATTATTCGAGTTCATATGTGGATTTTGGTTGACCCTTCGCCAATCTGGAGCATGCTGATCACGATTAGGATTTGTTTGATGGTTTCAGGACCAGCTGGCCTATGGGACGATGTCCTCAAATTATTTGAGGAATGGCCCAGACGATAATTTGGAAAATGCTGAAATTGCTGATTGAATACCGATTTATCCGAGTTCATATGTGGATTTTGGTTGACCCTTCGCCAATCTGGACCATGCTGATCAGGATTATGATTTGTTTGATGGTTTCCAAAACCAGCTGGCCTATGGGGCAATGTCCTCTGAAAGTGTCTCGCGAACGTATTTGAATATGGAGCCAGCGGCGACTGTTGATCGCCCTGTTGCTGTCCCATCGATTGTGGAAAGTTCTCTGGTTGCGCCTTGGACGGAACAATGCGATGAGATTGACCTTCCAGCACCTTAGCAATTGGCGTCAACTTCGTTTCGTCCAACATGCGAGTGAGTTTTTCCACTTGATCTTTGATCCTAAACTTGCCCTCTCGCTCCTTCCAATGCGTGAAGAGGTGAGCCTTCAAAACCACCAAAATCTTGCTAACAAAAGCGCATTGATTGCATCGCAATTCAATTGATTTTCGCAACTTTTGCCTCTCCTCCTCAGGCATTGGCTCAGTGTAGCCCTGGACAAGCAGCAGGGCGTAAGCCGTTTGATAGGTGAGGAACAAGGCAGTGTTGAAGCTGTTCCAGTGCTGTATGCGTCGCATGGACTCCGAGTAAAAATCGTTGGAAATGACATGCATGCAAAGACGATTCATAAACGCATCGATCTTGAAGCCCATCAGAAAGTGACTGGAGGGCAAATTTTCCTCGTCAACAATATTGCGTGCCAACAAATGCATTTCTTCCAGCAGTGGCAAATGTTTTTTGCTCAACTACAAATTAAAAAAAACTCGATTTTTTTCCCTTGAGGATTTGCTATCTTTACCTGAAAAATGCTGGGAATGTCCTCCTTTGACAGCACTAGATAATGATGACGGGCTTTTGGATATTTATCGGCAATTACAACTGCTGTATCCGTTGATATAATTAGATTAGCAGGATCCAAAATTGTTTTGATTAACCCGGTTTGCCACAACATTATTAGCAGCTGACTGCGTTGCTTTAGTATTGATAAATGCATAAAAGGCCTGTATGCAGTGCTGTATAGCGAGTTCGTAAGCACAATGGTGCGTGCGTCAGACGCACTATTGCATATATATGGGTGGTGTTTTCCAAAAAAATAATGACATTCATATATAGAGTATGTGAAATAAATGACAAATAATGTAAGTAAATTAGTTATTTATATTTTGTGTGAATTGCATGACAACTGTTCACTCGTTTTGAGTGTACTGCCCAGCACTGTTACTAGCACAGCGAATGCAACCCTGCTCGCAACCCTGTTAACAACAACAATGAAGTGTAAGAGTCGAGAAGAATATTATTTGTTTGGCTGTCTAAATGTGCTTGTGTGTAGCGTGTGTAAAAAAGTGTGTACCGCAACAGACAAAAAGAGGCGTGCGTTTTTTACGAAAATTGCTCAATTACGTGATACATTTCAATCGGAATTCATTCGAATCTTATTTTGAAGCATCCAGTGCAGCGACAACTTAACGGAAATTTGCATATCTTCAATTGAATGCCCCCAATCCGAAATTTCCCAACTAAACAAAAAAAAAGGGATTACACAAAGTGCATAAAATATAAAATAAATTATCCACGCAATATGGCGCATGCGACAGCAACAAAACCACGCGTTATGGCCGAACCGTTGCACATTCAACGCCTGGAGACGGCTCTAAATATGCGCCCGTTCATGCAGATGGCTCGCAAGGTGCTCAAGCGACCACTGAGCAGAGGGAGTGGCGAGGGCAGCGCCACAGAGCTGGAGGCTAACGAGGAGCAATGCATTGACTCCGATGACTCCTCCACTCAGGTGGGCGTTGTCAGGCTAAAACGCAAACAGACACGACGCAAACGTCTTCTGGGCAGCAAAGAAGGTAATTAAACTTAGGATGTGGGTGGAGGAGTTAAGTTCACTCATTAAAACTATTCATCTTTGCAGAGCGACAGAGCGTCAAGGCGCAAATATACAATTTCAATGATCTGACCAGCGATCGGGAATGGCTCTACGATGCCCTGCTTAGCGATATGGAGAGCGAGGGGCAGGCAGTGAGCGATGAGGATGAGTACATTCATCAAATGCTGCGCGAGCACATACAGGAGCAGCGTCAGCGCAAGAACTATTACAAGAAACCAACGGTAAGTCAAAGGCCCCAAACTTTAAATGATGCCGTTTTGAATTCCTTTTGATCTTGCAGAATGCTCAATATGCCTACTATGGCAGTGGCTTGCTGTCCAATCATGACGTCTATGCAGAGCGCCAGCAGGCCACAGTTGGGGTGCGCAAGCGGCGGCGTCGCACCAAGCAGGAGATACTGCTGGCGCGTCTGGCTGAGGCGCAGGCGGGCCCCAAGCAAGTTAAACAGCGTAGGCGAGGGCGGAAGAAGCGCAGCACACTCGACTCGCCGGAGTCGGGCGAGGTGCCGCCGTCAGAGCTGGGGAAGTATTGCTTTGGGGACACGCTGCCCGCGAACGAAGACGATGAGGAGGACAACGGAGAGATGGTTGACTACAAACGGGAGTTGGCCAATTTGGCACTGGACTATCCCGACGAGGACGAGGAAATCGAGGAGGAAGTGGATGTGGTGGGCGCCACGGATGGCCAAGTGACGCGTGTGCGTTGCCGTCGCAAGAATCCGGAAGTGTTGGCGGCGCGCCGTCGTCGGATCTGGCAAATTATGTCGAAAAAGGAGTCCGGCCGCACCATGAAGGAGACGGTGTGGCGGGCCAAACGCCTGACCCGCGAAATGCTCAACTATTGGAAGCGCTATGAGCGGGTCGAGCGCGATCAGCGTCGAAAACAGGAGCGCGAGGCCGAGGAGCAGCGGAAACAGGATGTGGAGCTGATCGGGGTAAAGCGGCAGCAGCGCAAGCTCAATTTCTTGATTACGCAAACGGAGCTCTACGCTCACTTCATGTCCAAGAAACTGGGCCAAGGCAGCGAGGCGGATCAGTTGTGTATACTCAGCCAGCTGGATGAGGAGCACAATGTCCGACTGGCTGCCCACGATAATTACGATACGGGCGAAATGAAGCAGCTGGCGCAGGCGAATGCGGAGGCAGAAATTCAACGGGATTTGGACAAGACGTGCGCATTCAATGTCCCTATCAAGAGGGAGCAAATGTTGGAGCAGCTGCAGGAGTTGGAGCAATCGTTGCCGCAGCTTGCGCGTGAGCAAATGAAGGATTTGCCGCAACCGAATATGTTTAAGGGCACCCTGAAGGGCTATCAGATCAAGGGCATGACCTGGCTGGCCAATATCTATGATCAGGGCATTAGCGGCATCCATGTGATAAAAGTGCATTGATTGCAATGCACTGGCGTCGCCCTCTGCAATTTCTCAATCATATTGGCGGACATGGGCTCAATGCAGCCTTTGGTGTTCAGCAGGGCGTATATGGCCTGATAAGTGATGAATATGTCACTATTGAAGTTGTTCCAGTGGTTAATGCGACGCATGTACTCCGAACAGAAATCATCGGAAATCACGTGCATATTTAAACGACTCATAAATGCATTTATCTTGAAACCAACCCGAAAATTGCTCGAGGGCAATTCTTCTTTCTCAATGATCTGATTGGCCAGCTCCATCATATGATCTAGCAGAGCCAAGTGCTTGGGCGTTAGCTGGAGCAAGGGACAGGTATTTTTGGAACAAATAACATATAATATATATAATATGTATATTCACCGCTGTCACATGCGCAATATCCTCTTTCGGCAAGACAATAAAATGAAGTTGAGCCTTTGGGCAATTTACATTACGCAGAACAGTTGCTCGATCGGATTGAAGGACAACATCTTCGCCAGTTTCCATTTTGCGGGTCAAGAGGCCTCGTAGAAATTCCAGATCATTCTCTTGCTCCTCCATAGCTTTAATTATGTAAGCAAAAGCAAAGATCAAACTGCACTGCAAATAAGTAATCAGCCTAAAATCTTTTAATCGAACTGTCAGTAAATGCAGCTGCCAGTGTTGAAAACATTGTTTGCTCAGCCAAATGATCGCAATAAAAAAGACTGCTATTTTTGCAGTTTTGCCTTGAACCCAACCCAAAAATCAGCGTTAGTGACGTCACAGCGCTTCGAAGATTGCCTCCTTGCCTTTTTTTGCACTACGCCTAAGTGCCCGAACAGAGTGATATTTGAAAGAGTTCTCACTTATTATTGCCAATCATATGATGACGTAGAAAATTCAACCGCAAACTACTCTGCTCAAGTTACTTATATCTGAATTTAAGACTGGAAATGTATATTTCAATATATAGTGGGAAACCCCCTAATATTAAATAGATTACTTCTCTTATTTTGAATTTGATTTATGTGCAACATTTATTAAATGTGAACTTTACTACCTTTAAGGTAACAAAATAATAATAAAACATATTTAATTGCACAGTAAAATGCACATGATTTGATTAAAATTTTTATCAGAAATAAAAATGAGTAATAATAGAAATAAAAAATGAGGACACCTATTTATATATATGAATATCTTTAATAACGAGTTTCTTTTTTATTTGGATTTTGCTTTTGTTTTCGAGGCTGGTTTTTCCTTGAATGGTTTCGGTTTGTTGGCCTGGGCCGGATTCTGACCCGGATTAACAGTATTCGCGAACTGTTGTGAGCCCAAACCTTTTTGTATATTCGGCTTTGAGTATTTGTAGCCTTGCTGTTTAATAATCAAGGGTGGAGAACACTCTGCTCCATTAACATTGCTCATGTTTTGGGGCGTAGCATGGGAGCCTTGTTTGTTTGGCATATGGTGAGATCCTGGAGCTGCAAACCGATTAGGAGCAGCTTGCCGCATGTTGGGATATTGCTTAAATGGATTGAATGGAGCCTGATGCGGCATGTTAACATTATTTGGAGCATGGCCCAGCTGAAATTGCTGATTGAATACCGAATTATTCGAGTTCATATGTGGATTTTGGTTGACCCTTCGCCAATCTGGAGCATGCTGATCACGATTAGGATTTGTTTGATGGTTTCCAGGACCAGCTGGCCTATGGGACGATGTCCTCAAATTATTTGAGGAATGGCCCAGACGATAATTTGGAAAATGCTGAAATTGCTGATTGAATACCGATTTATCCGAGTTCATATGTGGATTTTGGTTGACCCTTCGCCAATCTGGACCATGCTGATCAGGATTATGATTTGTTTGATGGTTTCCAAAACCAGCTGGCCTATGGGACGATGTCCTCTGAAAGTGTCTCGCGAACGTATTTGAATATGGAGCCAGCGGCGACTGTTGATCGCCCTGTTGCTGTCCCATCGATTGTGGAAAGTTCTCTGGTTGCTCCTTGGACGGAACAATGCGATGAGATTGACCTTCCAGCACCTTAGCAATTGGCGTCAACTTCGTTTCGTCCAACATGCGAGTGAGTTTTTCCACTTGATCTTTGATCCTAAACTTGCCCTCTCGCTCCTTCCAATGCGTGAAGAGGTGAGCCTTCAAAACCACCAAAATCTTGCTAACAAAAGCGCATTGATTGCATCGCAATTCAATTGATTTTCGCAACTTTTGCCTCTCCTCCTCAGGCATTGGCTCAATGTAGCCCTGGACAAGCAGCAGGGCGTAAGCCGTTTGATAGGTGAGGAACAAGGCAGTGTTGAAGCTGTTCCAGTGCTGTATGCGTCGCATGGACTCCGAGTAAAAATCGTTGGAAATGACATGCATGCAAAGACGATTCATAAACGCATCGATCTTGAAGCCCATCAGAAAGTGACTGGAGGGCAACTTTTTCTGCTGTTCGATTATTTGATTTGCCAGCTCCTTCATGTGGTCTAAGAGCTGTAAGTGATCCGCCGTCAGCTGAACGAGGTCACAGATTAGCAGAGAATGGAATTGATTTTTATTTACTTATTTATTGATTTACCGCAGTCACATTGGAAATGTCTTCTTTGGGCACGACCAGAAAATGATATTGCAGAGCGAGGGGCAGGCAGTGAGCGATGAGGATGAGTACATTCATCAAATGCTGCGCGAGCACATACAGGAGCAGCGTCAGCGCAAGAACTATTACAAGAAACCAACGGTAAGTCAAAGGCCCCAAACTTTAAATGATGCCTTTTTGAAATCCTTTTGATCTTGCAGAATGCTCAATATGCCTACTATGGCAGTGGCTTGCTGTCCAATCATGACGTCTATGCAGAGCGCCAGCAGGCCACAGTTGGGGTGCGCAAGCGGCGGCGTCGCACCAAGCAGGAGATACTGCTGGCGCGTCTGGCTGAGGCGCAGGCGGGCCCCAAGCCAGTTAAACAGCGTAGGCGAGGGCGGAAGAAGCGCAGCACACTCGACTCGCCGGAGTCGGGCGAGGTGCCGCCGTCAGAGCTGGGCAAGTATTGCTTTGGGGACACGCTGCCCGCGAACGAAGACGATGAGGAGGACAACGGAGAGATGGTTGACTACAAACGGGAGTTGGCCAATTTGGCACTGGACTATCCCGACGAGGACGAGGAAATCGAGGAGGAAGTGGATGTGGTGGGCGCCACGGATGGCCAAGTGACGCGTGTGCGTTGCCGTCGCAAGAATCCGGAAGTGTTGGCGGCGCGCCGTCGTCGCATCTGGCAAATTATGTCGAAAAAGGAGTCCGGCCGCACCATGAAGGAGACGGTGTGGCGGGCCAAACGCCTGACCCGCGAAATGCTCAACTATTGGAAGCGCTATGAGCGGGTCGAGCGCGATCAGCGTCGAAAACAGGAGCGCGAGGCCGAGGAGCAGCGGAAACAGGATGTGGAGCTGATCGGGGTAAAGCGGCAGCAGCGCAAGCTCAATTTCTTGATTACGCAAACGGAGCTCTACGCTCACTTCATGTCCAAGAAACTGGGCCAAGGCAGCGAGGCGGATCAGTTGCGTATACTCAGCCAGCTGGATGAGGAGCACAATGTCCGACTGGCTGCCCACGATAATTACGATACGGGCGAAATGAAGCAGCTGGCGCAGGCGAATGCGGAGGCAGAAATTCAACGGGATTTGGACAAGACGTGCGCATTCAATGTCCCTATCAAGAGGGAGCAAATGTTGGAGCAGCTGCAGGAGTTGGAGCAATCGTTGCCGCAGCTTGCGCGTGAGCAAATGAAGGATTTGCCGCAACCGAATATGTTTAAGGGCACCCTGAAGGGCTATCAGATCAAGGGCATGACCTGGCTGGCCAATATCTATGATCAGGGCATTAGCGGCATCCATGTGATAAAAGTGCATTGATTGCAATGCACTGGCGTCGCCCTCTGCAATTTCTCAATCATATTGGCGGACATGGGCTCAATGCAGCCTTTGGTGTTCAGCAGGGCGTATATGGCCTGATAAGTGATGAATATGTCACTGTTGAAGTTGTTCCAGTGGTTAATGCGACGCATGTACTCCGAACAGAAATCATCGGAAATCACGTGCATATTTAAACGACTCATAAATGCATTTATCTTGAAACCAACCCGAAAATTGCTCGAGGGCAATTCTTCTTTCTCAATGATCTGATTGGCCAGCTCCATCATATGATCTAGCAGAGCCAAGTGCTTGGGCGTTAGCTGGAGCAAGGGACAGGTATTTTTGGAACAAATAACATATAATATATATATATATGTATATTCACCGCAGTCACATGCGCAATATCCTCTTTCGGCAAGACAATAAAATGAAGTTGAGCCTTTGGGCAATTTACATTACGCAGAACAGTTGCTCGATCGGATTGAAGGACAACATCTTCGCCAGTTTCCATTTTGTGGGTCAAGAGGCCTCGTAGAAATTCCAGATCATTATCTTGCTCCTCCATAGCTTTAATTATGTAAGCAAAAGCAAGGATCAAACTGCACTGCAAATAAGTAATCAGACTAAAAGCTTTTAATCGAACTGTCAGTAAATGCAGCTGCCAGTGTTGATAACATTGTTTGCTCAGCCAAATGACCGCAATAAAAAAGATTGCTATTGTTGCAGTTTTGCCTTGAACCCAACCCAAAAATCAGCGTTAGTGACGTCACAGCGCTTCGAAGATTGCCTCCTTGCCTTTTTTTGCACTACGCCTAAGTGCCCGAACAGAGTGATATTTGAAAGAGTTCTCACTTATTATTGCCAATCATAGTATGACGGAAAATTCAACCGCAAACTACACTGCTCAGGTTACTTATATCTGAATTTAAGACTGGAAATGTGTCTTTCAATATATAGTGGGAAACCCCCTAATATTAAATAAATTACTTCTCTTATTTTGAATTTGATTTAAGTGCAACATTTATTAAATGTGAACTTTACTACCTTTAAGGTAACAAAATAATAATAAAACATATTTAATTGCACAGTAAAATGCACATGATTTGATTAAAATTTTTATCAGAAATGAAAATGAGTAATAATAGAAATAAAAAATGAGGACACCTATTTATACATATGAATATCTTTAATAACGAGTTTCTTTTTTATTTGGATTTTGCTTTTGTTTTCGAGGCTGGTTTTTCCTTGAATGGTTTCGGTTTGTTGGCCTGGGCCGGATTCTGACCCGGATTAACAGTATTCGCGAACTGTTGTGAGCCCAAACCTTTTTGTATATTCGGCTTTGAGTATTTGTAGCCTTGCTGTTTAATAATCAAGGGTGGAGAACACTCTGCTCCATTAACATTGCTCATGTTTTGGGGCGTAGCATGGGAGCCTTGTTTGTTTGGCATATGGTGAGATCCTGGAGCTGCAAACCGATTAGGGACAGCTTGCCGCATGTTGGGATATTGCTTAAATGGATTGAATGGAGCCTGATGCGGCATGTTAACATTATTTGGAGCATGGCCCAGCTGAAATTGCTGATTGAATACCGAATTATTCGAGTTCATATGTGGATTTTGGTTGACCCTTCGCCAATCTGGAGCATGCTGATCACGATTAGGATTTGTTTGATGGTTTCCAGGACCAGCTGGCCTATGGGACGATGTCCTCAAATTATTTGGGGAATGGCCCAGACGATAATTTGGAAAATGCTGAAATTGCTGATTGAATACCGATTTATCCGAGTTCATATGTGGATTTTGGTTGACCCTTCGCCAATCTGGAGCATGCTGATCAGGATTATGATTTGTTTGATGGTTTCCAGGACCAGCTGGCCTATGGGACGATGTCCTCTGAAAGTGTCTCGCGAGCGTATTTGAATATGGAGCCAGCGGCGACTGTTGATCGCCCTGTTGCTGTCCCATCGATTGTGGAAAGTTCTCTGGTTGCGCCTTGGACGGAACAATGCGATGAGATTGATCTTCCAGCACCTTAGCGATTGGCGTCAACTTCGTTTCGCCCAACATGCGAGTGAGTTTTTCCACTTGATCTTTGATCCTAAACTTGCCCTCTCGCTCCTTCCAATGCGTGAAGAGGTGAGCCTTCAAAACCACCAAACTCTTGCTAACAAAATCGCATTGATTGCATCGCAATTCAATTGATTTTCGCAACTTTTGCCTCTCCTCCTCAGGCATTGGCCCAATGTAGCCCTGGACAAGCAGCAGGGCGTAAGCCGTTTGATAGGTGAGGAACAAGGCAGTGTTGAAGCTGTTCCAGTGCTGTATGCGTCGCATGGACTCCGAGTAAAAATCGTTGGAAATGACATGCATGCAAAGACGATTCATAAACGCATCGATCTTGAAGCCCATCAGAAAGTGACTGGAGGGCAAATTTTTCTGCTGTTCGATTATTTGATTTGCCAGCTCCTTCATGTGGTCTAAGAGCTGTAAGTGATCCGCCGTCAGCTGAACGAGGTCACAGATTAGCAGAGAATGGAATTGATTTTTATTTACTTATTTATTGATTTACCGCAGTCACATTGGAAATGTCTTCTTTGGGCACGACCAGAAAATGATATTGCGCTTTGGGATAAGCATCTTTCATGACTGCTGCTAGTTCAGTTTCAATTAGACATTCATGTTTCTTTTGCAATCCACGTGTCAAGTTGCCTTTTGCAGCTTCCTCCCGCTTATCGCCCATTTTTCTTAGATGTAATCACAGAGAACTTAAAACACTAAATCAACTCCAATCGGCTATCGGATTGGGAATCTTATTTGACAGTGTTGCAAAGACTGCGCAGGCGGCTTTGCATGCACACACCCATATGCACATGCATACGTGTAATATTTGAATTATTGTTGCTTTGCTTACAGTGTTAGTCAGTGTTGTTGTTGCAGATGATCTTTAAGCATTGGCAAGCTTTTTGCAATAAATTCACACTTATTGCATTTTAGAGGACTGGCAAGCAGCCCGTTGATAATATCTGCGGGCAAACGTTGAACGCAGCCCTCGTCCTTGAGCCTGGAATAAAGTACTATAAAACACATGAATATATGTATAAATAAGTACATTTCTCGGCAAACTTACTTTCGTAAGGCACAAAGAGCGGCGTATTGAAGCTATTCCAATGTTTTTTGGTCTTCAACGCACTAGATACGAAATCCTTTGAAATGACGTGCAAATGCAAACGTTGCATGCTCGGATGAGCATGAAATCCAATTTGAAATTCCGCCCAACTTTCACCACGTACTTCAACAATATTGCGTGCCAACAAATGCATTTCTTCCAGCAGTGGCAAATGTTTTTTGCTCAACTACAAATTAAAAAAAAACTCGATTTTTTTCCCTTGAGGATTTGCTATCTTTACCTGAAAAATGCTGGGAATGTCCTCCTTTGACAGCACTAGATAATGATGACGGGCTTTTGGATATTTATCGGCAATTACAACTGCTGTATCCGTTGATATAATTAGATTAGCAGGATCCAAAATTGTTTTGATTAGCCCGGTTTGCCACAACATTATTAGCAGCTGACTGCGTTGCTTTAGTATTGATAAATGCATAAAAGGCCTGTATGCAGTGCTGTATAGCGAGTTCATAAGCACAATGGTGCGTGCGTCAGACGCACTATTGCATATATATAGGTGGTGTTTTCCAAAAAAATAATGACATTCATATATAGAGTATGTGAAATAAATGACAAATAATGTAAGTAAATTAGTTATTTATATTTTGTGTGAATTGCATGACAACTGTTCACTCGTTTTGAGTGTACTGCCCAGCACTGTTACTAGCACAGCGAATGCAACCCTGCTCGCAACCCTGTTAACAACAACAATGAAGTGTAAGAGTCGAGAAGAATATTATTTGTTTGGCTGTCTAAATGTGCTTGTGTGTAGCGTGTGGCCCCGTAAAAAAGTGTGTACCGCAACACACAAAAAGAGGCGTGCATTTTTTACGCAACGCATGCATGAAAATTGCTCAATTACGTGATACATTTCAATCGTAATTCATTCGAATCTCATTTTGAAGCATCCAGTGCAGCGCCAACTTAACGGAAATTTGCATATCTTCAATTGAATGCCCCCAATCCGAAATTTCCCAACTAAACAAAAAAAAAGGGATTACACAAAGTGCATAAAATATAAAATAAATTATCCACGCAATATGGCGCATGCGACAGCAACAAAACCACGCGTTATGGCCGAACCGTTGCACATTCAACGCCTGGAGACGGCTCTAAATATGCGCCCGTTCATGCAGATGGCTCGCGAGGTGCTCAAGCGACCACTGAGCAGAGGGAGTGGCGAGGGCAGCGCCACAGAGCTGGAGGCTAACGAGGAGCAATGCATTGACTCCGATGACTCCTCCACTCAGGTGGGCGTTGTCAGGCTAAAACGCAAACAGACACGACGCAAACGTCTTCTGGGCAGCAAAGAAGGTAATTAAACTTAGGATGTGGGTGGAGGAGTTAAGTTCACTCATTAAAAATATTCATCTTTGCAGAGCGACAGAGCGTCAAGGCGCAAATATACAATTTCAATGATCTGACCAGCGATCGGGAATGGCTCTACGATGCCCTGCTTAGCGATATGGAGAGCGAGGGGCAGGCAGTGAGCGATGAGGATGAGTACATTCATCAAATGCTGCGCGAGCACATACAGGAGCAGCGTCAGCGCAAGAACTATTACAAGAAACCAACGGTAAGTCAAAGGCCCCAAACTTTAAATGATGCCTTTTTGAAATCCTTTTGATCTTGCAGAATGCTCAATATGCCTACTATGGCAGTGGTTTGCTGTCCAATCATGACGTCTATGCAGAGCGCCAGCAGGCCACAGTTGGGGTGCGCAAGCGGCGGCGTCGCACCAAGCAGGAGATACTGCTGGCGCGTCTGGCTGAGGCGCAGGCGGGCCCCAAGCCAGTTAAACAGCGTAGGCGAGGGCGGAAGAAACGCAGCACACTCGACTCGCCGGAGTCGGGCGAGGTGCCGCCGTCAGAGCTGGGCAAGTATTGCTTTGGGGACACGCTGCCCGCGAACGAAGACGATGAGGAGGACAACGGAGAGATGGTTGACTACAAACGGGAGTTGGCCAATTTGGCACTGGACTATCCCGACGAGGACGAGGAAATCGAGGAGGAAGTGGATGTGGTGGGCGCCACGGATGGCCAAGTGACGCGTGTGCGTTGCCGTCGCAAGAATCCGGAAGTGTTGGCGGCGCGCCGTCGTCGCATCTGGCAAATTATGTCGAAAAAGGAGTCCGGCCGCACCATGAAGGAGACGGTGTGGCGGGCCAAACGCCTGACCCGCGAAATGCTCAACTATTGGAAGCGCTATGAGCGGGTCGAGCGCGATCAGCGTCGAAAACAGGAGCGCGAGGCCGAGGAGCAGCGAAAACAGGATGTGGAGCTGATCGAGGTAAAGCGGCAGCAGCGCAAGCTCAATTTCTTAATTACGCAAACGGAGCTCTACGCTCACTTCATGTCCAAGAAACTGGGCCAAGGCAGCGAGGCGGATCAGTTGCGTATACTCAGCCAGCTGGATGAGGAGCACAATGTCCGACTGGCTGCCCACGATAATTACGATACGGGCGAAATGAAGCAGCTGGCACAGGCGAATGCGGAGGCAGAAATTCAACGGGATTTGGACAAGACGTGCGCATTCAATGTCCCTATCAAGAGGGAGCAAATGTTGGTGCAGCTGCAGGAGTTGGAGCAATCGTTGCCGCAGCTTGCGCGTGAGCAAATGAAGGATTTGCCGCAACCGAATATGTTTAAGGGCACCCTGAAGGGCTATCAGATCAAGGGCATGACCTGGCTGGCCAATATCTATGATCAGGGCATTAGTGGCATCCATGTGATAAAAGTGCATTGATTGCAATGCACTGGCGTCGCCCTCTGCAATTTCTCAATCATATTGGCGGACATGGGCTCAATGCAGCCTTTGGTGTTCAGCAGGGCGTATATGGCCTGATAAGTGATGAATATGTCACTGTTGAAGTTGTTACAGTGGTTAATGCGACGCATGTACTCCGAACAGAAATCATCGGAAATCACGTGCATATTTAAACGACTCATAAATGCATTTATCTTGAAACCAACCCGAAAATTGCTCGAGGGCAATTCTTCTTTCTCAATGATCTGATTGGCCAGCTCCATCATATGATCTAGCAGAGCCAAGTGCTTGGGCGTTAGCTGGAGCAAGGGACAGGTATTTTTGGAACAAATAACATATAATATATATATATATGTATATTCACCGCAGTCACATGCGCAATATCCTCTTTCGGCAAGACAATAAAATGAAGTTGAGCCTTTGGGCAATTTACATTACGCAGAACAGTTGCTCGATCGGATTGAAGGACAACATCTTCGCCAGTTTCCATTTTGTGGGTCAAGAGGCCTCGTAGAAATTCCAGATCATTATCTTGCTCCTCCATAGCTTTAATTATGTAAGCAAAAGCAAGGATCAAACTGCACTGCAAATAAGTAATCAGACTAAAAGCTTTTAATCGAACTGTCAGTAAATGCAGCTGCCAGTGTTGATAACATTGTTTGCTCAGCCAAATGAGCGCAATAAAAAAGATTGCTATTGTTGCAGTTTTGCCTTGAACCCAACCCAAAAATCAGCGTTAGTGACGTCACAGCGCTTCGAAGATTGCCTCCTTGCCTTTTTTTGCACTACGCCTAAGTGCCCGAACAGAGTGATATTTGAAAGAGTTCTCACTTATTATTGCCAATCATAGTATGACGGAAAATTCAACCGCAAACTACACTGCTCAGGTTACTTATATCTGAATTTAAGACTGGAAATGTGTCTTTCAATATATAGTGGGAAACCCCCTAATATTAAATAAATTACTTCTCTTATTTTGAATTTGATTTAAGTGCAACATTTATTAAATGTGAACTTTACTACCTTTAAGGTAACAAAATAATAATAAAACATATTTAATTGCACAGTAAAATGCACATGATTTGATTAAAATTTTTATCAGAAATGAAAATGAGTAATAATAGAAATAAAAAATGAGGACACCTATTTATACATATGAATATCTTTAATAACGAGTTTCTTTTTTATTTGGATTTTGCTTTTGTTTTCGAGGCTGGTTTTTCCTTGAATGGTTTCGGTTTGTTGGCCTGGGCCGGATTCTGACCCGGATTAACAGTATTCGCGAACTGTTGTGAGCCCAAACCTTTTTGTATATTCGGCTTTGAGTATTTGTAGCCTTGCTGTTTAATAATCAAGGGTGGAGAACACTCTGCTCCATTAACATTGCTCATGTTTTGGGGCGTAGCATGGGAGCCTTGTTTGTTTGGCATATGGTGAGATCCTGGAGCTGCAAACCGATTAGGGACAGCTTGCCGCATGTTGGGATATTGCTTAAATGGATTGAATGGAGCCTGATGCGGCATGTTAACATTATTTGGAGCATGGCCCAGCTGAAATTGCTGATTGAATACCGAATTATTCGAGTTCATATGTGGATTTTGGTTGACCCTTCGCCAATCTGGAGCATGCTGATCACGATTAGGATTTGTTTGATGGTTTCCAGGACCAGCTGGCCTATGGGACGATGTCCTCAAATTATTTGGGGAATGGCCCAGACGATAATTTGGAAAATGCTGAAATTGCTGATTGAATACCGATTTATCCGAGTTCATATGTGGATTTTGGTTGACCCTTCGCCAATCTGGAGCATGCTGATCAGGATTATGATTTGTTTGATGGTTTCCAGGACCAGCTGGCCTATGGGACGATGTCCTCTGAAAGTGTCTCGCGAGCGTATTTGAATATGGAGCCAGCGGCGACTGTTGATCGCCCTGTTGCTGTCCCATCGATTGTGGAAAGTTCTCTGGTTGCGCCTTGGACGGAACAATGCGATGAGATTGATCTTCCAGCACCTTAGCGATTGGCGTCAACTTCGTTTCGTCCAACATGCGAGTGAGTTTTTCCACTTGATCTTTGATCCTAAACTTGCCCTCTCGCTCCTTCCAATGCGTGAAGAGGTGAGCCTTCAAAACCACCAAACTCTTGCTAACAAAATCGCATTGATTGCATCGCAATTCAATTGATTTTCGCAACTTTTGCCTCTCCTCCTCAGGCATTGGCTCAATGTAGCCCTGGACAAGCAGCAGGGCGTAAGCCGTTTGATAGGTGAGGAACAAGGCAGTGTTGAAGCTGTTCCAGTGCTGTATGCGTCGCATGGACTCCGAGTAAAAATCGTTGGAAATGACATGCATGCAAAGACGATTCATAAACGCATCGATCTTGAAGCCCATCAGAAAGTGACTGGAGGGCAAATTTTTCTGCTGTTCGATTATTTGATTTGCCAGCTCCTTCATGTGGTCTAAGAGCTGTAAGTGATCCGCCGTCAGCTGAACGAGGTCACAGATTAGCAGAGAATGGAATTGATTTTTATTTACTTATTTATTGATTTACCGCAGTCACATTGGAAATGTCTTCTTTGGGCACGACCAGAAAATGATATTGCGCTTTGGGATAAGCATCTTTCATGACTGCTGCTAGTTCAGTTTCAATTAGACATTCATGTTTCTTTTGCAATCCACGTGTCAAGTTGCCTTTTGCAGCTTCCTCCCGCTTATCGCCCATTTTTCTTAGATGTGATCACAGAGAACTTAAAACACTAAATCAACTTCAATCGGCTATTTGACAGTGTTGCAAAGACTGCGCAGGCGGCTTTGCATGCACACACCCATATGCACATGCATACGTGTAATATTTGAATTATTGTTGCTTTGCTTACAGTGTTAGTCAGTGTTGTTGTTGCAGATGATCTTTAAGCATTGGCAAGCTTTTTGCAATAAATTCACACTTATTGCATTTTAGAGGACTGGCAAGCAGCCCGTTGATAATATCTGCGGGCAAACGTTGAACGCAGCCCTCGTCCTTGAGCCTGGAATAAAGTACTATAAAACACATGAATATATGTATAAATAAGTACATTTCTCGGCAAACTTACTTTCGTAAGGCACAAAGAGCGGCGTATTGAAGCTATTCCAATGTTTTTTGGTCTTCAACGCACTAGATACGAAATCCTTTGAAATGACGTGCAAATGCAAACGTTGCATGCTCGGATGAGCATGAAATCCAATTTGAAATTCCGCCCAACTTTCACCACGTACTTCAACAATATTGCGTGCCAACAAATGCATTTCTTCCAGCAGTGGCAAATGTTTTTTGCTCAACTACAAATTAAAAAAAAACTCGATTTTTTTCCCTTGAGGATTTGCTATCTTTACCTGAAAAATGCTGGGAATGTCCTCCTTTGACAGCACTAGATAATGATGACGGGCTTTTGGATATTTATCGGCAATTACAACTGCTGTATCCGTTGATATAATTAGATTAGCAGGATCCAAAATTGTTTTGATTAGCCCGGTTTGCCACAACATTATTAGCAGCTGACTGCGTTGCTTTAGTATTGATAAATGCATAAAAGGCCTGTATGCAGTGCTGTATAGCGAGTTCATAAGCACAATGGTGCGTGCGTCAGACGCACTATTGCATATATATGGGTGGTGTTTTCCAAAAAAATAATGACATTCATATATAGAGTATGTGAAATAAATGACAAATAATGTAAGTAAATTAGTTATTTATATTTTGTGTGAATTGCATGACAACTGTTCACTCGTTTTGAGTGTACTGCCCAGCACTGTTACTAGCACAGCGAATGCAACCCTGCTCGCAACCCTGTTAACAACAACAATGAAGTGTAAGAGTCGAGAAGAATATTATTTGTTTGGCTGTCTAAATGTGCTTGTGTGTAGCGTGTGGCCCCGTAAAAAAGTGTGTACCGCAACACACAAAAAGAGGCGTGCATTTTTTACGCAACGCATGCATGAAAATTGCTCAATTACGTGATACATTTCAATCGTAATTCATTCGAATCTCATTTTGAAGCATCCAGTGCAGCGCCAACTTAACGGAAATTTGCATATCTTCAATTGAATGCCCCCAATCCGAAATTTCCCAACTAAACAAAAAAAAAGGGACAAAGTGCATAAAATATAAAATAAATTATCCACGCAATATGGCGCATGCGACAGCAACAAAACCACGCGTTATGGCCGAACCGTTGCACATTCAACGCCTGGAGACGGCTCTAAATATGCGCCCGTTCATGCAGATGGCTCGCGAGGTGCTCAAGCGACCACTGAGCAGAGGGAGTGGCGAGGGCAGCGCCACAGAGCTGTAGGCTAACGAGGAGCAATGCATTGACTCCGATGACTCCTCCACTCAGGTGGGCGTTGTCAGGCTAAAACGCAAACAGACACGACGCAAACGTCTTCTGGGCAGCAAAGAAGGTAATTAAACTTAGGATGTGGGTGGAGGAGTTAAGTTCACTCATTAAAAATATTCATCTTTGCAGAGCGACAGAGCGTCAAGGCGCAAATATACAATTTCAATGATCTGACCAGCGATCGGGAATGGCTCTACGATGCCCTGCTTAGCGATATGGAGAGCGAGGGGCAGGCAGTGAGCGATGAGGATGAGTACATTCATCAAATGCTGCGCGAGCACATACAGGAGCAGCGTCAGCGCAAGAACTATTACAAGAAACCAACGGTAAGTCAAAGGCCCCAAACTTTAAATGATGCCTTTTTGAAATCCTTTTGATCTTGCAGAATGCTCAATATGCCTACTATGGCAGTGGCTTGCTGTCCAATCATGACGTCTATGCAGAGCGCCAGCAGGCCACAGTTGGGGTGCGCAAGCGGCGGCGTCGCACCAAGCAGGAGATACTGCTGGCGCGTCTGGCTGAGGCGCAGGCGGGCCCCAAGCCAGTTAAACAGCGTAGGCGAGGGCGGAAGAAGCGCAGCACACTCGACTCGCCGGAGTCGGGCGAGGTGCCGCCGTCAGAGCTGGGCAAGTATTGCTTTGGGGACACGCTGCCCGCGAACGAAGACGATGAGGAGGACAACGGAGAGATGGTTGACTACAAACGGGAGTTGGCCAATTTGGCACTGGACTATCCCGACGAGGACGAGGAAATCGAGGAGGAAGTGGATGTGGTGGGCGCCACGGATGGCCAAGTGACGCGTGTGCGTTGCCGTCGCAAGAATCCGGAAGTGTTGGCGGCGCGCCGTCGTCGCATCTGGCAAATTATGTCGAAAAAGGAGTCCGGCCGCACCATGAAGGAGACGGTGTGGCGGGCCAAACGCCTGACCCGCGAAATGCTCAACTATTGGAAGCGCTATGAGCGGGTCGAGCGCGATCAGCGTCGAAAACAGGTGCGCGAGGCCGAGGAGCAGCGGAAACAGGATGTGGAGCTGATCGGGGTAAAGCGGCAGCAGCGCAAGCTCAATTTCTTAATTACGCAAACGGAGCTCTACGCTCACTTCATGTCCAAGAAACTGGGCCAAGGCAGCGAGGCGGATCAGTTGCGTATACTCAGCCAGCTGGATGAGGAGCACAATGTCCGACTGGCTGCCCACGATAATTACGATACGGGCGAAATGAAGCAGCTGGCGCAGGCGAATGCGGAGGCAGAAATTCAACGGGATTTGGACAAGACGTGCGCATTCAATGTCCCTATCAAGAGGGAGCAAATGTTGGAGCAGCTGCAGGAGTTGGAGCAATCGTTGCCGCAGCTTGCGCGTGAGCAAATGAAGGATTTGCCGCAACCGAATATGTTTAAGGGCACCCTGAAGGGCTATCAGATCAAGGGCATGACCTGGCTGGCCAATATCTATGATCAGGGCATTAGCGGCATCCATGTGATAAAAGTGCATTGATTGCAATGCACTGGCGTCGCCCTCTGCAATTTCTCAATCATATTGGCGGACATGGGCTCAATGCAGCCTTTGGTGTTCAGCAGGGCGTATATGGCCTGATAAGTGATGAATATGTCACTGTTGAAGTTGTTCCAGTGGTTAATGCGACGCATGTACTCCGAACAGAAATCATCGGAAATCACGTGCATATTTAAACGACTCATAAATGCATTTATCTTGAAACCAACCCGAAAATTGCTCGAGGGCAATTCTTCTTTCTCAATGATCTGATTGGCCAGCTCCATCATATGATCTAGCAGAGCCAAGTGCTTGGGCGTTAGCTGGAGCAAGGGACAGGTATTTTTGGAACAAATAACATATAACATATATATATAATATGTATATTCACCGCTGTCACATGCGCAATATCCTCTTTCGGCAAGACAATGAAATGAAGTTGAGCCTTTAGGCAATTTACATTACGCAGAACAGTTGCTCGATCGGATTGAAGGACAACATCTTCGCCAGTTTCCATTTTGTGGGTCAAGAGGCCTCGTAGAAATTCCAGATCATTATCTTGCTCCTCCATAGCTTTAATTATGTAAGCAAAAGCAAGGATCAAACTGCACTGCAAATAAGTAATCAGACTAAAAGCTTTTAATCGAACTGTCAGTAAATGCAGCTGCCAGTGTTGATAACATTGTTTGCTCAGCCAAATGAGCGCAATAAAAAAGATTGCTATTGTTGCAGTTTTGCCTTGAACCCAACCCAAAAATCAGAGTTAGTGACGTCACAGCGCTTCGAAGATTGCCTCCTTGCCTTTTTTTGCACTACGCCTAAGTGCCCG
The DNA here is from genome assembly GCA_035041615.1 of Drosophila anomalipes. Taxonomy (NCBI): domain Eukaryota; kingdom Metazoa; phylum Arthropoda; class Insecta; order Diptera; family Drosophilidae; genus Drosophila; species Drosophila anomalipes. The sequence continues at coordinate 1,041,586 of JAWNKZ010000158.1, forward strand.
AACAGAGTGATATTTGAAAGAGTTCTCACTTATTATTGCCAATCATAGTATGACGGAAAATTCAACCGCAAACTACACTGCTCAGGTTACTTATATCTGAATTTAAGACTGGAAATGTATATTTCAATATATAGTGGGAAACCCCCTAATATTAAATAGATTACTTCTCTTATTTTGAATTTGATTTATGTGCAACATTTATTAAATGTGAACTTTACTACCTTTAAGGTAACAAAATAATAATAAAACATATTTAATTGCACAGTAAAATGCACATGATTTGATTAAAATTTTTATCAGAAATGAAAATGAGTAATAATAGAAATAAAAAATGAGGACACCTATTTATACATATGAATATCTTTAATAACGAGTTTCTTTTTTATTTGGATTTTGCTTTTGTTTTCGAGGCTGGTTTTTCCTTGAATGGTTTCGGTTTGTTGGCCTGGGCCGGATTCTGACCCGGATTAACAGTATTCGCGAACTGTTGTGAGCCCAAACCTTTTTGTATATTCGGCTTTGAGTATTTGTAGCCTTGCTGTTTAATAATCAAGGGTGGAGAACACTCTGCTCCATTAACATTGCTCATGTTTTGGGGCGTAGCATGGGAGCCTTGTTTGTTTGGCATATGGTGAGATCCTGGAGCTGCAAACCGATTAGGGACAGCTTGCCGCATGTTGGGATATTGCTTAAATGGATTGAATGGAGCCTGATGCGGCATGTTAACATTATTTGGAGCATGGCCCAGCTGAAATTGCTGATTGAATACCGAATTATTCGAGTTCATATGTGGATTTTGGTTGACCCTTCGCCAATCTGGAGCATGCTGATCACGATTAGGATTTGTTTGATGGTTTCCAGGACCAGCTGGCCTATGGGACGATGTCCTCAAATTATTTGGGGAATGGCCCAGACGATAATTTGGAAAATGCTGAAATTGCTGATTGAATACCGATTTATCCGAGTTCATATGTGGATTTTGGTTGACCCTTCGCCAATCTGGAGCATGCTGATCAGGATTATGATTTGTTTGATGGTTTCCAGGACCAGCTGGCCTATGGGACGATGTCCTCTGAAAGTGTCTCGCGAGCGTATTTGAATATGGAGCCAGCGGCGACTGTTGATCGCCCTGTTGCTGTCCCATCGATTGTGGAAAGTTCTCTGGTTGCGCCTTGGACGGAACAATGCGATGAGATTGATCTTCCAGCACCTTAGCGATTGGCGTCAACTTCGTTTCGTCCAACATGCGAGTGAGTTTTTCCACTTGATCTTTGATCCTAAACTTGCCCTCTCGCTCCTTCCAATGCGTGAAGAGGTGAGCCTTCAAAACCACCAAACTCTTGCTAACAAAAGCGCATTGATTGCATCGCAATTCAATTGATTTTCGCAACTTTTGCCTCTCCTCCTCAGGCATTGGCTCAATGTAGCCCTGGACAAGCAGCAGGGCGTAAGCCGTTTGATAGGTGAGGAACAAGGCAGTGTTGAAGCTGTTCCAGTGCTGTATGCGTCGCATGGACTCCGAGTAAAAATCGTTGGAAATGACATGCATGCAAAGACGATTCATAAACGCATCGATCTTGAAGCCCATCAGAAAGTGACTGGAGGGCAAATTTTTCTGCTGTTCGATTATTTGATTTGCCAGCTCCTTCATGTGGTCTAAGAGCTGTAAGTGATCCGCCGTCAGCTGAACAAGGTCACAGATTAGCAGAGAATGGAATTGATTTTTATTTACTTATTTATTGATTTACCGCAGTCACATTGGAAATGTCTTCTTTGGGCACGACCAGAAAATGATATTGCGCTTTGGGATAAGCATCTTTCATGACTGCTGCTAGTTCAGTTTCAATTAGACATTCATGTTTCTTTTGCAATCCACGTGTCAAGTTGCCTTTTGCAGCTTCCTCCCGCTTATCGCCCATTTTTCTTAGATGTGATCACAGAGAACTTAAAACACTAAATCAACTTCAATCGGCTATTTGACAGTGTTGCAAAGACTGCGCAGGCGGCTTTGCATGCACACACCCATATGCTCATGCATACGTGTAATATTTGAATTATTGTTGCTTTGATTACAGTGTTAGTCAGTGTTGTTGTTGCATATGATCTTTAAGCATTGGCAAGGTTTTTGCAATAAATTCACAGCATGAAATCCAATTTGAAATTCCGCCCAACTTTCACCACGTACTTCAACAATATTGCGTGCCAACAAATGCATTTCTTCCAGCAGTGGCAAATGTTTTTTGCTCAACTACAAGTTAAAAAAAAACTCGATTTTATTCCCTTGAGGATTTGCTATCTTTACCTGAAAAATGCTGGGAATGTCCTCCTTTGACAGCACTAGATAATGATGACGGGCTTTTGGATATTTATCGGCAATTACAACTGCTGTATCCGTTGATATAATTAGATTAGCAGGATCCAAAATTGTTTTGATTAACCCGGTTTGCCACAACATTATTAGCAGCTGACTGCGTTGCTTTAGTATTGATAAATGCATAAAAGGCCTGTATGCAGTGCTGTATAGCGAGTTCGTAAGCACAATGGTGCGTGCGTCAGACGCACTATTGCATATATATGGGTGTTGTTTTCCAAAAAAATAATGACATTCATATATAGAGTATGTGAAATAAATGACAAATAATGTAAGTAAATTAGTTATTTATATTTTGTGTGAATTGCATGACAACTGTTCACTCGTTTTGAGTGTACTGCCCAGCACTGTTACTAGCACAGCGAATGCAACCCTGCTCGCAACCCTGTTAACAACAACAATGAAGTGTAAGAGTCGAGAAGAATATTATTTGTTTGGCTGTCTAAATGTGCTTGTGTGTAGCGTGTGGCCCCGTAAAAAAGTGTGTACCGCAACACACAAAAAGAGGCGTGCATTTTTTACGCAACGCATGCATGAAAATTGCTCAATTACGTGATACATTTCAATCGGAATTCATTCGAATCTCATTTTGAAGCATCCAGTGCAGCGCCAACTTAACGGAAATTTGCATATCTTCAATTGAATGCCCCCAATCCGAAATTTCCCAACTAAACAAAAAAAAAAGGGATTACACAAAGTGCATAAAATATAAAATAAATTATCCACGCAATATGGCGCATGCGACAGCAACAAAACCACGCGTTATGGCCGAACCGTTGCACATTCAACGCCTGGAGACGGCTCTAAATATGCGCCCCTTCATGCAGATGGCTCGCGAGGTGCTCAAGCGGCCACTGAGCAGAGGGAGTGGCGAGGGCAGCGCCACGGAGCTGGAGGCTAACGAGGAGCAATGCATTGACTCCGATGACTCCTCCACTCAGGTGGGCGTTGTCAGGCTAAAACGCAAACAGACACGACGCAAACGTCTTCTGGGCAGCAAAGAAGGTAATTAAACTTAGGATGTGGGTGGAGGAGTTAAGTTCACTCATTAAAAATATTCATCTTTGCAGAGCGACAGAGCGTCAAGGCGCAAATATACAATTTCAATGATCTGACCAGCGATCGGGAATGGCTCTACGATGCCCTGCTTAGCGATACGGAGAGCGAGGGGCAGGCAGTGAGCGATGAGGATGAGTACATTCATCAAATGCTGCGCGAGCACATACAGGAGCAGCGTCAGCGCAAGAACTATTACAAGAAACCAACGGTAAGTCAAAGGCCCCAAACTTTAAATGATGCCTTTTTGAATTCCTTTTGATCTTGCAGAATGCTCAATATGCCTACTATGGCAGTGGCTTGCTGTCCAATCATGACGTCTATGCAGAGCGCCAGCAGGCCACAGTTGGGGTGCGCAAGCGGCGGCGTCGCACCAAGCAGGAGATACTGCTGGCGCGTCTGGCTGAGGCGCAGGCGGGCCCCAAGCCAGTTAAACAGCGTAGGCGAGGGCGGAAGAAGCGCAGCACACTCGACTCGCCGGAGTCGGGCGAGGTGCCGCCCTCAGAGCTGGGCAAGTATTGCTTTGGGGACACGCTGCCCGCGAACGAAGACGATGAGGAGGACAACGGAGAGATGGTTGACTACAAACGGGAATTGGCCAATTTGGCACTGGACTATCCCGACGAGGACGAGGAAATCGAGGAGGAAGTGGATGTGGTGGGCGCCACGGATGGCCAAGTGACGCGTGTGCGTTGCCGTCGCAAGAATCCGGAAGTGTTGGCGGCGCGTCGTCGTCGCATCTGGCAAATTATGTCGAAAAAGGAGTCCGGCCGGCTACAACGCATCAAGAGCAATAATCATAAAGAGATGCTGGCTAATTGCAAGCGCGTCGCCGGCATGTGTGCCAAGGTTGTGCGCCAGCGTGCGCTCAACTCCCAACGCACCATGAAGGAGACGGTGTGGCGGGCCAAACGCCTGACCCGCGAAATGCTCAACTATTGGAAGCGCTATGAGCGGGTCGAGCGCGATCAGCGTCGAAAACAGGAGCGCGAGGCCGAGGAGCAGCGGAAACAGGATGTGGAGCTGATCGAGGTAAAGCGGCAGCAGCGCAAGCTCAATTTCTTGATTACGCAAACGGAGCTCTACGCTCACTTCATGTCCAAGAAACTGGGCCAAGGTAGCGAGGCGGATCAGTTGCGTATACTCAGCCAGCTGGATGAGGAGCACAATGTCCGACTGGCTGCCCACGATAATTACGATGCGGGCGAAATGAAGCAGCTGGCGCAGGCGAATGCGGAGGCAGCAATTCAACGGGATTTGGACAAGACGCGCGCATTCAATGTGCCTATCAAGAGGGAGCAAATGTTGGAGCAGCTGCAGGAGTTGGAGCAATCGTTGCCGCAGCTTGCGCGTGAGCAAATGAAGGATTTGCCGCAACCGAATATGTTTAAGGGCACCCTGAAGGGCTATCAGATCAAGGGCATGACCTGGCTGGCCAATATCTATGATCAGGGCATTAGCGGCATCCTGGCAGATGAGATGGGCCTGGGCAAGACAGTGCAATCGATTGCGTTCCTCTGCCACATTGCCGAGCATTACGGGGTGTGGGGCCCGTTTCTAATTATATCGCCCGCCTCCACACTCCACAACTGGCAGCAGGAGATGGCCCGTTTTGCGCCCGATTTCAATGTGGTTCCCTACTGGGGTTCGCCGAACGAGCGCAAAATCCTACGCCAATTCTGGGATCAGAAGCATTTGCATACACGAGAAGCGAGCTTCCATGTGGTGATCACCTCGTACCAGCTGGTGGTCAGCGATTACAAGTACTTCAATCGCATCAAGTGGCAATATATGGTCCTCGACGAGGCACAGGCCATCAAGAGTGCCGCCTCGCAACGCTGGAAGCTCTTGCTGGGCTTCAATTGTCGCAATCGGCTGCTGCTGAGCGGGACACCCATACAGAATAGCATGGCGGAGCTGTGGGCGTTGCTGCATTTTATAATGCCTACGTTATTCGATTCGCATGATGAGTTCAACGAGTGGTTCTCCAAGGACATTGAATCGCATGCGGAGAACAAAACGGGAATCGATGAGCGGCAAATCTCTCGTCTGCACATGATACTCAAACCCTTCATGCTGCGTCGCATCAAGAAGGATGTGGAGAACGAGTTGTCCGACAAGATTGAGATTATGGTCTATTGCCCGCTGACCATACGTCAGAAGCTGCTCTATAGAGCACTCAAGCAAAAGATACGCATCGAGGATTTGCTGCATTTGGCCAGTGGTGGCTCGACAGCCGCATCGGCGGCATCGGATGGTGCCATTCTGGATCGCAACTTCACCTCGAATCTCATGAATCTGGTCATGCAGTTCCGCAAAGTATGCAATCACCCGGAGCTATTTGAGCGGCGCGATGCCAAGAGTCCGTTCAGCATGCGCTGTGCCGAGTTTGTTTTACCTCGTTTAGTCTTTCACGATGGACTGCTCCACAGCGCGTTGCCCAGTCGAAAGCACTTGCTATATAATCGGTGATTGGTTGTCAGTTTTACTATTTTCATTTGATTTTAACCTGGTTTGCCTATTTGACAGTTTCAACATCTTCAAGTCGGCCCACATGCAGCGACGTTTGTTTGACGATGTCAGCGTCGATAGCTGCTTCAGTTTTACCCGCCTGTGCGACTTATCCCTGTCTGACACGGAGGATGTGACCTGGCATGGCCTTATCGACTTGTTTGTATTTAATTTATAATTCTTGTTGCTCTCTCTATACTAATTTTTGGGCTCTTTCCGCAGTTTGTTGCACTTCCGTCGCGCGCTTGAGAAGCAGCCACTGCTTTCTTATCGTCGCCAGTGGTGGCCACATCTGCGCGACACTCGTTACCAACTGCTGGAGCCACTGCTAGAGCGCAAACTCTTACCAGACTTTATGCTCACGAACTGTGTGTTAAGGCAGTTCATCTTTACCGCAATGGTTTGTTTGTATTTATTTATAAGTATAAAAGTATACGTATCTGTCACTCCTTCTAAAAGGCTGCACTGATTTTGATGAATGTTTTTTATGTGTTTGAGTCTGACGATTCACAATTAGCAAACCAACTCTTCGAAATTTCAGGCTTATGTAGTTAGGTAGTACAAAATCAATATCTATATAGAAAACAATTTCTGTTGACATAAAGACGGAAATTTATAATATTCCACCCGACAATTTTGGAAATCTGTTAATTGAGTAAATTAAGTTATTTTATTTTTTATTTTGACATTTCAGTTTTGATTACGAACTATATATCTGTAGAATTGCAGTTTCTGATATTGTTGCAGGAGTCTCGATATTTATATAAAGCGAGCCATTCAAAATAATAATATAATATAATCGGTTAAAATAATTTATATTAATTATAAGTATTTTTATAAATAATATTACCATATTACGTTTACTAACGTTCATCGGAAATATCCGCTTCTAAAGAAATATATGTTCAAGATCTCTGCATGATCTCTGAAAATTGATATTAATAGCAACGTTAATGCTATTTATAATAATAATTATATAAGATTTTTACTTTTAAGTAGTAAAACCTTAAAGTCAGCAGCTATTTTCACAGCATTTCCTTCTGTTATGATTTTCATTGATTTTCCAGGTTTTCCACACTCCCTTCATATAACCATAAAGAGAAGTTAATTCTTTGCTATTTCACTCAATTAACTTAATAAAATAGCTTGGCTTAAACTACTTCGATTAATTTCAGCAGGACTGCTCTTACTTTTAATAGCACTGTCTACTTACATCTCCTAGACTTTTAGATTTTAAATTATATTGATTTGCGGAAATTACGAATCCTAACCTAATCTTATTACCTTCTAATGTTTGCAGACATCTCGAGATAGCAGCGTGTATGCCTTTGGCGATTACATCACTGTCAACATGCAGGAAACGATCGAGCATCGTGTGACACGTTCAAAAACACTCAAGAAGAAGACGCCTAAAATTGAGAATCTTTGCGAAAACGATGGTCAAACGCAAGTGAAGGCGTGCAGTATAAAGCAAGAGCTAGAAATGGAATCAGTGGAAGTACAGACGAAATCGAATACCAAGAGCGATGTCAAATTAACAACATTGCATTTGCTGCCCGAGTTTCCACATCATCCGCGCAAACCGCAACGTTACGAATGCGAACCGCTACAGATGCCTCGTTTTCTCTACGGATTGGGTCAGCGGGTGCAGGCCGTCGATCGGCATTTATAGTGAGTAGAATTGCTTAGCATTCAATGTATTTTGAACCTACTGCAACTAATAATGTGTGATAACTTTTGTCTGACAGTTGCGAAAGTCGCGCCGCTGCCTGGACGCAAATACGCCACCTGCAGTGCGAGAACATTGTGGGCAGGGAGCTGGTGGCCACAGGCTTGGCGCTGTGTCGTCCGCGCAGTGGTTGGTCATCGATTGTGGTGCCCGATAAGGAGACACTTATAACAGATGCTGGTAAACTGTCTGTGCTCGATGGTCTACTCACGCGCCTCAAGGCCGAGGGTCATCGTGTCCTGATCTACTCGCAAATGACCAAAATGATCGACCTGCTGGAGGTGCGTCTAAATATTATATATCTTGCTGTACAATCTTTGCTAATGCTTGTCCTATTTGCAGGAGTATATGTGGCATCGCAAGCACCGCTATATGCGTCTCGATGGCTCCAGCAAGATTTCAGCTCGTCGCGACATGGTTGCTGATTTCCAGACCCGTGCCGATATCTTTGTTTTCCTGCTATCAACGCGCGCCGGCGGATTAGGCATTAATTTAACTGCAGCTGATACGGTAAGTTTGAAAGATGCATTTCAACTGAAATACAAGTAATTTGGTTTTGAATGTTTTAAGGTGTATAATGATATGATTTGATTATATTTCCATACTTGTTGGGGCTGTACTCTCAACATCTGTTCTTAAACCATTATTTCAAGCTACCTGATCATTGCAGAATCTTCTAAACGGAGATCTCTGCAATTAGGTAAGCACTATCTCTGCCTGAAAGTCTGGAAAACAAGCTACATCTTCTCAGACAGGCAAACCGCTTTTACATTCTTTTGTTCTATCTCTATCAACTGTAAAAAACTGTGGAAGATCTCTTTACGACATGGCGGAACGTAAAATATTCCACAATTCTTATGTTATGTAAACGTTTGCAGAGCCTGCAGTGTCCTTTCAAGTAGCTCGTTATAATCCGTAGATAGTTTTTACTTATGTTCAGACACTCGTCCGCACATTTCTTGTTATAGCCCCATAAAAGTTTTTAACTGTGCCTGGCTACAAGAGAAGCGCTACAATTTTTTTAACTGTGCCTGACTACGAGAGAAGCTTGCCAATACTTCTCATATTCTTGATGTTCTTCTAGTCGAGTACTATGGTTGACATAGGCTGAGTCCAAAGAGATAAACTGAATTCGGATCCAATACTTGGTAACCTTCCTACTCGTTCACAATTTATTCATGATCTCTATGCACTCCAACAATCCTAACAAAGTAGTAAATTTTATAGAAAAATGTATTTTGTGCGTAACCAAAATCTCACTATTCTAAATCCTTGCTGTAATAAATCAAAGGGCTATACATATACAGTTTTTGGGTCAATTTTGCTTTTATGGAAATAATTTGTAAAAACTATTCAAAACTTAAAGAAAAACGATCGTAGAACGATTGTTCTTCAGATTTGCGAAGAGTAACAAAAATTTCTGATGGCACACTTACACAATGGGAATTAAAGGTTGTTGTCTAATGAGTTAGAACAATATAATGGGCTAGATCGCCAGGCAATCGCGAAAATGTCTGGGGATGACTTAACCATTGCCGATCATCAAAAACAGAAAAACATGGTCCAAAGAACAACCCAAAGAGTTCAGTCTGTGAAAATTGTTTTTCACATGTCGACTTCAAAGGACAACAGTCGGCATTGGTGTGTCAGGTGCGCATAAAGTCTCTTTAGGCAACTGGGTCTTATCCATGGGCTTATGACCTGTCAAGTATGTAGAGTTGAAGCAATCGCTTCCATACAATGCTTAGCATTGAAATGGGCACGCTATGTATAATGTGGTAGTCGGAGGATATGCCAAAGGTGACTGCAAAGCCGATGCGGCAGTGCGGTTACACTCAGAAAAAAATCGCGTTGAATTTTGGAGAGTTTTTCTTGTTTTTAGAAATACGTTCCAAATATAAGAAACAAATATTCGAACAATTAGAAAGGCCTGCCCTATATCGACAATCCAAAAAAATATTTCATATCTTTAAGATAAGCATAAAAGTAAACCCGGATTCTTCGAAAAAATCCCATCTGAAATTCAGAAAATAGTAATAAAATGCTCTCTTGACGGCAATGCCATCTCCCGAACGGAGTGTTTAAAGTTCTTTGGACACAGATGTAAATTGAAAATTTTAGAACATTTTGCACTGAAACTAGGAAAAAAACATTAGTTTTTAGAAATCTACTCTCTGAATAATAACGTGAGTTACCCTTGGAGCCACAAGTATGGTGAATTTCTAAAATTAAATGTAATTTTTTTTCTAAGTGCGCCAGAGAGCGGATTATAAAGCTAAATTAACCGCAGCTGCAGCGTTATTCAGAGTTCCTCCGAGCTGCGATATTGGGAAGGCCTATGACAATGTGCCGAGCTTCAGTGGCTCCAATTGGCATCTAGCTAATTTATGTGTGGGCGCTGCATAAAGGGGCAGCTTGTTGGCAGCGCTTGTATCCATTTGCTCGACTACTTGTTAATGCAATGCGCGCTGGTTCACATCCGTGTGCGCGTCTGCATCGGCGTCAGCGTCGACCGAGCAGTTCACCATGATTTACACGTTGTGATCTTTATCGGAACAATGACACTGCCAAGGTAAGCAACCACCACAAATTCTCAGCCAAAGGATACAGTACTTATTGTGTATGTGAGTTTCTGTTTGCCTTGATTCGATTCGATTTGTGACTTTGGCTGCTGGGCTTCGTGTGAAAATGCTCGCTTGGTTCTTAAATCATTTTGTCACTGATTTTGATTTGTTATTTGCGCTGGCTGCGAAGTAATTTGGTGTTTGTCTTCTCGTCTGTTTTATTGTTTGGTTCTCAGGCTCGAAATTGTTCGCCCAAGTCTGTGTTGACTAATTTCTTGGCATTTTGGCATGGCCTGTTCCTTTTTAGCGGCTTTTTTTGAGAGGCTCATCGCTCGCGGCAAAAATGCTTTTGTGTTACTGGTTACTTGTGTTACTGGAGCTGTGTGTCATTGTCGGGAATTATCTAGAATATTTATTTTTTGAATTAGTTGATCGAGGGATGATTAAAGTTTATCAAGGGATGATTAAAGTTCAAATTCAAGTAGGTTCATGAACCATTATGCTTTTTGATTAATTTTATTGTTAATACTTTAACCGTTAATAATTAGTATTTTTATTTCACAGATTAATGCCTATAATTATACTAAAAGTTAGCGATTTTACAAAAAAATTTAATTTTTACTTTAAATCTTAATCAAATAAATGTCGGATTATAAAACCAAACCAATCGACCTATCTGACCATTAATCATCATGAATTAGGCCACAAATTCACTTGAGCAGCAAACCCCAAAGAAATACATCCAATTTCTACAAGAATTTATAACATTCCAAAAAAAATTGGTATTTCTCTTTCAATAAAATAACTAAAATACCAGTGTGTGAGAAAGCTATCTCCATAGCCCCAAAAGTATTTGCTGGCCATGTCGCTCTCACATACCAAAATAATTTGACCAGAAATAACTCAACACTTTGGCATTTCACTGACCGCTAACGGAAATGGTTGAAGTCCCTCAAAATTGTACCAGATACATTTTAAATTAAATATGAGATCAGCTCATTAAATGTATTTTTTGCCATTTATAAACAAATTGTATCTTGTGTAGAGCTTCGATAGTAGAGTAACGCTCATATCTATGCTCATTAATATGCGCGTCTTGATTTTGTTTGCACTCAATATACATGGCATTTTCGAAATTGTAGCAAGGTCTTAAAGGGACGGCTGTATGTCTGTCCATCACATTCTTTATGCGTATCACGTTCCCGAATTTAGTGCAATTAATTGGGTGTACACATTTTTTTTACATTGAAAATGGGTAAAAGGGGCTTAATGAAGTTGTGTAAACGAATGTAACAGGCAGAAGGAAGTATCTCCGATCTCAAAATATACAAATATGCATATCAAAGTATACAGCTACAATCACAATAATTTTCCTTATAGCTTATGCGCATTTTGAATTGTGTTGGTTTATATATGAAAGACGTGTTCTTTATAGTTATAGACTTGGCTTCAGAGTATCCCCTAGTCTACAGAGTTAGACTAGAGCAGCTGTCTTGTCTGTCATAGAGTCGAAATCTGTGATCGTGACGAATTGTCCGACTGGTCACACTTTTAAGCAACATTTTTTTTTTTAAATTCTTTGTTTTTTATATTATTTTTTTTTACAGCACTTAAATTTAAAATGTGTCTTGTATCTACTTAGACTTTTTACGAAAATATCAAAGCAGTATTTTTTGTTAAACAACCTACAACTATTTGAAAAGATCAAAAGGGATTGCTGTTTTGTCATTTTCATTGTTATTGCCCAGACACATTATTAACAGACTTTAATTAACATAGTCGCATAAGAGCTGTAGGCACGAAATGAATTTATTTTAATGATTTATAACATCACTATATATAATAAACCAATGTTCGCATAATAAGCAAACAATTTGCTTGCATAACACATTTATCTACAATGCGTATGAATGAAAAGCATCACCGCATCCGCTTTTTTAAGTTTATTGAGATACTTTTTTTTATAATTTATATAATACTATTTACTCTTTTATACTATTTACTTGTCTGAGTTGCTCACATGTGATGATTTCTCTCTGTTAGAATATTTTACATTCTTTGCACACCATCTAAAAACATGGATTTTATAGCAGACACCCAGATCACAAAAAAAAAAATGTATTCCAGATGAGAATTTTGGTTGTTTGCTTTATTTCGAAGTTGTAAACTTATTTGAAGTCCAAGTTATTTCAAGAGAGTTAAAAAAATTAAACAGATTTAAAAAATTGTTTGAAAAAAATTTGATGATTACATCGATTATTATAATTGGCCAACAATTTAAACTTATTTTTTTTTCATTTATTAAGCCACCATATCAACTGCAATTTACACATTGAACTAATATTTAAAAGGTGGGTGTCAAGTTCCACAAAAAGATAACATTAATGAGCTTATGTGATTTACAACTTGACTTACGCTTCTACTACCCCATAAACTTTAGGACAAGACAACAAAGAAAATTTGTAAAAAACGTCTTCTGTTGTTTCTAAAAAAAAAAAAATATTCTTATATTTATTTTCTTTTAATATATCATTCGCCTTCCACTTTATAGTTTATCACTTTAAGGGCATAACATCTTCACGATTGTATATCAAGTTATGGCATAATGTAAATACGAACTGTGTTTCCTCTTTTGAAACTTTTCAATCTATTTTTTAAATGTATATAAAGGAAGACTCTAAAAAGTGTAAGAAATAAAAAAAATTGTATCGAACTAAATGTATAGATTCTTTTGTTGGCCCACTTTTCAACTCTGCACTTTTAATTATAAAAATTAAAAAGAAGTAATATCATCATTATTTTCATCTAGTTATCTATTTAAGATATATGTAAATAATGATGTTATAATTATCTATTTAAGATAAGATTATTTTATAAGTTTAATATTCTGAAGCGTTACCTTTATTAGAAACGTCTAGGGATTAAATCAACCAAGTCGTGACAGTGCTTTAGAGCAATTGCGCTCCAAGACTCCCGACATATTTTGATTTTGTACTTGTGTGCTTAGGGTCTTTGCCTTATTGGGAGACCCTTATTGGTAGTATCTCATATTCTGCGATGCTACATCATCGAAAAAATATTAACTTATACATGTTGGTTCATCATGCTTTTGGTCGAATGTTTTGGCCTTACTATATAATCTGAGAAATAAGCCCATACCATTATGGTTGACCCCCAAATTTTAATGTCTTTTGTTGTGTATTTTAATCTATAATCCTGAATAAGAGTGGCTATTCCACTAAACCTAACAACTGTACTCTGATCTGTCCATAAAATATTTCTCCACAGTGTTCCTTAAAAATTATAGGCTACAGCAGTGCTACCCTTTAGGCATAGGTTGAATACTAAACAATATTTTAAAAATCAGTATTTGGAAAAATTCAAAACTAATTGTTTGTTCTTTGATCAGTCAGAAAAAGTGCATAAAATCATTTGTATTCCACAATTTAATGTTAGAGACACCAAATTTGATAACTAGAAACCGCCCTTAATATTGGTAAGAACATTTCTGGACCAATCACCCTAAATTACTTAAAATGTGAAGGGAACATAAATCATTTTTCAATGATAAAGGCCCACAATTCGATACCTCCTCGAACTTTGTGTTCATGGGAAATTAAGTGTATAGTAAATAAATATGTTCTTTACTACAAAATTGAATGTGTGTATACAGATAGAAAGAATCAAAGTGTAAATTTTTTTAAGTTTAATAAAAAGAATATCGGAACAATGTGAAGAATGTGGGGAATAATGGTGGCGCCCATGTAAACGTTATAGCTATTGATTGGGAAGCCGTCCACGAAGTTTTCCTCGTTAATTAAAACACACTACAACCAAATTTAATTTAATCAGTTATTCTTTATTGTTTGGCTTAAGAAAAGTTTAGTCTGATTTCTTACATTGTACCACAATTTCTGGAGGATCCAGTGAGTCTCCACATTTGCTCGCTAGCTGTTAATCTGCACTCGTGGCCCACGATGGCGTGGCTGAAATGCAGGAATGCTGGAATCGTCTTAGCTTGGTTTAGATGAAGAGGTCTGGCCTGGTGCGAATAGCGCAAGTTCAACGAGGGTATTCTTTATGTTGTTGAGTAGTTTGCCAGGTGGTGAATGATTTCCTAACCAAATACGCGACGTATTTATAAAAAAAATAAGACTAAACTATTCAAGATAAGTGTTAATGAATATGGAATCTATTTTAAAACATTTAAGACTTAAGTTACATTTATAAAACAATGATAAGTTTAAGATCACGTCGACTGGTGGTCTTGCACGTCATGTGGCCATAAATTTGTAGGTGGTCCTAATTGGAAAGTTGATAACTGTTTCTCTTTGTTCCATTTTATAGAAGTTATAAAGCAATCACCTGAGAAACAGTACTACTCTTTCAGAGGCTTTAAGATTATTCCCATGTGTTTAAGAAATTAGAGGCCACTAGTCACACATTAAATGTTGAACGTGCCTCTTGAAAAGCGTTTCCATTAAGAAAAACAGAGTTTCAAAGGTACTCGCTTTTGAAAGTGTTAGTATCAAATTATCAGTATCAGTATTTTCCAAAATATCAATCGGTCGAAAATCATAGAAATTAATAATTAAATTTCAATGAACACAGCTGTACTCCTTTTGGCAAGGGTATATACTCTTTATATTTATCTTTGTCTCTGCTAGAAACAAATAAGTATTGACGATTTACTTCCAATTAATTGCTTCTTATCAAAAAATTGCAAAGTATGATGTAAGGGCGATGCAATAGAATGGAACCACCTCAACATCGAAATTATCTGAAATCCTTATCAAGTACAGTGAACTTTATATAGTAGTATAAAGTGTGCGAAAGTAAGTTTGCAATAAGTCTTAATCAATAAACTTTTCATTCGAAATTTGATAAAAGTAAATCTAATCACTCAAGTGTCAAATGTCGAATTATCAGAAATGGTGTGGAGGGTGACTATGAATATATCTAGAAATAATTAAAAATTTGCTGCGATAGTCCGATTATATCGAGCTATTCTTCGATCGGATTGTGACATAGGAGTCATTCAATTGTACTTACAACAAAAAAATTTAATTGTATTACGGCCAAAAGACCAGAATCTCAATATTCTTCATTGTACAGTATATTGTAATTCATAAAAACCACATTTCAATAGGACTTTTCAACCATTCTTATATTTTGTATAATTATTTTTTTTTAATATAGTAATTTTTTTATTATTCGTCCATAATGGGACGAATATAGTACTAAATTGATAATCTGCTTAATTTGAAATACCATCTTATCTTATATAGTGTTTGCAAGGGTACACCACGAAGATAATTCTCATTGCTAATTTTTGAATAAAAAACCAATAAATGTAGCCATTCCCCTGAAGTCGGGCATGATAAAGACAACTCCTTAATGTTAGGACTTGACTGCAGCTGAATCACGCGCCTTTTCGAACATCTTTGAACCACACCTGGGGCTCTGCACATGGGAAAATGAGCTCATAGTAAAAAATTATTATACCTTTGATAGTGCTCTGTTTTGTTCCACAAGTGGTAATTCCTAAGATTGCAATTTAGTTAAATACATTTTTATGCTTTAAAATATGATCTTTATTGCAAAATTAAAAGTGTATACAGATAGAAAGATACAAAAATTTAAATTTTTGTAGATTTAAAAAAATTTAAATTTATTTGAATCCATTGGGAGATTAGGCAAGCCACTCGCGAACCAGTTGGGCCACTCGTTGCTTGGATGCGAGCAATGCAGGACTGTCCGTAGCACTGATTGAATTCAAGTCGGAACAATGAGAAGCTTGGGGAATAATGGTGGCACCCTGTGCTGCTCCGGCCCCAACTGGATGCCATGGATCTAATCCTCCATGAGTCATGTAAACGTTCTCGACATTAGGGTTCACACCTCCGTACACCTTGTTTGTTTCGCTTATATGCTCTTCGATTTTAGCTGCAGTGTATTCTGATCCAAAGACATCTTCACAAGTGTCGGTGTACAGGGTGGCTGGGAAAGATGAGCCGAATGGTTGATTCTTGCTACCAGAGGATTGGAACCAGCCGAATTCGTTGCAAGTTTGAAAGAACCAGCCGAGATCAGCTAAAGAAACAGTTATTTGATTTGTGGAACTTAGTATTCATCATTCATTTAACAAGGTGTCACTTACAACCATCATAGTTATCCATGGCCCACTTGTAATAGTTAACAGTTCCTTTATATACGGTGTTAACGCATTCTGGATAGTCGAGATGCCATTGTATGAACTTAGATAGCGCTGTGGCATCGTCCGTACTAAAGGATCGAAGCACTGAGCAATATTTGGCCAAGTCATAGTTTGCCGGGCTGTATTGAAGTAAAAACACATGTAGCTTTCGCATATTGAAGGCGTTGCATAATTACTTTTGGTACTGGGCGAGGCCTCCCAAAATGTTTGCAATTGTGCTAAAAATTTGCCACTGATCTTGTTGGTCATTCTCATCGAAATTATCGCAAAGGTTTAAGAGCTTCTTGGCCTCAGCATTCTGACCGTTTTCAAACAAATCCTCATAATAGGAGGTGGCATTATCGATGATGTTGTAACAATAATCTCCTCCGAGCTCCCTGTACGCTTGGCCAACAACTTTCATATAAGCTGCAAAGTAAGCGATAGAAAACATTATTATGATAGCATATTTGAGACTGGTTACTCACCTTTAAAGTCCACTTTAGCCTTCAAAGGAGCACTGGACGCCCAGCTGCCCACAATTACGTCGGGGTACAATTTCTTAAGCCAAACCGCCATGGTCGCCGAGTAGGAACAACCTTGCACAACCACCTTAGAGTTTTTATATTTTTCCTCCTCCTTAAGAACATTAATTACATTAACAACATCGGCTAAAGCTTGTTCCACACTTTGGTACTTCAGGTTCGCAGTTGACAGGGGTCTGTTGGTATAATCAAGGAATGGATCAAATTTAACTGGTGTATTAGGATCTAAATCATTTACTTAATGGGAATGCTTTGGCCAAAGAATCTATGTTCCGTGTAGACCAATGATCCATTGTGCTCGCTAGCGATGTCCACCCAATGTCCTGCTGTTATAGGACTGGGCTCAATCGCCCATTCACCGCCGAGGTAAATAAAGATTGGGGACCCATCTACGAAGTGGTCCTCATTGATCAATACACGCTAAAATCAAAGGTCACTGTGGTCAAAGTGGTCAGAAATTGCATAATCACATCTTACTTCATCCCAGACTTCCTCATTGTCTTCGTCAAAGTTGTCCAGTTTCTGACTGATCCAGCGAGTCTCCACATTTGCTCGCTTGCTAATAAGCTGCATTGGTGGCCCACGGTGAAGCTCCTTCAGTGTTCGCACAGATGCAGGAATCCTTGAATCATCTGAGCTTAGTTTAGCTGAAGAGGCCAGAGGAGCGAGCAGTGCCATTACTGCTAGGATGTGCCTCATCTTTTTAGCTAGTTCGCAAGTTTGCGAATGGTGTCCTACTCCACTACACGGCTTATTTATGCAAAATTAAGTCTGAGCAAAGTGCTATTAAAGATAACTGTTAATGAATAGACATAACCTTCAAATAGTTCAATTACATGCTTCATTTATAAACCAAAGATAAGTTTAATTGGTTAGACTTGCCAGTGATATGACCATATATATTGAAAAGTTGATAACGGTTTCTCTGCGTTCTGCTGGGACAACTGATGTTATAAAATAAATGTCTGTAAATACATTTTGCATAACGTAGAACTCAATGATGCCACCAAGGAATTATCGCAAATTAGTTGGTAATTGGGCAGAGTATCCACTAGGGTTGGCACTTGGCTCTATGGGAGAGATCTGGTTCTCAAAGCAAAAACCTGTCGGTTGGTAGTCACGCCCAAGCAGATTGTTTTTTTTAGCCATATAAAGGTGTGGAACTACGATATTGGTTGTTCACGTGTCTCACCATATCAAGTTTTTCTAGTTCACGGTTTGACTTCAAAAATCAGGTGCTTGTTTTTTTCATTAATTTCAAAATTTGTAATAAAAACTGATGAGAACTTTACAATCGTATGTAGTCGGCAGCGGAATGCTCTAATGCCAATGGAACATATTCTCACCGGTTATCACTATTTAAGATTGCCAATATTACTGAAAGGGTCCTAATAAAATTGAAGTGTATGTTTATATTCACAAGCCCGAATGTAAAATCATCGGTATGCACCAATATCCTGCACAATTATTATATATTTATATATATATCTATTTTTGTATAAAGGCGCATTCATAGATATCAGGGTGCTTCGGAATGCACTACACATATTTCTGCTCGCTTCAATTATCATGCTGCTCACCTTTCACGCATGCACCAAAATAATATAATATAATGTATGTATACAGAAAATGCCTGCGATTGCTGAAATTTTTTGTTCAATGCAAAATCTTTTTAGTTAACAAAATCTGTGTTTCGTATTCGATCTTGATTATATTTTGACAGTTGATGAACAAGGTATATTCTAAAATCTAAGCGCTATATCTTAAAAATTCTAGCTCTTTGGTTTGGTTGATATCGGGAAAACGGAGGTACACTGTATACGAAAACTACCAATACAAATTTTTAATCTCTACCTCTTGTAGCATATATACACAAATATTCTGACATGATCGGAAATATATATACTTAATGGGGTCGGAGATGACTTGTTCTGCCTGTTACACACTTTAACATACGGTTTATCCTTTTCAGACATTTTCAATGGATTCATTGTATAATACAAATTAAATATCAATTAGAGCAGCTGAGCTTCGTTCCTTTAGTTGCTCGTTTGTTTAGTTAAATAAACTTCTCTGCAGTCATCGAATAAGTATTGACTATGATGTATTCCGGGTAGACCATTGTGCTTGCGTGCGATGTTCACCCAAAGTCATGATGTTATCGGGTAAGTCACACATTCACCCCCAAAGTAAATGAAGATTGGATTGCACAAATGCAGGAATCCCTTCAACTAGAATAGCTAGTAAGTTTGTGAATGGTTTCCCGACATAATACACGGCGAATTTATAAAAAAAAAATTCGGGACAGGTGATGTTAGAGATAAGTACCAACTAAAAAGTGAAAATATTAAGTTTTTAATCTTAAATAATATTTTCATTTGTTCAAGTAGTTTATAGGTCACGTTGGTCTGCATTTGAGAAAGAATCGTAAATTTATTGTCATGGTCTTTGGACTATTTCGCAATCGATTGATTTTTAAATCATATCAGTACAGAGATACGAAAATCTCAAAATGGTACTCCAGAAAACCAGTTCCTTCGGTGAAATCATGTTAGTCAATAAAGGTGGGTGGGACCAAATTGATATGTTTTAACGTACAATATAATTGCAGCCACATTATTTTCGGATATTAAGTTATTTATTTATTTGGATGACTAATTTATTCTTAAAGAAAGAGGAAAGAATTCTGTTGTAAATTATTAATGTTTTTACACTAAACGTTCGCATCTCCTAAAAATATTTTATAATGGTTCTTCTTCTTAAATTGTTATGATGCATTGTAATGCAAGTTCTGTTAGATTTTTTTTCCAAGATTTTTGCATGCTTGTTGTTTTTGTGTTAATTTGCCTACGAAATCAAGAAATGGTTGGATTGGTTTTAAAAAAATGAAGTCAAAGCCAGCATTAACGAAGGCACACTAAATAGCCAGATAAAATTTTGCAAAAAGAACACATGTCCTGGACCCTGAAGTGGCAAAATCGATTGTCCACACGGTTTAAGGATTACTGGCACAATTTAAAGAAGTTTGAGAGATTTTTCCCATTCGAAGCTGTAATTGTGCTTCACTCATGACTGCATTCAGTCATCTCAACGCTACACTCAGTCATCTCAACAGAACCCCGATATGTAAAATTTCTGACCTATGAATTCGGATGGTTATATAAACATGCTGGCCTAAGTTTTGGTGAACTTTATATGGTATCGACCAGACAATGCATTATTCCAGCAAAATAATGCTCCAATACATGTATCACGGGCCTGTCATGGGTGGTTTCGGGAAAGGAATTTTAAACTTTAAGAGTGGCCAACAAGATCACTTAACCTCAATCCCGTAGAGGGGGTAATCGACAGTGTGAGACATCTACGAGAAGCTGTTATAAAGGAATGGTACCCAAGACCCACTATCTGAGCTCCAAAAAGTTGTTGAATCGATGCCAAATCGAATTTTTGAAGTTATTAACATTTCTGGGGCTAGACACTATTAATTTTTTTTTCCATGATGTTTCTATATATTATATTAGTTTGAAAAGCACTGCCTTTAATCGAAGTCCGGCCCTTAACTTCCGTCCTTTTTTAAAAAAAAAAATATTCTGTGAATGTTACTAATTTAATTCCTTTTTTATTTAACATATATTTAAAATAGCTGTTGTCGAGCAAATCTAAATTTTAAAACTTTTATTTTCAATATGATGGAAAAATCAAGACCCTTGCTTTTTTTCTTATAATATTAAAAATAAAATTTGAAATTAAGTGAAATTTTGATATTCAAGATGTTTATGCTTATATGTTCTTTATTTCAAAATTAATAAACGAAAAGATACAAGTAATAGAAAGTTGAAATGAAAAAAAAATAATTTGTACTCCATTGGGATCTCAGGCAAGCCACTCGCGAACCAGTTGAGCCACTCGTTGCTTGGATGCGAGCAATGCAGGACTGTCCGTAGCACTGATTGAATTCAAGTCGGAACAATGAGAAGCTTGGGGAATAATGGTGGCACCCTGTGCTGCTCCGGCCCCAACTGGATGCCATGGATCTAATCCTCCATGAGTCATGTAAACGTTCTCGACATTAGGGTTCACACCTCCGTACACCTTGTTTGTTTCGCTTATATGCTCTTCGATTTTAGCTGCAGTGTATTCTGATCCAAAGACATCTTCACAAGTGTCGGTGTACAGGGTGGCTGGGAAAGATGAGCCGAATGGTTGATTCTTGCTACCAGAGGATTGGAACCAGCCGAATTCGTTGCAAGTTTGAAAGAACCAGCCGAGATCAGCTAAAGAAACAGTTATTTGATTTGTGGAACTTAGTATTCATCATTCATTTAACAAGGTGTCACTTACAACCATCATAGTTATCCATGGCCCACTTGTAATAGTTAACAGTTCCTTTATATACGGTGTTAACGCATTCTGGATAGTCGAGATGCCATTGTATGAACTTAGATAGCGCTGTGGCATCGTCCGTACTAAAGGATCGAAGCACTGAGCAATATTTGGCCAAGTCATAGTTTGCCGGGCTGTATTGAAGTAAAAACACATGTAGCTTTCGCATATTGAAGGCGTTGCATAATTACTTTTGGTACTGGGCGAGGCCTCCCAAAATGTTTGCAATTGTGCTAAAAATTTGCCACTGATCTTGTTGGTCATTCTCATCGAAATTATCGCAAAGGTTTAAGAGCTTCTTGGCCTCAGCATTCTGACCGTTTTCAAACAAATCCTCATAATAGGAGGTGGCATTATCGATGATGTTGTAACAATAATCTCCTCCGAGCTCCCTGTACGCTTGGCCAACAACTTTCATATAAGCTGCAAAGTAAGCGATAGAAAACATTATTATGATAGCATATTTGAGACTGGTTACTCACCTTTAAAGTCCACTTTAGCCTTCAAAGGAGCACTGGACGCCCAGCTGCCCACAATTACGTCGGGGTACAATTTCTTAAGCCAAACCGCCATGGTCGCCGAGTAGGAACAACCTTGCACAACCACCTTAGAGTTTTTATATTTTTCCTCCTCCTTAAGAACATTAATTACATTAACAACATCGGCTAAAGCTTGTTCCACACTTTGGTACTTCAGGTTCGCAGTTGACAGGGGTCTGTTGGTATAATCAAGGAATGGATCAAATTTAACTGGTGTATTAGGATCTAAATCATTTACTTAATGGGAATGCTTTGGCCAAAGAATCGATGTTCCGTGTAGACCAATGATCCATTGTGCTCGCTAGCGATGTCCACCCAATGTCCTGCTGTTATAGGACTGGGCTCAATCGTCCATTCACCGCCGAGGTAAATGAAGATTGGGGACCCATCTACGAAGTGGTCCTCATTGATCAATACACGCTAAAATCAAAGGTCACTGTGGTCAAAGTGGTCAGAAATTGCATAATCACATCTTACTTCATCCCAGACTTCCTCATTGTCTTCGTCAAAGTTGTCCAGTTTCTGACTAATCCAGCGAGTCTCAACATTTGCTCGCCTGCTGATAAGCTGCATTGGTGGCCCACGGTGAAGCTCCTTCAGCGTTCGCACAGATGCAGGAATCCTTGAATCATCTGAGCTTAGTTTAGCTGAAGAGGCCAGAGGAGCGAGCAGTGCAATTACTACTAGGATGTGCCTCATCTTTTTGGCTAGTTCGCAAGTTTGCGAATGGTTTCCTACCCCAATATGCGACGTATTTATACAAAAATTGGTGTGAAGAGACTGTTATTACTGTTATTGTAATTAGATAAGTGCCAATTAAAAAGCAAATATTTACAAGCTGTGTTGTCTTAAGTTATCTTTTTATAAGACTGATAAGTTCAAGTAGTTTCTAGATCACGTTGACTCCCGTTTGTTAATAGATCCCGTCGTAAATCATGGTGTTTGGACAATTTCGCAATCGGAGGATTTATTCATTGCCAAGTAATATGTCTATACTCAGTAAATAATTATACTTTGAACCCATTAAAAATGGGGAGACGGGTATAATGAGCTTGTGCATAAGCATGTAACATGCAGAAGAAAGCATCTCCGATGCCATTAAGTATATATTATTGTTCAGCATGTGTATCCAATCTAGTTATGCCTGTGCATCCGTCTATCTGTTCGTCTGAATGAACACCAGCCACATGGCAATACGAGCTATAGACTTAAAATTAAAGTTTATGTTATTGTTTTATCGATAACTTCTCCGGTTTCATTGAAGTTATAGAATAAGAATTCAAATATTCTGTACATTTTTGAGGTTGTGTGCTTCTGGCTAAACCATTTAAATGTATTACTTATTCTTTAACAATTTGAGGAACATGAGAGGCAGCTCTTCAGATTATTAGAACAGTGAATAAATTTCAAGGTCCAAATGTGATCAATTCAGACGCTTACGAAATCTACTAACTGATAGAAATGTGTTGTAAAGGGGTTTCTAATCCTTTCGTGATAAACGCTGAGCAGATGTTGAATAAACGTTCTGTATGCTTGGTTTGGATACAGTGTACCTATTGAATAAAAGATTTTTCTCTTATTAATAGACTAGTTTTAATCGTCTTCTAGTACCACACTCAACACTTAATCTACCCAACTAAACTTCTACATCGGCTCACTCCCTTAGATATTTCAAAACTTTTGTATATATATGTAAGCAACCTACTCTTCTCACACCAATTTAACACTTTTCATTCACTTTATTTCCAAATAAATTAATATCTGCCATCAAAGTTAAAGTAATAAGAGCTCCAATAAACTTTCCACCTAGCAATTAATATTAATAAGCAAAGATTACTGGTAGCGTCCCTTAAGGATCGTTAGACATTGTTTTGATTTGTCTGTATTGGATTCAGTATCGGCCATTTCAGATCTGGTTTTGTCAACATTTAATTTGATATCTGTGTCTGTGCATACAATTTTTAATAATGACAGCAAATATGTATTTTTCTAAATCGAACTTGACTGCTAAGATGGCTGGCGTTGTTGGCGATTATTCGAAAATTCTGCTGCCAGATACGTGTTAGCACCTGCTCTCCCAGAGCACCCAAACTAACATATCTGGAAACGTGTTGGCGAATAAATTTTAATGGAAAGCTCCTTGCTCCTTACCGTGGCGATCAATGGATATCATTACAAGGCACAGTGGGAAAACCTTTGTGCGCAGTTTGGACCCTTCAACACTCCTCAGCCCGAAATTCTCATAGTAAAGTTTCATAAGATTAATTATACTCCGCACCTATTGACCTATCTTTATTTGTTTTTATCTTAGCTTTTAACTGCATTAAAAATGCAGCTGCAGCTATAAATTGTCGTCTAATTATAGAAGAAGATAATTTAACGAAATTTAAATTACCAGATAGTGTAAACACCCTTGCCAGCTTATTGCCAGATTATTCTCTGGCTTCAACTTTAGGACTGGCTAGCTCTTAAATTACGGGAGATATGGGCTTTTGGTAAATTGGGGCTGCTGGAATGGGCGTTGCTGCATAAAGTTCTGGAGAATTTATCTTCCTTCTAAGCTTGGTAAATGTTCATGATGGTGCATGATATAGGCTTTTCAGAATTTTAGGAACGAAGTTGGGCGTGGCAAAAAAAAATTGAGGGCTGTCTTCGTAATCTACCTTCCAAGTTTCTATGGCTATAGCTCTTAAATTGCGAGAGATATGGGCTTTTATGGATTTTGGGGGCGGGAGTGGGCGTGGTCCAAAATTTGTTGTTACTAGCAATATACCTTTCAAATTTAGCAACTCTAGTTAAAAAATTGTGTGAAGTATACGGCTTAATCGATTTGCACTAAGAAGTGTATTGGTTTAGGGAGGGGGGCGGGCGTGGCTATCCCATTTTTTATGTTTCTCTTAGGGGAGTTACTAGTGACATATTTTCAAAATTTGCTGACTCTTGCTTACAATTGGTATTTGCCGATATTCGAAGGAGGTTACCAGCGAGTTACATTCTAAGTTTGGTGACTATCTTTGAAATTGTGGAAGATATGCGGTCTTAACGATTTAGGCCTTCGGCTTCGGCGATTATGAGCGCAGGTGTAGGCGTGGCCATACAATTTATTACCGATTCTTAGCACTAAAGCTAATGATACTTCGTGTTTTCCTATTCCTACTAAAGCGGGTCAAATGACTCGTCTTTACAAAACATAAAAATAATACGAGAACAAAATTAAATAATCTTCAATTGAATCTCAAATTTAGAAAACAATTAAATAATATGCTAACTTTATTCATATTCACCGCATATTTTGCAAATTATTGGGTACTCGAAGGTACATTTTCCACACACATATTAATTGCATTTGAAACCGATTTTCGTAGTTTTGTTTTCTTTGCAAATAAGTATTTGGCACCTTTTTCGCATTTGCATACGAGAATCCGAGCTTGAATTTTTTGACTTTTTCTGAATAATTTTTTTTCTTCCTGTTGGTCATATTGAAATCTTCGACAAGTTCTTCAGCTAATTGGAATACAAATTGCTGTCCAGAGATTTTTTCGCCGGTCGTTTCTCTGAATAAGACCCATGAGTTGATTGCAGGCAGGTCAAGAATATTGAATAAAAATCTGTGCAGGCCATCTATGCGATTTGGATTTCACAGAGTATTTTCTGGCCATTTGATCAGTCATGTCTACACTGTATTTAGTATTATTATAATCGAATAAATATATATAAATCGAATCGTTTTAGGTATACGCTTACCATGTGTTTCAATGCTTATAGATTTATGCTTTGATCATAGTAGAGGCACTTTCTTGTTTGGCTTACTTTTCTAAATGGTAAGTGAACAATGACTTGAGTTATATAGTTTTGTCCAGAAGCGTGACATACCATCTATTGCCTGCTTGGCCAATTTTGGTAGTTCTCTTTTGTTCCCGCGGATCGTTCCAACAATAGTGGTTCTTGTTTCTAGTGCTTTTGCAGCTAGTGATGCGCTCGTAAAGAAATTATCTGTAGTGACGCTTCTTCCGCGTCCTGTGAACAGTCCATCCAGTAGTTTTGAGAACAACGAATTCCCCAAGTGGAGTTTTGGTTAGGAAAAGCTGTTCATCGATAGTTACATGTTACCCAGGCTTGTAACAATTTTGCAATTATCGATGAATTTGTACCATACTTCAGATATTAGAGCAAATTTATCTGTTTGTAAACGCTGGCTTCGTTGACTTTTTTTTTATCAAACCTGATAAACCGCATCATTTCACAAAAATCACTTCTCCTCATAGTTTTATAAAAAAGCGGGGTCCCGCTTACTGTTCCACAGATATGAAATATTCAAATTGTTTGCCTGATATGCGCCACGTGCATTTAGAAATGCAATAAATGCATTTAGTTGCAAAATATATCAACATATCAATGTGCACAAGAAATACAAATCAAGATACAGAATCTTTGCATGCGTCAAATGACCCCTTGGGGTAGTTAGGGCAGATTACATATTTTTCTCGGTAAAAAAAAATTAACAAGAGGTTAAAAAGGTTTGGTGTTAAAGGCTACCTTATATACCTACCAAATTTGATGGCTCTAACTCAAAAACTGCGGAAGATTTAGACATTTTTCATTTTTATGGACGGGAGGCCTGGGTGGTCGTGGTATATCCCGATCTTTGAAGGGCATCGCCAAAAACCTACCAACCAAATTTGGTAAATCGATTTTCTCGATTTCCTAGCCTCCCAGTGAACGTAGCACTTAAATTTTTTGCTTTGGCGC
Organism: Drosophila anomalipes; assembly: GCA_035041615.1. NCBI lineage: Eukaryota > Metazoa > Arthropoda > Insecta > Diptera > Drosophilidae > Drosophila > Drosophila anomalipes. The sequence goes on from JAWNKZ010000158.1 coordinate 1,068,229, forward strand.
GGGCACAGACGGTCAGACAGCATGGCGGACATTGCACAAAACCAATATACTATAATACTGTCGGTATAAGATTATAAAATTATATAATATATGGTAACTTTCCCAACGTGTGTAAACAGCCCTTAAAATAAATTTGATAATGCCTCAGCTTTTGTAGTACGTTATTGCATTTTCATACGATCCTGAAAGTATGCAGAATGATTTAAAACATACATTATAATCTAATAGGCATAGCAACAATAGACATAACAACTCTAGTCGAGGTAGTTTTACTGAGAAATACCCTGTATCTATGTCTTTACATTTCACGAGCACTTATATCCTTTTCGATTGTTGCTTATCAAGAATATAAATACATATATTATGAGGTGGGAGTTTTTTCCTGTGTATTGCATTATTTTGCATTAGTTAATTTTACTTATTTTTGTGGCCGAAAAAAATTGTTGGAAGAGTTTCCTAGCAACCTTTCTTTCTAGTTTGGTAACTGTAGCTGTTAAATTACGGAAGATATGGGCTCTGGAAATTTCGAGGGCGTGAGTGGGCGTGGCGAAAAAAATGTAGGATGTTCTTAGTAATCTACCTTCCAGGTTTGGTAACTGTAGCTTTTAAATTGCGGGAGATATAGGCTTTTATCCCGCCCCGTAAGTAGGCGTGGCTTACATTTTTTCAGGATTTTCTTTGGTGACTATAGCTTGCAAATTGTGGAAGATATGCGCATCTCAGAATTCTAGGGCCGATGTTCCTGGGAGCGGTGGGTGTGGGCGTAGTTTGAAAATCTTTGAAGGAGGTTACCAGCAAGTTACCTGCCAATCTTTAAAATGATGGAAGATATGCGGATCTATCGATTTACATTTTTCGATTTATCGGCTTTGGCGATGGTGTAGGAGTGGCTATACAAATTTTAGCAGCAGTAATATACAGTGTCTCACACCATATTTCAGGCAGTGTCTAGCAAAAATTTTAAAGTGCTACAAAGTTTAAACAAAGAAACAAACGCAAAATGTTTAAATGCCAATTTGTTGCATGTTATATCACGTTTGAAAAATAAACTTTAGTTTTTATGAAAATATTAATTAATTAATTAAAATTAGTCAAAAACTGAAAAAATGTCCAAAATACATGTCAACACTTATTTCAAACAGTCTTGAAAAAGTAACATATTTTACGTATAAAAACTTAAATAAGGGAGTTAATACTTAGTATGATATCCTTTAGCCTTAACAACTTCCCTTAAGCTGTTATTCATGGAAGATACCAGCTTCCGGGTAGTTTCTGGGCTGATTTTGCTCCACTCATCCAGCAGAGCATTCTTGAGATCGGATCTGTGATTCCTGATGTTATTTTCCATCAGAACCCACAAATTTTCAATAACATTTAAATCTGGAGACTGGGCCAGTGGAATTATCATGTGGGGGCAGTTCCAGATAAGCCAAGACTGTACTAATCGGGACTTATGCTTGGTTGTTGTCCTGGTCGTTGGCCTGGTAGAACCGGAAAGTACGTCGGATTTCTAGCTTCTCGGCACTTTGGAGTAAATTTTCCTATAATATATTGAGGTACACATTCTTGTCCATTGTTGTTTCAGTGGACACCAAATTTCGGACGCCGGCTGCCGAGATACATGCCCATACCAGGACACTTCCTCCGCCGTGCTTGACTGCTGCCTTTAGGTTTTTGGGACTCAACTCAGTATTGGACTGTCACCACACATAATTCCGTCCGTCCAAGCCAAAAATGTTGAATTTGGGCTAATATGCAAATATGACTGTGTTCCAGAACTCCAAATCCTTGTCCAAGTGGGTTTTGGCGAACGTCATCCTAGTCCCTTTATTTTTCGTACTTATAAAGGGCTTCTTCCGTGGTACTCGGGCATTGAAGTCATGTTTGCGGAGAGCCTGGCGCACAGTTTCCACACTGCACTTTTTCCCCATTTCATCCTGCACCTGTTGAGATAGTTTTGGAGCCGATAGCTTGGGATTTTCCCATATTTTCCTGATGATCCTCCGCTCATCCTGTTCGGTGAAAATCTTGTTTGGTGCAATTCTGCCCTTGTCCTCTATCCGATTTTCGTCGACGAAGCGCCGAATGATGTTGTATACAGTTGACTTGCTTAGATTGACCATTTCAGCTATTTGGCGAAGTGAATATCCGATCTTGAAGTGTTCCAGGATGAGATTCCGTTGTTCAATGGTAGTCCGTTTGCCCATAGTCCTTGTTGGCTGGTTGCACCCAGGATGCAGGATATAACTAATCTGACTACGAAGGATTGGTCTATTTTTACCGAAAATATTCAACCTGACGTAAAAAATCCGGGTTTTATGGCACCCAGGTGTCCATAATGCCACTGTTGGAAATAAGAAGTGACCAAAAATTAAGGCACTTTTTTACTTAACCCGACCTAGCGGGTGGGAAACCCCCAGTTTATTGGGGTCATATATTCATTTTGGTGGTTAATATATGTACCTGCCATCGGTCTTTGGAATTTTTGAAAAATAATGTATAATTAGTTTATGGCACGCATTTAAAATTTTTGCTAGACACTGCCTGAAATATGGTGTGAGACACCGTACCTACCAAATTTGACGGCTCTAACTCAAAAGATGCGGAAGATAGCCATTTAAAATGTTTATGGGCGGGTGGCCTGTGGGCGTAACCAATCTTTGAAGGACATCGCAAACAACCGACCAACAAAATTTGGAGACCGTAGCCTTAAAATTGTGGGAGATATGTGGCTTTATCGATTTCGATTTTATTGATTTCCTAGCCGCCTTGTCGACGTAGCACTCTAATTCTTATACTTTGATGCGGGCACAGACCAGCATATGTTCCAAGTTTCAAGTCTCTATCTTTCAGGGTGTCGAAAAATACCCGCGGTATCAAAGTTTAAAAACCCACCACACATTAAGTCAGATGCCTGGAGTCGGTTATTGCGGCAATTGATAATGGGTCTTATACCTACTTTTTATGTTTATTTAAACTTTGAGGTAATCAATAGAATGCAAATGACTATACCTATGTTAATTTCAATTAATCGACTTGCATGAAAAATATGTCAATTAATTTTTTAATTTTGAAAGTTCATGCAGATGGAAATACATTTACATACAGCTTGATATAAATGCTTATTAAAAAAAAACACAGTACAAAAACGCAGTACAAAATTGCTTTCTTAATAATAGTTAGGCTAACCATTCTCGAACTAGTTCAGCAATGCCCTCCTTAGATGCGCGCATCTCACTGCTGTCGCTGGGGCTAATGGACTCGAAGTCACTGCAGTGCGAAGCCTTGCTAATAACCGTGGCTCCATCGGCAACGCCATGACCAATGGCACTCCAGGGATCTAGTTCACCGTGTGTCATATAGACGTTCTCAACGTTGGGTTCCATACCACCAAAGTCCAGATTTGTCTGTGCGGTATTGCTTTGGATCATTTCGTTACCGTATTTGGAGCTAAAGACATCTTTGCACATTTCAATATAAAACGTGGCAGGGAATTTGGTACCAAATGGCTGCTTAAGTGAACGTGACGATTGGTACCAACCATACTCGTTACAGGTCTGATAGTACCATGGACGAGCTATCAAAAACAATTTACACTAATCAAAGATAACAACACGATTGGAAATAGTATACTAACTTACCCGCACCAAAATCCTCAATGGCCCTCAGATAATAGTCAACGGTTTCTTGATAGCGTGCATCAGTGCATGTTTCATAGCCCCAAGCCCAATACACAAAGTTGGCAATGGCTGTGGCATCATCATCGAAAGTCAGCAGAAAGGTGCAATAATAATCGATATCACCCGGTCTACATTTAATAGTAAAACCATTAGTTTTGATTGTCTTGCAGCATGTGATTGACTTACTGTTGATACTGCGCTATGCTCGCAAAGACATTGGAAATACTGCCAAACAAGTTCCACATATCCAAATCGCTTTCATGATCAAAGCTGCTGCATAAGCGCAGCATTGCGCGTGCCTCAGCCGAACGTTTCTTGTCAAACATGTGCTCCAAATTGGCTATGCCCTTCTGAATGCGGTCGTAGCACTTCTGACCGCCAAGCTCCGCCCAGGCTTTACCTGTCACCTCTTTGTACTCAAAAAAGTCAACCTTGGCGAGCAGAGGCGCACTGGAAGCCCAGCCACCCACCACCAAATCGGGATAGAGTCGCTTGAACCACACAACCATTGTGGCCGAGTAGGAGCCACCAGCTAGCAATACTTTCGAATTGGTGAGCTGTGCATTCTCCGATTTAAAAGTTGTGATAAAATGCTTGACATCGGCAAGCGCCTGCTTGACGTGCAAATACTGCAAATCGTCCACGGTCATTTTCCTGTTGACAACTCATATTCATATAGAAAAGATTCTGATATGAACTCGGATAACTGCACTTACTCCGTTGGCACACTTTTTCCATAATAACGATGCTCTGTGTAGATCAAAACGCCCTTGTGTTCCTTGGCCAAGTCGTACCAATGACCCTTTTCTATCATGCCAGGGCTGACTTCCCATTCACCGCCCAAATATATGAATATTGGACTGCCTTCAGTTTGGAATTCATCGTTGATCAAATAGCGCTACATAAAGTACAAGTTTTCAAAATATGTGGTTCAGAATATTGTTTTTAAAATGTTCTTACCATTTCGTAAGTCTCCTCATTGCTTTCATCAAAGTGATCAAGGGGCTGTGTGATCCATTGCTCAGTAGCCTTGTCTAGACTCATGCCCTTCTGTTGGGGTGGACCACGATGCAGATCCCATAGAGTTTTCACGAAAACGGGCACATCTTTCTTCCATTTCAGGCTGTTTGCCTGGCTAGCCAAAACCACCACCAATAGGCTGACCAACTGAAGCACCAACATGATTGAAAATGAAATAGGCCAGAGCACAACGTTCAACTTTTATTTAATCCAAGTGCTGTCAAGTTATCAATAATTTGCGACTAAGATAAAAGGCTATAAGAGTATTGCTGATAATAATAGTGTAGTATTTCAATAGTGGTGGTGATAACACGGGATTTTCAGACGCAAAACAAATATCACAAATTTATGATGTATGATGATTTAATTAAATATTTAGTTATTATACCCTGAACCCAATAAAACTGGGTAAAAATGGTATAATGGTTTTGTGCAAATGTATCTAACAGGCAGAAGGAAGCATCTCCGACCCATAAAGTATATATATTCTTGATCAGGGTTAACAGCCGAGTCGATATAGCCATGTCCATCTGTCCGTCCGTCCGTCTGTATGAACACGCAGATGTCAGAGAGTATAAGAGACTTCAAATTTGAAATTTAGGTTCTCGTATACCAGGCGCAGATCAAGTTTGCTTTATTTGATCGATAACTACCTCCGTTTTTCGATAATCGATACATTTAAATTTCCGATAGCATTAAATTCTACAATTTTAAAGGCAGAATATTCCATTTAATATATAATATGCATATGCATGTTATTGTTATTATCCTGCTCAAATTTCATCAAGATCGGTTAAGAAGTACCCTAGTTATAGTCGAAAATATATCCTCATACTGATCTCATTTCTATCAGCAGCCGCAAGCATTTTCTGTATGCATAAATATGCGAGCGCATCTGTGAGAGAGAGATGACATGATAATCGACGCGAGCGTCAATATGTCTGTGTATATTCTGCAGACCCCCGTTACCCCGTTACGATTGCGTGTACGTATATATGTATGTATTTATGTATATGCACGTGTTTGTTGCCAGTCAGCTAGAATCAGTTCGGGCTGGTGAATAAAAACATGCGCTGCTCGTTTTTTTTTTTACTCTTCAGTGCCTGAGCTTGCTATAAGAAATGAGTTCACTAGCAGACCTGCTCACATTTGGGCAAAACTTATTATAGGGAAATTTGCCAATAGTTTTAAAATACATTTAACAGCTGGGTTCTGTGTAAATCGTAGTCGAGCTCACTCGACTACAGCACTCTTACTTGTTTTATTAGATCTTAGCCCAAATTTGAAATATAAAATTGACCAAGGCACAATGAAAGCCATGTTCAAGTAATCTCATCAAACTCCATTTAACAGTATCTTAAACGACATTTTTTTATTCCGCATACTTGTTTATTACAGCAATAAAACACAACCACTTAACTTTTAGATTCTGTTACCGCAGAAATAAACCAAAATGGAACCATAATTTTAATTCAGCCATTCGCGAACCAGTTCAGCAATTCGCTCTTTCGAGGCACGCATTTCGTCAGTGTCTCTGTCACTGATTGAACCGAAGTCCGTGCAGTGTGCATGTTCTGTAAAGTCGACAAAATGAATATTCAATGTTTGGAACTATTATTATTTTTTAATCAGTCCACCTGGTATAATGGTTGCCTGCGCCTCGTTCTGAATGCCCATCGCACGCCAGGGGTCCAACTGGCCATGAGTTAGGTACACATTTTGCACATTCGGCGACATGCCCCCAAAGTATGTATTTGTGTTTGCCACCTGTCCCTCGATAAATGAGTTGGTATATTGGGAGCCATAAGCATCAGCGCACATTGTCGTGAATAATACTAAGGGGAACTTGGTGCCAAAGGGTTGTGCCCAGGAACTTGAGGTTTGGTACCATCCATATTCATTACATGTCTGGTATATCCATTGGCGCACTGTAAATATTTATTTAAAATTTAAGCAATTATAGCAACAGCGGCGCATTTAAATATTTACTTATGTTGCCACTGTATCTTGATTCCAAAAGAACGGTGGTGATGGCATCGTAGCTGAGATCGTTGCATTTGCTACCGCTCTTTTCAAATTCATCGAGTACATACTTGCTCACTCCAATGAGATCAGAGCTTTCTGCCATGATTTTTTGGCAAACACCCTCAATCCGTCCAGCACTGTTGAATGAATAACATTATAAGCAATATTTTGGGATCTATTTGAACTCATACTTACTAGTGTCCCTGAACAACGCCAGCAAATATTTCGGAAATCTCGTTGAACAATGTCCATACATCCAGATCGCTGTATACATCAAAATGTTCACAGAGCTTCAGCAGAGCCTTGACCTCCGCGCCTCGTTTCGTGGCAAACATCGTTTCCATTTCTGCAATGCCGTTCTCAATACGCTTATTGCAGTCAGCTCCGCCCATTAAGGTTATGGATTGCCCCATTATCTCCTTATATTCTAAACAGGTTGTTTGGAAAATATTGTAAGTTAGGTAAGATGCTGTACGTAAAAATATTTAACATACCCAAAAAGTTCAGTTTAGCCAAAAGTGGTGCACTGGAAGCCCAGCCACCTACCACTAAATCCGGATAGATCTTCTTAAACCAAGTAACCATAGTAGCCGAGTAGGAGCCGCCTACAATAATGACTTTGGAATCGCTCAACCCCTCATAAGTTGTCTTTTGTGTGGTTATAAAGTGTTCCAGATCGGCCAATGCTTGTGTTACATGCAAATATTGTATATTTTCATTGGACAAATCGCTGAAAGACGTAGAAATTCATGAGAAACTTTACAAAAATTCTTTTTTGATAAGAAAAAACTCACGGCAAAGGATGGCTTTCGCCATAGTAACGATGTTCAGTATAGACAAGCAGCCCATTGTGTTCCTTGGCCATATCGTACATGTGACCACTTGTAACATAGCCCGGGGAAATGGCCCATTCCCCGCCCAAGAAAATGAACATGGGACCTCCGGCTTTAAAGAACACATCGTTCAACATATATCGCTACTTAGGGCAAATAAAAGATTCGTAATCGATTGGGTACTATTATATAACACTTGACGCTTACCATTTGCCAAGTTCGTGTCTCGGACTCATCGAAATGATCCAACTTTTGCTCGATCCACAAGGTTTGTACCTCATCAGCTCGGTTCTGGTTCGTAGGTAAAGGAGGCTCTCCGTGCAGTTGCTTGAAAGTACGCTGGAATATATTGTCACCAGCCTGAGCCCATTGGCTTAATGCTAACAGCACCAGGGTAATTCCGACTAGGTGGTGTGTCATCGTTGTGAATTGAACTTCTACTGTAGCTGAAAGCACTCTTCGAGCACTCTGCGAGAGTTAATAAATGTTGTTTAGCTAACTAGCAAATCTTATCGAGCACTTATTGTAATCTAATTGTCAAATCGCACAAGAGGCAATAATGAATACTATCATACCATTATCGAATTGTCGGCATAATACATTGTCGAACTCAATAATATGTAGTGTGTTATCAGCATAGCCAAAACCATTGATATCTGACAACTAAAATTTGCCGATAACCACTATCATTAAACCAGTTGCTTGTTCTACATCGTTATTAATTTACGTTTGAATCAGCTTTGATTGATTGTAATTGATTGATGAACACTATTTTTGTTTTCTTGTTTTCCCGATATTGTGTGGGTTATTTAATTCATTTCATATTTTAATTCGATATCATATTTGTGCTTATATTGCGAAGCGATACGTCAATGGCGGTCTATTTAAAAGTTACTGGTCTGAGACAGAAAAGAATGAGTATATATAATATTTCCAATATTAAATTCTCTATATAGTATAACAGAGTACACCAACCTCTTGTTACAGATAAGGTATTCAGTTTCTGTTTCTGATATAACTGCATGCAAATAAGAACATACTTTATATATTTTTAATAACAAAATAGCATTTAACAAAAATCTACTAAATCGCGTTAATAATTTGCCATTTGCTTACCATTTTAAATAGTATTTTTGAGCGTAGATGTCAAGCTGCTGGTTGTATGCTAAAGCTGCAATAAATATAAATCTTTTCCTTGGAAACAGAATAAAAAGGTCACAGAAATGCAATTCAATTGCATTTAACATAAAAGAACTTTAATATATAAATTTTGGTAATGACTAAAAAGAAAAATGCTGAAAAAACATTTAAAATTTTTGTGTTATTTGGTCTGTCTACAGTCAAGTTCGAAGAATTTATCCGCTTGTGAATATCTTTAGAATTTATGCAATTCACTTGTAGTCAAATCGCAGGTATTTACAGTTGAACAACTGAATGTAAATTCCGCTTGCTTATTTATTACATTACAATAAAGCCCACTCTTAGAAACCTAAATGGACAACAATTTTACTTCAGCCATTCGCGAACCAGTTCAGCGATTCGTTCTTTCGAGCCACGCATTTCGGCGGTGTCCTTTTCACTGATTGAACCGAAGTCACTGCAGTGTGCATGTTCTGTAAAACCAACAAAATGATTATAGAATATTTTTGTATATCATTCAATTATCTCACCTGGTATAACTGTTGTCTGAATCCCCATCGCACGCCAGGGATCCAACTGGCCATGAGTTAGGTACACATTTTTCACATTAGGCGACATGCCCCCAAAGTATGTATTTGTGTTTGCCACCTGTCTCTCGATAAATGAGTTGGTATATTGGGAGCCATAAAGATCGGCGCACATTGTCGTGAATAATGTTAATGGGAACTTGGTGCCAAAGGGTTGTGCCGAGGAACTTGAGGTCTGGTACCAACCAAACTCATTGCATGTCTGGTATAACCACTGACGCACTGTCAAAAGTTAATCCAGAGATAAAGCTATAATAGCACAAGCCATGGATTTAAATACTTACTGGGACCTCCTGTGTACCTTGACTCCAAAAAAACTGAAGTGATGGCATCGTAGCTGAGATCGTTGCAAATGCCACCGCTCTTGTCAAATTCACTAAGTAAATGCTTGCCCAATCCTATGAGATCAGAGCTTTCTGCCAAGATTTTCTGGCAAACGCCCTCAATCCGTCCATCACTGTTGATTGGATAACACTTTAATTAATATTATATATTTAATTCTACTACATTTTTTACTCACTAGTGTCCCTGCACAACTTCAGCAAAAATGTCGGATATCTCGTTGAACAATGTCCATACATCCAGATCGCTGTATACATCAAAATGTTCACAGAGCTTCAGCAGAGCCTTGACCTCCGCGCCTCGTTTAGTGGCAAACATCGTTTCCATTTCTGCAATGCCGTTCTCAATACGCTTATTACAGTCAGCTCCGCCCATTAAGGTTATGGATTGCCCCATTATCTCCTTGTATTCTGAGTAAGTTTAATGAAAGGTGTTATAAGTTAGGTAGGCTATAGTTAGTTGAAAGCCCAAACATACCCACGAAGTTCAGTTTAGCCAAAAGTGGTGCACTGGAAGCCCAGCCGCCTACCACTAAATCTGGATAGATCTTCTTAAACCAAGTAACCATAGTAGCCGAGTAGGAGCCGCCTACAATAATGACTTTGGAATCGCTCAACCCCTCATAAGTTGTCTTTTGTGTGGTTATAAAGTGTGCCAAATCGGCCAATGCTTGTGTTACATGCAAATATTGTATATTTTCATTGGACAAATCGCTGAAAGACGTAGAAATTCATGAGAAACTTTACAAAAATTCTTTTTTGATAAGAAAAAACTCACGGCAGAGGATGGCTTTCGCCATAGTAACGATGTTCAGTGTAGACAAGCAGCCCATTGTGTTCCTTGGCCATATCGTACATGTGACCACTTGTAATGCGGCCTGGGGAAATGGTCCATTCTCCGCCCAAGAAAATGAACACGGGACCTCCGGCTTCAAAGAATACATCGTTCAACATATACCGCTAGATTGGGTAAATAAGTGATTCGTAATCGATTGGGAACTATTATATAACACTTGACGCTTACCATTTGCCATGTTCGTGTCTCGGACTCATCGAAATGATCCAACTTTTGCTCGATCCACAAGGTTTGTACCTCATCAGCTCGGTTCTGGTTCGTAGGTAAAGGAGGCTCTCCGTGCAGTTGCTTGAAAGTACGCTGGAATATGTTGTCACCAGCCTGAGCCCATTGGCTTAATGCTAACAGCACCAGGGTAATTCCGATTAGGTGGTGTGTCATCGTTGTGAATTGAACTTCTACTGTAGCTGAAAGCACTCTTCGAGCACTACTAAAAGGTGTTGCTTAGCTAAACGTCAATTCTTATCGCACAATTAATAAGGGTATTATCTATGTAAGAAAATCGCACAAGAGGTTGTAAATATTACTAGCATACTGTTATTAAGGCATTGGCCTGAAAACTGAAAGCGATGTCAATATCATGCAGTGCCTTATCTCCGCTACTTAGGCTAATTCGGACTTTAATGCTTATACGGTTCTATATCATGTATTTGAAGTCATTTTACGATAATGATTTACTTATAATTTTTTTTAAAAGAATGTCCATTATAAAAAGTCGTGTATTAAATTAAAGTGGTTCCTAAATTTTAGAAAGTTTTACATTTAATGTGAATAATACATTATATAAATATAAGATATTCGGGGGTACCCAACATTTGTTGCAAGAATACTTAATACACCCAATAGTTAAATTCGAAAAGTAATAATTGATCCAAGATGCATGCTTTACATTATTATTATTGTGTTTGAATCACTTTCAATTACTTGCAATCGAGAAATTATTGATTTATTGGTTTCGGTTACACGAGCTTACAATGTGAGAAATCTGTTAACCAATTTGTTAGCAACAAAAAGATTGAATGCATGAATGCTTAAATGCTCTGATCTTAATTTACACTCTGTCTTTGATGAAAATCTTTTTTACTTCGAGCTCTCTTGGTCGCACACACATCAATAATGCTGATCCATCTCCAGGGATCATCTTCGGCTTTCGGGAATGAAATGTTATCAAATTTGTGTTCTTGACCCCCATATTGAGCTAATCAACTTTTCTGTTTGTATGGTCAAAGATGTGCATGAGACCGAATTGTATTTAATATTCTGTAATTAATGTGGTAAATGGTGTGTTATTGCCAAATGGCTGAAACATAGATCTCGTTGATTGAAAATCACCGAACTCGTTTTAGGCCCCACACTTTTTTTTTTTAAATTGCAGTCCATTCTGCATTCACATTGATTGGCTTTAAAAAGTATCCCAAAACCTTAATTTATTCAGTGTACAATTATTACTTGTGAATTTGCTATTTTCCACGTAAGAGCCTGGCTCTCATTGACATTATCGAATTTTGTAAAAGGACGAAATCAATCGTTAAAATGAATCAGGATAACATAATGTTGTAGCCTCACCTACTAAGTGACGTTTATTTACTGTTGTCCTAAGTTATTTAAGCCATATGACTCTAAATAGTCAATGTTGCTTTCAGCAATTAACAATTGACACGATCTTAAATATAAAATGTGAATTTCATTATTCACGCTCACTTACTCACTTTACTCATACGTTATTTTTCGAAAATTACAGACACCGATTGGCATTTAAACATTTTGCGTTTGTTTCTTTGCTTAAACTTTATAGCACTTTAAATTTTTGCTAGACACTGGTCGAAATAAGGTCTGAGACACTGTATAAACACAAATACTATATTTTTTTCTTGCTTTAATATTTGTTTATTACTTGATCCACAACATAATTACAAATGCAACTTGCATTACTAATGCAAGTACGAAAAAAATGATCTTTACATCAATGATAATATTAGTAAAATAAGACAAACCTCTATAAGCACAAACTTATTTACTTACTTACAAAAGCTTCAAAAATTCGATAAGGTTTTTGTTTCTGTCTTCCGCCGATGTAATAACATCTTAAATATTCAACCAAATTCTAGTCTCATTTTTTTCGTCTCGTCTCCAATGAAATCCAAATGCTATCATTCAACCGGAAACGGATTTCGACAGAGCAGTGAAATGGGTTACGTCTGATATATATGATTTGAAAACACGTGTGCTAAATTGAGTTCAATATAATTAGTTTCATTGCTGCCGGATGTGGCAGTCTAGATGCAACCCTTGAAGAAGCGCAGCCCAATTGCACTCTGCACACGTCCCAAATGAAAAGAGTAGATAGTCGAAATATCAGAAATAACAGAAAAGGCGTAGAATTCGTGACGCGACAAAGTGGATTATTGAATACTCCTACCCACATTTAATATGCAGCGCTGACAAAAGCCAGATATCAAAAGGATTGCGAAAGGATGTGCGTGTCGAATGCACACTTACATATTCATTTCAATTCTTATTTGAGCGGGCTAAGAGATATTTGATTATGCGCTAGTAAACGGATGTTTATTCGAGGTTCAATTCACCAGTTCTAAATCATCTTACATTTCTGCTTGCAGGTCATCTTCTACGATTCGGACTGGAATCCCACCGTTGACCAACAAGCCATGGACCGGGCTCATCGTCTGGGCCAGACCAAACAGGTGACAGTCTACCGTCTCATCTGCAAGGGCACCATCGAGGAGCGAATTCTGCAACGGGCGCGCGAAAAGAGCGAGGTAAGAAAATTACTCGAGGCCAGGAAACCGCAAAACTCTATTCAGCAAACCGAACAAAAAAAAGTCGCTTGATGTTTTTGCTTTCTTCTGCCTTATATTAAGCACGTGCGTGGACTTCCCCCATGCCTGAGCTGCAGTTGCCTGGCGCATTGTTGCGCCTTTTTAAAAGTACTGAATGAAACACGAGCCGCACACATGAAACACTTGTGCACGACGTTTATTGTTTGGGGCAGATATAATAACAGGGGTAAAACGATACCGGAAATTAATTATACAATTGGTTAGGCGACATTTCGGTTACGCCTTTAAATATTCTATGAGAGAACTCATTCAGTGCTTGCTTTTTTTTTTTAGCCCTGTGCGTTTATTATTTGCCCAACTTCTCATTATCATATTAAAGTACTACTGCCGACAGAACGGAAGCTAAATAAGTCTATGCTGAGCCCAGGCGCTATTCCCTTCTACGTGCTTCATTTCATTTCCTGAGGCGCTGCTCTCTCAATATTTTCGGCATTTTCATGCATACGTTTTTTCATAATTTTTGTGTTTTGTTTTTCCAGATACAACGCATGGTTATAAGTGGCGGCAATTTCAAGCCCGACACACTCAAGCCCAAAGAAGTCGTTTCATTGCTATTGGATGATGAAGAAATTGAAATGAAATGTAAGTTGATTGTGATTAGATATATTAGATGAGGTGATAAATTTAACTCATTGTGTTGCAAAGTTTAGCAGAATACAGTATATTTTGAGATCGTTAATTTCACTTCACCAAATACGCTGCCTATGTACTTCTTAAATAAATAACACCTAATTCTTATAAAAACGAAAATAACCAAATTACGTACATGCATGTATATAGGTAATTTATTAATGTTGTTCAGAATAGTCGCTTGATTTCCATATCATAGCCCGTTTTAAAATATTTAATATTAAAATGTTCTGTAAATTTAAAAAAATTTTAAATCATATTAGAAGAAATGTTTTAAAATATCTCTAAGTAAAATTAACAACTATTTTTTTTGTCCGTAAACTGTCGCTCTTAGTTTTTAATAATTACTTATATTTATAAATTTGGACTATGTAATATAAATGAATTTGAATTTGTTTGTAAACAGATCGACAGGAAGCCAATCTGCAGGTGAAAGAGGAGATCGCCTCCTCCTCCCCCATTCCGACAACAAAAGCAACAGGAACTGTAACAACATCAGCGCCAGCTGCAACTTCAAATGAATGTAAGCGACGCAAGCCAAATAAGGTAAGTCCACGACATAAGCGAAAAGCCACTAATTGTTGGAGTAAACGGAAAAAGAGAAGAGCTATGTAAATCCAAAAACTTGAGGCAAAAAGCTGCCTTTTTATCTGACCCTTAAATCGTGTACCAAAAATTTGCTCCTTTACGCATGATCCGGCTGGCTGTTAATGGACAGTTATTAGACCAAGTTTACACTCGTTACACGAAGCGACAAGTTCCGCAGTCTTTCAATGAAAGTAAATGATCTTTTAAGTGAAGTTCAAATTGCAGCTTGGCCATATACAGGTACAGCTGCAGTCTCATGGATAAGACTTCAAGTCTGACTCTTTTGTTGTTCTTACTTGGGCACTGCATGGTGGTCATGGTCACGTGATTCATGCAACAACAGCAACGACAAGAACAACAACAGAAACAGCAAAGACAATTCAATTTGCTACAAAACTCAACTCATCGTCGAGTTTGTCTTGGTCTGTTACGTAGCGTGCTTTGAACTTGCTGCCAGCTTTGAACATATTCAAGGTGGATCTACTGCTGTTGTTATTTCTTGCCTATATTCATTCATCCAAGTGTTGTCTACCCTACGTCCCCATACGTACGTACAAATAAAGCAAACACTTTACCTTAGCCAACTTGGTTGTGTCTTCTGCTTCTGCCCATATCTTGGAAAACAGTTTCAAGTGCCTTGTAGGCTTTTGGGCTTGTGGGCTTATGGGCTCGTGGGGTGCAGCTTGCGTTTGCTGGCTCTTGTCGGCTCTTTTCGTTTCGGTTTCGCTAAATGATTTTGTGCGTTCAATGGAACACTGATTATGGTCTGTTGCCTCTTTGTCTTTTCATTTCTCTCCGTTTTTGGTTAGTTCTACTCGCAGGTCTCTCCCTCACCTCAGACTCTCTGTGCTTCGATTCGGATGCAGGGGAAGCGGCCTGCACTCAAGTTCATATACCACCATAGCATTTGAGTATTTTACTGGCACGCAGCCATCTTTTTTCTCTACATCGTCTGGCTGGTTGTCAATTGGAAGTTAAAGTTTCAAATTCATCCGCTTAGTACGCTTAAGTTTGAGGTTAGGTGTCATTGCCCAACGAAGTTGGGTTTTAATTAAAACGGTTCATTTGAAACTGATTACAGTCATTTGGTGTCACAGTTATTTATTAAATTGCCAGAGTAGTTTGGTTAGTAGGTAGAGTATTGGTTAAAGCAGGTTAACACAGATTGTCTGCAACCTCTTTATGAAACCGCGTGGAAAAGAGAATTGAAAGATTGCTTCTTTTTGTTCATTTTTTAGATGTCATCGAATATGTAAGTGCCAGATATTATATACCTAAGTACGAAACCCCAACCAATCCAAGTGAAGGATTATAAGACACCCAAAATTCCATTTTATTCAAATCACCTTTAATAAAATCGGCTACTGTGTTGCCTATCTTGATAATTGCCAGCGAAATCTGAATTTTATGCAAATCTCTTTACTTTTACCCTGTGTGCCGAGCCAGGCCCTGAAGCATGGGTATTATGTTCCCATCCCTACTACATGTAGTATTCCAGGTCGAGCAGAGTCAAAACATTAAAAGCGACCCACTTAGGAGCCTACCGCCCGCCAACGCTCAACCATAATTCAAGTCTCTGTTTGGCACGAATTATAGTATGGCTACTGCACAACGGCAACAAGATGAACAACAATAAGAACAGAAGAGCTGCGATTGCTATAAATTATAAATTAAACATTTTTCGGACCAGTTAGTTAGGGTAGACCGCACCTAAACAAATAGATAGCAAGGCGATACTTGTTGTTATCTTACTTCCGTTGGTAATAAATATGCTAATTCATCAGCAATTAAACTAATTTTTATTGTATTTGTCTTAGGAGGCTCATATGGGTGGCATTACGATACCGGCAACTGAAGATGATGGAGCCAGTTGCAGCCCAGTTGCCAAGCGCATTAAACAGGAGGTGGACGAGGATTGCATTGATGTAGGCATTGCCTCCTCCACGTCCAGTGGCGGCACAGAAAGCAACAACCAAATACTCAGCCATGAGACTTATGTGCCGGGTGCCACAAGTGTGCGGCAGCAACACCAACACTCCCATGCTGATAACGATTCCGATAATGAGGCATTAGTGGTGGATGGTGATAGTCCAGCAACAGAGTCAATGAGTAAGTACCTATGCGAGTTAAAGTTCTTAATGGTGTTCGTATATGCTATGAACACATTTCCCGCTATTAGAATGTATTTATTATACAAATTCTTACAACTAACTTTTTCAATATATTTTTGTGGTATATCTTCTTCCATCTTACTGTACCCTGAATGGGTTGTGCACAAGTATGTAACAGGCGGAAGGAGTGCTTCCTTCCTACCCCATAACTATATGACGGGCTATCCATCCGTTCGTCCATCTGTCCGCCTATATTGACAAAGCATATCATGTTAATTTTATTTTTTCTCGATTACTCCTCCTGTTTATCGGACATGTCGACCTTCGAATGCAGCAAAAACGCAAATTTTAAAAGAATAGATTTATAATTAATATATAATGTACGTACAGTGACTCACAGCTCATTTTGAACTGTGTAAAAATGTGTGTCAAATTTAAACAAAGAAACCAACGCAAAATGTTTAAATGCCAATTTGTTTCATGTTATATCACGTTTGAAAAAGAAACTTTAGTTTTTATTAAAATATTGATTAATTAATTAAAATTAGTCAAAAACTTAAAAAATATCCAAAATACTTGTCCCAGCTGATTTTGACCAGTCTTAAAAAATGGAACATATTTGCCGTATAAAAGCTTAAATAATGATGTTAATACTTAGTATGACATCTTTTAGCCTTAACAACTTCCCTTAACCTATTATTCATGGAAGATACCAGCTTCCGGGTAGTTTCTGGACTGTTTTTGCTCCACTCATCCAGCGGAGCATTCTTGAGATCGGATCTGTGATTCCTGATGTTATTTTCCAGCAGAGCCCACAAATTTTCAATAACATTTAAGCCTGGAGACTGGGCCAATGGAAGTATCATGTGGAGGCAGTTCCAGATAAGCCAGGACTGTACTAATCCGGACTTATGCTTGGTTGTTGTCCTGGTCGTTGGCCTGGTAGAACCGGAAAGTGCGTCGGATTCCTAGCTTCTCGGCACTTTGGAGTAAATTTTCCTTTAATATATTGAGGTACACATTCTTGTCCATTGTTATTTCAATACACGCCAAATTTCCGTCGCCGGCTGCCGAGATAGATACCCATACCATGACAATTCCTCCGCCTTGCTTGACTGTTGCCATTAGGTTTTTGGGACTCGGCTCAGTAATGGACAGTCGCCACCCATAATTCCGTCCGTCCGAGCCGAATATGACTGTGTTCCAGAACTCCAAATCCTTGTCCAAGTGGGTTTTGGCGAACGTCATCCTAGTCCCTTTATTTTTCGCGCTTATAAAGGGCTTCTTCCGTGGTACTCGGGCATGAAAGTCATGGTTGCGCAGAACCTGACGCACAGTTTCCACACTGCACTTTTTCCCCATTTCATCCTCCACCTGTTGAGTCAGTTTTGGAGCCGATAGCTTGGGATTTTCCCTTATTTTCCTGATGATCCTCCGCTCATCCTGTTCGGTGAAAATCTTGTTTGGTGCAATTCTGCCCTTGTCCTCTATCCGATTTTCGTCGACGAAGCGCCGAATGATGTAAAATACAGTTGACTTGCTTAGATTGAACATTTCAGCTATTTGGCGATGTGAATATCCGATCTTGAAGTGTTCCAGGATGAGATTCCGTTGTTCAATGGTAGTCAGTTTGCCCATAGTCCTTGTTGGCTGGTTGCACCCGAAATGCAGGATATAACTAATCTGACTACGAAACCCCCAGTTTATTGGGGTCATATATTAATTTTGGTGGTTAATATATGTACCTGTCATCGGTCTTTGGAATTTTTGAAAAATAATGTATAATTAGTTTATGGCAGGCAATTCAAATTTTTGCTACACACTGGTCAAACTGAGCCGTGAGTCACTGTATATATTATCAACAATTTTCATCAAGATCGGATAAGAAACATATACGTTTTCCGTGTGAAGTAATAATGTGTTTTTTATTTTAATCGTATCTTTAATCGATATCAGCGGGGCTTACTGTATCTTCTAGTCCAGATCTTTCGACTAAAGCATAATTATTTTTTTTTAAACCCTTTGCCCGAATGCAGAAACTACCAACTAAAATGATACATTAAACGACCTCGTGTAAATAAAGCGGTTTATTGCATTATTAGCTCAAATTCTTAACATAGTCCAATCACTTTATTATTAATAATTCAAATTATTTGGCAATCACAAGCTAAGGCGATTGCCGAGGCGCATAGAGCGAGACATGTGCATCGCCGAATGTGGAATGTGGCCCGCTAAACAAGCTGGGCTAAGCAACTTGGCCTGTTTGTTGTTATGAGTTGCAAATTATATGTGGGATGTGCAACAGCAATCAGTGATTGCAACTTGTTAGAGACAGCGACAGGCAAGGCTTGCATTCGATTTGCATTCGAAAAACTGTTGCTTAATTTGTTTAACAATTAACCAATCGAAAGTACAAGACGTTGAAAAGTAGGCAACACAGCGAAATAAAATACAAACTGATGTTCAATCGCGACAAGTGCAACGTCAACTGATTCGACTTGTTGTTAAAGTCAAGTCCGACCACAAAAAAAAAACAACTATATACAAACTGTAACCTGTAAATGCTAACTTGGCCATTTGCCTGGCCTGCCTAACTACTTGCCTGGTTAGCTGCCTCGCAGATGCGCTTCCAATTCAATTTTCGGAGTTGCTGTGCCAAACGCAACTCATTTTCCCTATGTGGCCGTTTTTGTCTTTGCAGCTATACCCTGTACCTCTTAAAATTGTGTAGTAAAATTGTGCAAATGAACAGACTAAAGAATATATTTTTCCGACTCTATATTCAGTAAATGGACTTTTAATAAGCGTCATCAACCGAATCGATGTATCCAAGACTCTTTCCTGATACTAATAGAGCTAAAAAACCAAATTTGGTATTTGTAAAAAATACTCAAAAATAAATGATTACTTTATGAATTTTTAAAAACGCTCCACATTATTCCATATTATATATATTTCAAACTGAATTGCTTCAATAATCTAACTTGAAAAAAATAAATATTTTAAAATTTATTTGTCATTTAAAATAAACGATATCTTCTATTCGAACACTGTTAACTTTTGCATTCTGTCTGGCTGTGTTTGCAGTATTTGTAACTGACTGTCGTTGATAACGTATTCATTTGTATTCGCCACCGTTTTTGTTAAGCATTTGCCAGCCACGTACGCAACCCAATTTAATATCATTCGTTGCCTGGAAATTGTTGCTGCCAGTTGATTATGTTCCCCAATGCGGCTCGCTTGTCAGTCAGCCAGCCAGTTAGTCAGTTAGTGAGTCGCACAGTTTGCAATGTTTTTCGGCTTATTGATTTGGCTGTAACTTGTTTGCTTGGCTTATGCACTAAAATGCCACAAAAAACGAGGCGCTCATAAATATTTTTTATGTGCCATTTCTTTGGTTTTTGCTTGTAGCTCTGCAGGGCTTGGCAAATGAATACATCTAATTTAATCAATGGTTCACGTGTTATGGCTACATAAATTGTGGCTACCTTTTGCAGTTTTGAGATTTGTTTTTTTTTTTGTCTACAGACTTTTTATTGCTGATTATAGGGAGAAATTGTCATGAGAAGCAAAATTGGAAACGAGCTTGTCATGTTAAAGAGCTCACATTATAAGTGTAAGCAATAAAAAATTCTTTGATATATTCAACCAATTTTTGTTAAGCAAATATTTGTTTTTTGTATTTACTTATAGTTAAAAATGTTAACTAATCGCGGAAGCGGCAATTTATTGTAAATTATTATAATATCGTATATATTGGTGGTAATTTTTTAAAGTGGATATAAGTCTTGAGAAACCTGTTTTGATTTTCTGGGATTAGACTGAAAAATCTAAATGGTTTGATTGATATTTATTCTACTCTACTATATACTTCTAATGTGCGTCCAGTTCGGGAATACGGATACGGAAGATTGGAACAAAAGAAATTATTGCTATTTGGTCTTCGTCGCTATGTTCAGGGTGTATAACCGCCATACATCAATAGACCTTCCCTCCCTAACTAATCATCGTGTTTGCTTAGTTATGGTTGCTTGTTATGTTTGTTATTAAATTACTAAACGTTGAAATTGATTCCGCTGATTCCGATCAGCCAATTTCATTTTGTTGTTCCCTCTAGATCATTCAGTTGTCTCAATTATTCTTTACATGAATCTTTTCAAGTACTCTCTAATCAATACCATTGACAGATCGTATTATCAGTTCAGAATCCTCTTAAAATTGATTTTGTGTTTTTTTATTTTTAATTTAAATGTAAATGTTATATTTTATTTTAAATTAATTTTGTACTTTTTGTATCTTTTTGGGTATACAAACACATTTAAAGAGTAATTCCATTTAAATGTATTCAATTTAAATGTGCCTCTGTTATTACAATTAAACCACTACATTGGCCTTCATATCCTGATTGTGCTCAACCCTAGACTTGAGTTAATCCAGCCACGCGTGCCTCACCTTTACATAACTGCATTCCACAGCAAACACTTGATGCTGTCCATAACAACATTTCGTTTTCATCTGTCTACGGCATACTTTAACACAGTTAATTTAATACAGCATGATTTATTTTACTATTATGTTTCTCGCATCTCCGCTGCATTTTGCGCCGTTTGCTGCTGTTTGTTGTAAACAATTTTTCCCATTTGCCCAGCAACGGCGCCAGAAATGTGGGTTAATTTTAACATACTGGAGGCAGTGCACAAATCATCTGGTCGGTTGGTTAGGTACTTAGCAGTTAGTTGGCAGTGGCCAAAGCATGCAAGGCATTCAAATTGCAATACCACTGGATGTTTCTGTTGTGTAATAAAGCCGGGGAAAACAATTTTTTAATTGATTTCATTTAAGTTCGTTTCGTTTTCAAATGGACGCGTGTCCACTGCATTTGATCCGAGTTTGCAAGTTACTTTCTCAATGCGCCAGTTAAACAGTTAGACATTGTCGATACGAATCCAGATACTTTGTGGTAAATGCAGTGCAACGCCCAATCGAAAAATGTGGCACAGTGAGTATTGATTATTCATTAGATTGATCACAGATCCTTGTCAACTTTGTCAGTGTTGCTTGTGATACATAAATAATTAAAGAAACAGTTGTAAACAAGGTGCAAAACTCCCAAAGAACATGACGACAGCAATAACAGCATAAGCAGCAAATAGCGAAAAAAAAAAACAATAAATAAATCTCATAGAATACGCGTTAGCCATGAGATACAATTACGTTGAAATCTTGGCAGCAAATCAAAACTGCGAACAAAAACGCTGATTGGCCACAAAAATTCACACAGCTTACAAATAATTACAAAATGCTGTTCGATTGCACATGAAGATAAAAAGTATACAACAAAACAAAATCAACAAAAAAATGCCAATCAAAAGGCATACGAAAAATGTGCGTTTTGTTGAGCTTTTGTAAGAATTAACAATAAATTGCATAGACACTTTGCTAATGTTTCTTGGCCGATGACTGTTGTTGTTATTGTTGCATTGTTGTCGACTGATTCTCTTAACTGGTACTGCCGCATAAATTTACACCTTATTGGCCCCCATAGCGCCCAGAGCAAGTACGTGCCCGGCCAGCACCCAGCCCATACTGGCAAAGAATCGTCTATATAAATATCGGAAAATGTGTATCATAGATGGACCGCTCGGATTGGCAGTCGCTGTTGCCACTTGTCTATTTGATTTAAAACTTTATAATTAAAGTGGTTTTGACTTAAATTGGCTAATCATATTTATATGTGAAGTATTCCAACGAAATGCCATGCTCAAATAAATAATTAAAATAATGAAATTCCAAGCGCAAATTAAAAGAATTTGATTTTGATAGTTCCACGCTGTGAATATTTGACTGTATTTAATTTAAATGCGAGAATTTTGTCATTTAGCTGAAATCGTGAGATAATGTCTTTCATGTAATGCTCAGTTATTGACAGTTGGCTTAAGCAAGAGATAAACTATTATCGATTTATTTAAGCTGCAAAATGCAGTGAAAAATGAGTTACACAGTGACATCTAAATATATTTAATATGAGTGGTGATTAAAACATACAAGACCATAAGGAAACCGAGTGTACATTCAAGCCAAAATAATTTGACTTCTGTGTAAAATTTGGGTTTATTCTTTAAAGTCGAGATAGGTATTCAGTACCACACCAAACACATCTGTAAATATTTTTTAAAACGTAATTTTAATTTGTCTCTTTTTCTTCTGAATATTCTTGCTTATCGGGTGAACCGTAACTGCTACTTTGGCCAATATATTCTATATGTCCTTAATCATGTCTGCTTATATTTTTCTCGGAGTAACTGAACATTGTTAAACTACATAGCAAAAACCATAATTGGTCACATTTGGCACAGATCAGACTAGAATATTATTTTATTTTCGTTAATAAATCTATTTATTATTAATTAGTAAATCTTAATAAGTCTATTAATATTAATTAGTAAACTTTAATCTCTTGAATTAAATTAATAGTGAACATTAATGTTATAAAAAAAGATTTAATGAAATTCATTAACATATAAATTAAAGATCCTGTATGAAGCTAAGGTTTCAACTAATAATACACAAAAATAAAGACAGGATCTCAAATCTGAATCCTTTTTCTTATTTTTATGTCTTGGATCAATAAAATATGTTAACTGGACAAAATTATGCAACTGATTAAAGAAACCATCAACCGAAGTTATAAACCTCATAAAACATACGTTGAATTGGTGCATCAAAATTGATATCAAGATATTTAGCGCTTGGCAGAATCTTTGAAGTATTTAAATTTCTTGCGCGTGTTTTCATTTATTTGCGTGGATGGAAAAGTAAACATCACAAAAGGAATCACCCACTTTAATGCACAATGTAAACGGCTCAATCACGCACTCCCGACCGCATCGGAGGAGCTTCCCATCGCATTGCAGCGCCAATCGATTTTGGCGACACGTATTCGAGGTCATAACCCAATTCCTTTTGTAGTCATTGTCCGACTGAACGCCTGGCAGCCGATCTCTGCTCTAACTGGTCTGGCACTGGCACGGGTTGTGTTCGTACTTGGTGCTGTTTTATCATCACTAGCAGCTGTAAGTATTTCCCGAATGCCATGGCCATCCATTACGAAAGCTTCTGCCGTTGTATGTTGGTCTTCTCTGGTCATTGGTTTATGGTCTCTCGATGCCCAATTGAAATTCGGTGCGCATTGCAATCGATCGCACATTTTGCCTTGTGTGTCTTGTGCGAGTACCTTTCTAACGTTCTTGCAGTTGTTGGCGTTGTTTGTTTACCTGGCCGTCTTGCTGCGGCCAGTTGGCATTGTCGCCCATCTTCATTATCATCCATGCTGCCGCGTGTTGCATTTGATGATGTGCATCGCCGTCGCCGTAGTGGTCGCTGCCACCATCATCATCGCCATCGTCGTCGTGGTTATTGTCGACGACTGTTTGTTGGTTACCGTTGTCATGATTTGTTGTCGCCAGTTTTTAACCTGGTCAAACCACGATTTTTGTCTGCGTTTCTGGTTTGGTTTGGTTTGGCTCTTGCTTTTGATTTCGTGGTGTTAGCCTGAAGAATTTTAATAATTCACGAGACTGTTTTCTTCTTTTTTTGCTTTTCGTTTGATCGGGTACACTTCCTGCTAGTTCGACTACTGCCGGAACTGTTCCTCTAAGGACAAACGCGCTCAAGTTCAAAGTCATCAATCTGAGGGCGGTCGTAACTAGTACTCGACCGCAGAGTGCTCATAACATGTGTGAAATCGACACCACATATGCCATCGAAAGGGTCTGGCGGCGGAAACAAAAGCAATTTTACGCTACATTTGCTTAATGATGCAACCCTCAATGTGAAGCAGCAGCTGTTCTTCTGACTTTCTTGAGCTGTAAAAAGAAGTACTTATGCAACGCCTCAAAAACAACTACAAGCAAAATATTGCCAACTGATATATACTGACATATGAAAAACACCAGACTTCGAGAAATTTAGATTCACTTAATTGCCATTCGTTTTACTAGAAATATACTGGTAGTTTACTACTTCTTTACTTACTATGAGGATGGAGTGTAGCTATCCATGTGTCTTCTGCTTCAACCAGAACTAAATAAAGCTTAAAATCATTTTGATAAAATTGTTTATTGCAACATTTCACATAATGCAAACAAAAAAATTAGAAAAAAAAATTTTTTGTATATAAATTGTGACTTTGGTTTTACAAAATTTCGGCCAACTACGCCAACTATAATTTTAAGAGCATAATGGAAAACAGATGGGCATGTTGGGAAGAATGGGCGGAACGCAATGCGAAGCCAAAGTCCACATTCATGGCGGCTAGTATGCCTGAACAGCCGACGCGATGGCAAAAGTCTGGACCAATGAATCGGGAACAGTGGATGAAATTCTACAATTGGGCCGCTGTTAAAGCGAAAGCCAAAACAAAATCAAAAGCGAATCCGCTTCTAACACACCAAATGGATTCACAGTCACCGTGGTTTTTCATGTATGTCGCAAACAAATTGCACGCTGATAGGGTAAAGAGACAAGAAATGATGGAACATTTAACAAGGCTGAGTCGACCAACACGACAACGTGGCAAATATATTGCGCCACCTCAAAAGCAGCATTCCTATCGGCCGCAGCTGAGCAGGAGACCACCGCTGAAATCAGAGCCTGGGAGGCCCACAAAAAAGCCAAAAGTGCCTTGCTGTTTTCAGCACAAAATATTAGAGGTTGATTTTTGGTCAAACATTCGTTACCCTGTTTCCAAAAACGCACTTAAATGCAAACCTTCCAGAAAAGTTATGGAGTTAGCCCGACCGCGCTCCTATCCAATTATGAGAAGAGATGAGAAATCGCCCAGGCGCCGGAAGATGACTGCAAGACAATGGCGTGAGCATCTGGTACGCCTCCAGTTTCTGTCCACGCCGATTTCCCGGGTCCTGAGCGAGCCACATATATGCCAATTGTGTGGCTGCCTAGTACTTGGATCAATGGAAATAAATTAGATGTAACGATGAAATGCAATCATTGTGCCATTTAATTTTTATCCACTGGATCCTTGCATATTCGCAGCCAAAAATGTTCACTAAAACTTGAAAAATGCTCTTTTATCAGAAATAATTGAGGAACAGTCCTTTATTAGTACCAAAGAACAAAAATAGTAATATAAAACAGTTTAAATTTTGCTTACTTACATATTGTTATTCTGGAACTAAGAATTCGAACTTGATCTTATAACTAATTATTTTACTCCCTAGTTTTAACATATTCGGAGCGGAGAGGTATATACAAAATATTCCAACTATCTTTGTTAGATAGCAGAGTATAGGCTTGCATTAATATTAAAGAAGTAATATCGAAGACAGATGCTGTATGGGTCTGTTCGATATGTTTCGTGAATTTTACCCAATCCAAGAATGCCAGTAGCCGATGAATATTTTCTTATTTGAAAATAAAAGGTTTTTTCAAAGTTTTCATAGTATGATAGCATGCCTTGTGCTGATTTTTAGTTTTTAGATTTAACTATTTCTTCCATAAGCCTAGGAGAAAAACATATGCTTAAAAGCTAACCAAAAAAAAAAAAAAGTTTTAGTACAAAATTTCAAGTTTCCCAAACACAATATTATTTTGAAAGTGTCTTTTTGCAAAAATGGACTTCTACGATAACGAGGACGGGGCAGGTGATGGTAAGAAAGCTATCGTAGAGGAAGAGGAAAAACCTTTACCATCGTGGGTTGAGTGGTGCGAGCGCAATGCGCAACCCAAACGGCACTGCATACAGATAGTAGAACCCGAACTGACACGTTGGCAAAAGCCAGGACCCATGAAAAAAAAGGATTGGAAAAAATTCTTTAAGTGGGCTATGAACAATGCAATGCCTAAGGAACTTAAGGTGATACCCCCCGAGCCATTACCCTGTAAGTCAAAAAAGGTGCCCTGTGAACCTTCGAAGCGCAAAATACCACTGGAAGATTTGATTGAGAAAATGGAGGCACTATCAAAGCCATTAGAACGTAAGATGACTCCGAAGCACGAGTACGAACGTCCATTTTACGCTTACTCGCCGGTAATTGTTTGGGGCAAGCCACCACACCACGATAAGGGTCGACCCTTCCCAGGACCTTT
The DNA here is from genome assembly GCA_035041615.1 of Drosophila anomalipes. Taxonomy (NCBI): domain Eukaryota; kingdom Metazoa; phylum Arthropoda; class Insecta; order Diptera; family Drosophilidae; genus Drosophila; species Drosophila anomalipes. The sequence continues at coordinate 1,095,005 of JAWNKZ010000158.1, forward strand.
TTTTCCCTGTTGTTTTGCCAACAAGGAAGTCGAAGATGATTTCTGGAGCACTCTGCGTTTTCCCATACGCCCATCTGCACTCACCGCACGCCCCACGGCCCGCATCCTTAGCTTGGCCAGGCCGCACATAATGCCGCCAAATCCACCGCATTGTCCAATACCAGCCAAGGTTCCTGGAGCACTGGATGGGCCACCTCCGAAGCGCAAAAAGTTTACGACACGTGGATGGCGATTGCATCAAATTCGTTTGATTTATCTCTCCAAGCCAGTGTCCAGACCGGAGTTTGAGTATTTCTATATGTGAATTGGCCGAATAAATTCAATGTAGCTATAGACTTGCCTAGAGTATTTTTAAAAAGCACCACTGCCTCTTAGTTTCAAGAACAGCTATTTATCTTATTTATATTTACATCTACATTTGCAATCTTCAATTTGCCAGCTGGCTGAGCAAAGTCGCTAAAAATTGCAATTTATATCTTTAACGGCTTATACGGTAGCTGCAGTCACATCCACAGTGTGCATCACAGTCACAGTTACGAAAACTAATCTCAAGCGCCTAAATCTGGCCAAGTCCAAGATGCACTTTGTCATGGCAGGCGCATTAGAGTCTCACAGTCAAAGGTGAGCAGCCGCAAAGAATGGCATTGTGCCTCCAGAACCTCCGCTCCTTTGCCCTTACCCTCTGCGTCGACTCGCTGCCAGCTCCAAATTGCTACTTTTCAAGCGTAACACACATGCGTCACATTGACTTTAGCTGGCCGGGCTAGGATCAAGGTTCACAAATGATCATCAGTCAAATCAATTAGATAATTGAATGAATGATTTGTAAAATCCGATTATGCGTGCCGTTCCTCGCACACCAAGTTCCTTATACGAAGATAAAGAAATGTGTGGTGCGTGTCTGTGTGTGAGTCTGTGTATGAATCAGTGTGTCTGCATCTTAAAGTTGATCAAGTCCAGGTATATTCAGTTACCTTTTACCCGTCCTGCTAATGCACAATTTGAGGGCATCAAGTTTCGTAAAGCAATTTCGCAACAATAATTGCATAATAACCACTCAACAAACACGAATGTGCTTATTATTTTTATAAGGATATAACATTGGATAATTCGCGATGATTCTGCTAAGCTATACAGCATCTCCTAAGGCACCTTTCAATTTAAGTTTACTCATTTGGATTTCCGTAATTGTTAACTGCAATTTTAACTTTAAGAAACATTAATTAATTTTTAAGCTTTTGCGCTAGATAAATATTTATCGTTTATTTTAATAGACTTTCGATATATACGTTTAAAATCGGTAATCTACATAACAGTATAAAAATGTAATGTTCTTAATTGTAGTGAATGTGCATTTAATATGTGCTAACTAGTCAAAAATTTAATTCTCGGACACGAATAATTAAAATAGAAAATAAAACGTGAAGAAACAAGTAAGAATGCTTTAAACGAGTGAGCTCGACTACGATAATATACCGTGAACCCAGCTGTTAAATAAATCCTGAATTTATTTATTGGCAAATTTCCCCTTAAAAAGCTGTGCACCCAAATGTGAGCAGGTCTGCAAGCACAGGCAATGTAGAGAGAAAAGCGAATGCATCACATGTTTTTATTCTCAAGCCCGACTTGATCCTAACTGGCTGGCTACAAACACGTGCATACTTACATACATACATATGTACATATGTACAGGCAATCGTAGGTAACGGAGCACTGCAGAATACACACAAAAACATATTGACGCTCGTGTCGAATATCATGATATCTCTCTCTCACACTTGCGCTCGCATATTAATGCATACAGAAAATGCTTGCGGCTGCTGATAGAAATGAGATCAATATGATAATATATTTTCGAGTATAACTTGGGTCGTTCTTATCCGATCTTGATGATGATGATCAGTTGATCAATAATATGCATATGCATATGCATATTATGTATTAAATGGAATTTTCTGCCTTTAAAAGTGTAGCATTTATTGCTATCGGATCTCGAAATGTATCAAGAAGCGGAGTTATCGATAAAATAAAGCAAACATGATCTGCGCCGGGTATACGAGAACCTATATTCAAAATTTAAAGTCTCTAGCTCTTATAGTCTCTGAGATCCGCGTGTTCATACAGACATAAGGACAAACGGACGGACGCACGAACATGGCTATATCGCCTCGGCTGTTGATTCTGATCAAGAATATATATACTTTATGAGGTCGCCCAACTATGAGATACCCTGAACCTAGCTGTTGAAGTGACATCCCCGATTTCTAATAAAGGATAATGAGATGGGAAATCGCTAAATATCGATATTAGCGAAACGGAGGTACATAGTTAGTGATAAATAATAATACAAACATGATAAGCGCGTATTATACGAGAATTTATATTCAAAATTGTATTATTATCTGAGATCCGTTTGTTCATACAGATGGACCTGACTAGTTCGACTCGGCATTTGATGCTGATATATATATATATATAACATTATTATACCTTTATTACCCATTTTTAATTAAAATCGATCATATAAGCTTCGAAATTATTCTTTTAAATTACATTAAATATATTTTCTCTTACAAAAATAATATTCTTAAATAAATGAAACAATTCAGCTAAGGGCCAATTACCCCAAACAATTGACATTCTGATTGATTTTATGTTCCATAGCATTCCTCAGCGCCAAGTCGGTAGCTGAAATGACTGAATGAAATATGCCAAAAACCGAACTTTAGACAATTTTTCGTTCTGCCTGCAATGCCGAGAAGCGTCGCAACGTAACATTTGACCGAAATACATGGGTAAAGCAAAAGCAACAGCTACAGCAATCAAAATAACAAATTGCCCAAATAATATTACCAATGAATGGGTTGAGTTTGGCAAAGGATTGCCTTGGATTGAATATTATTGATAAAACTTATGGCAGCAGACAAGGCAGACAGGCGATTCAATAATTTGGCACTCGTTCTCGATTTCGGGCGCAAGTGTAACAAGAGTTGAAGCGATGGGCTAGAAGCGAGCTGAAGTCTCTCATTAAAAATTGCTGTAAGTTGCCTGCCAGAGTTGTTGACAATGTCACAAAGGGGCCAACCGAGTAGCGGCTTCAATTGTCGGTTGTTGCCTGTATCCAATGATGATTATGATGATCACTCGACTGACGAGACTATGTCGATAACGATGTGCCCAGGCCAGGCCAGACCAGACGAGACGACGATAATGATGTTGATTGGGATTGTGAATGCAATGATGTTGCTGCACTTGCAGTGCATACCAAAATAGCAAGCGCCAGGCAATGTCGTCGTTGCTACAACAGCAACAACAACGTTAACAACCAGAGCAACAACAACAGAATCAACAGTGACATTGTTGCCATCAGTTGTTAGTTAGAGTTGCTTTCTGAAGCCCGTCTCTTGTATTCTTGTTGAGTTTGTTTTATTTATGCAATTTACAGTTAACTTCAAGTTAAGCAAAGCAAAAGGGAGAAATACCAAACACAAAAAAAACCTTCCAACCTCCTTAAGCTGCAATAGACAAATAAAATATGCACACATTGTAGTGCTTGAACCCTGGTGCTAGAGCCACAGTTTCGACTTGTTCCATGGCTTGAATTTGCGATTGTGTTGTGCCTAGAAAATGTATCACGTAAGTTCAAATATGGTCATGACACACATTGCATTGCAGCTAGCTTTTCAGTAGCAGTGTAGCTAAGTGGGTGATTGGTGATGAGAAAGTGATGACTGAATGTTGATTGAGATTGAGGGTTTAAAATTAGGTTAATATTTACATTATTACAAAGAAATCGAAATTGCACTTTGATTGATAAAGTTGAACTCAGAAAAAAAAATCGTCAGACTTTTGCGACAAGGGTAACTCACTTCATTATTCAGAAAATAAATTTCTAAAACGTATTGAGTCTCCCTAAAAACTATGGTTTTCTTTTTTTTTAATTCCAGGGTAAATTTGTTCAAGATGAAGAAAAAACAAGAGTCGGGCATAACCGACTGCCAAATACTTTGGTACCATAAGTTATTTCAGTCGATAACAAGTAACAAAGAACAGGGTGGGTCTAGCCAAGGAGTACTGTCCAGGTTTGCCTTTTAAATTGCTATAGATATAAGCTAGTAACGTTCCTTCAAAGTTTGGTAACTGAAGCTATTAAATTATGGGACATATGGGATTTTGGAAATTTTGGGGCGAGAGTGGGCGTGGCCGAAAAAATTATTAGAGAAGGTTCCTAGTAATCTTCCTCCCAAGTCTGGTAACTGTAGCTATTAAATTGCGGGAAATATAGGCTTCTGGGATTTTTGGAAAAAAATGCTGGAGTACAATCCTAGTAATCTACCTTCCAAGTTTGGTAACTGTAGCTCTTAAATTGCAGGATATATTGGCTTTTATAGTTTTTTGGGGCGGGGGTAGGCATGGTCCAAAATTTGTTTTCTGGATTTTTGAAGGGTGTTACTATCAATATACCTTTCAGATTTGATGATTCTACCTTTCAGATCGTGTGAGATGTATGGTCTTATCGATTTACACTAACAGGTGTATCGGCTTAGGGTAGCGGGGTGGGCCATCCAATTTTTTTTAATCTCTTGGGGGAGTTACCAGCTGCATACGTTTGAAAGTTTATGACTCTAGCTTACAAATTGTCGAAGATATCCGCATTTAAGATTTCTAGGGCCGAAGTGTATGTGCCGTTCCTTGGAGGAGATTACGAGCAAGTTACCTCCTAAGTTTGGTCACTCTTTAAAATTGTGAGCGTGTTTATATTTTTATATATGCGTGTTTATCAATTTACACTTCCCGATACATCGGCATTGGCGATTATGTGCGCAGGTGTGGGCGTTGCCATGAAAATTGTTTATCGGTTCTTAAAGGCGGCTACCAGTAACATATCTAACTAAATTGACGGCTCTAACTCAATAACTGCGGAAGATATAGCCATTTATAATGTTCAGAATCGAGGGGCGGCGGAGGTGCCTATGTCTGAAGAACATCGCCAACCTAGCAACCAAATTTGGCGATTGTAGCCTTAAAATTGTGGGAGATATGTGGCCTTATCGATTTGCGAATATCGATTTCCTAGCCCCCTGGTGGACGTAGCACTCCAATTTGTATATTTTATCTGACTCGGGCACAGACCAGTATGTGTTGCAAGTTTCAAGTCTCTATCTTCGGTATCAAAGTATAAAAAGTATATTTTCCAAAGTACACCACAGAACTCGCACATTACCTTTTTTGTTACTTATATTAGTTTTAAATATATTTTATTATCTAAAAAAACTTTATAATTTCAAGGCTTTTTTTTGGAATATTTAGAAACTATTTAAAAAAAGAAAACAACTTTTTCTATTTTTCAGGTCGATTCTTTTTTTTTTAATGTAGCAGCAGCTTAATTTTGACTAAGTTTTTTAGTTCTGTCAATATATGTATGTCAATACAATGTATAATCTGTTTAGTAATTATGTTAACACATTTTTGCCAATTAGTTCAATGGCACTTTTATACAGGTACCAGGTTATGTCTCATAATTATGAATAGTTTCTTTAATCAGAATTATTATTAAACAGCTACAGGATAAAAATGTCAATATTCGATTACTAATGTCAAATAATAAGTATCCTTAAAAATTTCCGCATAACTATCCCTAGTAAAGAATTACATAATTATACAAGATTAATATAAATAATTACTGTCGTCGAACTGAATTTGTATAGCTTAAAATTTGATAAATTTGCCAGTAAATTAAACAACATTTCAGCAATAATATCGTAGATTTCCTTCTTTTATTGCGTTTACTGCGAGCTTTGTTTGTTTTAATGATGGTTGCTTTGTGCCAGCTGCCAGCTGAAAAGTGCCTTATTGATTACAAGAATTCCCTCTTAAACTGCGACGAAAATGTTGTACTCTGAAACACTACCCCAAAGTGAGTGTTTTTAAAACTCCTAAGATATTTCGTCATTTTGGCGATTTGCGGAAAGACTTGTTATCTTTAATGAAGTTATAAGCCAAAATTAAATTTTTCCTGACTAGCTTGAAAACTGCTGCAACTCAAGACAGACAGGCAGACGAATATACAATTTTTGGCTCTGGTATTGGTAGAGTATAAATACCTCAATTAACTAATAAAAACCCATTATTCTTTTCTTGCAGACTTCCTGGGCGATTTTGATAGTATGCCTTCGGTACGGCGGCGTCACCACACTCGTGGTGCAAGGCGAGGGCGACCACGTGGCAGCACAAGACGCGGTGGTGGCCATGGATCGTTGCAGCGCGTGCCGACGCCAACATCGCCGGCTGTTGGTGGAACCACATCGCCGTTACCGCAGCAGGAAGCAGTCAGTGGCGAGGCTGCAAGTGGCCCGTCCGTGCCTCCGCTCGAAGAAGGTAAGTGCAGCCAGTGTCTGTTTTGTTGATCGGCTTCTTCCTGCTACTCCCCCCTCTGCCGTCTACATGGTCTTGAGTGTCACTTGTCGCTAATCGCCGACATAATCACGTTTATCGTTGCCTCTTTACATACTCATACTGTGTGTATGCTGCATCTCTGGCAACAATTGGACACACTTGAGTGGCACTTTGTGGTCGCTGCCCCCTTTTTCATTTTTGGCTGCCCGCATTTTTCTGTAGGGGTTGAGGGGGGAGAACTTCACTTGTAGTACGTGACAATTTTAGCACAGCACAAACCACTTTCATTATAACATCAGATTCATTGGCATTTACTGCTCCCCTTTAGCTGATATTCGGTGTGCTCGCCCTTCTTAATGCAGTCAGGCCAAATATTTGTTCAAAGATTTGCATCTGGCTGTATTACGCTGATGTACAAACAGAAATTGAAGCAGAAACAGCCCCCGGCTCAGTTTATATTAATAGTGTTTTATCGTCTGCTTGGCGGCATTCCAAAGTACTTCCTAAGTGCCTTTTTTGAAGCCCTCTTGAGTATGTGTGCATTTGGGAATCTTGCCAGCGTAGATTGATCGCTATCTTATCCAAATAAAAAATAATTATTTGTTTTTCGGATGATATATCTGAAATGCAAAAACTAAAATAACGAACGCCAAGAAAGTTTTTTTTCGATTCGATGTAATTGCATTTTTCATTTTCACGTTTAAGTCTTTCGAATAAAATGCAATTACCGTTTCAAGCACGTTTCAATCGTTTAGTAAATTAATAATAATTTCTACACAGCCGATATTCACAAGTACTAATTAGCAGCCCGCCGCTATTAAATTATGCAAACAGCTGCTCACTCTTAAAGCCAAAAATTAATCCAACCAGCAAATTCAATGGAAATTTGCCAACAATTTTGTGTAACTCCCAATCGAATTTTCAGTTAAAAACACGTTGGCGCACATGTCAAATTTGTACGACAAATGATAATTGAATAAATCGGCTTAAATGCTCAGACCCACAGCCGAAACGATGGTGTGTGTTCACGTTTGTGCATGTGTGTGTGTGTGTGTGTGTGTGTGTTTGTGTGTTTGTGTGTGTCGGCTGTTAAGGGGAGAACGCGTATGCTACTGGCAGCGCCAGACAACACGTGACGGAATTAAACCTCTCTTTGCTAAGTGCAGTCATAATCACAAAAGCAAAAACATGAGAAACAAGGGATTGATCGACTATGAGCTGCTCTGTACCAAATATGTATAGATTCCTGCATTTATATGTCAATATCAATCGATTCAGAATTATCTTTAACATAATCTGTTATGTATAGATTCTTGCATTGGCATTTAAATGCTGCAATCAATCGATGCATAATTAATATAATAATTATAATAAAAATAAATGAACAGAAGTAGGACAAATATATGAATTACAAAAAGTTGACGGATTTATATAGATTCCAGATAAACAAATAAAATAATTCATTTAATAAATTGAACAGTACATAACCCGTTGTAACCCTGTTAGGGTATTTTACCACAATGTTGCATGAGTGCCACTTAACTACCATTGATTTCGCTCTATGAGGGCATTGGTGTCGAGATGGGCTTGGCAGGCAATTAAAAAAAACCGCAATTTGTGCGCCCAAAAGTATGCAACAGTGTTGTCAAAAATGTAGATGAGGCAGCAGGACGTGCCCAAAACGTGCGGACGCAAGCGACAGGAGCATTAGCGACAATGTTGCCATTTCCATTTGTAGTATGTAGTAAAGTGTGCGCCAACCTAACGCTCATTAACATTAATTACGATTATTTAAAGCCGTCGTTTAAAGTCGTAAAATCATTTCAATTTCCGCTCATAAAATGTATCTTTGCAGAAACATATCCGAGCACAATGGGCACCCCACCTGCCTCGTTGGCCAAACGCGGACCAGGACGTCCACGCTCGAAGACATCGATGCCAGTTAGCCGAGGATCACGGGGCGCACCTCGGGCGCGTCGACCCATGGGCCCATTGCTGGTACCGCTTGGCCGCAGTCCGGATGACACTCCGCCAGCCAGCAGTCCGGCCACCAGCCGTGCGCCCAGCCCTACATCGCATGGGGAACGTGGCGCCGGAATACTCGATTAACTTAGACAATTCCATTGCCAGCCTATTTAAAAGGAGCATAGCCCTAATTTGTGATGCAGTCTTTGTTAATAGCATTTATACCTCTCAATTTAGTTTGAAAAGTGTTAACAACTCATGACAAGTTTAATAAAATTTATGATTTTAAAATATTATTCATGTGTTTTAAGTTTTCTTCAGTTTTCCCAGTCTTAAATTAGCTGCAAATTCGATAACTGCAAATGTGTTTCAAATATATGGAATCTTACAATTTGCAAAATTGTTTGCGTGTCAAAATATCTCGGTAATTTATTGGAGTATCTATCCTTAATAAAACGAATGGATTGTACTTGGAAGTCCTTGGATAAAGGCAGTTGAAGACATGCAGAATCTGGTAATAATAAGTCTCCACAGAAAAAAAATAATATTTCAGTCAACGCTACTTTTATATATTTCATTGAAAGCAGGTTATCAAACCAACACAAAATTAGGCACTTATTCTGGTAAGTAAAGTGCAAATATTCTTGTCCTAAGATTTCAGCATTTCTTATATTTCGTTATTCGTGATTTTATTACACTTCGAGACTTTATATTTCGAATATAAGTTCACGTAGGTATAACACACGCTTGAACACGGAAATAATCACATATAAAACATAATTAACGGGATCGACCAATATGATCCGATGTATTGGGGCAAATAAAATCAGTTCCGGTATTTGTTTTTAAACAAATTTTTAATACAGGTTCCTATTTCGGTTTTGGATCACAATTGTTAAACATGTGGTTTCAATTCCGGTCTGATACCCTGATCTAAATAAAAGCACACTATATCTAAAAAAAAATAAGAAATCTTATAATCCTGTCGAAAAGTCGATTCCTTCGCTGACTTTTTTCATTACTTTGACTCAAGTTCGGACATCATACGATCGAATACGAATTCCTTTTGACAAAATAGATTTTGAGGTGTGTGTCAATAATCAACTTGATAAATCTGAAATTAGATTTTGGTGAAAATAAAAGCAGATTTAAGATAAGATAAGATACCTTGATCCTGGCCTTTATTCTAAAGTCAGTTTAAGCTGCTCAATTCCAGTACGCATAAGTGGAAGATTTTTTTTGCGTTGAAATCGTTAACAATCGAATAAAAAACAATCGAAGGACAGCTGACGATCAACTTGAATATAGTTTCCTTTCTAAGACGCATTGGGTTGAGTGAGAACCATTATATCCATTATGAGCTATGCACAAATGGTGACTTTGTCATGTCTAAGATAAATTGAATTAGGGACGCCGAACGCGCACATTCATCATCGCCAGGGACAGAGATAGCAGCAGCTTGTGATAGATAGTTGTAGTTGATGGGATACCTAAAAAAACGGAGTCGGAACCCTCGCAGACAAATAGTAGGAGTAGACATTTTAATTTCCGAAAAATAGCTGCAACGAAAATAGACTGCCAGATGAATGCTCCTTGAGGGTTCAGCCTGCCCTGGGCTTAAGTGCCAAGACGATGATGATGGTTGGCCCGACATTGTTGTAGCGCACGCGCGTGTAAATGCCGACCTGGACTTGGGAGTAGGATTGGAGAATTAGAGCATGCTGTGTTTTTTTATTCCTTCATTTTATGGGAAACGAAAGGGATGAGAAGAAAAATATGCTGCATGGCAGCGCATACACCTTGAAGATCGTAATTGCGGACCAGCAGTAGGCTAAGCTGACTGTCTTGTCTCCTGTTCTTTGTGGCTATATGTGTAGGCAGCGGAAAGGATTTGATCCTGAAAACAATTAAGAAGGAGTATGCACTTGGATTTCGGTTGCCCCTTTGGTCTAAGAGAAAATTTAATCCTTTTGCTTATTTTTTCAAGGTGTGGCTACGCAATGTGTGCGCGCGGGGCGTTTCCTCGTTATTGTCTTGATTTATGGACCAAGCATCTTGGCCCTAAACCAAGGTAGACGCTTTCAGCTAAGGGCAAACAACAAAAAAAGGTTTTAAGTCAGCAGTTTGTGGCTTATTAGTTGCGCTGGATTAAATCACAAGAATGGGTGCGTCTATGTGCACGGAAGCAGCTGCCTTTATAAGAAGTATTAGGTTCAAAGAAGGACTTACGGTCTTTGGCTGAGCCTAGCGAACAAGCAAAACATTTGTCTTAACTGTACATTTGGAATACCCAGGCGCAGATTAACTGAAAATCGATGCTAATAAAATTAAAGTTTGCATCATATATTTATTTTCTGTAATTGCAACCATCTATAGACACACCCTCGCTGAGGCCGGACATAAATCTAAGCAAGCCAACCAGAGTTACAACTGCTGGTTAAGAAGGCGAACCTGTTGCAGGTCTTTAAATAATTTCTTTTTCCTGACTGACCATAGCAGCTTCATCAATCAAGACGATTGAAATGATGTTTGTGATTTTTAATTGAGAAAAAAATGCACAAATGTGTTTGCTTGGCTTAGTCTGTGTGCTCCTGCACTTACAGGTAAATCTCTGTCTGCGGTGTGTGTGTGTGTCTTGATCGGGACGGCTGCTAATTAATAAACGCACTGCCGGCAGGGAGGAAACCGGTGAACGGCGGCAACGAAAATTGCAAAGACAACTTCAGCTTCAACTCCAACTACAACTGCAACTGAGGCCGAGGCCGAGGCCGAGGCCGTCCGACGCCGTTGCAGATGCCACTTGGCATAAATGCACACTTTTAAAATTGCTGAGATTCTCCAACTGTAGCTAAAACGTGCTGCTTTATGACAGTTGGACTCACAGCGTCTGCCGTCTCTGGACAGCAGAAAAAGTTGCAGAAACCACTTGCTGTCGGCATCCGAATATTACGAATTGTCATATTGAGAAGTCCAAGTGCCAGCAGTCAATGCCAACAGTCGGATTTGCCGTAGATCTGTTGACAAAAAACCACAGCTAACTAAAGAAAAAACACTGATTTGTATACACTTCCAAAACACTTAACCAATTAAAAACCATAAAAATAATTAATAATGAAAATGTACCCGATAAATATACATAACTATATCTAGAACATTTAATTTTGTACACTCTAATATTATAAACATTCAAATTTATAAAGTTTTTGCTTTGGTTAGAATCTAATGGAAGTGTTTTTGATTATTTCTGTAGTCTTATACCTAACCGACTGACGAATGTAAATTAGTTAGATCATTCATGTTATCTTACTCATAATGTATTGATTTCTATAATATTATTATATTTATATTATATTATATAGTAAAATAATTTAAAATTGTTCCAAACAATATTATTTTTACTTAGATTTAAAATTGTCAGTAAAGAGAAAAGAAATTTAATTTGTCTCCAAAGTGCCGTAAAAAGTGTTGGTTACTGAAAGTTGCTTAAGTAAATGCATCCAATGAAAGAGTAAATCATACATAAATGTTGCATAACAAGTTTGCAGGTTTTGTTATTTGTGAGTTATTGTCTGACAGAACAGCGTGTCCTGTTTATTTTATTAGGAGAATGCCATATCATTCATTTACCGTTCAAAATAGTTTTTCTTATGCATGGGTTTCACAATTCGGACATGTCTGCATAATGTGCCCGAATCTAAAGAATTTTGTACGTATATATTAAAAAAAATAAACATATTATAAAAATCATGCGCTGGAACTAATTGCTAAGCAAAAGTTTCCCTTCTCAGAGATTTTCCACAAAGCTTTCAGCGTAGCTTCTGTTGTTCTTTTAATTTGATTACAGGCCACATTTTGTAGTGATGCTTCTGTTGTTGTTTTTATTGTTGTAACTCATAGTGCTTGATTGCAGCGCTAATTTAATGTCATGCACACTTGATGTCTGCGGCTGCTCTTCTCCAACTCTACGAAAGGCGGGTGTTGATTACAACAAACAAAATTATTTTTGTGTTCGCTCCGAGCAAACACAAATTTTACTTTATTACTCCAAGCAAATGTTGTCTTTGTTTATTTCATTATTATTATTTTTTTTTTTTATAGTGCCGTACAATTATTTTGGCAGGCGATGCGTGAATGCGTCAAATGCGCTGTTGCGTGGCTCAGGTTCAGTCATTTTGTCTGCTTTGGGTTAATACAAATGACTTAGACAACGAGCTTGCTTCGTACGACACCGGAAATGCTCCAACAGTTTTACAGTTTATTAATTTATGACCGATAGTAAAAGATCGGTTAATATATAAGAGAGAGGCATAAAATCTAATTAAGATCAAATGTGAATTTGATTTTATATCTTTGTTTGTACATTTTAAAATTGGGATGACAAACAAATATATTTATAATGATCTTTGTCCTAATGTTGTCTTAAATACTATCTAAATATAATTGAGCTTATTCCCATAAGCTGCACAAGGCTAGACGGTTTAGTAACTTGTTAACTTAATTGACTTCACTTTTTATTAAAACTAATTCAATAATGAAAACATATCAATAAACACACGTCGCTGTCGTCAGTGAAGGCAAGTGACGGGTTTCAAAAATATTCGACTCGTACAAGCGGCTTGAAAAGATGCCACGGCCGGGAAATTGTGCAAAAAGCACAGCATGTAGCTGACAGGAGCAGGAACAAAAAGCTATAGCAAAAATAATTAAAAATTTAATTGATGCATTAAAGCAGGCAACAAGTTTTGCAGTCGTTGTAGTTGTTGCCTCGCTACAACTTTGTGTTTTTGCTTTTCTTTTTTCAACCAGCCGCTTGGCGCCCGTACAAATTGTAGAAGGCAAGGCTTGGAAAAAACAGAAACATAAAATGAATTGAGCCGAACCTCAGTCAGTCCACTACAAAACACTATTTTTAGCTGGATGACAGGACCTGGACTCGAGGTATCGTTAACCAAGTTAAAGAGCTCATTATGAGGCCGCCAGCGGAGTGGGATGGCTTTTAAATATTTACATTAAAATTGTTTGGTTTTCCGGGAATGCAGTTTTGATTTTAATGATGCATTGCTGCAAGTCTTTAAGTCTGCCAGATAAATTCACATTCAACTCTTTTTTTGTCACAGATAATTGCAAGTTGTTAGCATATAGCGACAAAGCAGGGCCAGATAGGTAAAATAATGGAATGAATAAGCCCCTGCAAAGTGTTAAGACATGAACTATACAACTGTGGGAAAAGCTGAAATAAATTAGTAGCTATTATCCTGAGTTCTTGTTAATGAATCAATTTAATTATGTTATTTTTGAATCAATGAGAATAAAACATGTTTACTGGTAATACCGTTTACTTTACTTAGCTTCAGAGCATATTTTCAAAAATCAAAATTTATTATTGACAGTTTTTGCGTTTCGAAATTTTTCGATATCTCGATAATTTCGAATAATTAACAAAGGAAATGCTTAGTTCGCAAGCTGTCAATAATATACGTATTAGTTTTATTAATTTTATTTCTTCAATATTATGATAATTCAACAATACAAAATAAGTAATTGAGTATCATGCTGATTTCCTCGCCGGGTTTATAATAAGGTATAAGCGTTGTACTCTTTTTGTCAACTGTGATTGAAAATATGTCTTGCATTGTTTTTAATCAGAATCAACAACTTTTGGACAAAGATTTCTGATACCGTTTAAGGGTTTTCGTCATTTGTTAACCGTTGAACAATTCTCAGTGTTGACTGCCTACATAAATTAGTTAATTAATGGCAAAATGTATTCCACTTTGTTATTAGTTATTCGTTATTAGTTAGCGTGCTATCTTACTCAACCGTTTCAAAGTTTCTTCGTTTCTTTATTTTACATTTCATTCTTTATCTCTCATTTATCCTTCCAATAATATTGGATAATTTTATATTTTAATAGCTCAATATTTATTATATCCATTGTTGTTTTTTTTTTTTTTGGTTTTTTAATTTCAATTTTAAATGATATTTCTACATTTTCATTTTATGCAATTTAATTGCAAACTTCAATTTTTATTTGAGATATAATTTTAAATTTTTACTTATTAAAACCATTTTAAAAACCGTGTCCATATTAAATAAATAAATAAATATATTTTGAATTTATATCCTGCACGTATTTAGTACACCAAATTTATATATTAATTTGATAGCACTTATTTGCAACGGGTCCACTGAACACACATACATATAACATATGTATGTATTTACCAAAAAAAATAAACAATTACTCAATTTGGATGCTCTGCAGTGCAACGCTCTTTCTCATTAACATATCGCATCCTGTGGATCTGGGACCAATGCGAACAACATTCAAGTAACAACCGCAAGCAACTTGACAAATATGCTTTCAGGTCTAATTATACACCAAAGAGCAAACTGCTGCCAATGCGAATGCGCATGCTCATTGGGCTCGAGACAGAAGTGGAGAGAGGAGAGCAAAGATGGCACTGACAACAATGCTGGAGACGCTTACCAGGGGAAGGTGACCCCAATTCCAATTCCAATTTGCGGGTAACCCTTTCAGACACGTTCATGCCAACGACCCTATATAATTACGCCGAATGAAAATGTGAATGTCAACTGAACATCAATAAAAAGGTAGCAATTTAAATTTTATTAAAATTGTTATTTCATTCCGTTTTTTGACTGTTGCGTGTGAACGAAATTTTCGTTTGTATTGCAAAAATACAATTGCCTTTTTTGACCTATGCAAATTAACAAAAAGTGAAAAGAAATTTACATCTCTGAGAAATTTAGAAACATTTTAATTAAGTTCGCTCTGTGGTTGGCAACTATCAGCGATGAGCATCTTGTTGTGTCATTAAAAATACGGTTAATAAAAATATGATTAGCATAAGACGAATCTTAGTCGACCATTAAATAACAACAAATTATCAAAAGCGACGACGCTTGTCACAATGTTTATGCTCTTTCGTTTGTTTTACACAATACTATTATTCACTTTTACAGCATAGACCTCCCAATTAGCTTGATTTATTGCAATCGGTATGGGTGTACTCATATACTATGAGTATGATGTAGTAGTATGCAATTCTCATGTCAAGAATCGGACTTAAATTTAGCTTTGTGCCTTTCATTCGCTCCATTCAAGAGACTCAAGAAGAAGAAGGCTCAACTGAGAACATTTATGTTAAGCACGTACAAACGAACTGTCAAAGTCATCCAAGTTGTGCCGCCAACTTGGCGCCACTTGGGCCGCAAGCAATGCAATTTTTCTGCAAAAATAATTCAAATAATATATAAGATACCAGAAATTTCACCGTTCGAAATTTGAGCTTTCAATTTAAATTTTGACTGCAGTTTACATCAAAAACGAGCATCGCGTGTCCCAAAAAGGGCAACTAGCTTATGGTCTAATTATGTAGACAATAATAAATTTATTAACATTTTTGCTCATGACATTGCACAGTGGGATCAAGTTGATTAAATCTGATTAAAAAGAGGGTAGTACGCAAAAGCAATAATATAAATTAATAATTTAGAAAAGTCAAATTTTGCCAATTTGTCAAGTGCGTTATTTGAATAAAACTTATTTTGAGCTGTATTTTGAAATTAATTAATTTTTAATTTAATTTAATTGACAATATTATAATTCATATTTGCTCTACTGTATTGGCTTTTGGCATGGCCCGCTTATAGCGATTAAGAGCTGCTTTAGGTTGGGAATTTGGGGAATCGTTGTGATGAATTTAATAAGAAAGAGCTTAGCATGGCATGGCATGAGTATAATTAATAATTTATATGATAAGATATGTATGCGGAATTAGTAATTCTGCGATGTGCAACATTGTTAGTTTCTTAAACAAGCGTTGCCAATTTTCGATCTAGAAAATGTGACAGCTCGCAGCGAGTTCGTTGCTTAGGTCTTTTGTTGTGACCGCAGCGGACACATTTCCCCTTTACCTGCAAAATAAAACAGCAAATTGCTGTCGGTAAAAATCCGTATAAATTAAGCATTAAATGTACAGCATCTCAGACCACGATCAATGCATGGCAATTTCCATGCAAATTATATACACTTATGCTCTCAATATATATTGTCCACAATACAGGCAAGTATCAGGCCATCTGTAAAGACTGGTGACGATGTCGGTGATGATGGCCACACTTTGGGCGACAACACTGCAAACTGTTTTCGCACCTCGCGGCCCTGAAAACCAACTTTCGTAAAGTGTGAACATCAGCAAGTGGATGAGAAGTCCATACCCAGAGCCCAGACCCCAAACATCGATCGAGGTGGTAGCTGGACACGCGCAAAAGAAAGTGCGAGCGTCGCAGCTGCCCCGAGGACATGTAAAATTGTTTGAGGTGTGGCGAGACTCGAGCGCCGCTAGCTGACCAAGGTTGGCCAAGTGGTAGCAATGACAATACCAATGCTTTGACCACGGCTCTTCTGCCCAGTCAGCCAGTCAGTCAACCAGCCATGGACACTCCAATATCAAGTGTTGACGTTGATGGTGACGACACTTTCTTTTCCATCTTCGATGAACGGGACAAGAGAGACGAGACAGAGGCAGAGGCGGGCAACAAAAGACGTCCACAGGCAATTTCAGAATTCTCAAGGCGAAAGTGCATGTGAAGTGCGTGCGCCGCAATCGTCTCTGGCCAATTGGGGGCGTGTGCACGCCTGTGGGCGTGGCACATTGACTGCAATGTGCACCGCAAATTATGAGGTGTTATGTCAATGCGGTCGATGTTGCCACAGCCACTTCCATGTCCAGACCCACAACATCCATGGCGTTTAAGTGCCTGAAAATTTGTGCTAAAAGTCGCACGACCAAAGCTTGTGAAAGGTTTTGACTGCTCCGCTATATAATTGAAGACGTCCCATGAAAGGGAAATGCGTGCATCTGCAATTGTAAGCTATTGAAAGGGCTGACTACTGAAAATCCATTTATAATAGTTATTAAGTTTCTTCAGGTTTTCACATATTACTGGGATAGAGGACTGAGTGCCGCAAGCAATGGAACAGTAATTATAATACATTTCTAAATAAGCAGTAAGGTAAATCTAGCATATTTGCATAATATGTCATAGAAAAAAATTAAAGTTCTCCGATCCCGACAGCTATAGTAGGAGATACCCTGAACCCAGCTTTTAAATACTTATTAGGTTGACAGTAGGTTAAATACAAAAATATGTTATGGTACAAAAATATATCTGTATACAAAAATATGTTATGGTTGACAATATGTCTGTTTCCTAATCGTGAGTACAAAATTAACAATTGGATGTATTGCTTTCGGAAATTTGTATCGATATTCGAGAAAGTTGTCGATAAAATGACAAAACTTGATCTACGCGAGGTATACGAGACTCTCATAATCACAGGGATTGTTCACGCAGGCGGAAATGGCTTAGTCGACTAGACTGTTGATGCAGATCAGGAATATATATACTTCATGGACTCGGAGATGCTTTCTTCTGCTTTTTACATACATTGCACACCTTCATTATATCAATTTTCCCATTTTTAATGGATCAAGGTATAAAAAGATAAGAAGATATTCGTTATCTTCGGACAGTTCAGATACACCAAAGAAATCATTTAAAATTCAATGTGATCTTGAATATAATAAACTATAAAATTTTAAATGTATCTGCTCATATCGGTAAAAAGTCTATTTAGTCCTTTAAACTCCTAATATCAAAGTGTACCAATGAAAATTAAAAGCTTCTATATATTTTATAGCTGACTTATGAATCGTTTTTTGTGCTTCAAATCCGGATCTGGTCAACTTGTCGAACCTTCAGACTTGTTTTAAAATAATTATTCCATAGTCTTTGGACAGTTTGTAGTGTAATTGTTGGTTCAGTTGCATTTGTAGTATCAGCAGTTGTGGTTGTTGCTGTTGTAATTGTCATGTTTGTTGTTATTGACTTCACTTGTTGCAGTTGTCGATGCCGCTAGTGGACTTTGTCGCTGTAACCATCAAGAGTTACTGTCATAGTCATCGTTGACTCCATCGTTGGACGTCCGATATCAGGCTGCAAACGTGCAGCATTTTATGAAATTGCTCGTTGTTATTATTATGGTTATTATTAGTACCACTTGTTGTTGTTTTTATTGTTGTTGCCGTATGTCATTTGAAGTTTGGCGCAAGGGCTCTCACGGCGTTCCCTAAGAAAATATAAACATTACAATCTTACATGCAATATCCCTAAAGAGCAACAAGAAAATAATAATAAAAAAATACGAAAGCTGTACAAAACACATTATTGGTATTTGTGAGAATTATGTGGACTTCCTGCTTATGGCTACACGGTGGCATCTTAAGTGGCGCTAAATGCGCGCATTTCATATAATAAATCTTGTTTTTTGTTCATGTTTTAAATATTTTTGTTTTTGTTTTTTCTTACGATAATTTTAGGCCAAGTTTTGGGTGGCCCGGCACGTACACGTTGAGATTGAGTGGCGTGAAGTTAAGTGAAAGGGTCGACAGCCTGTAGAAATGCTAGTTTAATCGAAAATCGTCTAAAATCTTGGAAATTTATTTTTAAATTAGGTGAATGCTGCAAGTTCGTCGCTTATGTCTTTCTTTTTATTCATTGGCAAAAGCGTTAGGCATTTGATACACTCATTACCTTAATGGTCCTCACTAGCATCAATAAGTATACTTTCAAAAAAGTTAAGCTCACTAGTCTTTATTTTCCAGCCGGCTGCCTCAACAAAATCCATTAAAATCGAAATCTAACAAATGCGTATGCTAAGGTTTTATGTCCAAGTCCTTATACACATTACGTTAGTCGCCGTGCTCATGCATCATCAGACAAGCGAATGCAAAGATATAAGTCTTATACACAGATGGAGGAGTTTCGGGAAATATATGTGACCATTGTTGCGCCATTTCACGCTACTGCATCGATGAATGCGACTGGCTCAAAGATACTCAAACAGAAGGCATAGAAACGCACAATGTTGTCATACCAGCTATTGTTGCGTTTGTCTTATTGATTGTTTTTTTGCCTTCTATTCAGGCGTTGTCCTGTTGACAATTGGTCATAAGTTAGGCACCCAATGGTCACACCAAAACATGAAGCAAAATGTCAACGCATTGTTTACCCACTGTCCCCTAACTTATGTATCTGTACCATAGAGAATTGCTTAAGAAATAAAGAAAAGAGAGAGTGCTATGAAATCGATTGCAAAGCTTGCAAGTGCCGCCGTTTGGCAACAGCAGCGATAATGTGATGGGAACGCCCATCAGAGTGAAGGCATTGATTAATTGCGGGGCACTTATATCGAAGTGATTAAGTTTTATCTGAGATACTTTTAAGAGATATACAAAAACAAAATATATCTGAAATAATGTTTATAGAAGCAGTAGCTTATACTCTGATTTGGTTTTATTTTTTTCTCTTACTAAGAAGAGTCTACTACGGTAAGTAGGTATGCTATTAATATACCAGTAAAATCCACGACGGCCAGATATTGTTTTTGTACGTATTCTATTTTATCCTGATGAACCTTGCAATTGGGAGACCATATGCACGATCTCTACTTAACAATATGATGCACTGGTGAAATACATACATATATAGAATTTTAGTAAAATAGATGTAGTCAAACTCTTAAGCTTTACATTTACCACAATTAAGATATAAAACATTAACTCGACACAGGGATAGGAAACTCTTAACATTAGTTTGTTAACATTGGTCAGAAAATATATTAGGAAAATTAATAAAAATTGAAATTTGTAATAAAAGAACATATTTTTATCATTCATTTAAACAAGTTTTTAATTTTAATATAGTTCAAAGTAAGTCAAACGACAACAGAAGCGAAAAGACAAAACCTTGTACATATGTATGCCAGCCCAAAATATTGGTTTTAAAAAAGAAGAATATATACTATAGATTTCTCGTATTTATATTGTTGATATGCTTCGCATTTCTCGCAACTTTCTCAGTAGTTAGACACAAAATAAATAATTCTGCAGTTCCCTCGGCACCCACATCTGCTGCAGTGTGTTCAAATATTGTCAACACAAAAGTCAGGAGAACAAAGCAGTTAGCATTTAACATACAACACACAGCACACACACACACATATCACATACACATACAACACACAGCACACACACACATATCACATACACACGCAAACACACATTCGCTGTCATTGGCAAAGATCCAACGCCAAACAGTGGCAATATTTGGTTGTTGTTTACAACACTAAGCCCTCGCCTTGGACGCCATGGGTTGGTTTCTTGAGAAATTGGCGCATGCTGTGAATTGCGCAGACATATCTATCTAAGTATTTTTCACACAGTCATAGTCATGGACAATATTGCGTTGCTTTTGTTTGGCAGCGACTTGCGATTGCGCTTGGGATTTGGGTTTGAATTTGGCTTTGGCTTTGGCTTAGGCTTTGACTTTTGCATGCTTTATTTTTCATTCACGCCAGCCATGGTGCTATCAACAACCACGATGAGACATTGTGCGAGTCCGCGTGAAGCATGGATTGGCTTGTTGCCTGGGCCTCTTGGCTATAAAGTGTCAACAACAGCGGCTACCGTTCTACGTACGATTTTTTGCATTTCTTCATATTTTTGTGGGCAAACAACAATTTTTCGCTGGAATTTATCTGATCCTGTTGAGTCATGCAATGTTTTAGTCAGCCTGCATTTGAATTATGGAGATGATAATGCGTTTGCCTATGTGTGACATGAGTGCCATTCCGTGCCGGAGCCATTCCGTGGCTTCTTGCACTCACTATGCAAAGCACCAGACGCAGAAATTTGCATTTGAAGCAGCGCCAAAGCGTACTCCGCGTACTTGCAAGCCAACTTAAAGTGCCTGCTGACTATCTGTCTGTCTGCTCAATTAAATGTCTTGTACTGCACAACAATCATCAGCACTTGCCGAAAATACTCAACTTTGCTGTCCGCTTAATTGAGTTGATTAGCTTGCTCCTGCGCCCCTTTCCTTATGTCGTCCTCGAGCGTATTGTATAAAAAATAAAACAAAAAATGAAGAAATTGCCGCTTACATGCGCAGGAGAAAATATAAATATATAAATTAACAAAAATGCAGTCGCACGTATTTATATAAACCAAAAATAACGGTAACATACAAATTTTTCTTGCAACTTGCGGCAATTAGCGGCTGTCTCTCTTGTCCCGATCTGGAGCCAGATCTCCTTTCCGCCTCTTTCCGAATGTCATGCTTGGCGTCCTCCTCTCAAATTACCGACACTCACCACAGTTTCGACACGCACACATGTATACATGTATGTGTGACTTGGAATGATACGAAATAAATTGCAATTTTTGAAATAATTAACAAAATATTTTCAGGCTTCCATGTTCTCAGGCCAGGTGAATTTCGGTGTAATTGTATTTGCAGTTAGCTGCAACGCCAAGTTTAATTATGTAAATTTATTAATGGTTGTTGGTATTCTTTTAATATTTATAGTGACCCATATTTGGCACTGAAATACTTACATAGAATATATTACAACAATGAGAATTGTAATTGTAATTTCTGTCACAATGATGCCAATTTCTTTCAGAATCAAAGAAGCTGAAACTCAAATGCCTATCAAACTGATAAAAATTGGTTGTCTAAAGTTACTGAATTATGAGGAAATAAAGATAAACATATTTAAGATTGGTGAAAGTTGGTTGTTTGTAAAATAAATCATAAATATTCTTGATCAGCGTCAACTTCCAAGTTATCACGTCAGTTTGAACACGCCCTTCTCAGAGATTAATAATGAAAAATGACATGCAAATCTCATGATTTAATTAATCTTGATTTGGAATTTAAAAAGTGTACATTTATGTTTGATGAGAAGCCCAATACAAACAAGAAACTATAACGAAATAAAGTATAGAAACTTACATTTTACAACAAAAAATAAATCGTCTGAAATGGATCATCAATGTTTAGTTGTAATTTGTTAGGGTGCCTTTATTATATTATATTATCAGGACTAATAAACCATTGATTATTTATTTGCTATGTGTAAACTTTCCTTTGACACTATGGAAAAGCATATCTAATTTTGTGAAGTCCGAATAAATTAAAAGTATTGGTTAAATCATATAATTAATTAATAATATGATTTAACTTAAATATGAATTATTTCATTCCTGTATCTTTTGCTAAAGTTTAAGCCTGACTGCGACCAATTGACATGCCGAGTTCCGTTATAAGCAACTGCTAATTTGCCAAAAAAAAAAGAAAGCTAACTTGTTAAGAAGCTGCTAATGACAAGCTACAAATTAATGGGTTCAACATTTTGAAAAGAATGTGGCAACTAAAAAATAGTCAAGACACTTGGCACTTGATCCCGTGTACTCATTAAACCTAACACACACACATAGACATACACAGGGTACACAGTTATAGGCAGACACACATATTAGTTATAATACTTTGTTAGCTATTTGACGTGTCTATGGCAGCAACTGCATGAAGGCCCAGTTCAGCGAACACGAAACTCTCACTAGGCACTAAAAAATTAACGCTTTTGACAGCCAAACGGACTTTCAAATGTCCAAAGAGCAGCCAAACAGCCAGCCAACAGTCAGCCACAAATTGCGGCAAAGCGACTGCGCAGGCGCAACAAAGTGTCAATTCGGCGAACAGCAGCTTTAACAAGATTGGCAGCGACGTTAACATCGGCGTTGAAGTCGACGTCGCCGTTTACGTCGGCGGCAGATGAGGCACAGCGGCAACGACGAACCGGCCGAGGCCAATCTTGAGATTTTCTCATAAGGTGCAAAATCTGTGGATATCATCATAAAATATGAAACAACCGAAAACATGCTCAGAAATGAACCCAACCGCCGAAAGAAACAAAGTTGTAAAAGCCAAAGCCGTCGGGGCAGACAGAACCGCCTCTTTTGGGTTCTCGTGCTAACTGGAGACGGGTAAAGAAGGGGCTAAAGAAGCCTCCTAATTAGCTGGCCGGCTGTTTTACAATTGAGAGCGAATGCACTTCAATATTTTAAGTAAATATTTTATTATTACATGCATTTTTATTTTTTTTTTATTTATTTTTTTTTTTTTTGTGACAATTGCACAGCCTCCGTACGTGTATCGTCTTAAACAATGGAGCAGTTAAAATCTGAAGCTAATAAATAAATTAAGTCTTTAACGATGACAACAGGGTCGCAAAGCCAGAGAGACTCCGCATGGTGCACGAACATCTCAATTATGTAGCTTGAGCTCATTGTTTTTAAATTTTTTCTTAATTTTTTTATGGTTATGGGTGTTTTGGTGTATTTTTTTTTCTTTTTCGCTTATCTCATCGCGGATCGGTCAGAGTTGTCCAAATTGCGGAAATTCGTTGGCCGTGCTGCAATACAATTTAAATGGGCTCATAAATGTCTTCAAATGCCCCTCTCGACCGCATTTGTTCAGAGGTTTACTAACCTATGGTTTTACGCCGCCACTCTGCGAATTATTTCGTCTCCAATTAAAATTATAATAATATTTTTGTTAATGCTCTTAATTAGCTAATTTGCAAACAATTAAAGTTGTAATATGCGTTGCTCTTATGCGTGCTTTTGCTTACAACCTGTGGCAGCTACAAAGTTGCCAAGTCATTTGATTGCCGATAGAGACGAACGAGTTGAGCAAACTCATTGCGGAAAATCATAATCACAAAAGGGTGAAATTGCCCGAAAAGTGAAATGCTTGAGGAGTAAATGTCTTAATCGGATAGTACACTCTTGAGTAACTAATTGGCATGGCGAACATATTGTTTGAAATACGTATGCCACATATTTGAGATTTAAATCACTTCAATAACTATAAAAATTTTAAAAAGTTGAAAGAATCTATTGGATTGATAAACAAATAAAACAAATGCATAGTTTATTTCAAACCACGACCTATTATTAAAGGTAACTTTTTCTCTTCATTTCTGTCATAATTTATTTTACGAGAAATCCACTCGAAGTGAATCGCTGCCAAAATAAATCTGTGTTCCCACGTTTGCCAAACTCGAATACAGTTTATAACCGTAACCAGACACATAACTGGCCCTGAGAATATTTTGTGATGTCCACCTGCAAAAACCTAAACTAAAATTGAAGAGGAAAGAAGATCTGTTGTTGCAATCCCGTACTGTGCATATCTGCTAGTCCCAGCTGCGTGCGAGCCTCACAGAACAGCTACGCACGAAATGTTTTTTTTCTCTTTTCTTTCTGTTTATTTTTGTGCTGTTTTTTGTTTAGCAGGTAGTTTCATATATAGGAGTACAATAAAGCGCTTCCAAACAATTAAGTTTTAAAAATGACATTTTTTTTTGTGAGAAATAGAACAATGCCATTGCCTGGCATTGCACCTGAACTAGTGAAAGATCACTTCTATTGTATAGCTGGGAGAAAATAATGCTTTATATAATTAAAAAAAAAAGTCCGCCCTACCAGCATGCGATGGCAATGGCAACGGCTCAATAAAGCAGCTGCAAAAAAAAAAAAAACAACAAAAAAACAGACGAAAAAGTAAAACAAGTTTGTTGCTCGCGCCTTTTGTTTAACCACCGGGCGCTCGTCAAGTTAACTGTTTTTTATTTATTGGCTATCAAAACTTTGAGACTCTGGCTCCCTTCTGGTGTCCATTCGATTTAACGCTTCATAACTGACAAATGAGCAGCATATCCTGTTGATCCTGTTGTGAGCAAATATTTATAAAATAATGCTCGATGTGCGTGTGAGCGCTGCAGCTTTAATTGCGAAAATAATTAAAATCTCATAAATTAATGGCTTGCAGAAAAAGAGGAACGAAAAGTGTAAATTTAATTATGGCCAGGCTCAATTAATTCATTAGGCAGTCAGAAACAACAACGACAAAGTCAACCTGAAGCACAGCTTCTGCAGTTAAATCAATCAACGCCAAATACTCGTACAGACGCGTCTTTTCCCTAAGGACATGGGCTGTGGCAACCGGTTTACAGCCGCGGCTTGTCCTTTCGCATCCTGGGACACATTTAGAATATGTATTATGCAACTGCCGGTTGCGGTGCCAGCCGAGGCCAGCAGGAGTGCGCCAGGGCTTTCATAATTTATTGATTTTATATGGCGTCACATTTGTCTCTTTGTCTGTCTCTCGACACTGAACGCTGACAGTTTTTGCCACTGCCGTCGCCGCAGAGACATTTTGACAGTTGCAGGTTGTCATCGCAGTACGCCGCTGGGCTGTCACTTTAATTGCAACTGACGCATTGCCAAAAATACATTTATTCAAGCCAGTGCTGCACATCCTGTCTCCCTTTCTTCCTCGTCATCTTTTCGTCTTGCGATAAGCTCGACTGTCATTTCAATTTTTCATGCTGCCAAATAAACAGCGCAAGGTGCGCTAGTCAGTCTCCCTGCTGCAGTCTCCCCTCTCTCTACCTACCACTCCCTCTGATTCTTTCTCTCCCTGGTCACAAGTGCTCTTCTTCAGTTGTTGGACCACTATACCGCTATCAGCAAGTGTATTATTAAATAATATGTAATGCTTGAGGCGACCCTTTGCCAGTAATTCATGAGGCAAGCGGAAGTTTGTGGCTTAAGTCGTTTGTCTTGTGGTAGGGTGAACTGTTAACGGCTACCAAAGTAATCAACTTCATAATTGCAAGTGTTTGCATCATAAAGTTGTGAATATTATTGCACAAGTATAATTATTTGCTTATAATTTCAGATATTCACTTATTATTACTCATTATGGGTACATATATAT
Organism: Drosophila anomalipes; assembly: GCA_035041615.1. Lineage (NCBI taxonomy): Eukaryota > Metazoa > Arthropoda > Insecta > Diptera > Drosophilidae > Drosophila > Drosophila anomalipes. Next base: position 1,121,087 of record JAWNKZ010000158.1, read on the forward strand.
ATATATATATATATATATATATATTTACATATACACAGGCATGAATAGTGAATAGAAGAACAGTTTAAATCATAAGTGGAGAGGCAAGTTTTCAGAAAGAAACAGACTGAACATACATGGCAGCGTCTGTATGTATGTTGTTTTTTTAGTTTGGAGTGAATTTATTAATTTTGACACATACATATAGCGACTCCTTAAGGGTATACAAGTATTTAATTAAGAAATACGCATATGCATATGCATTTTTTTCTTAATAAAATTATTATAGATGTTTTTATCTTATGAATAAAATTAAATTTCTAATTGGAATTTTGAAAGAGTTTTAAAATTACTTACCCATGTTTTTAAAATATACTTTGAATACATAAGCATGCATTTTTGTTTGTTGCCTTTAATTTCGGTTGCCTAATTATTGGACCGAATTATGCTTCATCTGTTTACCGTTACCTTTCCTTATTATAGATTCACTTCCATGCACATGCAACATAAAGCCAAAAATGCAACCCTCTCGTGCATGCTTTCTGATGAATAGATAATAAATTACAAAAATGCAGACGAACCGCAATTAAAAGAGTAGCACGAGAGGACAGGCTAAGCTAAGGAAAACAAACTCAAACTAACCCCTTTGGGGCCATTAATTCTAACGAAACTTTTCAGCCATTACGGCCAGCAGGTGCAGCAACGGAAACTAACTTATATGAAGTGCTAATGATATCAATAAAATGTAAATACAATGATCACAAAATGTATTCCATGAGCTCGAAATATGTGATATTAAATGCAACAATTTAAATGCAATTTCGTGCAAATCCTTGGCTCAACTATAACAGTACCTGTAGTTCGCTGCAGCTGCATCTGCGACCTGTTGCCGATCCATATCATATATTTGGCTGTCTGCTCATTAACGGCTGCGCAACGGCGCAGAGCGGAGCGAATTAATTTTTATTAATTTTGATAGCGAATTGCTCACATTTGTGTCCCATGCAACGTGCAACAGAGCAGCGTGACAAGTGCAGCGTGACCAAAGCCCAAAAATTGAACCCAAGCTGCGTAAGAGGCAAATGCATCGACTGCACGCGATTTTTACCCCTTTTAGCCAATGGTAATGCATCCAAAATTAACCAAAAATACAGCGACCGTTAAATTTTGTTAGCGATTCGTTCCGTTGCCCCATCCTGCATCGTCCTTGTGTGGCATTCGATTACTGCGCTTTCTACACTCACTCCAATAGCCACTCGCTTCGTGGACGAAGAACAGGTGTAATGATTTTGTTTTGCACCTTGACTTCTACTTCCGTTTCTGCTATGTTACTTTTCGTTTGGTGTTCGTTGTTGGTGTCGTCGTCAATAAGTCTTTAGCCAGGAATAATTTGCTACAGAACATAAACATTAAAGAAAAAAAAAATTGTCGATTCTTTCATACAGGATGCTCCATCATTCATACTATTCCTGGGCTAATTTAGCCATTAGTCGGGCAATATTTACATCCTTCGTATTGTCTATTTCAGTACATTATTTTTCATTAAATCTATGCAAGTATATTTTTAATTCGAACTTACTCACATCCCTTCTGTGTTTGCGTTCTTCGGATTCAGTTTGCATATAATACGATACCGTATAGTGTAGCACAGGTAAAACTATAAACAATTTCGGAAATGTCTGCCAATTTATACTCATTGTAAAATCACGCAATTTGTCAGTTACCAAAAATGTACATAACTAGTTACTGGTAATAAGATAGTTATAATATAAAGTCGGAATAACAGATTTAAGCAAAATTAAACTGAGTATACTTGGTCAAATTTTTGAGAGACACCCTGTAAGCCAGATGAACTTAAGCACACTGAAAAAATTTGGGTTTGCTTAATTAGTAAATAAAAATGATTTTTTCTTTAAATTGTATTCAATTATTTAATTTTGTACAGTCCTCCGAAACAGACTAATACATTTTAATTATAATTTGTACAACTAAAAATTTGAAAGATTTCATTACAAAACTCGTACATTATGAGGCTAGAGATAAAAAATTAAGTTTAATTAGCATTTTTTTGTATACCACTTATGTGTCAAATTCTATTATCAGTATTTTTATTTTCTTTTATGATAAAAGTATTTCACTTCCTGGCAGTGTAGATGCGCTATTAAAATGTAATACAACCACAAGACAACTTCCTCAATATCAATCATTACGCCTGCTATATTTCCTACCCCCATAAACAACTTTCTTCATAAAGCATTCAAGTAGCCCGAAAAAAAAAAATATTAAAAAAGCAGTTGCCGTTGTGAGCAGGTTGTGTGTAGCAGAGGCAACTGCAAATTTCAGGTGTTGGCTGAGTTGCCGGGACAACCCTTTCATTAGACAGGCTAAAATGATATATTTAATCCGTTCGCTCGGCCGTTCGGACGGTTAGCCAGTCATGCGAATGCTCGTCTTCGATACGATATGCAACAACAAGGCCGGTAATGATAAACCTGATATGGAACACACTTAAGGGCTTAACTTGGGTAATCTGCAGTTTGTTCAAGTAGAAACAGCAGCGACAACACCAACCGGCACTGAGACTGGGCCAGCGAAATTAAAATATAAGTGTGCGTAAGGTTTATAAACATTAAAAACAGACACAACATTTGGAACTTGAGCAGCAAACAGGAATATGGAAAAGAGAACAGAAACAGTCATAGGGACAGAGAACTGGGAATAGGGACCGCAGATCGCAGATGCGCATCAGTGCAGGTGGATTTCTCAAGTGGCTGCGTCCGTTCTCTTATGTGTTTGTATGCGTCTCCGTATATGCGAGAGTAGCTGGGAACATGGAAAGCAGACTTAGACATGTTAGCACTTATATACAATGCTTTGAAGTAGATCAAGTGTATTGCTAGTCAAGCTGGTAAAAAAAAAAAAGATCATTTTTGTTTGCTCAAGTCATCTTATGAATATAAACTGATATACAAGAAATGAAAAGTATGCCAGTTGAGAATATATGACTGGTAGCACGTATAAATATGTAAATATCTATGTGTAATTGTAGAGAATTGACATTATATCATAACAAATGATTTTGAATAAGCAACATAAAAGATTGTATATATTAGGTAAATTTAAAAATAATAGCAAATGTATTTTTTTAAGGGAGCCAAAACACTCACTCATTAGAAAATATGAATGCATTTACATTTAAAATCCGTATCTTACCGTAATCGATGCAATCATTTTTTTTCAATAAATAAAGTCAATTTTAATCAGTTTATGCATTAAGAGTAACTATATTATTTGGCATGCAATGATTGGCTGATTTATTATACAAATTAAACGACTTTTAGCAGTCATAGCTTAATCGTTAGCTAGCGAATTTGAAGAAAAGCGTCCATAAAAATCACCGTAAATGTCGAAAAATAAATGTCAGCTTAAATTTGTCAACGCAAATATATGTATGTATTCAAGGCAAGAGGACGACAGAAGGATATGCCAAAAGGAGCTGGGTCAGTTGAAAGTCACATTATTCATGCTTGTTAAGAACTGGCAGCTAAGATTTCGATGCTTCTTAGACGATGCCCAGAGGAAAATGCAATTGTATGTGGTGTCAAAAGTCGCACAGCAATCCATCAATTTAACAGCCATCGCAAATCATCAGACGGGCGCACAAAGGAGCAGCAAATCGTAAAATAAATTGTACAAAATATATCAAGCAAAGGACAAAGAGAACACAGTAGTCGCAGTTGGGGTGGTTTTCCCCTGCTGGCATTGAAGGATTTTTTTCAATTTGATTTCTCGGGCTGTTACAATCAAACACAAAAGTCATGTTGCCGTTTAAGAATAAGATGCTGTCGATCTCCTCTGTGGCATGTTTGCGTAATGTTAACAACGCTGTGCAAACTTTAAGACGCCCAGCAGCTGGCGCAGAGTCAACAAACTGTGCCCAAGCATCGCAAGGCACAACGCGTGCCATATGTCAAAGCCAAACTAGTTAATAAAAAACACCTAAGACAAAAGTACAATACCCCGCCTGCCAGCCAGACTGCATGTAATTAAAAACCACACGCGTTCCATTTATTTACTAAAGAGCATCCACCAAATTTGGGCTCCAATTCGTCGCCTTGCGGTATCCAAGCTGATGCCCTTGCGCCGGTTTTTGATTGGCTTCGCGGCGTCGCATTAAATGTCGTATTCCAAAATAAAAAATAAAAAAAATAAAATAAAAAAATCCTGGCAGCCGGCGCAGTCCATCAACTGCAACAACTGTCGCACTGGCATCAGGTTTACTTTATGTTTCGCTTTCTTGTCCAGATTTGTATTTTTTTTTTAGGGCTCGGAGCTCGTGTGTGGCAACAGCAGTGGCGAGATGTCGCAAACATTCGACTCGATAAATTTTAAGCAATCGAACTGTAGTTTTTTTTAGACTATATAAAGTACACTTTATATTGGAATAAGTATTTAGGGCGGCAAGTCAATATGCACCACCCCATTTGAAACAATTAATTCTTGCCTAGTTCGCAATCATACATATGTACGTTATATATTCAATATATACAGTGACTCCCAGCTCATTTTGACCAGTGCCTAGCAACAAATTTAAAGTGCTATAAAATTTAAACAAAGAAAGCAACGCAAAATGTTTAAATGCCAATTTGTTTCATGTTATATCACGTTTGAAAAAGAAACTTTAGTTTTTATTAAAATATTAATTAATTAATTAAAATTAGTCAAAAACTGAAAAATATCCAAAATACATGTCCCAGCTGATTTTGACCAGTCTTAAAAAAAGGAACATATTTGCCGTATAAAAGCCTAAATAAGGATGTTAATACTTAGTATGATATCCTTTAGCCTTAACAACTTCCCTTAACCTATTATTCCTGGAAGATACCAGCTTCCGGGTAGTTTCTGGACTGTTTTTGCTCCACTCATCCAGCAGAGCATTCTTGAGATCGGGTCTGTGATTCCTGATGTTATTTTCCAGCAGAGCCCACAAATTTTCAATAACATTTAAATCTGGAGACTGTGCCAATTGAATTATCATATGGGGGCAGTTCCAGATTAGCCAGGACTGTACTAATCGGGACTTATGCTTGGTTGTTGTCCTGGTCGTTGGCCTGGTAGAACCGGAAAGTACGTCGGATTCCTAGCTTCTCGGCACTTTGGAGTACATTTTCTTTTAATATAATGACGTACACATTCTTGTCCATTGTTGTTTCAGTGGACACCAAATTTCGGACGCCGGCTGCCGAGATACATGCCCATACCAGGACACTTCCTCCGCCGTGCTTGACTGCTGCCTTTAGGTTTTTGGGACTCAACTCAGTATTGGACTGTCGCCACACATAATTCCGTCCGTCCCAGCCAAAAATGTTGAATTTGGACTCATATGCAAATATTACTGTGTTCCAGAACTCCAAATCCTTGTCCAAGTGGGTTTCGGCGAACGTCATCCTAGTCCCTTTATTTTTCGCGCTTATAAAGGGCTTCTTCCGTGGTACTCGGGCATAGAAGTCATGTTTGCGCAGAACCCGGCGCACAGTTTCCACATTGCACTTTTTCCCCATTTCATCCTCCACCTGTTGTGTCAGTTTTGGAGCCGATAGCCTAGGATTTTCCCTTATTTTCCTGATGATCCTCCGCTCATCCTGTTCGGTGAAAATCTTGTTTGGTGCAATTCTACCCTTGTCCTCTATCCGATTTTCGTCGACGAAGCGCCGAATGATGTTGTATACAGTTGACTTGCTCAGATTGACCATTTCAGCTATTTGGCGATGTGAAATGGAACACTTCAAGATCGGATATTCACATCGGAAGAAGCCCTTTATAAGCGCGAAAAATAAAGGGACTAGGATGACGTTCGCCAAAACCCACTTGGACAAGGATTTGGAGTTCTGGAACACAGTCATATTTTCATATGAGTCCAAATTAAACATTTTTGGCTGGGACGGACGGAATTATGTGTGGCGACAGTCCAATACTGAGTTGAGTCCCAAAAACCTAAAGGCAGCAGTCAAGCACGGCGGAGGAAGTGTCCTGGTATGGGCATGTATCTCGGCAGCCAGCGTCCGAAATTTGGTGTCCACTGAAACAACAATGGACAAGAATGTGTACCTCAATATATTATAGGAAAATTTATTCCAAAGTGCCGGGAAGCTAGAAATCCGACGTACTTTCCGGTTCTACCAGGCCAACGACCAGGACAACAACCAAGCATAAGTCCCGATTAGTACAGTCCTGGCTAATCTGGAACTGCCCCCACATGATAATTCCATTGGCCCAGTCTCCAGATTTAAATGTTATTGAAAATTTGTGGGCTCTGCTGGAAAATAACATCAGGAATCACAGATCCGATCTCAAGAATGCTCCGCTGGATGAGTGGAGCAAAAACAGTCCAGAAACTACCCGGAAGCTGGTATCTTCCATGAATCCATTCCATGGAAGTTGTTAAGGCTAAAGGATGTCATACTAAGTATTAACATCATTATTTAAGCTTTTATGCGGCAAATATGTTCCTTTTTTTAAGACTGGTCAAAATCAGCTGGGACAAGTACTTTGGATATTTTTTCAGTTTTTAACTAATTTTAATTAATTAATATTTTAATAAAAATTAAAGTTTCTTTTTCAAACGTGATGTAACATGAAACAAATTGGCATTTAAACATTTTGCGTTGCTTTCTTTGTTTAAATTTTATAGCACTTTACATTTTTTGATAGGCACAGGTCAAAATGAGCTGTGAGTCACTGTATATATAATTGAACGGAAAGAAGGTTTTTCTTTATATGCGTTGTAAACCGGAGTTTACTTGCTGTACATTTCGTTCAGATATTGAACTATTATTCAGTTTGTGTAAACCAATTTTACTATTTATCAATATTACAATTTAGTTTGCAAAAAAATATAATAAATAAAAATTTTCGATTTACACAAATATAAAAAAAAACAATAGAGAACGTTGAAGTCGGTCATAACCGACTGCCTCATACTTTGATACCATAAGTAAGACCAGCTGATAACAGGTAGCAAAGAACAGGATGGGTGTAGCCAAGAAATACTGTCCAAGTTTGCCTTTCAAATTACGGTAGATATAGGCTTTTGTGAATTTTGGAGGCGGGAGTGGGTGTGGCTGAAAAAATTGATTGAAGAGTTTCCTAGTATCCTTTCTTCCAAGTTACGGGAGATATTGAATTTGTGTCGCCGATCTTCGAAGGACATCGCCAACAACCTACGAACCAAATTTGGTAACTGCGGGCGATATGTGGCTTTACCGATTTGCAATTATCGATGTAGCACTCCAATTTTTGCAATGCAAAACTTTAGATGTCAGTCTGGAAGGGGTGTAATCTTTTGCGTGCCTAAGATAACCATTCTTTCTTGATCGACAGAAGTGTAAGCATACATAAGCATAAGCACGTCACTTAATGTTTATCTTTTGACTGTTCCTATGGCAGCTATATGATTTTGTGGTCCATTCCGATAATCTTCGGAATGAAGACGAGTTTATACAAAAAGTTTAATAAAGACGGCTCTTAAGCTGAGGGAGTTCTGAGCATATAAGACTATCAAACTCGAACAGACAGAGAGAACGACAAAGCCATACAGAGACGCTAGAGGTCCTGATCAAGAATTAATATGTTTTTAATGGGGTTGGAGATGTCTTCTTCAATGCGTTGTACATTTGAATATAAAAAAGAAAAGAAAAAGAATACAAAATAATTACAATCTACGAAATTTAATGGGAAGAATTTTATATTATGCTTGTCGACCTCTTAAAATTGACACTGAATACACATAACCTTATATCAAATCCAATCCATTATCCACTATAAGTATGATTTGCTTATATTTTATATTTTGTTCTCTTGAAATTACTTACTTACTTACTTATTTAAGTGATATTTATTAATATATTGATTTAGCCATATGCCATACTCGCTAGAGCAATTATAATACTTCTAAATTTATATTTACTCCCAAATTGTAAAACATTCCATGAGGGTAAAGTCAACTGCTTGACTCAAGTCAGTGAGTCAAGTCTATAGCACATAGTAGAAATGTAGGCAATCGAAGCACGACTTGAACATCAAGAATGTAGATGGCCGTTAATTCAATGGAATTAATAAATGTATCTGAACGCTTTTAAAACGCCTAGCAGGCAACACTCATGCATAATAAATATGTTAATGGCAAAAATAAATAAATAGCAAATGGGCATTAAAAGAAGAATATTGGCATGCATTAGGGCGGTGGCGGTCAGGCATACTTATAAATTTGTCTAGGCGACCGACATAGCAAAAGCAAACACACCCAACTTGAAGAGTTTCTCCTAGTTGTGCCTAGAAATTTAAATTTTTCAAGCGAAGCAACAGTTTTGCCTGTGGTATTGATTCTAACAAAGTAGCGTCTGCTGTGATTGCTGCCATTTTACTGATCAACATCGATGCAGCAGCTGCCGTGGCACAGCAACAACAAAAAAGAGAAAGAACAAAAGTAAATCTGTCTGGCATGGTAAAAAAAAGAAATCCATTTGGACTAGCGGCTGCAGCCTGTTGCGCACAGGATGCAAACTGCTCTCTCTCTTTCTCTCTCTCTCTGTGACTGTGACTGCATGTGTATTATCCTTGAAAAGTACCTGCTGTGACCAACTGCCAAATGTTTCAAGCATTCGTTTCATTTGTTGCACTCCCTTTGGCTTTGCTGCACACATAAATACACACATACATGTATATACCCTCTGAGGATCCTTTCTGTTTGGCAATCTGTTGCTCGCTCTGCACATGTCTCTGATTCTGGTGTTTTGATTCAGAGCAGTAAGCAGCGAACGCTGAGAATTTGATGCCCTCGCAAGGTGTTCCACTGACCCTGTTTCGAGCGGAAAAAAGTTGGTAAACAATATTTGGTCCATATGCATTTGGAATGATCTTTGCTTTGCGCAGAGCAGCTGTGAACTGTAGAAATTTGATTTGAGTACAGTTGTCAAAAAAATCACTTGCCAAATAGACACCCACACAATTTAGATACACATATATATGAATAGTTAGTACATTAGGGGGTGCGCCCACATCTTTTCGAAAGCTAATAAAGTTGTCATTTCAGCACGATTGGGCAGTTAGCCAAAAATTTTTCCCACTGGCGGCACGTACAACGCCAAGTCGACAATGAGGAGGCAACAATTACTAACAGCAGTCATTACAGTGGCAACTAAAGTTGGCCATAACAAACGATTGGCGCTATATAATCATAGACGATGTCAGAAACGTTCACGTCCACGTCCGCACCGGACAGAGGCACTGAGACTCAATGGCCAAACGTGGACGCAAACTGCACTCTAAATCAATTAACAGCACGCCAAAAGTGTTGAAAATTGGACTAGTGTCGAGACGGACAAGTGCAAGGCGGCTGCTAATAGATAAACTAGATTTGGACTGAGATAGCGAGAGAGGGGCACAAAGAGATGGAGCTATGTCTGGGAGATGGAAAGTGAGGTGCACAATGTGTAGCAACCTGTCTGCGTTGAAGGCTAATCAGCATGCAAATAATGTTGCCGCCTCTGCAGGAAGATTTAAGAGTCATGTAGCTGTGATAGTCGGCGTAACCAACTCAGAGTCGGAGTCGGAGTTGGAGTTGGAGTTGGGGGCATTGCTACGTGCTGGGCAAACCAGTTACAGGTCGTTGAGAAAATTATTGAGTGAAATGAATTTGTTTACACCTAGCGACGAGAGGGCGTATCCAACATGGACCGATAAATTCAGCATGCGTCACTTTGGCGTTACGGGGGCAAATTCAACTGCAACTGCAACAGCATCTGAAATCCCGCCACCGTAACCGCTTACCGCCCATCTCTCCCTCAATGTTTGGTCGCTCCATTAGCGCTCATATGCGATATTTAAGTGTAATTATGACAACGACCAAATGGGGCCTTCCTACCTCATTCGGTATGTTGTGGCACATGGTAACATGTCTTCATTAGCCGGCTTGTAACTAGTCAACAAATAGTGGGTAATGGCATTGTTATTATTATGATTATTTGCCTGGCTGTTAGTTAGTTTATTTGTTTGCCATTTCGATTGACATTCACTTGCCACATTGCCACACAGCAAAGCTGATATACAGAGAGATAGTTAGAGATACAGATACAAATCGTTGAAAACTGTGGCAGCATTTTTCGTTACGTTTGGTTTGCTTTGACTTGGATTCGTTTACGTTTGTCCGGCCTTTCTTGAGTATCCAACAAGTTTTTCACTTTTATTTATGATGAAGATGTCAATCTAGCGGCCTATTGCCTCTGTCGGCATGTTTGTTTTTCCAATTGCCTGCCTGGTCTAATTTGTTGACCATTTGCTGGCTGGCCATCGTTGGCCACACTGAGGTGGCTGTCAGTGTCAGTGTCACAGACAAGTTTTCCATTTCGCCGTAAGGCCTGGGAAAAGTTAGCTTCACAAAAAAGTTAAGCACACATTTGGATAAGGTATCGAATAATGTTGACATTTTTAATTGGCTCTCGACGCAAATAATTGATTTTAAATCAATTTCAGAGCATTCGCATTAAACTCGTAGAATATATTTATTTTTGTAAATATATTTATACATTTTTAAGACCTTACACAATGTGTACTTTATGTGTCAATTAATTAGTAGCTGGAATATGTCATGCTGATTAATCGACCAGTGTGAAACATTAATGAAATATTTTGATATTAATTGTTGGTCTAATTTTGGATTTTCTTGGATTAACCAATCTTTTCAATTAATTTTGTTTTACCCCATGAATTATTATTTGCTTAATTTTATTTTGTTTTAAGTTACTTTTTTTCATTTAACATTTTTTTCTTTTTGATTTAAACCTTATTTTAATTTAAGATGGTTTTTAGTCTATATTAAATAAATAAATAAATTAAAGTAAATGCCAAAATACACAAAATTAATGCTTATACAGAAAATTTTACAAATTAATAAACTATTATTTGGTAGTATTAAAAATGTGTACTATAAATATTTGAACTATTTAGAGAGCAATTAAAATACAAACAGTAATATTCGTTTCGACCTAATCCCAAATGATACACAATATTTATAATAATTTGATTATAATGTATATACGAGCTATAGAGATAAAATAAACATATATATAAGTGACCCAGTTATTTTCATATTTGAAAAATAATGATCACTATTATTAATATTGTTAAAGTTAAGAGGCCCGAAATAATTTTGTATTGAATATTCTTTCAGAGTCGCTGCATGCTTTCGAAAGCATTCCAAATGAAAATGAAGGGGCCGTCTTAAGAAACGTATCGTTTCACTTAACCCAACATCCCATCCAAGTTGTTGAACTCCAGTAACATTTCCGAAATGCAAATCGCCGAAAAACGAATTTAAGATAAGCAACAAGTTTTACGACCAAATTTCATTGAACGTTTACCAAATGCAAAGGCAATTTGAGGAGACCACTATAGCAATGCGACTCCACCGCTTCTTGGCGGCACGTGTCGCGCCTACAAATGATGCCCAATTGCTGTGGTGGACATCGGTAGCCCAGAAGATATCAACATTGCCGAAAACCGCGGCACGTATGTGTCACCGCCGTGGCACACTCACGAAATCTCTTGTGTGGGGCCGTTGAACGTCAGAGGCGATGGATGGAACCGAAAGCAGGAGACATGGAGCGGACTACCGACTTTCGTCTACATCTTCGTCTCTGGCTCCAGCTGGGGCGTGCGGCTATTTTATGTCAAAATAATTGTTAATCCGCAGGGAGCAGTAATTTTTTTTTGGGAGCTTCGTCATCGTCACCGGCATTGCTTCAGGCTTCAACTACGGCTTCGGATTCAGATATTTACGAGTAGCTGTTGCACTCGAAACGTGACATGCTTATGAAGATTTATGGGATTCAGGCAGCCGCCCGTCGACATTGTCGCCATTTCCATTCTCACGATCGGTGTTCGATCGACAGTTGAATGTTTTTTTTTTTTTGTGGGTTCTTTAGGGTATACAATTTCGTTCGGTTAATTTAAGTACAAAGTACGTGCAACTCAGAAGACATTGATTTTTAATTTGTCCATTAAAATGCAATCATCACGCCCGTGAAATCCCGTCGAGACATTCCCAGTTCCCAGTTCGCAGCTCCCACATCCCAATACCCAATTGGTCACCATTGCCTGTGCCTACTCCTTTGTTTTAAAATTTGCCTGAAAATATGGCACCATAATTTAATCATTTTATTCACAACTCTCTGTTATATATACATACGTTTTTGCCCCTCTTAATTTTGATCATTCAGCATTCAGTCTGCATTTTTAACGCAATCGATTCGCATATAGCATTTTAATACCTACAAACATTGAACTGCTCCATTTTTGTGGATTCAACAATCCCAAATGATACAGCTGTGAGTTGACTTTGAATTAAATCAAATTGTGAAATACTTTATTGACAAGTTTGCAGACTTTGTAGACTTGTTACAAGAATTATTTTTTTTACAATATATTTTTGGTATATTGAGAGTGACACTTATGAAAAACTACACTATTTATTTGTTAACAAAAAAAAACAATTATTGACTTAATGACAGATAAAGCAAATAAATATAAATGTAATGATAAAACATATAGATAATAAATAATATGCGATTAAGAACAATCTATAATTTAATATATTTATAAAATAATTGTTTAATGCCACAGCAAATCAAGACCCAAATGAACCGAATATTTTATTATATTATATATTTATATAATTTTTTATAATATTCATTGAACCCCTCAAAGACTATTATTAAATTTCAATCAAATGAAAAAAAAACGAGTCTTAAGCCCGCACTTGAAAAACCTTTGATGTTAAAGATTCGATCAGTAAAATAATATACCTTCTGAATTTCTGTATAGATTTAATATCAATAACTATTAATTAATTGCTGAATAATCAGATAATATTTATCTTACTCTCTCCTATTTTTAAGCCCCATTAATTTTAAAGATCTTCTCAGTAAAATAATTATATTTTCTGAATTTCTTTCTAAAATTATTATCAACACGTTTTAGCATATTTTATTCCCGCTGTAAAGCTATAACAATTATGCAGGTCAAAAGAGAACCGTTATTTACATACAAACAGTTAACTGATTGTGCTTCCTAAGAATCTTAACTGAACGCTGTGATTAGCATATTCAGTGTATACTCATCAGAAGCGACAGCGGCCTCTCCAGTTACGGATGCGTAACCACAGGATAGACACATGTTTGACATTATCAAACCGCAGCATCCACGGCTGTTTGCATTTTTAATGACCATCACACATGGCGAGACGCGTTGAAAACGCATTGAGAACACCATGTTACACAGGGGCCAAAGCAAAACAGAGACAGTCAGAATGGAAATAAATTCAAAACGAGCTGCGAACAGTTGTGATTTTTAGTAGTTTGCTCGTATTCAGGGACAACTGTTGCACAGTCTGTAAACTGAAATTGGGTTTGAAGATCGCGAATCAGAGATCTGGTACCGAAAATGGGACTGGGACTGGGACTGGGACGGCTATTATTTCCGCTTTGTTCACCGTTTGTTTCTCTCATTCTCATTGCCGGTTTTGTTTTGATTCTGCAGCCGCGACTGCTGTTTCCGCATCCTTGTTGTTGTTTTCTCTCTTCCAGAGATTTTGCGCATCTGTCGTTGAGACAGGTACAGATACAGGATCACACAAGTTTCCAGAGCAACAGCTACGCACCTTTTCAGTTGCTTCCTCTGCGCGTATTTTTCGTAGGCCGGAAGATTTTATGTCTTTTGTAACTAATCGCCAAGGATCACAGATTTCGGCAAATTACAGCAAGGCGGGTGGTTAATGAGAAATATCCAAAATATAAGTTACAGCCTGTGTTGCCGACAAGGGTTCAGAGGTTGAACAGGTTTTATGTTTCGGCAAATTTGCATGACCGGAAGTTGTTGCTCTTTTCGTTTGTTCTGGGGTGAATGGTGATGCTGATGATCTGTTTGAGATGTTCTTAAACAATTCAGACTATAATTGCACATCAACTTCTTAAGCAGATCTTTAAGAAAAAGTTTATATATATAAAAAAAATTAAAAATAAAAATATAAAGGATGATTGTAAAGGAATGAACCAAAGCACTTACACAAAGTTGTTTGAAGGGAATCTGTTCACATACCATTTAATTTATAATATAATTTATAATCATAAGAATTATAACACTATGAAAATAACATATGCTTGGGATTTTAAGGGCATGTGCGTAGAGACTTACGTAGATGAAGGTTATCGATGCATGTACTAAAGAATTTATAATATAAATGATAAACATAATAATTAGAAAAATAATTCAGGTAGCTAACAAAAAAGTTCCCTTCCAACAGCTTGTACTACAAATCAATCGCTTTAAGTGTGTATATAAACGGCTTAATTTTTTGCTCGCATAAGAAACATGAACAGAACAAACAACAAACTCGACTGGGGCTGCAGTTAAAATCAAGATAAGCCGTGCAACAGGATAAAGCTGCAGTGTGGCAAGGACAAGCGTTAACAAGGAGTAGCAGTAGCAAAAGGTACAATGCTTTGAAATTATGATATAAATTCTACATTGCACATTGCAACATTTTCAAGGAACGAGCACCGGCTGCCAACTGGCCATGACTCAAATCGTGCAGGACAATGGCGGGTCCAACTACAACTACCTGCTGGATGTCAGCTTCAACCTGCCGATGCTTATCGCCGGCTTAAGCGTGTCAAATGAGCGTTCCGTCAAGGCGAGGACACTGCCTTTGCCAGCGTGACGCTCGATTAGAGATTAGGGCTACGTCTCCGCGTCCAAGGACGAAACCAGTCAGTCAGCCAGTTAACCCGCCAGCCAGACGGCCCCTATGATCGCTACGGCTATAAGCAAGTATTCCACTAAAAACTGAATGTCTTGCTGTTAGACAAATGCCTTCATTGGAAATTGCCTGAATACAAAATACTACAATGGTTTTCTCTCAAAAAAAAAAATAATGGAAAAATAGCGCACAAAAAATGATAAGGAAAGTAGAAAAATAATCTAAACGACGATCGCATTTTATGTCGAAATGATTTTTAATGGTTGTAGAATAAATTCAACATACATATGTATATTATATACATAACAAAAAATATATATAATAGTCCCCGATAGCTACACTTTAATATTCGTTGCAGTTAGTCTTATATTTTATGCGCTTTTTACAGTTAGGCAGCAACTTAAATATATTAAAAATTAGGTAAAGTTTCTTAGACATAATTTTGGATAAAGGTGTGAAAATTTACTTCACATCATGCATATCCATTTTAATATTTGACCATTCTGAATTGAGTGTACCCTATTTGTATAAGGATATTACGCAATTTGTATATATATATATATATATATATATATATTTCAATTTGTGCCCTGAAGCAGTCTTATTGAAAAATTGGCAATTGTCAAAGGCTTAGGCAAACAGAAGAACAAAGTTGACATAACAATGGAAGGATTGATATGACGAGTGGTATGCAAGGATATTCGCTATTGTGGAGCATGTTTGCGTACATTTGCAGGCGCTGCTAGATGAGGCCAATTGTCACAGGACGCCACTCTTTAATGAAAAGAAAGGCTTAGAGCGAAATCCTTGCTCAAATAATAATATAATAATATAAAATTCTTGCAGCTGTCAATGCGACATTATGTGGGTGCTCTACATGACATTATTTGATGATGGCACCTATGTATATACTTTGAAGTCGCATATGTTAATTCGAGAGCAGCAACAGCAGCAGCAGCTGATGGTCACGCCAATCGGCAGGATATGGTTCCAAAAAATTGCTGCCTGTACGTTTCTATTAAAAAAATATCTCATAATTTTTTTTGACTCGTCTTTGGGTAAGTAGAAAGTGCCATAATGCGGACACGCACGCTCCAAAAATTAAATGACACGATCAGCGCTAGTAACAGCTGCTGGTGACAGCACATGCCTGTCTTCAACTAAAGCAGGATACGCATATCCTGCGTTTAAAATTTGAGATTTTCTCTATTAAAAAATCGTCTGCAGACGGCACGCGCTTGACCTTGACATTGTTCCTAGGCAAAATCCGGGCCTTACTGTACTGTACATGTATTATACATGTGTAGTCATCGCAGCCGGCAGCTAGTGGAGGAGTCAAGCCCACGCTGTTGGGACATAGAGACGGACAGGGATACGGAGACATGTACTACCTAGCAGCGTCTTCGCATGCTGCTTATACTTATTTTTTACGCAGCTCTTCGCTTTACTTGTTTTTTGCTTGTAGTATCCTGTTCCAAATGTCCTGCGTGTGCATGCGTACAACAACAGCAGCAACAACAACAACAGCAACAATGCCAAGAAAAGACAACAGCAAAAAAATAAAGAAGAAGCGAACGAAAAATTGAGCGGGGCAGATGTTTCCTCAGCAGGCTGCAAGCAAAAATAACACCACGCATGATCAGTTCACTTGGTCCTTCTCCCTCACCATCTCCGTCTCCTTCTCCTACTTCTGATCCTGCTGCTTTTTATGCTTAGTTGTATTTTTTAGTGCGTCGCACTGAAATTGTAGAGCATTGTCCTCCATACACAGAAACGCACATCGTAGATTGATGTTCCAGTAACTGGCGCACAATGCTTTCAACTTTTTCTACTAAATCTTCCGACTATTGTTTCTGCCTCACAGGAACCTAGGAATGATCATCCACATCATCATCACGTTTAGAGCATAGACATTGTGCGGGTGCCTGCCTTGTCTGGCAATTGCCTTTCAATCTGATCGTTGTCTAGTTCTTACCATGTCTGACTTCGCATCGATGATTCAATAGTTTTTTAAGCACTCAAGCAAGGTTTTCGCTTATTATGCAACTCAGGAATTGAGGCACATGCTGGTCATCTTCATGTTTATCATTTTTATAAAAAATAAATACGTTTTGAAGTTTATATTACCAATCTTCAACAATATATTATGGCTTATGATAATTTATCTTCAGAAATATAAGCAATTTAAATGCAACGAAAGTAATGTCCAGGTTTGAAATAAATAAGTAAAATAAATTAAATATACTCTACTATAATAATAATATGTTATTTATCAAGGTACGATTAGATTTGATTTCAATTTAATATTAACCAAACCATAAGTATTGAAAATACAATATTTCAGTGGACTTATTATTTGTCATACTGACCAACATGACCAGTATTTATAAATACTTTTTTAACTATGAGTATATTTATTCTCTGATATCGAAGATATGAGAGAATATTGGTCTCGTGCAATGTCCATCACGCAGTCTGTCCAACCGTATGAAAGCAACATTTTTCGACACCGTAGTACTAGGAAATCGAAAAGATCCGTAAAACCACATAATTCTTACAATTTTGAAGTTAGAGTTATCAAATTGTGTTGGCGGATCGCTCAAGATATTCTTCAAGGATTATTTCTCTCTCAAAATTAGTTTACTACGTAAAAATTAGTAAGAACATTTCTTGACTACGCCCACCCTGACCACAAAAATCGGGAGAGCGCATACCTGTAGTAGTTTTAGAGTTACAAACAGCAAATTCTAAAGGCACATTAATAATTATTCAGGGATCGATTATTTTATCGTTATTGCTAAAACTGATGATTGTCCGAAAATATTTAAGAACAATGTATAACTATAAATCGGGATTAAAATAAATGACAAAAAACTCGAACTCAACTTTATTTTATTTAAAATAGAGTTTGGTTAAATGATTATTCATAGATTTTGTAATTAATCGAGAGTGGTCTACATAAAGACAGATGTTCGGGCTGTTTCTTAACCCGCTTTAATAATGCATGGTATTCATATTAAGTAATTCTTCCCCTAGCAGCTGTATTTGCCACCTAGCCCCAAAATATTTTCACAAAACAAATGCAGGCTCTCAATAACGCAATTGATCCATTCAAACCGTAGCAAATTAGCTAGGGA
Source organism: Drosophila anomalipes (assembly GCA_035041615.1). Taxonomy (NCBI): domain Eukaryota; kingdom Metazoa; phylum Arthropoda; class Insecta; order Diptera; family Drosophilidae; genus Drosophila; species Drosophila anomalipes. The sequence continues at coordinate 1,139,015 of JAWNKZ010000158.1, forward strand.
AAATCATGAATTTCCCTCTGGCAATTGTATGCAATTCTGTAAAAATTTTGACAACATTCTTGCAGCTTGCAGTGTCACACTCGAGTATTCATTGAGTTGTAACCCTTTGGCACACCTTTTGCCAATTGTGACAATAGTGGAACAATTGCTGATGGATTGAAGTTTGTGCCCGATTATTTGAGTATTTGCGCAAACGTGATCCAGAAATGTCTTTGGGCCATTGCCGACTGGGTCCTTTGTGTGTGAAATCCTTTTTTGATTTTAGATCTGCCTTTTGATTAGCAGCGATTGCGGTGCCAAATTTTGAAAGTCGTTGGCAGTTTCAGGTATTCCCGTTTTGTGTTAGTTTTCGATATGGATATGTCAATAGAGGCCGCGATATGTTTGTCCAATCAAATTGGTAGATTTCAGATGATGGTGATGTTAGAACTGTGCATCTGCATAGTTACCCATTGTTTATTGTATTCTTTGAACTTAAAGAGTTTTACGTGCCTCGGTTGAATCCTTTAGCCTTAGCATATGGGTCTGCTTCTTAGAATCCATTGAGATCTCTCCTTCTTTATTATATAGCCATTGGTTGCTATAAAAGTGTCATAAATCGTCTAGCAGCAATTCACACTCATGCGTGATTTTCAAAGATACTTTGACTGATTGTTATGCAATGGTCTATGCTCTGGCATTGTGCCGAGTCCAAACACATCTGTTCTGTCTAGTTTAAGAGCTGCGAGACGCACCGAGAACTTTAGCCAAGGTGCAAGACATATTGTCCCAGAAAACTCATCCTTGGCGAGCAGGTTCAATGCGTTTTGCTATGGTTTTCTGTTTACTTTGCTAGTTTGCACTGGCCTCGACTGACCCTGTTTGATCCTGTGGCCTGCCGCCTATTGCCTGCTGCCTGTCGCTTGCTCTGCGGCTTTTGTTCCGTATTTGCAGCTGCCTCGCATTTGGAAATATTTGCATATGCGCACGCACTGTGGGTGTTTCTGAGTCAAGGTGTGTTTCTGTTTCCGCTTGCCTGGCCAAACAATGCCATATAATTTATTACTTCTTACGCATCACCTGTCCAGGGATCTGACCCTGGCAATGCCACGTGCTTTGTTAACCCAACTGACCTGCACTCGTATCTATTTGCACCGATATTTGAGCCAGCTTAAGAGAGGTTATGCTCTTAGGTCAACGTCGTGGGTGTTTCGATGTAGATTTTGGTTACATTTGAGCTACTCGCAATTTGTACTGAAACGATTTTATCGTTCTATATCTAAGGAAAACGTAAGCTATGGATTTTTACAAATTTGTTTATGCTTAATCACTCCTATCTTAAGTTCCGGATCTTACAATTAATCCAGCAGCTGAAGAGTACCAGAAAAAAACTGACAAAAATGACCATGAACCAGAAAAATATAAAATAAACGCACAGAATTCGCAGAACAATTGAAAATTTTCCATGGTTTTTTTATAAAATGTATATTTAAGTGATAATAAACGAAATGCTCTTAAAAAATAATAATTTTAAGTTTTTCATTATAATTAATAATTTGCATATATGGCCAAATATACATCTGATATGTTGTCCACAAATAACTTAAGATATTTTGAAAATAAAATATGCTTGAGTCTTGAAGTAAAAATAAAAGGATAATAATAAAAAAATATATATATTTCAAAAACATAATTATATTTTATTAAGTTTTTTTTTTCTTGAATTTAGTACAGAGCTTATCAGTGAACTCTTAAATACAACTTAAAAATCCAGATTTATTTATTTATAATGAATTAACCTGAAGGGTCAAGTATAAGCTAGCTAATCAGCTAAGAAATGTTAATAAAACTACTAAGCATGCTTCAAAATCATTTAGTAGCTCGATTTATTTATTTTTATGGAATTAACATGAAATTTCGAGTATAAGCTGGCTACGCATCTAAGGCCTTCAGCAAGATGACGTTTAAAACATTTCTACTTAGAATCTGAATATTTCATATTTAGAAAACACAATGATTCCAATTCGTTTGGTTTTAGTAGTTATTTATGTAACCTCAGCTCAAAACGTTTCCTTACGCAAGAATCTTCTTCAGCCACAAATTGCATTGTCAATGAGCACTAAAGCATGCTTTGGAATTCCATATTGTAGTGTGTCCATAATATAGCGTCAACCTTTGATCGCTCGAGCAAGATTCAATAAATGTCATAGTGGCGATGCAATATGAAAGCGAGTCTCTGTCTCCGTCCTGGTTCTCCCCGGCACATTTTCTATGTCCTGTTTTGACACTATTAAATACACATTTATGGGATGCGATTGGCCGCCATTAGAGATCTAGGCAAGCATAGACCAAAAATTGGATGCGTGCGATGTAATAAATTTTATATAAATTTGACAAAATGAATCAAAACAATGGGCGACAGGACTAGCGGGCAAATGCAAGAACACGCACGAAATGCGAAACAATTGCAGCACGCGGCAGGATACAAAACTGACGACAGTCAAGACAATGGGCCAAGCACTCGAGTGGACAATGGACCTGGCCTGACTCGCTAAGAATAAGGAACGCCGGCCAAGCGGCTGCAGGACGCCTGCTGCATGCAGCACCTGGTGTTTGTTGTTTACAGCACGGCCTGCAGTCAGTAGCCAGGCGCAAGGACGAAGACGCTGACGCGGAGCAAGACAAACCGGTACAGTTTAGCAAAAACGCTGCAAGATGCAACTGCGCACGTGCTGTGCAAGCGATTGCAAGGAGCGTCATCTCTAACGATTTTAAGTGAGTCTTGTAACTGATTCTTATACTCAGCCACTTGAAGAACATCTGAATACACACTCGAAAAAACATACTATTGGAGCACCTTCTCAACGCACCATAAATATTAATTTTTACTTTCAGGAAATTTTATATAAGAAATTAGATGTATTATGTCAGGAATTCAAGGAATGCACAATTAAATTACCTTTCTTATATCTTATAACAATGACAATATGAACTCCAACTTTATAGAAAAAAAAACTAAAAAAAATGTTGAGCGCTTTACGTCTCAAGAAACTTATTTAAAATGTTCTACATTTTAGGGGTTTTTTTTATTGAGAATGATTTCTAATTTTATGAATTAAGCAAATACAGTAAAATAAAAAAAATGGACTGGCAGCGTTTTGTTTTTTTGAGTGTACATACGGGTGGCTGTTGAGAACTGTAACTCATCGTCAGTTGCAGCCGCCACATCCCACATCGAAAATGGGAACGGCTCAATTATGAGCGTCAAATTAAATTTTGGTAACACACTGCGGTCCCGGCAACCCTTTGGGCCAATAAGGCATACAAGCTGAGCGCGGCATCGTTCGCGGCTGCTGTCTCTAGCCGTCTGTTGCTGCTGCTGTTGCTGTTGGTCAGTCCACGTCCAGGTGGTAAATCCTTAACCCGGCTACGATAATTACGCCATGCGCCGCCGCCGTTTGACTGGCTTTGACTTCAACTGAAAACTCAAAACCCAAACCCCAAACAGAAACACAAACCCGATCCTGAACCCTTCGGCAACTGTTTCAATTTCAACTCTTTGCTTGGCGTCTGCAGCTATAATTTGATGGCATCTGTAACCGTGGGTTTCTTTTCTTCTTTTTTTTTTATTTTCATTTAAGTCTGTTGTCTTTCTGCGTTTTTAGCCACGTAGATTTTCAACAATGTCGTTCATTAGCCGGTCCTTTTTTTCGGGCTTCTGGCCTCACTATTTTTGGCAGTTGGTCATTACGCATGCACTGACAGATGCTCTTGCTTCTCTTTTTTATCCATTCGCAGAAGGGTCAACTGTCCGATGGATGCCGCTGGCCGCGGCCAGTAAACAACACCTTTGATTTTCATCTGAAGCTGGCAGTCAAATTGAATTCCTTTTGCTGGTCCGTCTGCTCCTGCTGCCCGATCGCAGTTAGAAGGGTTTGCATTTAGTCCTTCAGGTTCCTCTTTCTTGATGAGTTTGTGTAGATAAGCAGCAGAGACTTCGACATGTTGCCATCCAAATTAAAAACAAAAAAATACAACTTGCAGCCGTTCTTTGGCTTGAAGTTTATTTGGCTAACAAAGTATTAAGTCCATAGAGAGAACTTTCCAGCTGCCATTTATGGAGCTAACCATATGAATGAGTTTAACCTAAATACACTACTGAGTGTGCCAATGGAAGATCTTAGGTACACTGTCATAATAAGTACAAATACTCAAATTTAACTTAAATGCGATTGTAATATAATTATCGGAATATGCTGGTATCAGTTTTTTCGCCAGTATTTGCGAAAATTACTAACAAATTTGTTTTTAAAAATTCACCATTCTTAAACATAGTTTTTAATATATTAGTATAAAATGTTTCGTTTAAAACGCTGTGATAAAAATGATTCAGATGTGGCAATTTACACAAATTTTGAAAGAAAAATAGATCGAACCCGCACTTGTACCCTTCAAAAACTACATACTCCTATAGCTTTTGCCTAAACTGAATATATATTCAAGATCAAGGATCAAATTAACATCGTCCTGAACAACAAAGTTTTTCTTGTTCTTGAACCCATTTTATAAATAGCCGAAAAGATGTTTTCAAATTAGAAATACTTGTTTATTTTTCAGAAATACATTTCTTAATAATATAAAATATTTCTAAAGCAGCTATGCTGGTGTCTGCATTGGAATCCGCGTAGCTCTGTGGCAAATTTAAGTAGATATGTTTTTCCAATTAAATGATATAAGTTATATATTACATATATCTAAAATGTATGTATATTCGAATGTCTAATAATAATATAAATAACAACGCAAATAATTTTTAAGTTCTGTGTACGCATATCTTTTTTTTGGTTTTTTTTTTTTATGTAGCAATTATATTTAAACATTAATCAACCTATCGAAAGGCTATAAAATATTGATTTGTAAAGGTATGAATGAAAAATAGCAGTGATTTAAAATCTATAACATAATCATAGAACTGGTTTAGAGCAGATAATAAATGACATTAAATATTACATTTGTAGCACATTAATTTAATGCCCAACAGTCCAGAGGTCGCTGGTGTGGAGGCGCTTCAACCTCCTGCGCGTTGTATTTGACCCAAGTGCGCAAGCCAACGGGTTGACGTGGTTGCACAACCGGTCATTATACCGACTCGGTTGTCGGTTAATTTGTTGTGTGACTGTCGGTAAACCGATGTCGTTGTGCAGCGTCCTGTTACTCACGTATGGTGGAGCACCAGAGATGTCTCAGAGCACCTTGTTCTGCAAGATTTGAATTTGGTTTGTCCAAACGCATATCTTTAAAAGCATTTTGGAAATTAAACATATTTGATATACATTTTAGAAAAATGTAGCCTGGAAGTAAAAAAGAAAAAATCTGATTTTTAGAAGGACACACCCTTCTCTTTTAAAAATATATATTTTAAAGAAAGGTTAAAAAAAATTGAATAGCAATAATACCTAATGAAGATAATACAAATGTTAATAACAATTAGTCAAATACCTTTAAATTTTATTTGCCTTGAATTTTATTTTTGTATGCTAGTAGCTTGTAAGCCTAGAATACAAAATCAAAGGAAAAAAAAAACATTTTAAAATGTCATAATAGCCTTATAATATTTTTGACAAGCGGATAATTTGTTTATTTTTTTTGTTCAAATAATATGTGTAAAATCGCATTAATAAAAGTAAGGTTTACTATTTATTTGTTTGATATTCTATTAAATATTTTAGTTGAAATCCATACTTTTCATGCATTCAATTGTTTGTCTAAGTTGCTGTTGTAATATTTTCTATATTTGTCTTTTAGCTACAAATTGCGAATAGCAAGCAACTGTGCAAATAGTGAAATTACGTACAAATCCTTTGTATAAACAGAGAAACAGAGAAATAAATCATTTGCGTAAAACGAGCACAATTTGCAAGAAGCTGTCAGCAGGCGACAATGCAAAGTGACGACAATACGAGAAAATTTACAGGAAAAACTAACATTGATTAGGCGAGCGTAAGGAGTCAGTCGGTAGCCAGGATATCTTTCAGCGACAGACAGACAAATCAAACAACTGTCCACTGGCAACTGGCATATGGTCACGACGATGATTTTCTATAGAAATTTATGGAACTCAATCCTCAGCAGTCGTTGGTCAAGCATTAGTACCATCAGACGCCGATGCGTTGACGTTATGTACTTTAAGTGGCCCGGTCTCCGTCTAGGACCCGCTTGGGCAGTGCCTTCTGCAACGCCGCATGGGTCGACGTATCGGTTATCCTTAGCTCGACAAAACAAGGGGACATCCAGACAGACAGGCACAGACAAACAGAGGGACACTGAGCAAACGAATCACTGTAGCCATAGCCATGTTGTAGGTGTTGCTTGGCACAACCCACCCAAGCGTTGTATTCTATCTGGTGTGTTGCCTTAAGGTCCCGTCACCCTCCCCGTCTGCCTGACGATCCTGCGGTGCCGTTTACATTTGTCATTCTTGCGGTTTTTGCTCGGCTGCCTTTTTTTCGGTTTATGGCATCTTTCGCCATCTATTGTCACGGCTGCCGCATAAATTGTTTTCGTATTACTTTCAATAATTTCTTGCAATGCTTGACCAGATTTCAGTTACCTTGGATTGTAATTGAGTTCTTCCTCTCAGAGGAGTATCGCAAGTTGCAAAAACTGCTCATTTGTGTTCAATGTATTAATTGCAGAAGCTTCTCAATTACTGCAATGATAATAATAATAGTTAAAGCATCTGCAAATTTGTGTAAAGCTCAGAAAGTGCTAGCAAAATGCTTGCAGCTTAAGATACATTTATGGGTAGCTGTGAGTTTTTATTTATTTAATGTTGACAAACATCAGTCAATACAGAAAAATACAAAAGGAAGAAATAAATTAAATTAAATTAAAACAATAAAAAAATACTTAACATTTCTCGCGGTATTACAAAATTAGTTCAATATTTGCTGCATGGAAAAATCCAATTAGACCAACTATAGAAATAGTTATTATGAATTTGTTAAGAATGCCCAACCACTAGCGAATGCAAATGTTATTCAAGAGACAATACGTTCAGTATTGAGTTATTCATCATACATATAAATAGAAGCCAAATTCAAATCTACAAAGTTACACGAATGTACATTTATATTTTTATAAATATGTACCAATGAGTAAATCAATCTAATCTTTGAAATAGAAGTAATATTATGCAATCGTATTATAATTTACAAATGGGTCTGCTAAGCAATTAGCTAACAACCGAATAAACCCGGCTTACAGACAAGGCAATCAAAAAGTCGCAAATTTCCTACAAATATCATAAATATATTTTTATTAACTAAGACTCATTTCTCTTACACACTATTATTTATTTATAGAAAAAATCAACAGGACTTACAGATATACAAATAAAATCTTTTCTTCGACATGCAAAAGTGCGGAAGAGCAAAAATTTCAAAATCTGTCACTAAAAAGAAAGTTGTATACTATTTCCATTAGATCTTTGTCAACGCTTAGATTCGTAGACGTTGGGTGAGTTTTTTTGATTTCAATCATGTAGATATGGTCCAAGCAATATCTAATTACATTTCTAAGACATAAATTTATGATTAATGACAGTCGATTGTGCTGCAGAAAATTTGAGTAATTCTTCCTTAGCACTGGGGCAATTTACAAATCCATAAATAATACCCAATTTAGCGAACCGGTCGATTTAAGAGTCAACATCTCGGTTTCTCCCTCTTGGCATACCCTTTAAATTACCACTGGTAATTGGCCAGTGCAATGCGAAAAATAGAACATATTGCTGAAAAGCTCATAGCAGGCGCATAATGTTGTTGGCCTGACCCCGCCAGCCAACCCCAGCGGTCAGATGACTGGGACTGGGACTGAGACTGAGACTGGGACAGGCAATGAAACTGGGAACTGGGCACAAAGACAACAGTTGGTGTCTGACAGCAACTTGACGATGACGATGACGATGAGTTGGAGTTGGAGTTCGAGTTGAATTTGTATTTTGTAGTTGGAGCAACCTGCTGGTGTCTGCATGTGTGTGTGTTGCTGTAAAATTACCAATGCGCATGCGCGCCGGGGCAACAATTTCACATTTAATGATAATAATGATGGCGATAATAGGCTAAAATTAGTTAAACACGAATTATAACAAAAAAAATACAAGGCAACAAAAAGGGTTTGGATATTGCGAGGGAGCGCAAGAAAGAGAGGCAGTGACAGTGGGAGAGAGAGAGAGAGAGAGAGAGACTGCGAGAGAGATCAGCTCTCAACTATTTCCTCTAGCGAGTTAAGTGCCACCAGCTGTTGTTGTTTAGCTGCTGCTGGCGAGATTGGCAGTGCCAGGGCGAAATTACTTCACTTGGCCAAAAGTATAAATATACACATATATATAGAGTTGGCCAACTAATTTGGCTCAGGTGGTGTGCCAGCGAAAACGGAACAAATTTATAACAATTTTGCTGATCGTTGAGCAGGAATTATGTTCCATGTGGCCACATGATTAAAATGCTGTTAACTACAGCATTATATGGATAGGGTCTTGGCATTCATCCAGAACCTCAGCACTCATTGCTGTCCCAGCCGCCGAAGCGTTTTCCTCTCGTTTATCATAATGAGCAACTCAAACATTTTTGTCACGTACATAAATGATAAACATTTTGTTTGGCCACGGAATTCAGCATAGTCTTTAAGCCATTTAATAGCTACTTACTGCATTTACGATGTGGGCTTGGTTATATTCGGACCTGGGTCGGACTTTATTTTTATTTGTCACCCCATCTTTGAAGAAGCCGCCGAGAATCGAGTTATTAATGACGGCCCAGTTTAACGAGTTAGCTCATCATTTAGACCGGCTTAAGTCCAAAGATGAGCTGATGATGCCCGACCCCCCACTGACCACACACAATTGAACTTTAATCATTTTTACTTCTATGCAGCCCACAGACACATTTCAAACTCTTGACAAGCTGACAATAAACATCGGCTATATATATATATACATCTAATGGCCTCGACGACCACCCAAGCTATGCTTAAAGTATACTTACAGTAAATGGTTTGATAATAAATTTGATTCCAATTTTACGTATGCGACATCCATGTAATATAATTACAGAATATCTAAAACACTTTAAAAGTTAAGTAACTTTAAGTTACATAAGATTATTTAAACATTATTTTAAATGAAGTGAAGGATAATTACTGTATAGATAAGATAGTTTTAAAAGTTACATAAGAAGGACTTTAGATTATTTTTAAAAAAGTCATTTAAAAGATCTAAAACAACATTAAGATCATTAAAATCTAAAATCATATATATATTTAAACAGAGGCACCAGGTTTAAGACAGGTCAAACGTTTTTTAATGAGGTAAATCAAAAACTATTTAAGCATGGGGATAAACAGACTTAGAATACTCACCGGTCTATTGACTGACTGCTGTAGACTAAGAAGTCAATTAACTAACTAACTAGGTTTCACAATCGAAATCGGCCGATTTGATAACAATGAAAAGAACATATTATATTGGATTGTCTCGCCTTAGAAAAAAAATACAGTATCTTAGGAAAACATGTCTTAACTTGCAACGCGAAAAAAATGATAAAATTTGTAGAAATATGATAATTGATGGATCTAATCAGGTCGCAGTGCATAAAGCCCCACAATAATAATAATACCCAATTTATGGAAGATATATACTTTTTAAGAGATTGTAAAGTAAGATACAGCCAGAGATATCAAAATAATATTGTACTAAGTTAAATAAATCTTTAAGGCTTGCTATATTTTAGTTAATGCTAATTTACATACGCGAAACCTTAAGCTTTCAATATCATCAATATTTACGTAAAAGTCTGGCTTATATGCGATGTATATTATTATATAGAACATTGTATCTCTGTTTTTTCAGCAACTTCAGTTTTCTCAATTGACTCGATTTTAATGGGTCGCGTTGAGCGAGGTGATGCTGCGTCTGAAATTAAACAAACAGATCATTTAAAGACAGATCATTTAAGACTTGATTTTACAGTTTTCATATAAAATAAAAAGTAATGGGGTATTCTTCAAACCACATCGATTCCCGTAGTCACATTCTCTGGTATTTTCATTTAACTAACAATTCTAACAATTAATATTTGCCATTAGAGTACTGGAGTATTGTACTTTAAACTCTTATACTTGGCCTAAATGCATTTGAAATATACTATGCATATCATGCAGCTGATCGCACATTATGCTCCAGGCGGATATTATCTGAATATCTTCGGTACAACAATTGCCTATCCATATCGATTTCCCGCAAGATGCAAACTAACAAAAAAGAGACACTCAAGGAACCACTCAAGCAGTAGAAAAGGTATTTTAACTGAGGAACCCAATTGAGATATTACATAATGGATAACCAATCGAACGATTATCCTTATAATTATGATAGACTACTTACAGCCAGCTACCGCGACTCGGGCTCAATGTGTGTGCTCCACTTTCTGGTCTTATTGCTGATCGCTGATCGACCACAAAATGCAATAAGCAGAAGGCAACACGCAGTCGAGAATTTGACTGACAGTTACAGCTTCATTTTCAGGCTCACAAAGGGCCAAATGTGTAATGAATAACGTTGTTCATAGAGCAGGAACAGAGGAATAGCGCTGTTCAGCTACGTTATGATTTCCACATTGACGACAGCATTATTGACGCATTCTGGCAAAAGATGGCAGAAGGGCAGGGCATGGATCTCATCTGCTGGATTCGCTACGTTTAAGGGTGGAACCGTCCAGGACAATGAGGCAACCTTTGTCTGACTTTTGGCCATTGTTGAGACAATACTTTCGCATATCTATGTATAAGGTACTTGCGAGTACAGCTTATCTATTCCTTGTGGTCTATTAAAGGAAGATTTGTAGCCTGATATTTATGATTAGTATGAGTTACAATTGCCGCCAGCAGGCCTATTAAATTTTCATAAGCATATTTAAATTTAATTATCATATCAAGCAACTGCTCAGCCAACTAATAAAACTCGGAGCCCGCTTAATGAGGCACAACAATGTATCGAAAAGGACAATCGCAGTCATAAAACCATGTCATAAAACTCAAATGCTGAACGCTCCTTTCCGCCTCTGCCCCTGGACCCGGACAGATGCAATATCGGAAGGATACGCAACACTTTTATTGCACTTTTGCGCAAACAGTTCTCATTTTCGGAACGCTTCGATAAGCAGTACTTATGCTATATAAAACTATATATATACATAGGTGTACTTTTATGATATGAGGCATTCCAATTTGAGAATCGCGCGTGCCGAGTCTCGTTTATCTTTGTAACAGCTGCCGATAAGAGCATATTTCGTAGATTTTTTAATGTTCACTTTTTACCTTTCAACATTTCGATATCTTTGGCTTGCCACTTATTTGCTTAGATTTCGGCTCGGCGACTATCTTATCTGCCCGCTTGATGGTTTATCAGTTTATCGCTTTGTAGATAGTTCCGCTGAGTATGACCGGGGTTTCAGGTATTGGAGCGGCGTCTTGAAGGCGTCAGTACCTCGGTACCTGACTGACTTCACACTGAACTTAACCCCATTATTTCTTGGAATTATTATTTGTCTGCGAATTTGCAGTAAGCTTAGCACGCGCCAAAAAATAACCTTCTCTTTGTTTAAGCTGTATCAATATTATTTGGAGCCCCCCAATTGGGGTGACTTTTTATGTAACGGCAGCTTTTCAAAGAACTCAAATATAAAAAACACGACGTTTGGCGGAATGCAATTTTCAAATGATAAAAATACTACAAAAATTAAGTGAAATATGTGCATATATATTAATGTACGAACATGTTTTTATAATCATTAAAAAGTATGCAGACAAATTAATAAACTTATTTAAACTTAATTTTTGAGTCTCGTTCAAAATTCATGCTTAAAGAATTATAAATTTCTTAAATTTGTTATGTAATTGTTTTATGACGACTTATATAAATTTACACAAAATTATAAAATAAACTGAAAAAAATGTAACTCTATGCTTAAAATTAAAAAAGAAAAAATAAACAAGAGAAGCTTTCGGTATTCAAGTAATAAAATTTTATTTTTGTGTCAACATTGGCCGAAATTATTTTATTTTTATTTTCTTTTTTATTTAATGTGTACTAAGCACAGTCCACAATTAGTAAAAGATATTGATTAAAGTTTTATATAAAAAAAATAATGCAAATAAACAACAGATAATAAAATCAGATGATTGACAATAAATATATGTAATATATGTAAATATATTATTGAGTTCGGAAATATCTCAAATAAGTTGAGCTAATAGAATTCAATAAAAATTCCTTGTCGAAACAGTTTAACCTCGCCACTTGAGCGAATGTGAAATAACACCGTATAAGCACACACCCTGGGACAGGCACAGGTACAAGTACAGGTTGCACTATAAGTACAGTTCCGTTATACGGACAGAGTCCAGTACATTGATTGCGCGCAAGAACGACAGACATTGTAACAGGAGACATCAAAACCAACGAAAATAAAAGAGTCAACAACATCATTGGGCTGTGGAACAGGGGAAGGTGAGCAGTAGGGGCATATAATCAGCCCGCATAAATACAAATTAAAGTGCAAGCAACTTACGGTTAATATATGCAGCCACAACAATAACAAGACCAACAGAAGCAGTAGCAACAACAATGATAAATGAAATAAAGGAGAAAGAAATAGCATAAAAATTAAATTTGTCGCGTGTTTGCCGCCTGCTGCTGACAAAGTAACCAAAAACAGCAACTGATGGAGTTCCACTCGTAGCTGGTAGTTGAGTGTAGTCGAAGACTCCCAAACCAGAAAGATGGCAAGCCAAGTTAAAGCCAACTCAACTCAAGCCAAGCCAAGCCAAGCCGAAAGCTAAAACGTCTGCCGGGCCCAGCATTCATTGCTAATCATGGTAATTATGGCAATGAAAAAGTTGCCCAGGCATACAACCAGTAAAAGAAGATCGACATCGAATGAAAAATAATTAAGACTTCTAAACTGACGGATACCCTTTATTAAGTTGCCAATCCTCCCAATTTAAATGTAGCATGTAAGCATGTAAAAAGTATATACTTTATAGTATAACTATAGATGCATATATAAATATGTACTTATGTTAAACAAAATATTTTCAAGACTTACTAACGCTGGAACCTTAAATTTGTACAACACAAGGAATTAGATATTACATATATGAGTTTTAATTATATAATTGTATATGGCAGATTGTAAAATATAGTTAAGAAGATATTTATATATTATTTTATTTTGTTTGCATTTTATTTTATATATTTTATTATCTTATATATCTTTAAAAATGTTTACCTAGTTATACCTCATCTTATCTTATAGTATATTATATTATTTATTTATTTTAAATATTAATTTAATTATTACCTCTTTAATTTTAAGCCATTCAGTATACAATTTTAATTAATACTTTGAATTTATTCTTAGCATTTGTTCTTTTTAAATAATTTATATCTTGTATTTTATATTTTACATGTTAAATCTTTATCATCGATTTTTCCAAATTTAATCTTAAAATTTGCAAATCATTTTTATTTTAAATGTACGTTGTATATTTTAAACTCTAATACATTCTTTAACTTTTTAACTGACTTAAAAATAAATCTTTAATGATATGATATTAATGTAAGTTTGATATTTAATTGTGGTTTTTATTCTTATATTATTTCTAATTTAATGTAATTTAATTATTAATTTTTGAATATTTTAATATTTTTTTTAAATTTTAGATAATTTTTGTCATGTATTTTAAATTGTACATCTTAAATCCTCATCTAAATCCCATTTCAATTAATTTTTAAAATATTTACTTATTAAATTATTAATAACTTGTGGACAGTGCAGCACTAAATTGTCACATAAATAATGTAAGTTTGAAAGCTGGTCATGAAGGGCAATAACTTGAACATACCCTATTTAAAAAATTGTTTTTGGTGTATAGGGAATAAGCAGAAATGAAAACCCAAATGGGGAGCACTTTTTCGTGTTGTTGTCGATGTTGTTGTTGTCCCTGATAAATAATAAATGAAAGAAAAAACAGTAAATACACCTGTTGGCAGCAGTTGATGTGTTGTTCTTGCAGTTGTTGCTTTTCTGCTCTGCTGTGGCTGTGGCTGTGGATGTAGATGCAGACGTGGATGTGTCTGACTTGTGGCTGCGCATGCGCAAAAGTTGCTGGTGCCAGAAAAACGGAAGTTTGTTGGCATCAACACAAACACCGGATGCAGCTTGCCTTCTGCTGTCCACGTTTGCCAGGACAACAAAAAATAATTTTTTTTTTATTTTTTTGTGCAACAGGTTGCTTGGCCCCAGAGTCAAGAAGTGCGAAAGCTTTGCAAATTATTTTCGGGACAACGTTTTTAAATGATTAGCCCTGGAAACCCGTTTGCTTATCTCCATTTACCAACTCCAAAAAAAAGTTTTCATTACGCTTAATCTGCACACGGGCAGCTGCCACTTCGTTCTCATCATCTTTGGCCTGCACTTTCCATTAACTTGCGCGTAATCTGTTTGATACATACATATTGCAATATGTATCTGTATCTGATTTTCATTATCGCTTTTAATATTCATTAAAAATTACAAAATGCACAGGAAGCTACTGTGAGTGGTGATTTATTTATTTATTTTATCTTTTTATTTTGGGGGGACATCGGCTGATGTGGAACAAATTTTATAAAATGACAAAGAAATTCAATTAAAAAATAAATTTAGATCACTGATTACACGTCAGCCAGCCATAAGTAATGCATTTTGTCAGTCAGATATTGAAACTAATTGTATTCAGATATTCCATGTAATTTTTTATGGCAGTCTTTACTTTGAAATATATCTTTTTGATTTGATTGCTCAATTAGTCACTATAAAAGAAAGTCAACTAAATAACATATTATCTCCATAGCCATTTTTCATTATCAAGCAAACTTATTTTTATTATCTTTACAACTGAATTTTCCCCCAAGGACAAACTTTATTTGCAAAGCAATTAGAAATGAGGCATTTCCCTTTTTTGTTCAGATAATTGCCAAAAGGCTAAACGCTACATGCCAAACTTGAGCAAACAACATTAGCAAATGCCAATTGGCTGATATGACGACGGTGTCTAGACATGTCAGGTCAGAGTCAGGGTCAGAATAAACAGAAATTTTACTTTTTTTTGTTATTATTTTAAGCGACTGCACCTGCAGCGCCCTTAAAAATTAATCATTCTAGAAAATGCTGGCCGCATTTAGGTCGTGAGGGGAGGACTTCACATTCAACGCCCACAAATGAATCGAAAATTGCAGTTGGTTGGAAGTTGGGTGTTGCAACCCAAAATGATTGTGAATAGTGGTTGCACTAACAAATCTGCAAAGCGGCATTCACTTTGTCGGCGCGGCAACGGCATGTTTAAACTCAGCAGGCTTTCTACGATCTGATCCCGAAATACGTGAGGCAAATTTAATTGGCTGCGCCTTAGTATTTTCGGGCTCGCCAGGATAACGCGGCTACGTGTCCTTTCTGAACTGTCTGGGTTTTTTCATCGACATTTTTGTAGTTAGGTATTTGGGTAATGTCCGCAATGTGTTTGGGAAATTCGTTTGCTTCGAGAGTACAGTCAGTAGTCCGAATAAAGCATTGTGTACTGTCTGCGACATGTGTTTTACATAGGATAAGAACGGCCATATCCATGACACGATAAGATATATGCACTTGAAACACTGTCATAGCATATGGTTCACTTGAACAGATCATTAAGGCATTTCAAACGAAGATGTGCTGTAAAATCAATTAGTCTTACGGATTGGGAAAATTTCAATATTTTTAGAAAAAGCAGGTAAAGTAACTGTACAGCATTTATAAATATTAATCCTTTACTTTCGACAAGTACAATCCGAAGCAATTTCATATTTTTTTCCTGGATTAACAAAAAGGACAGTCAGATTTAGCGGCTACATGCATTGAGATATAACAATTTCAAAAATAAATTAAGATTATTAATATACACACATACATCAGTATTTAAGTAAATAGCCTACTGAATAAATGTTACATTTTACAATATTAGACGAAAATTAAGTTTTGCTACAATCAGAGTATGCGAACCAATTGGGTAATTTAAATTGATGACTCAATTCAAACTTCAAAACACTAACATTTTTACACAACCCTTATACACAACTAACTAACTAACTTAAATTCCGAAAGGCATTTCTTTATTTACTCTGTTCGCATCTCCATAAAGAATAAAATCAATAAATGTAATATAATATAGAATATTGTATTTGGTGGCTGGCAGAAAATATAACTTTATATATTAATTGAATTTTAATTATATTAGTTCTTACATAACGTTTCTTAAGAACGTTTCATACTTTATAATTAAAAATTTAAATACTTTCACTTCAAGCTAATTTTTTTTCCAAAAGAAAGCAATTTTTAGTAAAGTTGAGAATAACATAATGTGGAAAACAATATATCTTATAAGTATCAGATGCATTATGAGTAAAATAGAGAAATATACTGGCAGAGTTGATGAACTGAATATATATAAAAAAATATATACAATTCTGAACAGTATAAGATTAGATTCCTCCAACTAGTCCTTACTTCCCACGGCGAAGCCACTTCCGTTTGCCCAAGATCCACACTCGGAGGTAGCACAACAAAATCGAAAAGATTCCCACACACACAATCGCACTCAATCAGAGCCAGTGAGGATTATGCAATACACCTGATACACCCTCGCAGTCGGGGTTTGGCTTTTGGCAAGTTCCCAGATCGGAGGCGAGGGTGTCCCTAACTGGTTAAAGGATGAAGGATGCGTCGCTTCCGTTCTCAGGCCGAAGGGAGATATCTGATGAAATTCGTTTCGACTGCTGCTAATTAAAAACTCGCCAAAAAAAAACCGTTTGCAGCTTCTAACAAATGCCTGCAAAAGGATTAAGGACTAGAAATTTGCGCTTAGCCAGCTGTTGCCAATGCGAAAAACCCGGAAAATTCACACGGAAGTAAAACGCTAAACAACAATCATCAGTAAAAACAAATCTCAAAGTCCCGATATCTTGAGAAGAACAGCAGCTGGTGCAGACTCCACTTCGGGATGAGCTGCCTGGGAAGTTCTGGTGTATCTAAAGACCCGTATATCCTAGTCAAAAGTACCTGCTGCATTCGGTGTGTGTGTGTGTGTGTGTGGGGGGGGGGGGGGGAAGCACACATGTTCTTAGCACTGCTGCTCACAGCTCAGTCCTTTTCAGCTACTGCTTTCCATTGATTTCGTGTTCGGTTTTGGGTTTTTGTTTTGCATGAAATCAAACATAAAATTTTATGTTTCGTTTCTTGTGTTTTGTTACATTTGCATCCTGTGGGAAACGTTGCCAGTTGCCCAGATTACTTCAGTCTGTTGGTCCTGAGAAAATTCGTTGGTGTCCACCTGCTACAGGCGAATAGATTTTGTGTAAGGCTAAGCGATTGGATAGAAAAATCTAGCAAAGAAGAGAACGTATTCAATAAAGATATTTTCGGTGTGGTCGTAAAAATGTCTGGATTAATACTAGATTTGCATTAAATACCATATTGGAAAATTATTTTCAGCCCAAATAAAATCAAGTCCAAATCTGCGAATTATTCTAATTTTATAAAGACAAATTTCAACTATAAAAAGAGCTCACTAAACAATATTCTTATTTTATTTAAGCTAAATATGAAATCCGTTTAGGAGAAACAAAATAAAGCGGGCTTGATATGAAATATATTATCTTAACAGAGTTGAATTTTGAAATTTAATTTATAAAAATTATAAATACAATATTTTTGATATAAATTATTTCATTTCTTACTTTTGAAATTTATTTGTTCTTAGTTTTTTAATTTAAAGATATTTAATTTTAGTTTTCATTTGTATTTTAATTTTTATTTCAGAGTTAAAAACCCTAAAAAGGAAATTACATTTTTTTAGTGTAATATAATTTTTGGTGTTTTACTTTTATCATTTTAATTTTTGTTATTTTTTAATTTAAATTTAAATATCATAAAAACGTAAATTTGCTTAAAATTAAATTAAATTAAATTTTTTATTTTGTATTTTTCTGTTTCGACTGATATTAAATAAATATAGTTAAATATTTTTACTTATTATTTTTTATTTATTGCTATCTTTCTTTCCATGTGCAATAAGCTTAAACTTATTATTTGAGGCACTAGACACTAATGAATAACTATTTTTATAAACATTAAAGAAATGCTATAATAATACATGGACATCATTTGGACAGCATGTCAGTATAAAAATAGAAAGGCCACTGAAATAAATGCCCTAAAATAAATTGTTAATTTTGTATTCAGGTGCAATATATACTCAAATGTCAAATATACGAGGAACATTCACTATTCCGATTGCAAGATTTTCCTTAAAATCCAGAACTTTTCATACACTTGTTGGTCATTTTAAAGCACTTGAAGCACTTGAAGCACTTGACTGTAATTCCATTTGTTTTTTCAATCGATTTTCGAAAAACATCCGGCAAGGTTTCGGGCGAGTGGAGCGGATGGGCACTTGTTGTTTTCCTTTGGTCCTGCATGTCCCGCTGGCGACATCCGACATCCTTATTTGCATGACGTGGGCAAAGCGCAGGAAATGTCCGCGAACTCGCCACGACAACAACAACAACAACTGCAACAATTACCTGCTGCTGCTACTGCTGCTGTTGTCATTGTCGTATTTGATGCTGTTGTTGTTGTCCTTCGCGCTAAACCGGAAGTAGTCAAGGCCCAAGGTGCAAACGAACAAGCAGCATGGGGATGATGGATGCACAGAGAGCGAGCCTGTGCTAGGGACGAATAACTCAAGGACTCCAGGATTTCAGGAGGACTCACGCGTAATTTGATTCGCGCTCGTAGACATACAAATCCCTACAAATTAAAAAAAATGAGAGCGAAAAGGATCTGTCGATTTCACCCGCGCTTTCAGCCTCAGCCCAGGGGCGGAAGGAAGTGGCCCACGAAATTCCCACGAAATGCAAACGCAGCTCTCTCTCTCTCTCTATATATTTCGCTGTCACTCTCTTTCTCTCTCTTTCTCTCGAAGGTTCTACAGATCCCTTCCGGTTTACGAGTCGCGTTTAGTTGTTGTTTACGCGAATTTTTACGCATTCGCCTTGCGAGCATTTTTTGATGAATGAAACGCCAAACGAGTTAAGCGATTTCATAACAGGATGTTTACTGGTATCCCCAAAACAGCCATCAGCTGTCTCATCTCCTCTCATCTCGGTTCGGGCAACGACATTATGTGCCCGAGTTCTTGGAATCATTTGAATAGCGTCCACATAATTCGCACAAATTCTTGGAACCAAAGCTGCAAGCTTTTTCAATGTTCGTCTAATTAACCAAATTCTACTCGAAGGATTATAATGAGAATAAAAATACTTGTATTTCAAGATTAAACTGACTAAATATATTTAAATAATTAAAAATTTATTTAAATTTGTGATATCAATTTACATTTTTTTATTTTAAGTCTAATCAATATCTTCCAAAATAAATATAAATATGGAAATTTTTAAATTGATTTTAAATTTGTTAAATGAATATCCTTTTAAAATAACATTATTAATTTATTAAGTAGATATATATTCTAACTTCACAATATATAAAATAAAATATATAATATATATAATATATAATATATAATATATAATATATAATATATAATATATAATATATAATATATAATATATAATATATAATATATAATATATAATATATAATATATAATATATAATATATAATATATAATATATAATATATAATATATAATATATAATATATAATATATAATATATAATATATAATATATAATATATAATATATAATATATAATATATAATATATAATATATAATATATAATATATAATATATAATATATAATATATAATATATAATATATAATATATAATATATAATATATAATATATAATATATAATATATAATATATAATATATAATATATAATATATAATATATAATATATAATATATAATATATAATATATAATATATAATATATAATATATAATATATAATATATAATATATAATATATAATATATAATATATAATATATAATATATAATATATAATATATAATATATAATATATAATATATAATATATAATATATAATATATAATATATAATATATAATATATAATATATAATATATAATATATAATATATAATATATAATATATAATATATAATATATAATATATAATATATAATATATAATATATAATATATAATATATAATATATAATATATAATATATAATATATATAATATATAATATATAATATATAATATATAATATATAATATATAATATATAATATATATAATATATAATATATAATATATAATATATAATATATAATATATAATATATAATATATAATATATAATATATAATATATAATATATAATATATAATATATAATATATAATATATAATATATATAATATATAATATATAATATATAATATAAAATATATAATATATAATATATAATATATAATATATAATATATAATATATAATATATAATATATAATATATAATATATAATATATAATATATAATATATAATATATAATATATAATATATAATATATAATATATAATATATAATATATAATATATAATATATAATATATAATATATAATATATAATATATAATATATAATATATAATATATAATATATAATATATAATATATAATATATAATATATAATATATAATATATAATATATAATATATAATATATAATATATAATATATAATATATAATATATAATATATAATATATAATATATAATATATAATATATAATATATAATATATAATATATAATATATAATATATAATATATAATATATAATATATAATATATAATATATAATATATAATATATAATATATAATATATAATATATAATATTTAATAATTAATAAAATTAATATTTCAAACTAATATGAATATATAATAATAATAACAGTTATTTATAAATATAAATATATATTAATATAATATATATATTATATACTCTCACTCTCTCTTACTTTTACTCTACCGAGCCATATCTTTTTTTGGCTCCTTGTTCCACCTCCGTAAATGTTTCCCTCGCAGCGCACATTTCCTTCCATATTTTGACAAAGCTCAAAAAAAGTACGGCAATTGCTTATTTAATGGGCTCTGCCATGTCGTATATAAATTGAATGTCTATATTCATAAGGATGCAACTCCAAAATGAATACAAGTTGCAATATTGTCATCACTCTCTTTTACACGAACAACAACAAAAACAGCAACTGCTTGGAATACTCACAACAAAAATTGCATAAAACTTGCCTGCATTTTCGTCAGCAATATCAGCACTATAAACATATCATCAGTCTCGACTCCAACTCGCCCCTACATGTTGCATGTCCTTCCCCAACCCTCCCCTTTCCTCCCATTGTCAGAGCCACGCGCCTAATTTTCAAGTTTCTGAGTTGCAGCAAGGCAAGTGCGCAAAACTGAAAAAAAAACGTAAAAAAAAAAACAAAAAATCAACATAAAGTACATTCGCAAAGTGAAAGATGTTGCATACCACATGTGGGGCAAATAAAGGGGGAGGGGGGACTGGAGTCTGCTGCCAGATCGCCAATGCGTGTTGAGTGCATGACCCCAATTTCTTCAGTTTTGAGTTTTTATGTTGTTGTTGTTTGCTGTTTATTATTCAAAACGACAAGGCGCCCTTTGAGAGGAAGAAGAAGGCAGGAGTGTGCGGGGGGAGGGAGTTGAGGCAGGGAGTGGTTGTGGGGTAGACCCTTTGGAGAGGATGATGTATGTTGTGCTTTCAATTTGCAGCAGCAGGACATCTGTTTTTGGCCAGCGGCTAACTTGGCTACCTGCGCTTGTTGGCCTGGGCAAAAAAAAAAAAAAAGCACAAAACACAAAACCGGTTTACAGGTGCTAAATTGGCTCTCTGTTTCTCTGGCTCCGTGGGCCCTGCAACTGCGCCTTTTGGTTGCCCCACAGCCCGCAGCTTTTGGCGGCCATAAATTTGTGTTTAATTTAACAACTTTTCACTCTTCGCTCGCATTTTTTAAGCAGAGTAATTTATGGAGCGAAAAAAGTGTTTGCTTAAATATTGAACTTGCCAGGAGCACTGGAGACATCCACAACCACATCGATAACCAGATCTATATCCACATTCAGCAATCGTCCCGTTCGCTCATATTTTTCCACTTGAAAGTGAGGTGAAACTATTTTTGTTGGCTCTTGTAAAATTTGGTGTTGACTTGATTGCATTTTTCTTCTTCTTTCGTTTTGCCTCCTTGAGAAGGCGCTTCTTTCTTCTCGTTCATATGCAAATATTAAATTAATGAAGAGCAATTTTTATTAATAAATTTCAACAGCTTTATTATTTAAATCCAGCTGACTGCGCGCAGATTTTTTGGACATTTATCATTTTATGGCTAAAATGATTTATAATGCTTGCTGGTGTAAATCGAGTAGAATTAATCTTTATCCATTTTATGCTGTTCGAGTTTTCACAAAAAAATATCTGGGACTGCAAATTTTATTGGTTGATTCTGATTTATTCTCGGAGCAGTAAAGCAATTGCATTTAATTGTATATATACTTATTACAAAATCTAATTTAAGCAAATATCTTGGATGAAAAATGTTTACAAAACAATGAAATGTTTACAAAACTAAACAATAAAATCAATATAAATAATAACCACCAATAGTCATTTGGATTCTGATTTATCCTTCGAACCTTTTATATAACATTTTACTTTGTTATCAAATCTAAATGAAACTAAATTCTTTCATCAGCAATACAAGCAAAATGATTTCAAAATTGTCTTTTTATTTACTATCAGACGTAGTAGATAAATATAAATAATGAAAATAATGTAATAAAAAATAAATAAAAAACAATTTTGATGCATACAAAAAATATTCTTTTTTATTTTAATTTGTGAAATTGCTAAGAATACTTTGTTATTTGTAGTATTTTTAATATTATTTTACTAAATACTAATATGGAATAAACCAATATATTTAATAATTATCAATAGTCTTTTAGATTCTGACTATTTATCATTACTATTTTCTATTGGTATTTCTTAAAATGCCACAGAAAATAATGTTTCGGTAATAAGTGATTATCTTTCAGAAATTTAGAGTAAAAATGCTTTCAAAAATTTAATCTTCTAAATAATTATCGCAGGCACTGTTTCTATTTTTATTTTTTTAGTTTTTTTCTTTATTAAAAATATATAATGTTTAATTACCTTTTGCTGTTTAATGCCAATAATATTTGCAGACTTAATTTTAATT
The DNA here is from genome assembly GCA_035041615.1 of Drosophila anomalipes. Lineage (NCBI taxonomy): Eukaryota > Metazoa > Arthropoda > Insecta > Diptera > Drosophilidae > Drosophila > Drosophila anomalipes. The sequence goes on from JAWNKZ010000158.1 coordinate 1,162,415, forward strand.
TTAAAGCTCTGAACTCTTAAAAAATAGTCTAAAAAGAATAATATATATTTAATTTGCTAACCTATTTTTTTTTTTAAATTATTTGAAGTTTGAGCGCCAAAAACTGGCCAAAACCCTTTCACATGCAAATCCTGTGGAACATTAAACCTTAATCCTCCAATGCGATGGTTCTGTTTTTTATCTATCCTGTTTCTATACAAAAACCAAAACAAAAGTAAATATTTAAAAAAACCAACCCTTTTACAAAAGGATTGAATAACTCGTACGTTGGCGAATTGCGCGGGTAGAAATCGATATAATATGGCAAATCAGCAAAGAAATATATATATAAAATTTAGAAATTGTCAGAGTTCTTTAATATATTTTTAATATATTTTATTTTCATGTTTGCATTAAAGAAGCCAGTCGCTTTGGCAACAATGTTGCAGCAACATTCCGCTCAGCTTGCAACATTCACAAGAAACACGCTAAATATGCACACAAAACGCGTTTCGCCCAGCAGCTGACACAGCAGTTGTCCCGTTCTAACGCGCAAGCGTACCCAGCTTACCGCTCAGCGTACGGCAGTGTAATAACAGGGATGACAACGAAATGTAGCTGTGCTCTCTCACGCGCGAGCGCTCTCTCTCTCTCTCTCCCTGTCTCTCGCTCTCTTTCTCAGCGTGGTTGGCTGCCCAAAAACAAATTTGAAAAATAAAACATTTTGCTGCTTTCATTCTGTTTTGGATTCTTGCACAGTGCGGTTCGTTGCGGCTGCTTCGTCGTTGTCTTGTCGCCAATTGTCGCATTGTGGCTTGCGTCGTGTCGCGCGTCGCTCTAAAGAAAAAAACAACTTACAACATACAACATTAAAATTTGTTTAAATTTTAATGTGCAATTGAATTAAAGCATGTTGTTCAGTGTGTGATGATGATGAAGAGCTGCCAATATTGAAATTCTCAAAATCAAATCAAATCAAATAAATATTTTTGGTAGCTAAAAAAGAAAAAGAATAAAAAAGTGTATGAACCAAATGTGTTTTTCAAATGTTTTTTAAGGCAACAAGCAACAAGCCAAGGCAAATACAATTTTTGCATGTGTGTGTTTGTGTGTGTAAATGTTGAGTGCGATTTTTATCTATTGAAAATCACCGAGCGGCATTTGGCTGCCAACCCCCCGCACCCGCCCCCCGCCTTCGCCTACACCCCCCGTCCGTCGTGCGTGTGAAAGGAGCAGGCAGAAAATACGTAAAATAAAAAAAAATGTGGCGCGTGCACGTGTAAAAAAAAAAAGATAAGAAAAACAACAACAAAATGCACAAAACAACAACAAATTGCCAGAGCATTTGCCGCAGTTAGCTGCAAAAGAAGAAGCAGAAAATTGCCGAAAAGTACAATAAACGACTAATTTTTATGTGTTGTAAATTGTGTGTGTGTGTTAAAAAACAGCAGCAACAACAACCACAGCAGCAACATCAAGCACAGCAGCAACAAGGATTATTACACTTAAAAAACACACAACACCAACAATTTTTTTTATTACAACAAAAGCAACAACAATAAACATGCATTGGATTAAATGTTTATTAACCGCATTCATTTGCTTCACAATCATTGTGCAGGTAAGCTCTCCCCCCTTTCCCATTTCCCCTCTTCTCTTTGCCCGCCAGCAACTTGTTGCTGCTTGGTTTCCTTCGTCCGTTTTTCATTTTATATAGTTTTTTTTTATGATTCTCGCTGCACACATGCGCAGAATGCGTTTGTGTTTTGCAGCTGTCGCCTTTGCATGTGTGCGTGCATGCGTGCAAAGTCGAAGCGAGGCGAGCTTAAAGCGTTGCCAGCCTGTTGCCAATCAAGAGCTGAGCAACGAGCAACTATTAGCTATTTTTTTTTATCCATTTGGAGGTATTTCCCTAAAGTGGCTTAGAAATTGGTAATTTCGAAAAATCACTTGTACGAAAATATGAATTGCCAAAAATTCAAATCTTTGAAATATCTCTACAGTTTTACTTGTAAGAAAATCGAAATAGTTTAGAAAACTGCTATGAAATTTGTGAAATATTAAAATCTTTAAAATTGCGTATAGTAAATATATAATTTTAATATATTTGAATTTTGTTGTTTACAAAATCGCTTTAAAATCGGCTTCTGAAAATCATTAAAATAATGTAAAGTAAATTAAATTTAAATTTAGATTCTGAAAATCATTAAAATAAAGTAAAGCAAATTATTAAGTTTTATATAGATAAATGACATTTACAGAAAGCAGCATAATTGAAATTGCACCCAAAACGTACAACTAAAGTGTCAAAATTAAAGCACAATTTTGTTTTCAATAAAGCATACTTAAATACAAATATTTCTGTTCTAAAATTTATTTTATATTTCCAAAATTTATTGCAATATGATATGTTTAGATTCTTGCTTCCAGTTTAAAAAGCAGCTGAGCAGGGGTTGATTTTTTTCGCACCCTTCTCACTCGTAGATAGATAAAAACTAGTTTTTGGGTTTTTCATTGGCAACAAAACAGGTCCATGTCGAAAATTCAGACGTATTCAGAGAGGCTCAAATGAAATTACCACCAACGGCGCATGCTTCAAAAATATAATCGAGAAGCTGCTCGATTTCAATATGTGAAACATGAAGGCAACAAAAAAACACATGCGCAAATCGGCAACATCTGCCTCTGTTTTTTTTTTGCATGCGCCTCATTTTTTTTTTACATGCGCCTCATTTTTTTTTTTTTTACATGGGCGTTTTTGGCTACACTTTGCGTAGGTCAACGTTGACGTCAACGTCGTCGACACATGCGCAGCTCTTCTCCACTTTTTTTTGCCTCTGCTTCTTTCATTGATCTTTAACGCATCCAGCATCCCTTGCTTCTTGAGCATTGCATGTGGCTCTGCTCCACATCTTGCTCTTCTTCTGCCTACCGCACTCCTCCGTTGCGTGCTTTACTTTTGCGCTCTCGCTTTTTTCGTTCCTTCATTTAGTTGCTAATTTTAACAGCACTCGAAAATGTAGCTTGAAAAACCTCCTGCGGTCTTCAGTTTCGTCGACCAGCTGGAATATTATGGAATGCAGCTGTTGTTCCTCGCTTTTAATTTGCATTGCAAGTTCAACCAATCTGGCAGCACTAAAAATTATCTTCTCCCTTTTTTTTGGGTGTGTTAGAAATGACCATTGAACGCTCCCCCTTTGACTCTATCTCTTTCAATCTTAGCATTTTGTATTGCTTGAGCACATTATTCGCTTGTTTCTCACTTGCCTACCGGATAACCGTACTCTGTTTATCATTTACACTCAATATGCAGTAATTGCAGCTGTAGTTGCGCTTGCGCCTGTTGCTATTCTCCTTCTGCTTCTCCGCTTCTGTTTTGCATTTCGTGCAATTTTCATATTAACATTGAGACGACGGCGCGTCGAATGAATGAATGAATGAGTGAGCAAAATATTGGATGAATGCCGCTTCCATCATCTTTTCTATCTGTCTCTCTCTCTGCACTTGCGCATTTTATAACATAATTAATTGCAATTTAGAAACCTAGAGAGAGGTAGGAGAGGGAGCAGCAGGCAAACTGCTCCCACACACAGAAGCTGTTTCACTTGCGCTTATAACTGTTTCCCAAGCCCGTTGCTTTTAACGGTTGATTATGATGACGATGATGTTGATGAATTTAAATGATTAATAAACAACGTAGCAAAGCCAAAGGGCAACTGTTTATCTCTCTCTCTCTCTCTCTCCCACTCTATTTACCCACACACACACGCACATTTAATAACTGCAAAACTTAAGCAAACACCTGTAAGACAAAAACAAAAATATATTAAATTATAAAAAAATGCGTCAGTCAGTCAGTCAGTCAGGAGTCAACGTAAGTTGACGTGGAAGAATGGCAAAAAAAAGATATATTGGAGGAGGGGGAGAGGAGAGGGGCTTGATCTAACTAGTCGCGTCAAGCCTGAGTGATCACGGTAAAGGTAAAGAAAGAAGAAGACGAAGCAGAAAATAAGAAGAAATACATTCATTTATACTGTATACATTTAGAGTGGCTCGTAAAAAAGCAAACTGAGTCAAGCAAAAGATAAACAATGCAACGCACTATTTTCCAACACTTTTAACAAGTGCTTGTCCCCCACTCCCCACCCTGTCCCCATTCACCGGGATAACTTGGCATTTTAGCTTTCAAGTTCTGCTTTTTCGTTGTTTTGTTTTTTCCTTTTATTTATGTGTGTGTGTTCCCAAAAGGTGTTCGAGCGTAATAAAGTTCATAGTTGACGGCAAAACAAGACAAAAAAAAACTAAAGAACTATAACAAGTGTATAAAATTATATATTTATTATTTTTTTAATAAAGTGGGGAGAATTTTGAGCTATGCATTTTTTACTATACATACATACATACATTTACAGAACATAGCTGTCCGAAGAAAAAGAAGAAAAACAAAAATGGTGAGAAAATCGTATATTGTATTTGTGCATTAAAATGGTGCCAAATTGTTGTAGAAAACTATTTGTTGTGCTTTAAGCTTAAATCGCTTTGCAACGCTTTGTTTTGCTTCCACCAACAATGTGTGTGTGTTTGTGAGTGTGGGTAAATGTTTCGCTGTTATGCAAATTGATTTGCTTTTTGTACATATTTTGACAACTGCGCCTGCACCTTTGTTTTCATCTTCCTCATCATCCTCCTCCTCCGTCATAAATATTTGCCGTTGTGTGTGTGTGTAAGTGCAATAGCTGTATATGCGTTCTTTCTTGCTCTGCACTTGCCTATTCACCTTCCTTCCGCTTATTGCGCTTTTTTCAACATTTATTTTGTGCGAGATTTTTCTTTATTATTAATTCAGCTTCAGATTCCGTCTGTAGTTTGGTCTCTGTCTCTAGCGCATCAACAACGCATCATTGCTGATCATCTATTAATTCTTTATTCTACAATATTTTATTTTATTTATTTTTTGCACTACTCTTCTTCAAAGCGCCGTTGAAAACAAGTTTTCGCTCTTAGTCGCTCTCTCTCTCTCTCTCACAGCAGCAGTAGCTGCCAGCTGCACTTTATAAACCCAACAACAACGATTCGCCATCCAATTCACTTTTAAGTCACGTTTTGCTCTTTTTGCGCTTGGCGCTGCTCTTTCGTTAGCTGCTCTGCTCCGAATGCAGCAGCAGCTCCCCAAAAACACCAGCTGACAACAACAGATACTAAACACTGTTATAGCTATGGGGCTTTTGCTGCGCTCTCTTTGAGAGAGCGATTGTGCTGCTGTTCTCTCTCTCTCTTCCGCTCTCTCGCTCTTTTCAATATGGCTGGCTGTGCATTGGCAATGCACTGCTGCTTCTTCACCTGGCGCTCGTTGTTGTTGTTGTTGCTGCTTACACCTTTTGACTGAACGTCGCGACGTCGGGCCGTCACTTCGTCGCTCGATCGTTCCTTCGTTCGTTCGTTTGCTCGTTCGTTTGTTCGTTTTAACCATCAATGTTGACCGGCAAAATCGTATGCCGTGGGAAACAATTCGGTTTTACTTGTACATTTTTTTTCTTTATATTTTTTTTCAACTTTTTTTCTTATTCGCCTGCCTGTTGCCGACATCGTCGTCGCTGTTGCTGCTTCTTTTTGTGCTACTCTTTTGCGTCCGTTTTGCCGTCGTGTGTTGTTTTGTTTTTATTTTTTCTTTTTTTTTTGCTGTTGGCCCGCTGCTTATTAATACACGTTTTGTTGTACGTAGCGCAACAGCGTCGCCGTTGCTATTGACGTCTGCTGCTTGCATTGCTCTGCTGCCAGCTCGTTGCTTAAGTCTTTCGTTTTGCGTGTATCTTGGGCGTTTTTCATCTATTTTTTGCGCCTTCGTATTTTTTAGATAGTTTGTTTGATTTCTACTTGTTTTATGGAGTGTTTTGATTCGTGCAAGTTGCATTTGCAACTGCTAGAAAAATCAATAATTTCTTTCTTTCTATTTCCACTCAAATGCTTGTCCCTTTGTGCCACACAATTGCAATTACAATTACAACGGCGTGCGGCAAATGTTAGCGCCAGGGAAAGAGCGCCTCGATTGCCAAGCCCCATTAAATGTTAGTTAAGCAGCTTTGCTACAATTTTTCACCATCATCCGCATCATCATCGCCCTTTTTTCCATTGTTCTCGCATTGTGCCACGCTTTATTTTTTTTTATATATTTTTGTTGTTGTTTGGGGTCCACAACGGATTACTACACCTGTGCTTAGCTTACACAGCATCTGAAAAAAGCTGAAGACAAGCGAAGAGGCAACATCAGACGTACTTCGGCTTAATTGAGCAATTAAACACCCATGTTCATATACACAAACAACAACAACAACATCAACAATAAAAAGCTTCCCAAGACAACACATGTGGAGCAGTCTATATCTCTATTCCTCTCCATCTCTGTCTGCACTTTGAGCTCATGTCTTGTTAACAATTAAATTGTCATTTTAACAAGCTTCACTTGTTGTTGCTGTTTTTGTTAAAATGTTAATTGCCGAACAGTTATAGAAAACGGACAACAATCAGAGCAATAACACTCGAGCAACTATTTTTGGGCATTGCCTTGTTGTTTGTGTTTGAGAGTTTTTCTCAGCTTATTGTGGGGGTTGTTCGAGCGCCCATTTATGGCGTCATAATTAAATAATAAGTGCAGCAGTATCTAGAAACCATATAAGCGCACAATGCACCACAATATCCCTAAAAACAATTCCTCTTAGATATATTTTCTTACTGCTTTTTAATAAAGTTGTCAACACGCGCTGACCTATTTTTTTTATTTTGTTTTGAATATTTAGATATTTTTTTTGTATATCCACACCTTAAGTCGTTAAACGCGCAAACGAATTAATTTACAAATTTATCGACTATCAAAAATCAAACAAATTTTGCAAATCCAAATATGCAAATGCAAAGACGACGACGATAAAGATGAAGTCGGCGCTTCAGAAACTGAAACGTAACAATAAATTGGACTCGGCTTAAAGTAAACAGAAACTGAATAAAACAAAAAATAAAACAACAAACTGCAAAAATCGACCGCTTGCTGTTCTTTTGACTCTTAATATTTCATAAGCCCGTTTTGTCGTCCTTTGCATGGATCTCTTTTTTTTAAAGCAATTGCTACTCGATTTAGTATTTTCGTTTATGTTTGTGGCAAAATTCCACAGTTGATTTTTGTATGTTTTACTCGGTTCCTTTTCGGTTAAATACCACATTGACAGATTTATGGCCATGTTGCTGGGGAGGCTGCTGCGGTTGCTGCTGCATTCTTGATTTGCAGCGTCAATTTAAATGAATTACTTTTTAATTTGATTATACTAAAACTCTTTCTTTTTCCCTCTGCAGGTTCACAGTTCCGGCAATTTTGAATTGAGATTGAAATACTTTAGCAACGAGCATGGCCGGGACAATGAGGGCCACTGTTGCAGCGGGGCAACGGATGCGACGACGGGCAAATGCATCGGTACATGCAAGACGAGATTTCGTGTGTGCCTCAAGCACTATCAGGCGACGATAGACACAACGTCGCAGTGCACATACGGGGATGTGGTGACGCCAATTCTCGGCGAGAACTCCTTCAATCTCTCCGATGCGCAGAGTCTTCAAGCCAAGGGCTTCACCAATCCCATACAGTTTGCCTTCAATTTTGCCTGGCCGGTGAGTAAAATACACTTGAAAAATCATCATCATCATCATATATATAACTATATTTAGATTATTTCCCCCAGTGCAATGGGTGAGTCAGTTTTGTTCAGTCAGTCACTCAGTCAGTCTGTCAATAAAAAAAATATATATATACATATATATATTCAGTGTTGTCTCTTTTAAATGATTTTTACGCGTTTCTTATTTTTGTTGCCAATTTGTGTGTTTCTGTGCTTTTTATAGCTGCCGTTGCCGCTGCAGTTGCAGTTGCACCGTGGCGACGACTGTGCGTCGTACTTACTTCCGCCCGTAGTTGCAACGTTCTCTCCGATCTGCTCTCTGCTCTCTGTGTCCTTGTCAAGGGTTGTTGCCGCAAACATCTGTCGACTATTAAAGTATATGTATATATATAATGCACTGAAAAACGCGTGTCGCGGCGCGCCTGCTGCACCACCAGCGACAATTTCCAGCTCGCTGACTACGGGTTTTTAGTTTCTGCTTCTTCTTCTTTTACCTCCACTTCCGAGTTTATTATCAACCCCTGAAAAAAGTAACGCTCGTTTGTGTTTTATACAGTTTTTTAATACGACTCGCGTTTTGACTCTTGACCACGTTCTGCAGATTTGTGCAGATATAAGCCACAGCTTTTACTTCCTACACTCGGAAAAACAAACAGCCTGAAATTTATATGATATCGGCATACTTTGAGATACTTTTAACTTAGTTTCGTTATTCAGAAAGTAAATTTCTAAAGTGGAAGATTATATTACTGGGAAAATTATAAAATTATAAAATTAAAAAATAAAAATGGGTAAATAAATAAAAAAAAAGCCTTTCTAATTTTATGAAATTTCGTCGTAGATTTTAATTCTAACACCCAGAACATTTAACTCGCTTTGTAATTATTATTTTCCTGTGATTTTGTAAAGTTTTTCTAAAATTTACGTCTTACATTTTCGAAAAATAGAAAAGAAAGCTTATCTAATTTAAAGAAATTTTTAATTTAGAAATTATTACCAGAACATTTTCTAGTTTTTAGGACGATTTTTGTTAAGAACATTTTCTAACATTTAAGGAGATTGTTTTGTAGTTTTCAGAGTAATTTTCAATTTGAGGCGATAAAGGGCAGCTTACGGCGTTTTTTGGTTTCTAATTTTCATGATATTTTCATTTCAGATGGGTTTTCTACATTTTTCTGAGTGTATGAAACAAGTCGTTTGCGCACGTGTTTACCCAATAAATTTCTAACAATTTGAAATACCTGCACTCTAGTCGAATTCTTTGTTACCACTGCTGCTCGCTCTTGCTGCCTGCTACTTCTTTTATGCTCCAGTAGCCAAGACACGGGGCATGCCACACATTTCTTAATTATTTTAGCCAGTATTACGAGCACATTCGCTATTTTTCAAATAGATGGCTTGCGCTCTTCGTTTTTTTTTTTTTTTTTAAATTTTTACGGCTAACGGCTACTGACTGAATGACTGACGGACTGGTTGGTTGTTTGGGCTGTTCACCCCACGTTGAGGAACCCGGTTTAATTTTGTAACGTATTTTGCTACTTCTTCTGCCCGCAGCGTGTGCTGTGCGCGTCTAATTTAAGGGGTGGGTTTGCCCCATCTGTCTCTTTATCTATCTATCTTGCTCCCTCTCTCTCTCTCTCTTTCTTTGTGTACACTTTACTTCCTAATTGTTTGCGCATGTGCAGCGTCACTATTATTATCGTATGCCTTGACTAAAGTGGCAAAGTCATGCTAAGCCAGGCAGGCTGAGGGTGAAGGCAAGTTGTACACACACACACATTGAAACACACACACTAATATCTAGCTAGACATATCGGCACGTGAAATGTGTAAGCAGCTGCCGCTGCGGAGCCAATTGAAAAAATTATGCAAAATGCGCCCTTGCAACACATGCAATTAGCGTATATATAACAAATGCAAAAATATGCAACACGTGCCGCAAATGAGAATTAAGATAGAGTTAGTCAAATAAGGCAAAAGGTAGGTTTTAGGATAAAATAAGTCAAATAATCAAAAAGACAAAACTAGAGCTAAAAGCTGATTAAAGTAATATATGCCCAAAAAGAGCAAAATTAAAATAAATTAGTAAAGCGAAATTATCAACTTCTTTTGCGCAAATGGAATGTAAGATAATTAAAGCCAGACAATCCATAAAACGGATCTAGAGTATAAGGCAAATACAATTAGATGCGGGAAGCGTACAAGCTAATAGAGGGAAATTAATGACTATTTTGCCCAAATGGGCAAGATAAGTAAAATATTGCAAATAGTAGTGCTTGAGTTATTAACTAAACTCAAATATAAAAAAAAAGGGAAACTAACAAAATAATAGAGAGAAATTATTGGCTATTTTTTCCGGGTTATTATAGCATAAATCAAATGATCGAAGAACGGACGGAAAATGGAAAAGGTAGAGCTAGACTTAATAGTTAACTTCAAACTTGCCCGGAAAGAGTCAAATTCATAAGCAAATAAAGGCGCATTATCGAAGATATGCGAATTAATGAAAACGAGAATTATAAGAACTTAAATAGAATATAATATTTTATTATATACGCAAAGCAGCTTAGATTAAAATAGATGAAATCATTTAAATTCATAACCCATTACGAAATTACCCCCACTTCACCTTTTGCAAATAACCGGGTACGCCCCTGCTTGGGTGAATAGCTGCTTAAAGTGGAATATCCTAATGGAAGGAAATTTACAAACTGTTTGCTCGCTTGCCCATTGCCAATAGGGACAAAGAATTGACTAATTTTGTGCAGATTTATTGTCTCTCCATTTTAGAGCAACATTAAATATTTCTAGGTCAAACTAAATACTTAATTATAGTAAGCGACTAGACGTTTCAGAGTCGAGTCACGGCATCAACTAATTTAATGTTGCACTTAATTAAAAGCGTGTGGCACGGGCTAGAGGAAGGGGGAACGGGAGGAGGGCAATGCATACGCATGCCTTGCAAAGATGTTCTTGGGGGTTGCCGGAGATGGGTCGCCCTCATCCCCCTACCCCTCTCCCTTCCGCCTTCAGCAGTTTCTGCTAAAAATAGTCAACGACAAGTTTGATGCTGAACGTTGTCTGTGGCTGCTGCTTCTGCTGCTGCTGCTTGTTGTGTATTGAACTTTGTTACTTTTGGCTTTGTCTGTCAGTCGGTCTGCCTCCCTCTCCCTCTCTCTCTCTCTCTCTCTCTCTCTCTGTCTCTCCTGTGTTGCCTTGTCTTGTCTTGCATTGGCTGCCACTCCTACTCTGTTGCGCCCTATGCATTTGGCATGCACTTCACCCTATGCAACAGCAGATATTGACGTTGATATACAGCGCCGTTGCACGCGATACACGTTCGCGTGTACATCTGTATATATGTATATATGTATATATGTATATATGTATATATGTATATATGTATATATGTATATATGTATATATGTATATATGTATATATGTATATATGTATATATGTATATATGTATATATGTATATATGTATATATGTATATATGTATATATGTATATATGTATATATGTATATATGTATATATGTATATATGTATATATGTATAACTGTATATATGTAGCTCATTTATTTTTGGAGCTCAGATATAAGTATATGTACATATATAGGTAATTACATATATTTTTATAGTTAATGTGCGCCCTGTATTAACTCATAAATTGTCGACCGAGTAGCGAAAACATTTTTCAGCATAATTTTGTGGTTTATTTATTATTTATTTTAAATCAATATTTTTTAAATATTATTTAGTAACAATATTTTTGAGCAGTTTACTTATTTTATTTTAGTCGATGGAAAAAATACAAAAATGCAAGCAGCCCAAAAGTTAATTATTAATTATAATATTTGTATATGTATGCATTATAGTTAATACTAACAAATACATTTAAAAAGATCATAAATATATAATTTTAACAACGGAGGAATCTGAATTGATTAACTGATAAAGTCTATTGTATGCATGACAAAGTAATTGAATTGCATTTAAAAACTGCTTAATTTAGCAATAAACATTTGCAGCGCTTCACTTGAGTTGCCATTGTGAACTGCCGATGATCTATGCATATAGTTTTATATGTATATACGTATATATATGTATGTATATAAGTACAGATGTCTGATTTGTTTCCTGTCGTGCCCATCAGCTTGTTTATTGGCAAATGCACTTTTCAATGTCTGGCCACACCACAAAGGCAATTCGCTTCAGCCAGCTGCTTATGCAATCAATCGGCACTCTGCGGCTTATCAGCTAAATTAATTCTACATCTGCCGCCCACACACACATCAAACAACAACAACAATCGAAAGTTAGTCAAAAATTAGTCGTTTACATGCAATGCAATCCGAACTCAAACTCGAATTCAAATTCAAACTCGAACTCAAATACGCAATCAAAAAACACGCCCAGCTCAAGTAGCCGAGTTTGCTTTAGAGTTTTAAGACACCTCTGCAAACGGCGACTCTCATCTATTGCCAATAATATACACACGCATATATGCAACATTTTGTGTCATCTCTGCCGGTTTTCGTATAGCCCCCAACATGCCCCTGCCACCTCCTTGCATTTGTAATCAAGAGTGAATTGAGGGCGCTGCCAGTTGCCAACTGCTGTGCATTTGCATTTGTGTGTATAACCTGCAGTCTCTCTCGTTGCATTAGTGTTTGCCTCATTGGCTTGTTGTCTGCCTGTCTGTGGCATGTGGGCGACTTTGGAGCATGTTTTCTTTTTCTTTTTGTTGGTGCTGCGCTGTTGTCATAATCCGTCTATAATGAGGCACACTGGGGGCTGTGGGCGGTGGGCTGCTGTGGCATTTATAAGAGCTTTCAAGCTATTAGCCTTAACTCGGTTATGGGGCCCAGATCAGATCACATCGGGTTATAAGTGCGAGTTTGCGTTTAAGCCACAAAACGAAAAGAAGACGCACAGAACGACTCACTCCCCGTTTTGATAACGCCTGACCTTATTGCTGCTGCTGTTTTTTTTTTACAATTGATGTTTTTCAAATTTTTTTATTGTGCTTTAATTAACTATGCACAATTTGTGTTATAAATATCTTGTTAGCTGCTTCTACTTCTTGTATTTGTTATCTAATATTGTTTTATTTATTTATTATGTTTCAATAAACTGTAAAAACACGTTTTTTTTTATTATTTTGTTCTCTTTCAAAGCCTTTTTTTTTATTTTTTATTGTGCATTAATCGACAAAGTACAATTGATGTTATAAATATCTGCTTCTACTTCTTAAATTTTTTTTATCAACATATAATATATCTTATAAATTTCTTCTTAGCTGTTTTGTTACAATTGTTTAACTTTCTTTTTATTTTCTACATTGCAGGGCACCTTCACGCTGATCGTTGAAGCCTGGCACGATACGAATAACAGTGCCAATGCGCGCTTAAACAGTAAGTACACCAAAAAAATCAAGTTTTTAATCACATCCCTTTTTCCTGGGCATATCCTGTAAAATATTTTTGCTGCCTTATTCAATTTTTAATGCATAATTTGTATCCTGCTTCCTGTGCACTTAAAAGCTGTTCTCAAAATTGTTTTTTGGGTGAGGATCCCTGAAAGCAAAAAGGGAGCGAGCATGAGAGAGAGAGAGAGGGAGGGAGCGAATGAAAAAAGGGAGAGAGAGGGAGACACCTGACACTCAACCAAAAAATTAAAGTTACAAATTAAATGATATAAAATTTAAAGTGAAACGTGAAAAGCATACATTTTGCTCTCCTTTGTTTTTTACTTTATTGATAAATTTTTAATTCATAACTTCCATCCTGCTTCCAGCGCGCTCAAAATCTCGTTCCAAAAATATTCTTTAGCGATTATCCTTGAAAGAGAGATGTAGTGAGTAAGAGAGAGAGAGAGGAAGAGAGAGAAAGAGAGAGAAAGAGAGGGAGAGAGAGCGAGAAAGAAAGAGACACCTGATACTCAAACTCAAATTTCTAGTTGCACACTAACTGCGCAACTAACTAAAGTTCAACACTTGTGATGTGTGTGTGCGAGTGTGTGTGTGTGTATAAGATTTCCGGCACATTGAGTGGTTTTAAATAACAGCCAACAAAACACAGGGCTGTGTGCGTCAGGTATGGTTCCCTTTTTTAGTCAGGGATAAACCACAGCAGACTTTTTTGTCGCCTTTGTTGTCTGCTCGCCTTCGGAACGGAAGTGTGCTGAGGCCTGTCTGTCTGTCTGTCTGTCAGTCTCTCTGTCGTCTGTCGTCCGTCGTTTACTTACTGAATGCAATTGTTTTTTTTAGCTTGGCTTATGTTTGCTTGCTTTTGTTGTTTTTTTAATCACGAACTCTTAGTTCTAGTCGAAGGATTTTTGTTGTTGTTTTTTTGAAGGAATTTAGCGATCGTGTACGGCGTGTAATTCATCTTGGAACAATGCGACATGATCGCTGATTCAGCCGCCCGATAAAAGGACCACACAAAAAAATCAGATTGCTGACAATCGAATTAAAATCTGTGTGGTCCATGCAGCATTCAAGGACACTTGCAACACATTTTCTTTCGATTTTCTATGATTTTTTTTATTTTCGAGAAAGTTTTCCCACACAATGTTTGGTTACCTGTTCGGATTTCCTACAGCTGCTGATACCTGCACAATTTTGTTAGACATTTCTTTCACTTCAAGATTTATGAACATTTCAAAGGGATTTTGTTGTTGTGCTAAGCACTGTTTTGTTCAACATTTTCTATTAATATTCGGTTCTTTAAAGGAATTTTAATTGTTTATCTCTCTTTTTAAGCTGGCATCCTGCTGATATCCTAGAGAGGAGCCAAAATTTTGAGTAATAGGCGTATGTGGCCCAGGCCCAGTAGATCTTTATCGACTGGGTTGCTGCCCACCCCCTTAACCATTTCAATTTTGCGTAGATTTTGCAAGTCGCTGTAAGCGCTTGTCAGGGATTAATTTCATTATTTAAAGTTGTTGTTGATGTTGTTGAACGATCTCCCGCATATTTGTGGCACGGCTGCGTAGCAAGTTTACGCCTGTCTCGATGGCCAACAAGTTTAGCAGCTCTTTTTTCCTTTTTGTTATATTCATTTAACATAAATTACATACAAAAACGGAAAAAAAAGGCGCAAGAAAACAGTGAAAGAAACCTGGAGCAGCGTGGCATGGTTGAGGGGGGCAGTCCTCGACCTTTTCGCCAGTGTTTGCCTGCAGGCAAGAGACCAACAGTTGTATGCCTGCCAGCCACACAGGCACACATACACACACACACACACACACATTGCTTGACCGGCTTCGTAGCATCGTGCTGCAATGTGATTCTTGGCTTGATGCGTCGAAATCTTTCAACTCATGCTCTTAAGATTTTCGCTGGTTTTCTTCATCTTCTACTCTCCTTCCTCTTCTTCTTTTCGTTATTTTTTGTTGTTGCTTTTTCACCTATCCCTACCTGCCAATTAATCTCTGCCAATGCCAAAGTTGTTAGTTGCACGTTGGTGTTGCTGTTGTTGCTCTTGCCGATGTTGTTAAAGTGCTTATCTTTTAATTTTAACTCATTGGATCAAGCAGCAGCAGCCCAGCAACAGTCGCACTCGCAGTGGCAAAAAGAGAAAAACCCTCTTGCCACACAAAACTTGTTGCCGCCGCCGTCCACGTCTTCTCCTTCTTCTTCTTCTTTGTCGTCGTCGTGTGTCTTGATAAAATGGTATTTTATAAATTCCTTTGGCAGAAGTCAGCGCGTTGTTGCTGCGACTGTGACTAAATATTTGCAGTTTGCAGTTGTGTGTTGTATGTTGAAGAAGCCTTGCCCCTTGTCGGCGTCAAGTTGAAAATGCTGTTGCCCGTTTTGCTAAATTTGTTGCACACACAAATTGCGACTCATTTGTTAAAAGACATACAACCTGTACAAAATTTCTCCTTGTGTATATTTTGTTTTTAAGATGATTCCCACTTGGATTTATTTCCGCCACTGAGCGAAGTTGGTTCATTAATCATGTGATTAGCAGTTGTTGCGAAAGTTGTGGCACGCAACTTTTCACTTAGCAATGTCTTCTGTTGTTTTTTATTTTTGTATCACTTTTATAGATAATTAAAAAATTCCGTTTCTTTGCGTATGCATTTTTTGTATATTTATTTGCTGCCACATTGGCCAACTGGCCAAACTGGACGCCAAAAACTTGCAGTCAAATTGTGCGTCTCGCTTGAAGCGTTGCCGGTACGTCGCCTAATAACCTGTCATGCCACAAATCCGCCTGCTGCACGTCTATGTGTGTCTGTGTGTGTTGCAAATGTAAATAAAACCACAACATACAACACACAATATTCAATTCTTTTTTTTTTCATTCGTCTGTTTGTCAATTTTAGTTTGCTGCCTTAAGCTGCGCTTTTTTGGGGAATGTTGTTGCTTGGCGCGAGTTTTGCATTGAGCGTTTTTCCATGTCGCCACGTCAGGTGAAGTACACGACTTGGCCAATAAAAAAATATAAATAAAAATGCAACTTGCAGCTCGCTTAGAATTTTTGTTTGTGCAACACACACACACACACACATGCATATATATCTGACTTATATCTGCATATTTTTGGTCGCTTGGTAATTAATTAGTTGATATTGGAGTACGGATATTTTGCTCAAAATTTTGGGCAACCAGTTGGTGCACATGTCAACTGCAGTTTGCAATTTATTGGCCCAACAACATTTCTGACCATATTCGTAGCTGGCTGTCTTTAATTTTTGAGTCTTTGATTTTTTTTCCCACAAACCTTACTAAAAATTAGGAGCAATTTTATATTTTAATATCCACAGACTTATTATATACGCAGTTGTACTTTTTTATATTTTCATTTTTATTATTAAAAAAAAAATTATTCACTTTTTATTTTACATAATTTGAGTTGAAGTTTTTTAATTTTAATTACATAAAATCTTTTTAAAATTTGTGGTTAAATAAATAAATAAATAATTAACTTAGAAATTCTGTCATTATACACTGCCAGGTGCTACCGATTCATTTTCATTTCTTTACTACTTATTCCGTGCCACTTGTTTTTACTACTTATTCCCTGCCACTTTCACTGGCTGGTATTCTTTCCTTTTTATGCTGATCGCTTTTATTTTTTGCACAAACTCTTGATTGTATATTTTCACTGAGTTCTTTGCATTTTTTTTTTGGTTTATGGCCAAGCTGAGCATTTAGCATCAAGCATCAAGCATATTGCCGTTTTGGCATTGCAAGAGATTAATGCATCGGTTTTTTATTTGTATGTTTTTTTTTAGCTTCTATTTGTCTTCTCTCTTTTGGCCCGCTTCAACTTCTCGGGCTTACGTTCGACTTGGCTGCCTGCAACTCAAATAGTCATGCACCTGCAATTTACTTTATAGACCATGGCATAATGTGGCTATATAAAACAGCTATGTGTGTAGACATTCACACACACACGCACACATACACACACACATAAACAAGTTGCCATCCAATAGTTTCTCAAAAAATAAAAAATAAAAAAAATTAAAGACCGGTCCGGCTTGGCTCAGGCAAACAGCTGAAAATGCAACTGACTCTCAGTTGGTCGTGTGTTGCATGGCTGGCTGCCTGGCTGACTGACTGCCTGCCTGCCTGTTGCCGCCCGCAAATACTTGCAAGTACTTGCCCCGCATACCTTGCTACAGCGTGGCACTTGTGACAAGCGCAAGTTGCAAGTTTTCGAGTTTGCCTGTTTCGACTTTTTTTCGGCTTAGGATTTGTAATCTCTCAAAATTCCAATGAGGAGGGGGCCAGTGCCAACAGCGCCTCCCAAGTTCAACTGTAACTTGAATCCAATTAATCTTCATTAGGGCTATCTACACACACTTCTTCTCCATTTTCTTCTTGTAATTTTCTCACACACAATTCACTTATCTTAATGGTGTTTTCTTCTTCTTTCTGTTTCAGATCTGCTCATCCAGAGGCTCTCGGTGCAGCAAGTTCTCGAGGTCTCCTCCGAGTGGAAGACAAACAAATCGGAATCACAGCACACATCGCTCGAATACGATTTTCGTGTCACCTGCGATCCGCATTATTACGGATCCGGCTGTGCGAATCTCTGTCGACCCCGTGACGATCAATTTGGCCATTACACATGCTCCGAAACGGGTGAAATCATCTGCCTCACCGGCTGGCAGGGCACCTACTGCGAGAAACGTAAGTATCTCTCAGGATATCAGAATTGGGATTGGGATTCGGCTTGAGTTTGAGGAATTAGTGAGAGGGCAAAATAATATCAGCAACAACAACAATTCCATTCTTCGTTGTGTACCGCAAAACGATTCTTGCATTCTTCGAGCTGAAGCTCTGCGCTCATGTTTGTTGTTGCTTGTTGTTATTATTATTTTTATTGTTGTAGGTGCCGCCGCATTGTCAAGTGGACACAACGCGCCGCGTTTCTTGTGCCGCACTTCACGCGGGCAACTCTCATTATTATTGAAAATCACTTGCTTGTCAAATCAAATGAGATGATTGTACACAAAAAAAAAAATTAAAAATAAATAAAATGTGAGCAAGAGAAGGGGGGGGGGGGGGGGGGGGGGGGAGACAAGGAGCTGCTAACGAATTAAAAGTGTAATTATTTTCAATGCGTAGCTGGCAATGATTTGACGAAAACGCCACACAAAAAAAAAAAAATATTTGAATACCAAAATTCAAATATCGACAACGAAACAAGTAAAAAAACCCAAAAGTGGAAAAAATCATAAAGTCAAACAAATAAATTAAAAATCAATGAATTTATAGTTTTTGTACCCATTTTTGTTGTTGTTGTTGTGATGGGGGAAAAATCATTTGTCATTTGGCATGGGGCAGAACAAACAGGCACAACAAAACGTCTAACGAACTGAAAACTAAAAGAAATCACTGAGGAAGCCGCTGCCACATGTGGCAAGAGTACAAGAAGTAGCAGAAGAAGCAAAACAAAAACAACAAAACTCAAACAGGCCCTTTTTGTAGTAGTAGCCCAGCAGCCAGCTACCTATGAAGCATTTTTCGGGGGGCTAACACACACACACACAAACCCACACACACACACCTATTGTAGGGACTGTGAATCAGAGCACTAAAACTGACGAAGAGCACAAAAATCTTCCCACGCCAAGTGCAAGCGGCCCCAGGTTTCATATATACATATATATTTTAGGTGTGGTGTGGACACACACATACACACGCACACAGCTATACGGACTAAAGGCAGCTTCTTGATCATCATGATGTACCTTCTCGTGGTTGATGTCGCTTTTGAGTATCTTCTGTGTCCGCCAGTCGACGTCGTCTGCATGCCGCACATTGCTGAGGACGCGACCAGCAAGAAGAACTTCCTTTGGGGCTATGGCCATGGCTGATTACACCTTAAATGTGGTTCGTCAAGCTTGCTTTTTTTCGGGCACATCATTTTTGGTGTCCTTTTGCTGCCGGCCGGTTGTTAAGCAAGTTGGCAAAACAGCAGCTGCCTCTTCCGCTTTTTTTGTTGTTGTTGTTGGTGCTGCTATACTTTATTTTCAAGTTAAATGCGCAAAAATGAGCTTAAATTAAATTTTCCATCAGCAGCAAATAAAAAGCCAAAACGTGCAACGTGCAAAAAATAAGTTGCTCATGTGGAAGTGAGTGCTGCCTTTATTAAATTGGCCCAAAAGGGTTTGCAACTTGCTTTTTTTTGTTTTTCTGAATGAACGCTGCGTTGTGCGTGCGTGTGTGTGTGTGTGTGTGTATGTATGTATTGGTTTTAATTTCAAGGAAATGAGCTATTTAGACTTTGCTGCCTTTTTTCATGAATGAACCCAGCTGCATTGGGAACTTGTGGCTATGCAGCATTTGTGAGCTGTTGCTTTTGCTAAAGTGATAGATACAAATTAGTTAGTTTTAATGTAGACTAAAGTGAAAGTAAATAAGCACAGTTTAAAGATAGCAACATAATCAACCATTAGGCCCGAGCTTGCGGGCGTGTGAACAAGCTAAGAAGAATATATACAACAAAATTGAAACTAGCCACGAACGATGCCTCAGACCAGGCTACCAGCTAACAACCAACAACTACCAACAACTGCCAACAACAACAACAATAAACTCACTTTCAACTGCCCCGTCTGTGGGCATGTAATAAAAATCATTGCCAATTGCCAATATTACGGCTTATATATATTAGCTGCGTGCGGAGGAATTAAAAGCAACAGCAGCCGCAGCAGGAGCTGCGACCTCAGAGAGAGAACACGTTTTAGTGATTTTCTAGGCAATTTTCCTGCTTGAATGAAAAGAAGAAACTGTTGCAGGCGGAATTTTTCAAGCTGCTGTTTGTTGTTGCTGTTGGCCAGTATTGAAGAGGAGCTTTGCCTTATTCGCAATCTTCACGATTTAGTTTTTTTTTGTCCAGCTAGAGACCCTTGCGGATGAGGCGGGCGGGCAGCAGCAAAACTCCCCTACTTCCTGGCACAGGCACAGGCATAGGCCCAGGCCCAGGCCCAGCCCCGCGAGAAACATGTTTGCCACATTCTTGGCCCAGCTTCAGATACCAACGACAGCCTCAGTCTCAGCTCTTCTTTTTCGTCTCTCTTCTCTCTTTCTGTTTGCAATTCACAATCGAAGTTTTCGTCGAACCTTTTGGAGCTTGGGAATCGGTTTTCGGGCCGCTGTTTTCTTGTTGCTGCTTTATGATGCTGCTGCTGTTGCTTGCAACTCTTTGCGGCCATGGGATTATTTCATTTTGTGGTGTTTCCTTTTGGCCTGGCGCGCATATTAGAAACAAGTTATTCCTGCTGCCGTACAGTTTGAGCGTCATTGCCGTTTTTTTTTTGGCCATGATTCATTTTCGCCAAAAACTAAAAAAAAGAAATGAGAAGTAGTAAAAGAAGTAAACATTTTAAACGTTTTCGTCTATCTCTCGAGCGTTAAATGTTTTTTTTTTTTTTTTTTTTTTTGAAGATGTTTCATTTGGTCTTTTTTAAGGTGTTTTTTTGATAGCCCCGAAACGCGTGAAAAAGAAAGTTTTGTTTTGTTTTCCTCTCTTGAAACTGCCACAAATCTAGTGTTTGGATTACTTCTTTCATTGTTTTCGTTGGCTTTGTCAATGTGGGCTGTGGCTGCGTGTGGGTGTAACTGCTACGCATTGTGGCAGGTGGCAGTTGGCATGCTTGGTGATATCAACTGGCCACTTAACTTGAGAAAGTGACGATATTATTATTATTTTAAATGCAGCTCTTTTGTTCATGAATTTTTATTTAAATATATAGAAACTAATCAGCATATCAATTAACAATATGTGTCTTTGCTTTCTTTCTACTTGCAGCCAAATGCGCCAAGGGCTGTGTCCATGGCCAGTGCGATAAGCCCAATCAATGCATGTAAGTATTAACAAAAAAAAACTAAAATAAGTAAAAACTGTTTAAATAGGGTGCGAAGACCCCACACACAAAATTGCTGTGGCTAATTAAGCAGAGCTTTTGGCTCTAATTTTGTTTTTGTCAAAATGAGCTTTTTTTGTGTTTGCCGCTTTTTGGTTGCTGCACGTTTTATTTCTTCTTTTTTTAGTACTTGCCAACAGCAACAACAACAACAATTGTCTTTGGACACACCTTTGCAGTGTTATTTGACTAGTTGTTGTTGGCTGGTTTTGTTTGTGCTACCAACTTTGGTAAAGGGCAAAAGCAGCAACACAAAAAGAAACAACTAACAAACTCTGTTTGCTTTTCAGCCGTTTAGTGCACGTTTTGTGCGACCACAAGAAATTCTTCTGTCTGTCTGTCTTTTTCTCCATCAGTCTGACTGGGAGTGCATTGGCTGTCATTTGATTGTCGAGGTTTTGCATTACAATTATATTCGAATTGCCTGCTGTAAAAATAATCAAGTAAAAGCAATATGTACACTGGCGAATCAAATTGAGTTACAAAGTTTTCCCACATTTTTCATAGGGCAAAAGCAACAACAGCAGCAACAACAATAACAATGACACAGCAAGGTGTAAGCCAACACTTTTGACGACGCTCGCAAATATTTTATGCATGAAATTTCAAGCTCAAATCTCATAGAGCAGTAGCCACCCCTCCCCATCCACCACCCTTTAAGCAAGCAGCTGTTGTTGGTTGGCCAGCGTTGCCAGCCTGGAGTGCAGAAAGCTAATTGCGCCGTTGTTTAGACTTCTTCTTTTTGATTTTGAACAGGATGTTGCTCATTATTTATGCATTGCTGGCCAATAAAGTGCCTGCGCCCCTCCCTCTCCTCTCCACCAAATCCCAGCTGTGTACCAGTTCCCAGTGAGCCAAACGGAAATCAAACATTTTGTGGTTCAATAATTGTGCCAAAAACCAAATATTAAACACACATACCCACACAGGCCGGCACGCATACACACACACACACACCTCAAATGTTATTGATGTGATTTGGGATAAAATGTTTGTTTTATAAATAGGGCCCGACGACGTGTTGATTGTTCGTAGAAAAAAGCGCAAAGCGAACGTTAAGCTCTCAAGTAAACCGAACCAATACCATTGAAAATTAAAGTGCTTTTTTTTTTGGTGTGTGGGAATATTTTAATAATTCTATGCGCGCGCACAATATCAACAAACACAACCAAAGAAACACACACGTGTACGCATACATATGCATATATTAACATACGCACTCATCGGACAGGTTGGCAACGCTGTGTGTTGTGTATTGACCGTCGCCGTCGCCAATGATTTTGACATTTCTGCTTGTGTTGTGTACACACTAACGCATATCAATTACCATTTGTCTTGTACAACACACCCCTTCCACTCCCGCCCGCATCCTCATGTGTCAAGCGTCTGCTTTGAATTATTGCCAATTGTGAGTTTGTGGGTGAAGGATTTCTTTGTTGTATCATTTTGCATATATTTATCGATAATGCATCTCTGTGGCCACAATGCGATGCGCGTGCGTGCGTTGTATGTGTGCTTTTGTTTGGCAGCGCAAAGTAGAACGCGCTGCAAGTAAAATAAATAAATTTACTGCTTGCCAGATCGTGAGAAATGCAAAATTGTATCTATCTTTCTCTGTCTCTCTCTCTCTCTCTCTCTCTCACACTCTCGCTGTGTGCGGATATGTGCACTTGAACAAAAAACGGACCAAAATTACGTCGCATCTCTGATTGTTTTTTTGTTGTTGTTTTTAACTTTCAAGTTGACATGCGTTTTCCTTCTTCTTCTCCTGTCAAGTTGATGCCCCCCTTTTGGAGGGGGTCCTCGAGCACATTAAATTGTGCGACGTAAAAGTGCAGATCAGATCCGCAGCAAAAGTTACCGTCGTTGCCATTTTCTTTCATTATTTTCTTCCTACAAACATACATATGTATGTGTGCGTGTGTAAATACTCAGCCAAGCGTTGCTGCACCCACACAGCCAATTACATACATATGTATGTATATGCATGTGTGTGGATGTGTGTGTGTTTGTATTGATTTATGTATGTGTGAGCGATTTGCTAAACAGGTGATGCGCTGTCTGTCTTCGTCTTTGCTTTTAGCTCTTTTTTCATGCTTTCGCATTTTGCTCAAAAACTTCAAAAGTAAACCATCGCCCCGAGCGCATCAGCCGTGTCCGTCATGTCCAGCAATCAGCGTCCGCTTTTTTTTATACACTTTTTGCATTTGCCTTTTGCATTTCTATTTGCATTTGCATATTTCATTGATGATTTTATTGCTGCCTTTACTTTGTACAACGTATTCGATCTGCTTTTCAGGAAACAGATTTAGTTTTTAACGATAAGCGATTATTTGATTTTATTCTTATCGATAGGCGAAGCAATTGCACTGTTAGCAAAGAGTGTTGCCAATGCAGGTTTTTTCATTGCTAATCGGAGTTTCGTTACTTCGAAATAAATAATAAATTAAATTTGAAATTAATTAACTTGGGATTGGTTCAAGTGAATTCAACAAATTAAGTTCAGTGATCAATATGCAATGTGTAAATAAATTGAGCTTTCAGCGATATGCTTACGATATTGTTATCGATAAGCGATACAATTGCTCAGATGGCAAAAAGAGCTGCCGACTCAGCCTTTTTGTAGCTAAATGGAATTTGTTTATTTTGAAATAAACACTAAAATATATAAATAAAAAATGAATATATACAAATAAGTAAATGAAATAAAATGAATTAACCAACTAATTTATTGTTTTCCTTTATTCTTATCTATTTGCAGATGTCAGAAGGGTTGGCGCGGACCGTTATGCGACGAGTGCGCTCCTTATCCAAGTTGCGTGCACGGAACTTGCAACAAGCCCTGGGACTGCATTTGCAACGAGGGCTGGGGCGGTCTGTTCTGCAACCAGGATCTGAACTACTGCACCAACCATCGTCCGTGTTTGAATGGCGGCACCTGCTTCAATACCGGCCAGGGACTATACACGTGCAAATGCGCACCCGGCTACAATGGCAACGATTGCCAAACGGAGATCAGCTCCTGTGACTCGGATGTGAATCCCTGCCAGAACGGTGGCACGTGCGTCGACGAGGCGACACAGCGTGGCTACAAGTGCCTCTGCCCCAAGGGCTGGAATGGACGAATGTGCGAGGAGAAGCTGCTCACCTGCGCCGACAAACCCTGCCACCAGGGCAGATGCCGCAACACGAGTCCAAATGGCAACAACAACAACAACAACAGCAAACAGCAGGGGTTTCAATGCGACTGCCCCACCGGATATAGTGGACCCACCTGCGATCTACATTTGGACAACTGCAATCCGAATCCCTGCCAGAATGGCGCCACCTGCCAGCCGAATGGTAAATGCAACTGCCCCGAGGGCTACACGGGCGCAAGATGCGAACAGAACATCGACGATTGTGTGGGGCACAAGTGCCAAAATGGTGGCACCTGCATCGACATGCTCAACCAATATCGCTGCCAATGCGTGCCCGGTTTCCACGGACCCCGCTGCAGCAGCAAAGTGGATCTCTGCCTGACCAAACCTTGCGCCAACGGTGGCACTTGCACCAATCTCAACAATGATTACCAATGCGCTTGCCGCGCTGGATTCACCGGTAAGGATTGCTCCATCGATATCGATGAGTGTGGCAGCACTCCTTGCCACAACGGCGGCACCTGCATGAATCGTGTCAACAGCTTCGAATGCGTCTGCGCCAATGGATTCCGTGGCAGACAATGCGACGAGGAATCCTACGATTCGGTCACCTTCGACGCCCATCAATATGGGGCAACGACGCAAGCCCGTGCCGATGGCCTCACAAATGCCCAAGTGGTGCTCATTGCCATCTTCTCGGTGGCCATGCCCCTTGTGGCAGTGATCGCTGCCTGCGTCGTCTTCTGCATGAAGCGGAAACGGAAACGTGCCCAGGAAAAGGACGACGCCGAGGCACGCAAACAGAACGAACAGAATGCGGTTGCCACGTTGCATCACAATGGCAGCGGCGTTGGCGTTGGTGTCGGTGTTGGTCTCGGGCTGCCACCGGGTGGCACAACACTGGGCGTCAAGCGTGGCAGCAGCGGTGGCCTCACCTTTGACAACAGTAACCCGAACATCATTAAGAACACTTGGGACAAATCGGTGAATAATATTTGCGCCTCTGCCGCGGCTGCGGCTGCGGCAGCTGCAGCAGCCGATGAATGCCGCATGTATTCCGGCGCCTTGGCCAATTACGCTGTGGCAACGGCAACGGCGGACAACAATGCCAATTCGGAGTTTTGTGGCGTTGGCCAGTTGGCGCCGCTGCAACGCGCCAAATCGCAGAAGCAACTCAACACGGATCCCACGTTGATGCAACATCGTGCTTCACAGCTGCTCTCCGCCGGCGCAGGCGTCGCTGCAGTAGCGGCGGCTGCAGCTGCAGCAGCGGCCAGTGGCGCAACCAAAGAGTACAGCACAGCAGCGGGCGTTGCTGCAACGGCATCGACGAACTCAGCACACAGCGAACAGGGTGGTGGAGGTGGCAAGGGGAGCGGTGGTGGTGGCAAGCGC
The DNA here is from genome assembly GCA_035041615.1 of Drosophila anomalipes. NCBI lineage: Eukaryota > Metazoa > Arthropoda > Insecta > Diptera > Drosophilidae > Drosophila > Drosophila anomalipes. Next base: position 1,187,989 of record JAWNKZ010000158.1, read on the forward strand.
ATTTCGGTGTTAGGCGAGGGCTCCTATTGCAGCCAGCGTTGGCCATCCTTGGCGGCGGCAGGTGTGGCAGGTGCCTGCTCCTCCCAGCTGATGGCGGCGGCAGCGGCGACGGGCAGCGGTGCGGCGACGACGCATCGCACAGTGGTCTGTGGCACGCCGCACATGTAAACAAAGACTGCACAGAGAGAAAGAGACGCAGAGAGAGAGAGAGAGAGCAAGTAAGAAAGAGAGAGAGAGAGAGAGACGCCAAATGATGAGCCATTTGTTGGCTTTGTTGTTGATTGAAGCAGTGCAGTCGTCAAAATTGTAACAGGCTTAACACACACACACCCGCACACACACACACACACCCGCACACACACGCACCCGCACACACACACACACACGCACACACACACATACACAAAACAATTTTAAACTTTCCATATTTTGCCTAATTACAAATTTAAAATTTTAGTTGCGCTTGGTCTGACGTAAGCATAAAGTTCTCATTTGTATATACTAAAAAGTTATATAAGAGAAATTCACAAATCCACGCCTTTGACTTAAACTCCTGAAAAACTTGACTAGGTTGCCACAAAATAAGAAAAACTGGACGAAAAAATGAAACTAAAGAAACATATTTCTACTGACGTTTTGCATGTTACTGAAAAATCTGCTTCAATTATTATTATTAGAATTGTGCTTAGTTGCGATCGATTGTAAATATTACTTAACGCAAAGAACTCTAAACATAATTAGCACTTAATTTTAGCCACTAAGCAATCACAAAAACAAAACACAGAAAACAGAAAAAAATACAATTCCTCATTGACGCTGCATGTCGACTCTTTGTCTATGCAAAGTAGTGCGCAAGCATTTTGTACATACTAATTATAGGTAATCAACTCTAATAAACAACAAACAAAAAACATTCAACGCAAAAAAAAAAAAAATATATATCACAAAAAATCGACTATCTCGCGCTCTACTTTTAGTCTCTAAAGTATATGCATAAAGTATAACTACATTTAACTTTAGCTTAAATATATTATCTACACACAAACACACAGACAAACAATCGAAGACAAACAAAAACATTTAGTGATTCTATTATAAGTGCTTAATATTTACACACTATAACTTTATACACCTTTTATTTCTTCATTTTTTTTAACTTTTTGTATAATTTTTGGCATTTTTTTTTTAATTTGGAGCAATTATATGGAGAAAAAAGAAGTCAACATTATTTATAGTTAAAAGTTAACTGTAAACGAGACATGTATTGAATTTATAAATCTTAAGCATACATTTATTTGAAAATTTAACAACAAACAAAATTGAATGAAATATACAAAATACAAAATACAAAAAAAAAAAAAAAAAAACAACAATCATTTACGTTTGAAAGTCTTCAGAACAGTATAGTTTTATTAATACGTTTTGTTATTAAAACCAAACAACAAATTGCTTACATTTAATTTTGATCTCAAAACCATTAAACAAACAATGTGTAGTATGAAAGTATGAAGCAACAAATGTTTGCGAAATTCTAAAATATCAAAATTAAATCTTCACAAAACGAACTCAACTCCAACTTACAGTTAAATTGCAAATGGTTCCTCGTTAGTCTAAAACTAGTTGTAAAAGTGCTAAAAACAAAGCAAACGATGCGGCAAATTGATGTTGAATATACTTACTATATATATATATACATTTTTTAATGCATTTGCTACTTAAATCGAAACATAAACGTTAAAATCTACACAGAAAGATCAGCGCTCATGAATATTTATCTCAACTAACTTTGTACATATTTAACTTAAAGCTCTCTCAAATACATTTTGTTATCTACGCTCATACATTATATATATGTATATATATATGCTAGGACCGCCTATATATATATATCTATATCTATATATATATATATATATTTTATAAATATTTAATTTTTTAAATAGTCGTTTTTAGTAATTTATATTTTTATTGCAAAAAAGAAAACTTAAAAAAAATAGACACACACACGTCAGATTGTATAAAGTATATAAGACCTTAAAAACATATATTTATATCAATATGAATTATATAAATAATAGTAGTTACATACATACAATTGTAATTTAGTGTTGTACTTACGATTTAGTCTAAACAATTTTATGAAATTTTAGTAATTAAAAATGAATTGAAAAACTGCAAGAAAAAAAAAACAAGCTACGAAAAACGAACAAACAAAATGCAAAAGAAAAAATATGAAAAAAAAAACAATAAAAATTTATATGAATGAATTCTAAAAAACATGGCTTTCTTATTTTGAACTGAACAAACTCATGGCAAATGCCCCACTGTGGCTAATTTGGGAGTTGGCAACGCTGTGCATGACGTTAGAGCATCCAAGATGCCGCTAAATTGAAAATTAAACGCATCTTAAATGTTGTACAACGACAAAAATAAGGAAGTGTTTGACACGCTGCCAGCAAATATTGATCAATAAACTTTAGCACTAACGACAACAGCGGAAAAGGTGTTAGTTGGAAGAGGAAGAATCAGACGGGCAATAAAACACAGAACAAACGAGACATGTAAATATATGCATAATTGTATGCGAGTGCCAAGTGATTGGCTTAACATTTAAATACAATTTTAATTACAACTACATGCCTCAAAAGTGCATCAAATATGCAGCGAACAACTGAAAGCGCTTACCAGATATATATATATATATATATATCTATATATATACATATATACATTTACATATACATATATACATATGTAGATATACACATGCAGACATACATATCTATGTACAATTGAGAGAACATCAAAAGCTGTTGTTGCTGACGGCATTCGTTCTATCTTCTCGCCATGAATTTTGTGTGTGAGGATCTGCGAGATGATCACCGTGGAACAAAGCTTTGCGGAATTGAAGTGCTCTCACTCAATCACTTTCGCATGCGTAGACATAAATGCTACCCTTTCCGATGCATTATATCCTCTCAAATGTGGAATATTCACACTTCAAAGGTAGACCTCAAATTGAAATCATAGGAGAACTATTTGTTAATAATATTTCTTACAAGTACAAATTGACAACAGGAAACCTAATAATAAATGTTGCTTAAGGCGAACAAAAATATAATAAAATATCAAACGGCGAATAAAAATACATGCGAAATCCGGGCAACAAGGGTATATAATCGATTCTTTTAAAACAGGAAATAACGGTCCTCCAGAGCTCAAAATATTATTACGTTTTATTAATGCGTTGCACATTTCATAGGTATAAAAAGAAACCAATATTTTACACCATACGAAATTTCGACACTAAATGTAATTTGGCAAACTAGTTCCCAATTTTTGCACGCAGAAATGCACATAAGGCCCATGGTATCTGTTGCCGGTATTACAATCGCACAGAGGCTAGATGGTTGCGTCTTGGCTGCTGCAGTCGCTTCAGCAACAAAGCATTAACAATAAATTCTCGCATGCCATTGTGAAATTCTCACAATAATCATAAATAATACTTTATTTTTACTTTTTAAACGACGCCGTTTGTGCTGTTAATGAAGTTGCTGAGGAGTGCGTATCCATATGCGTATGCATTTGCCTTTTGGCTGGGAGCAGCTTTATATCGCTTTGTGTCCTGTCAACATGGGCCGCAAATATCATAGCTATTGCCATAACCATTGCCACAGCTGTTGCCATCGTCATAGAGATGAGACTCGAGACTCGTCCAGCCGCCTAATTAAGCAACTTAAAACTTGGCAATACAAAGTGGCAAGTCATTTGGACGATGAGCAGCAGAAATAAATATTCGAATGTGTGTGTGTGTGTGTGTACTCACAAGCATATCATTTACAAAACAATTACGCATACGCCGGGGCGGCAAGATGCATCAGCGAGCAGTCCACTTGAAGACTAAGCCATTAAAATGCACTATGAAAATATTATGTTAGGTTGTGGACACTCGACTCGAAAGGGGGAGCGCGGAGAGTGTAGATGAGCCGTGACACTGCTCATTCAATATTTGTGGAGACCATGCCCTTTATTGTATTTGTTTACCAAGTTGCTTTACTCCACATTTTGTCGTTTCATGGCCTCTCGCCGTTGACACCTAATTGTGTTTACGTAGGCGTCCGGTAAGGTCCGATCCGGTCCGGTTTGGTCCTTTATGAAGTGCCAGTTCAAACTCCAAATTAACTCATTGAAAGCGCGTTTCAATTATGTTTAGACAAACAAGACCAATGGGCACAGGGTTGACAGTAATATCGCACGGTTTCTCAACGGCCCAAAAAATCCCAGACTCATTTCGTATTTTATGCCTTTGTCTACGCCTCGAAAAACCAGTTGAAAAATGTTTGCCTCAATTCACATAATGCCAAGCCAAACCAAAAAAAAAAAAGACCAACAACTGCAGCATTTAAGAAAAATATCAACAAGAACTATGTGTTCTTGTTCTCATTCTTGTCTTTCTGGCTTGTCTCGTATAAAACGTTCTGTAGTCGCGTTTTTTGGTTGTTCTCTTTTTTTTTTTTTTTTTTTTTTTTAATCCAGCGTGCATTTATTGTCCGCGTCTAATCGCTATAGAAGATCTCGCTTTTCATCTTCGTGACGCTCAACTGCGTTGTTGGTCTTGAAAATTTGCTCTAAACGAGCGCCAACAACAACAGCAACAACTACAACAGCTGCCAGGTTCGAAATCAAAATAGTAAACTAAGCGATCGGATTGTTGGATTTAAATGTGATCAGTGCACATGATCGGAAATTGTAGCTGCTGTTGAAGCATTGGGCTGTGAACACTGAGTGAAAATCACAGTAAACACACACCATAATTTGGCACTAGAGTAACTCACCCTATTATTCAGAAAGTTTATTTCAAGGTCTAGCAGGCATAGCAGTTAAGAGAGCTAATTTGAATACTATTTTCTGAATTTCAGAATGCATTTTTTTTTAAATATAGGTACACATTTCTACCTTTTAGAACTTACCATTGTAAGAAATACATTTAATACATTATTTCTAAAAACACTAATAAAACTTTTTATTTTTCAGAACGATTCTCATTTTAGTGCAATTTCTGAAAATTCAGGGCGATTTTTATTTTCATTTATTTTTTTTTTTTGAGTGAAGTTTAGTTTCGGTTAAAAACGATCTCATAGAATCTTGAGTATGCTAATAAAATAAATCCAGTCTTAATAGATAAGAAGGCAAAATAATTCAAATATTTAAACATATTTTTACATGTAGAGCATCAGCTGACAACCGCTTATGATATTGTAGTCAAGGCAATCAAAATAAACTTGCAGAAATATTTTAAAATCGTTGCTTTGCTTCTAAACCGTCCTTTCGAATATCCCCTGAAGTTTCTTTTAAAACAAAAAAGCCTTTCGCTCAGTGTACGCTACTCGTATTTCAAAATGTGCCTTAATAAAACATACACACCGCTAACCCATAAGTGCCCCATAATTTAATGAGCTTCATTCATTCATTTTTCAAAGTAGAGACACACACAGCTCCAATTCTATTAAAGAGCAGCGCATTGAAGCCGACGACAAACCGAAAATGAGAAGAGGAAAAAAGGTCATCTTATCATAAATAAACTGACATAAAATCAAGAATCAAATTCAAAGCGAAGACAACCCAAACTGAGGCAAGCGGGCAGGCAAGACAACAAATCCGTGGCCAAAAGTACATTGTGGAGAATTACACAATAAATGAAATGCAGACCAATGGAGCGCACTGTCTGGACAGGCAGACAGGCAGACAGACAGAAAAACAGAGAGACAGACACAGAGACAGGCAGACGGACACGGCACGGAAAGACGTCAGACAAAAAGCGCAGAGAAAAATGATTCACTATGGAATTTTATGAGCTGAGAACATTTTCAAACTGCCTTCAATGCCATGGGATACAAATGCGGCGAGTGTGTTGAGTATTAACCAGCTGGTCGCTGGTAGCTGGTAGTTTGGTAGCTGGAAGCTAGAAGTTGGCAACAGCTTAGCAACTATACGAATATAAGCATTTTGATATCTAGTCGTCCCATGCAAATGAGATCGATAAAATATTAAAGTAAACATTTTACAGATGCAGCGATGAAAGCGACCAACTCCGATCTAATTGAGTGTGAAAAGGTTGCGAGAGCGTTGAGTCTCAGCTCAACAGATTATCAGATTATCAGACAAACTTGTAGATTGTACACTGGGGAATTGGGCTCCCATTCGGTTCAGGTAGCGCCGCAGCCATTTAAGGCCAATAAATTTCAACTAAACGGACAGCAGATAAAATGTTCAGCTTCATTTCTACTGTTATAATTTATTTCACATAGCAGCCAAAACCAAAGCAAGGCAAATCAAATCCAAATACAAGTATATTCCAGATAAGCTTGCAGCTTCCTTCTTGTGGTCCAAGTCCAAGTCCAAGTCCAACTCCAAGTCTTTGAAACTCTCCTCCTGCTGCTGGTCACTGCGCTTTGACTTTGTCTTTGTTGTTGTCGCTGCACAATTTGTCGTCGCTTGTGTTTTTATACTCTGTCACCAAAGGTATAAGAGAGTACATTGGATTTGTGAGGTGACCGTCATACGTACCGTCAGTACGCGTGACAGTCTCTTAAAATTTGGAACACATATGCGTCTGTGACCGCGACAATCCCCAAAACCGATAGTTTTAATCGATAAAAGCGTGTATCAAGTAACAATTTTCAAAATTATACATTCATTCACAGATCTATTAGTATCGCTTGAAAATAAATGATTTATTTAGTGAACTTATTTTTAAATATTTATACATAAAAATGTGTAAAAGTATCGTTTTGAAATAAATTTATTTTTTTTTTAAATATATTTTAACATCTTATTAATAACATATTTTAATTATTAATAACATAAGAAGGAATGCCTTACAGCTTTGATCATTTATTTCATTTTCATCTCTTCAGTTTGTTTCCTTACCTCCCTTTAGAGTCACTCTTGCAGATTTTTTAGGCTTTTATGTATCGTTCTGGTCGGCTTTGATGCTTTTGCCCGCCTTGACCTCATCTTTTGTTGGCTGTGTCTCAATGACTCGCTATTTGACCTGCCGGAAGGTCGACTCCTCGATGCTATATGGTTCCAACTTGAGCGCCATCAGGCGGCGCCTGTGCACTCTCGTGTGGAAATGCGCCCGCATGGCTGTCTCGTCGATGAAGTACTTGGCACAGTGCACGCAATTCAGCTGCCCAAAACCCAGCTTGCCCAGATCCACATTCTCATTGATTAGCTCGGCGCTACGTGTGCGCATATCGACATCAATTTGGTCAAGATCTCTGCGGCGGCTGCGTTCTCGCCAACAACGCTGCATGTGCCTGTTGCCACAGTGCATTTTTTTGCACTTCTGTACCTACCCATCTGGAATGGGTTTTTAATAACATTTGCTGCGTAAACCGTTTTTAACTTCTACGTTGGTATGTGCAGCACAACACACGTATACAAATAACTAAGTGTCATAATTTATTCGTTTATGTTTGTTAATAACCAACGATTGCTTCGATTATTGATATCAGCCGTTGCCGTTATTGGCCTATTATTGGACAGATCTGTCCTTAGTTGTTTGATTAGCCGAAAAAATATAGCAAAATGCCTCTGTTCGGAAATTTATATTTTTTTAATAATTTCAGCAATCCCAAAAGGGCATGCTCTAAGCAACATGAATACAGACATTAACCAGATTCGATTACATATGGCAACAAAAAAGAATTTAATTTATGCTCTGCCCTACATCCAAAAATTACTTTGCGTTCTTTCCCCTCTTAGTTATTAAAGCAACTTCTGAAACTCAAAACTTAACACCAAATGTTAATAAATATTAATACTAATAATAATAATACTTATTATTAATAAAGTATTCATTTCTCAGTCATCGAGGAAATAATCTTAAAATGTGTCTTATTTTGTATTCTTGCAATATTTGCTGTCTCTTTTTCTGGGGCCAAAATAGCATCTCACTTTATATATTCAAAAATTATATTTATGCAAAACTTACAATTGAATGCTAACAATACAAACATTAATTGATATTATAATAATATATAGTTATGTTAACATTTAAATAGATTTATTTTATATATACAGTCAACCCAACATGTATTTTTACAATATTCTATAACTTTTTTTTAATGTTAATTGAAAAGTATTTTCTTGTGTTTGCACTCATCCATAAACCGTTGGTCCAAATATAAGGAGTGTCTTTGATTACAGGAATGTCTTCAGATCAAGTCCCAATTTTAGCTCTCTTGCACTCAAATTTTAACTGAAAATGTGGTTATAGATGCATGAAAAATATTTATTATCTATACATATATATTTAAATGTACACATTAAAATTATATAATTTAACAAAATAAATCAAATAAACATGCAAATGCATAGTAAATTTCTATATTAGGCGGTGCCAGATTAAACTTATTAAATCGATAGCAAATTCAAGGAAAGATAGCCCATTCAAGCACGTATAGGCTTAAGATAAGTTTAGCAGATTTAAATATTGAAAAGAAGCAGCAGAGTATTATGCAGTCGGTACCATCCGAATGCAACTTGTTTGGTATATTTTTGGTTGTTTTTTTGTTGTTTTTTTTATTTTTATTTTTGTTTGAGCTTTGTTTTTGTTCATGTATCTTGTAGATACATTTGTAAGCTGGAGTCGCTTCAATTCGTTTGAATTTTGTTGGCCAGCGCCAGAGCGCGATCATCGTGTGTGTCTCTCGAAGTTTACTGCCACTGTTGCTGCCTCTGATCTGTGGTTGGTCTTCATTTGATTTTATTAATGATGTGGGAACTTCTGTTCGCTAAGCTTCTTTGAGTCGACGCTGATTTGTGTTTTGTGTATGCTGTCTGCGTTGCCTTGTAATGCTACCATTTAGATTTCATTAATTATGATCGGTACTTTCATTAATATCATACGCAACTCAGTCTCAACTCTCAGTCTTTAGCTCTACAAGCAGCCTGCTTGGTGGAGAATTAATTTTTGCATAATGACCCAATTTGCTGAATTTGACATTAAGTCAAAAGTGCACTTAATATACAAATTGTAAGGCTTTAATTATTTATATCTTATATTTTATTTCTTACAAATAAGGTTTTGTAAAAATGGGTAATTAACTCTTTAAAATATATATATATATATAACCTTATTTGTAAGAAATAAAATATAAGATATAAAAACATTTGTTACTTTTATGCAGGATCAAAATTCACATATTATTATGAGTATCTAGACCACTGTTGATTAGTAATCTGGGCTAAGAAACTGGTAAAAATGCTGAAGAGAAAAAAAACGTTGCCAAAATAGAAATGGTCGTGGAATTTACCATTACGATACGGTCACTACTACACTAGCTACAAATTTGTAATAATATAGAAGATATGTTAATAGTATCAAATAAGCGGTACCTACATATTTAGAAACTATATTTTTTAATTTTTAACAATTACTTAAAAACAAGTTCCAAGCTATTGAAAACAATAAATTTTGGTCAAGATATCTCAAAAAGCGACTTTTAAAAGGTTTTGCTACTCTACTATAACAAATTTCTTTGTTTTTTTTCTTGATTAACTATAATTTCTGGTACCTTCAGATGCAAGTACTAAATATGCCAAACACATTATCGTCCCGTGACCAGCTCTAGATAAAGCCAGATGAACTTTTCTGTCTCGAAGGTTGTAAGATTGTTCAATGACCAACTTTCACGTTGAAATGCATCTTATGGTTTGCAGTTTCACTTTATTGGAAGAAGGGATTTGATAAGCAATTGCATTTATATATGACAGATTGGTAAAATGTCAAATTGTGCTTTAACAGCAAGAAACAGAAAAATGGAAACGTTTAAGAACAAACAGAAAATGTCAAAAAGTAAGTTTACACTCAATGCAGAGTTTACTTATTCAGAGAAAATTAAAAAAAAAATTATACATAAAAAAAACCGATTTCCAATTTGCTATACTTACATGGGACAAACAGAATCAAGAAAAGGTAACCAAAGAGAACACACATTGAAAACTTCAAATAAATCAAGCACATGCCACATGATGCAAAAGAATGCGTAGAGGGAAATGGAAACTTGGCTCGAAGCGCTAGCGCTCATAATCAAATTCACGTATTACAATAGTTTGTGGAAGTACACGGATCGTCTAGCGGCTGTAAAACATTACCGAGACCCCAACAGCAACTTCAAGAGTTACAAACCAAATGAGTTATAAGTGTGTTCGTGTTGTTATTGTTTGTTGCTGTTGTTGTTGCTATTGTAGTTGTTTTTGTGTGGAGTCTTACCTGCAACTGCAAGAGCACCCAACAAGATTGACATGCGTACCGAGTTGGAGTCTTCTCCTTCCCATGTGGATGCACGAAAACAATGCCCGAGTCGAGTGTGAGTGACTGTTAACTGCCAGTTGCTAACGATGTGGTCATTGAGGCCATACTATATAAATAATGGAAATGCATACTAATTAAATTGTGAGAACTTTGTCTTTTCCTGAGATCTTCACCTCGTTCCCCGCTCAAGCATTTATTTACCCATCATCTGATGCCCAGGCTAGGCTGCTGCGTGAACTCAACAAGTCGCCAATTATCACCAACTGGCCCAGTGTGAGTGTGAGAGTGTTTGTCACTCGAATTGAAAAGGTCAATATTCTGTGTTATTGACTGTATGCCAGACTAACTGGGTACCTGTTGATTTTCGTCGGATCTTCCCAATTATCCAATAGTTTCAGTGTCGGAAACATTTTACGAGCCTTTAATGAGTTGCTTGTTATCGAATATCAAGTTTTGTTTTGAATATATTTTCATATATGTGCCTATAACAATGATTAGATCCAATTAGCACCTTTAGGGTTTCAACACAATTTTATAAATGTTGTTTAGAAAGTTCATAATGTTGCAAAAAAAAAAAAATGTTTAAACTTTGTTTAATGTCATAAAAACAAAAAAGAATAAAGAAAATGTTTTGACTTAGTTGCTGAATAAATAAAAATAAAATAAAAATAAAAACAAAGACGTGCATTTTTTTTTAATTCAGCACTGAAAAACGAATATAAAAATTGTCAAAAGTTTTATATGCATTATTCCACAAATCATATTAATTGTATGTTTTATAGAAGGCAAAAAAAAAAATTTATTATATTTTACTCAAGGACCCTCATATTGGTTAAAGGGATTAAGGTGCCCTTAAAAGTAAAAATTTAATTTAAAACAAAGAAAATAAATTCGGAAGCTTGAATTTTTTATATTTGTGCAAAAATTATATTTAATAAGGCTTAAGGACTCCTTTTAAGAAACATGATCAAGATCTTGATTAGATTAATTGCTTCAGCCTTAAAATGTCTCAATATTTATATATCAGATTATATCAGATTTGTGGTTGGGGGACTACAGGAATCTTCCACCAGGAAATAATTTATTTATAGTTTTAAATATTTTTTAAGCACGCCACCAGCTAACTAACAATTTAGTGACTCGATTCTTAAAATTGTGGGAAATTTATCAATTTTATCGACTTACTCTTGGAGGTATAGTATGAAGGAATTTACACATTTAAAATGTTAAGAGCTTCAGTTCTATGACGTCCATAGATTGCGTTAGATTGATTAGATTAGATTAAAATTAAAATTTAAAAAAAATATACTAGATTCCGTGATGCTATACCTGATTATAATATTGATTCCAAACACATAAAACCGCACTTTCCATATTTGTAATCTAAGCCAATTATGCCACACAATGCCAAAACAACAGTTAGGCACGAAAATCTGAACCTCAATTGAGTATCACGACTTGCAGAAAAAACTAAGCATTAGGAATATAGCAGCAACGACAATGACAACAACTTAACTTAATACACATTGAGTCGCAAATCTGCACAGGCGTAGAAGCGCCAAGTTCCCCCTATACCCCTCATCTAACTATGTGTGTCCCTTTCAACGACTGTCTCCATCCCTCCATCTCTCTCTTTTCGTCGTTGTGTGTCTCTAATTGCCAAAGCCCAAAAAAAGTGAACAGCGAACACAGAAAATGTGAACAATTGAACAAGTTGCGGGCCTTTGGGCGTCTGCTGATGGAAGGAAGCTGGATCGCTACTTGCTGCTTTGCCAGCGATCCACAATAGTACCTATGTATGTATGTACCTATGTATGTACTTACTTACTTACTTAGTTACTGGGTACTCCTGAACGGTCCTCTGACAACATTTGAATGCGCGCACAATAGAACCGAAAACACGTCGAACAATTACGGTACTCGGACTCAGATCATTGCCAGTCCGTGTGACCGCTATACGCCTCGTGTTGTTCTTGTTGTTGTTGCTGTTCGCTTTGGAAAATGTCCAAACATTGTCGGGAATTTGTTAACTTTAATTTCTGTTGCATTTGGACAGGCCGGCCGAACAGCGGTCTGTGCATTGCACAAAAAAAAAAAAAAAAAAAATTGCTTGCGGATGATTTTTGCAACGAAACAAATGAAAGTCGCGGGCGTTGTGCCATTTCCATTCAATGCTCAACTGGTCCTGTTGTCTTTGTTGTTGTTTTTGTTGTTGCTGATGTCTTTTATTGGTTGGCTAATCGAAATTATGACAATCCTGGCAATAGCTTTAACGGTTCTCTTCTGCCATCTGCAGTTGCCGTAAATTTGTTTGTCAACTTGTTTGACAGTTTCTGCCGAATCGAATTTTGCCATTTACATATTAGGTGGGATATGGGGTTCTCTTGTTGTGGAAAACAATCGCTCCATCTAGTGGGTTCTTTAGTAGTAGTAAATCCAAACATGTACTGTATGAACGTTTTTATAGATAGAAAAATATAAAAGAATAAATATTTTCTTTTTTTATTTTTTCTTTCAATTGCATTTGGTTGTCAATTGTTGCCAGTATAATTTTTAATATCAAATGATTACATCCTCTTTTAGAATGACAATATTTGAAATCTCTCAGAAATTTTCTTCAGACTTTTCATGAAATCGATTATACCAAGGTATGACTTGGACTGTGTTAGATTGGACTGTGAATATAGTTTCAATTTAAAATCTTGAGCAGAATATATGCGAAGCACATATTGAAAATTGTATGGTAAATTTAAAAATCTGAAAGTATTTAATAATGAAAAGCGCAAGTAAAAAATTCACATTTATAAGCATATTAATTTTAGTTAAAAAGAATTTGAGTGAATACAGATAACATTACGAACCTCAATACGTGAATCGTAGGAAATACTTACAACTCTCTTATGACTGGCAATGATGCCAAAACTGAGAGTCGTACTCCATAAACGGAAGCCAGAGCTCATCAAAGGCAAGCCAAACAAAGTGGTTTTCATCATAGGTGACATTTTTAGAATATTGAAAGAGATAAAATATAACTGAAATGTTTAGTTGCATACATGGGAGGGGCAAAAGCTTTCTCAGACATTGAAAACTAGTTATTTGCAGACGACACACACAAATCAATTTAACGATGCACTAGCCCAGTTCGAGTCGGAGTCGGAGTTGGAGTTGGAGTTTGGTTAGTTCAGATCAGGTTCGAGGCTGGGCAACATCAACATCAATCGGAATCACTGTTCATTCACTATCATCCGACTGGTAAAAACATGGTGTGAGAGTCTGGCAAAGGCTTCAATAGTGCATCTGAAGGCGTCGACTTGGACTTCCTGTTGTCGCGTCGTTATTGTCCATCATCATTTCCATTCGTAATGAGGCGCAGGCTACTAAACTGAAGTTGATCTGCAGTTCATTTAGATGCCGCCACAGAGCACACATAGCGGGGGCTGTTCTGGCCCTGCACGATTCTGATCAGCCATCGACCGATCAGCTGTGTGACAATTTCTTGCCTTGCTTTGTCGTTGTTGTAGTTCGTGTCGAGTAGTATCAATACAACCACTGCAACCGCGCACAAAAACTTGGCATAATGCATGGCCCGAAGAACCAGCCAGTCTTATGTACAACATTTACTATGTTCGCTGACATTCTTCACGTAATTCTTCAATTTCAATTGCATACTGCGCTAGACCAGCTCCAGCATCGAGTTCTTCTCTATCTGCTTGGCTCTGGCTAAAAGTTGGTTTGTACGTTCTGTTTTGTTTCGTTTTTTTTTTCTTCCATTGCTAACAATTGTCGCGACATTTTTCTAGGTAAACCTCAAGATCAATTGGCGACACGCTTCTTCTTGGCTGCCAAACCTGTCGACGGCTGCGTGAGTTGCAGCCCCAGTCCCAGTCCCAGTCTTAGTCCCAGTCCCAGTCTCAGTCTCAATCCCAGTCTTTCTCTTAGTCGCATCCTCAGTTGCATCCTATAGTCGTACGAGGCATTTCTCAGCTTCTAGCATCGGCGCATCTGTTGTCGCATTGTTCTGGGCAGCGAGTAGCAAACGGCGATAAAATTGTTTATCATGTTTGCAATTATATGCTAAAATTGTAATTGCAAATGTTTGCCTAAGCTGTGAAGGGCTTTACTCTCAGATACTGGCACACACACAGCAATACGCAGTTGCATCAGCATCAGCCTCGGCGCATGTGAAAACGTTGCAGCAAGTGGGGTTCACTTTGAAGTGATTCGTTGCTTAAATGGATTTCTTAAACGGTCTTCAACTGAACATGTTTACCATTTCAATGCTGAGAACCGGATGTGAAAGACTTGACTATTGGCATATATGCATGTTTGAACATAGGTGTGAATGCCACGGAAGCATCGAGAGTTTAGAGATTTCGCTTACCCACTTAACGGTTGATGGAGTGAATCTTAGTCAGTTTCATGTAGTATGTAGTATGTAGTTTTGAGCATTAAATTTGTTAATTATGCTTAATGACTTACCTTTTTCTACGCGTCTGCTTTAAATTAATATACCCAGCTCTAATATGTCCTTAATCTATTTCTTTGCTGATGTAGACTTAACTAATAGTCTACAACTTCAAGCTTACTCAAATTAGAAAGCAATACCACCCAAGGTCTTCAGCTCTTTGAGTGTTTACTTTGCATAGGTTTATATGAATTTTGTATTTTCATATTTAATTTACTATTTTGTCAAATAATACGTTTACTATCCTACTTGTACAGCTTGCAAATTAAAAAAATATATATTTTATTTACTAATCTTAAGTACCAAATTGTCAGTCTTATTTACTAGAGATTTAGCTTTTTAATTTAGAGAAAACATTACATAAATTCGAAATTGATTAGAATTTGATTCGATTTTTAATTAATACTTGATTAGTGTTACTCCAATGATATGATGAACTGAAGAGATATATTTTAAGAATTAAGGAGAAACAACGAAAAAATAGTGTTGGCTAAGTACAGTTGTTGATAATTTCTCTCGTAGCTTTGACTATGGGCTTGAATACAATGCGCCCACCTGAAAGTGAGGCTCATGTATCATCATGCAAGCATAGAGAGGCCATAAGAGTACCTACTGACCTCAGCTGCATCAACACTCCATCAAAATCTCAGCACTTAATGTTAAGTGCCCACCCAAAAAAGGCCATGCGACGACGATTATGATGATGCTGACGTCTACCGCAAGACCAAACCATCCAGTCCAGTCCAGTCCGGTACCATACCGTCCCGATCCGTCAAGCATAAGGCACCAGCCGAAGTGCGGCTAATTTTAGGAAATGCTTGGTCAACGCAACAACATCACCAGCTCCGACACCAGCACCAATGAGACCTACACCTGGAGCGGAGTCGAGTCGAGAGCTGTTTGCTGAGAGCTGAGAGGCTTTGGCATCATGTGCATGTTTTACCGACACCAATATGGAGGCGTTTGCTGCAGCGATGCGTGACGTCCACTTTTGGTTGTCAAGCAAATTACATATATGAATTTTATGTGACAAATGAGCTTAAGATGTTGTCGCTGATGGGACAGTTCAGTATGGAGTTTGGGGGATTGCTTTGGTTTCGGTCCGCTTTGTATTCTGTCGTCAGCAAGCCGAGCCCAAAGATGGGCTCGTGACACTTTGCGTTATCACGTTAATCACGTTAGACCGACTTATTCTTAAGCGATAAACTGTTAGGCGTGCTCCAATTTACTTAAAACTCTTTCAATATTCTCAATTTAATATATATTGAGATATTAAATACGGAAACAGAACTCGGTAAAATAATTCTAACAAAATACAGAATACTCTAAAAACAATTGGTTTTTCGCAAAAGAAAACGGTAGAGCTTTTCCGTTTTGTGACATTGGAGCACTTCTTCCCACGAAACTCCCCAGATGTTTCGTTTGTTCTTGTCAAATTTGGGGTTAATTGACAACAAGTCAATTGCGTGTCTCTTGTCACCAAATTTTAAAATATTGTGTACAATTTTCTTTAAAATAATATTTTTATTGCTTGTAAAGTTGTTAAAGATTAAAAGTTAAAGACGTTGTTTTGTATTTATGTGAGGTCGATGTTTAATTTCTTTTGATCAAGTTTCTCATACTGAAATAGAAAATTATATGTAAAAAGAAATATTACTTTTTTGTTTTCGTAAGTATCGTGAGAAAGTTGATCTCTAACTAAATTGTCGATATCACATACCATCCCTAGACGGCTTCTACCAGTTTCCAGTCACACTCACGCATTTTGACCCGCTAACACACATTTTTAAAGTTGACTCATCTGCTTTTCAATTTTGTTTTATGATTTGTCGTCGATTTGCATGTGAATGCTGAACATGACTTACGCCCCCGCGTCTTGTTTCCGCCTTTCGCGTAGTTCGCTGACTTGTCGGAAAACGTTGGGCATTAGTCGAGGAAAGTGAGAGTAAAGGTCTCGACTTGGTGTCATCAGCTGCCAAATGCTGTGGTAGCACTGATTTGTGTCTCGACCAGTTGTCTAAAGTGTGTTTTTTTTTACGACGTGCTAACTCCAAAGTAGGTGTCAATCTCATTTGGCAGTTGCATGCAACTGGGCATTCCAACTATGATTTCACTGCATTAAAATAGCAACAAGCTGCGTGAATGCATTCAAAATATGTATTCCCCCAACCATTGTCATAAGCAGCCGTAACAATTGAGCTACAAGAATGTCTAAATGACAGACAGTCGGACCGAGGGGCAGACAAGTTGATGCAATCGTTAAATTTGGCAAATATGGCTAAAGCGACAGTTTAGCTCAGTTTCGGTCTTAGCAGCTTATCGCCGCAGTTGTCGCCTATCATGTCGTCTATGCGGCAATATGCTTCAGCCAATGTATCTAAAACTTCAAGCAGGTATGTATCTGCAATAGAACCTGTCGCATATGGCATGTTCAAATACCTCGCCAAAGGTTGCGTAATTAGAACATTGATTGGAGTTGGATTTTCTTTACAAACTGCATATTTGTATAGTAATTACCATGAAAATATAAGTATCTTCAAATCGTAAATTATATAATTATTGAAAAGTCGCAATAAACGAAATGTGATGATTATTATAATTACTATTTGTCTATGCCCTTTTTGATTACCCTAGCGGAGAGTACAGCAATCTTATGAGTTAAGTTACGCTTAAGCAGACCTGAAGTTTATCTATAAATAGCTTAAAAATGTCTTAACAAAAGTTGAGCGTTGATCATACAATATTTGAAAGCTTACAAATTTGGTAAGAAAGTTTAATATTGTTTTGTTTTTAATTTTATGTCAGTGAGTAGTTCATTAAGAATTTAAAATAATAAAAACTGCGGTGAATGAGTTTTTATAATTTTAAATTCTTAATGAGCTGATGCTGAAATATTCAAAGAGGAGTATTGTTATTATTATATATTAACAACAACAGCTATGTGCAAGCTATTCGGTATTCTTATAACTGGGTGCCATATAAAACTATATATAGGGGTTTTCGCCTGTCACAAAAATGTATTAAGTATTATATTAAACAAATTGCGATTAAGAACACCTTTTTAATCATCTGGATCTAAAATAACATTCGCATTTTATAATGCATTTACTATATGGATACAAATCAACTGCATACATTAATAACCATTTTACCTTCTACCTGCTTAGCTTATCTAATGTTTCTTGAGCTAGTCACGCATTTTTGACCTTTAGCTTGAGAATGTGACTTATTTCAGCGTTGACGTCAAAATTCCCAATGCTGGACTTTTCTGTATTTGCTTGTAAGTTACGGCCAACTCATTAACTCGAACAAGTGCCGATGCACATGATTAAGACATGGCCATAAACAACAATTTATCTGGCGGGCAGGCTGACTCTATCAACCAAGCCAACTATGCAGAAATTCCATATGCGACATTATTCTCATAACCGTTGTGCCGGCTCCGAGAGCCTATTAGCTAAGCCAATATACGCATGTACTTCAAAGTGCAGACCCTGGCCGACTGGAAGGCTCACTGGCTGACTGGTTGCCTGGCTGAGTGGCTGGCCATAAATCACAGTGACGACGAAGCGACTAATTAAAAAATCGACACGCTAAACTGGCAAAAGACAAAATTAACATTTGCTCAAATGCACAGGCACAGAAGGGGGCCAAGGGACACGGGAAACGCAACACCCGCCGACAGTCATCAAGTCATGGGATGGGAATCGGAATTGGAATCGGCTGTAAGCGGGACAGGGGCACTGAATCGGGCGCTTCGTCAGACGGACTGATTGCCATTGCCACTGCCTTTGTCTTTCCTCTTTCACTTTGTTGTTGTTTTCTTTATGTGTTTATTTCTTTTTCATTTGCTTGTAGGACTTACAAGTCGCTGATGAGTGGCTTGTGGCGGCGATTCGCCGGTTAAAATTATCGACAATAATGTCAACAAGTTTTTGCGTAAATTTGCGCTGCGATTCTTTGGGATGCACGTGGTTCCTCAGGATATTCGAATGCTATTCTGCTTGCTGATGATGAACCTGCTGTTGCCAGTAATCAGCATTGCTGGCGTGCAGGTGATCAATGTTTGCTATCAACTGCCAAAGCCTGAAGCCGGAAAGAACGGCTCAAAGTCAACCGCAATTTAAGCGCCAAAAATGCACTGCAAAAAAAACTAATATCAATACTACTTTTAAAGTAGTTTAAATTTAAAATCAACTGCAAGTTATTCGCTCCCTGCAAAAAAATAGGGAAACACTTTCAAGTTTACAAGCTGATAAGAAATACAATTTGTGCCAATTTTTTGTTTTCCTTATGTAAAAAATCAAAAAATAATGTTCAACAAAATGATAAGCCGTCATTTAATAAGGCATAATTAATTAACTTATTTTTAATCAATAAAACTCAGATTAAAAATATATAAAAACGAATTACAAAACTTGATCCTAACGACTTAAATAAATAAATGCAAATTACAAAACTTGATCGTGAAGTACAAAATCTACCAAAAAAGGAAATAAATTAAAAATCAATAATTCTTTAGGAGTAGTTTGAGGATATTCTAACCAAAATTGAATTGCTGCCATTAGGCCTTGATTTTCAAGACATATGATTTACTTTAAATAAATAGTTATACCCTAGTAGAGACTATTAATATTTCCCTCGATTATATTTATATAAAGCCGCATCTCACTTTTTATAATTTATATACATAGACTACTAAAAGGAAGATATAAGAAACCCTCTGATTGTGGAATTGACCTAGTAATTCTAAATTTAAATATGAATAATCTCACACCACAGTTAGCAACCGCTCCTAGCATCGATATTAGAAAGCAACACATTTTCTTCATGTGTAACGCCCATATGCACCCTCTCTTTCTTTAAATAAGTATGTCGCCTCCTAGTGTCTTTCTTATCCTCATTGCCCCTCGCTCAATATCTTCGTGGAAGAGGAGACTCGTCATCAGCGCTCTGGCCTGATGGCATTAATTCGATAATGCATAAAAATAAGGAATACGCCTCATTGGACTCTAATTGCTAAACGCAAACAGAAATAACAACAAAACAACAACAACTTGTACACACTGTGAAGATGACAACGACACTTGTTGGAACTGCCTCAGCTGGGTTCTCAAGCCGGCCAAAAGCTGGATGTGTTGCAAGTGCATCGGAACGTTGAATTTGATGGGCCTCGGGCCTCAAAAAGAAGGCCCTTGGTCAGCAGGCGGCGGGCGGATGATCGGCGACTGCCCCAACAACGTTGCGTGTAATTAAAACGCAAACTTGTACCGGGCCGGGCCTGGCCTGGGACTGGGCAGACATAACAGACCATAGAGTGGATGTCGAGAACGAGCCAAGTAGGTGAAAGACGACTTAGCCGGGCGCAGGCTGATTTCTTGAAAGATTTGTAAACGTAAACTTTCGAAAAAGAAGAAATAAACCAGAAGTAAATATCGACAAACATCGTCGTGGTCGGAAAAAATTAAGAAAAACTGAAATGAGTTAAAAATTCCACACAACTGCGTGAGAAGTCGCCGCCGCGTCGCAATGCGACGTTAAGCAGCGCAGCATTCGAAGCTGAAGTTGCAACTCGGAGTCAATGTTTTAGTATTCGTTTTTGTTGTTTTTCGTTTGCGGCTGCTTTATGCATTGGCTTAAACGAATGAGGGTCCCCAGTAACACCAACACAACAATAACAAAAACGTTGCATTTATTGATCGTCGCGTACCGATTATTGTTTAAACTGTTTTCAATGCGTTTACTTTGTGTAAATATTATTTTTTCAATTTATGAGCCATGTACAGCTCGCTGAAGATGCTGTCCGTATGGCCAGCAGACGATGCCATCAGGCCTGAAGCCCC
Source organism: Drosophila anomalipes (assembly GCA_035041615.1). Taxonomy (NCBI): domain Eukaryota; kingdom Metazoa; phylum Arthropoda; class Insecta; order Diptera; family Drosophilidae; genus Drosophila; species Drosophila anomalipes. The sequence goes on from JAWNKZ010000158.1 coordinate 1,208,621, forward strand.
CAAATTTCCCTTCACACCAACCCGAGAGCGCCTCCGTTTGACTGACAGACAGTTTGTCTCACTGTTTGCTGTATAGCGTTGGCGCGCAGACAAATATCAATTGGAAATCCAATGAATCGAAATTGAAAATCCTCAAGACACAAAACGAAATGTTCATCATTAAAATGATGCCTCATGCATTGTAGATCTTCCTCCACTCCCTCTTCTCCTGTAGCTCACATTTATGCTTGAAATTTGCCGAAACATTTTAATGTTATTAATTTATTTTCATTTAACGGCGGTTTCTGCAAAATTACACGTAATTGGCATTCTGTGCGTTGCAGTAATGCATTAATTTCATTTTCGATTCGACGAGAATTTCTTTCGTAATCTCAATATTTATATGCTTGTTATAATATTTTTGTCATTAAGCTTAGCCTATTTGCTTAATACATATCGAAATATGCATAAAATAATGTATTTGAAAGCAATGCTTTTATTAAGTCTATAAGAAGCCAATAAATATATTAAGACTATAAGAAGGATACAACCAATAAAGAGCTTTAGCACAAAGTACAAAATTGGTCCTTGGTGTCCTTTGTAATCGACGTGTTTTCAGACAAAATGAAAATGGCACTTCTAGTTTTGTGCAATATTCATTACTAAATTTAGACAAGCAATATATGGAGTGCTTATACAATACAATTATAATTGAATTAGCAGGTAAAACCCGGCCTACAAGGGTGTGTAATTTTCGGTGTACCTAAGCTAGCTGATCTTCCTTGCCTTATTTGAGGTGGCAACACTGACATAAACCGATGTATAATAGGGACAAGCTCTACCTAATCTTTTCAATAACGAAACCTCTTTAAATTTGAAAAGTCATATTGCTTGAGCCTCGCAAGCTCGACATAAGTGAATTTGCATAAGAAAACTTGGCTTTTTGAGTCTAAAAAGTTGCCTTTGCAGGACGCTACACTTAAGCGAAAATGCAATAAATTGAAAAAAAATCGGCTTCGCAATGGTAAAATACTGATTTTTAAGTTAAAGCAAAAAAGCTAATGCCTAAAATGTCTGGAAATAAAAGATTTTTTTTTTAATTGGCATACTTTAGCTTTTAACTTTTAAATTTTTGGATTTTTCTATTTTTTTTTTTACAATAAATACCATAATATGTTTAATACTCTCAGATTCTTAAATTTTTCATTTAAAATCTTTGAATTTACATTTTTTAATCGTTTAATCTATTTTTCAAATTTTAAAATTTTTCCAATTTTTGTTGAGAAGTCGTAAAGTACTACGCTGCCGATGACAAAGAACAGAAATTGTAGCTCAATTTAGTAAATAGATCATAAATGTGGGTGTAGTGTAACATATACATACATGTATAGCATGCACAGACTGTACATTTGTAGACAAGCACCATCTAACGATAATGTTTCAATCAGAGAATTTGAGCTGGAGCTGAAGCTGGAGATGAAGTCACACTGTACACACTGGGCGCAACGTCAGCGCGAAAAGCTGACAAACGCAGCAGTTGACAAGACCGGAAGCGGTAAGAATGAACTAATGAAGTCTGTTACTGATGCTGCAGCTGAGTCTGCTGCTGATTTTGATAATGCTGGTGATGCTGGCGCGCAATCAATTCATCTTGGTCCCATCATGTTATTCATGTCCATCGAAATTTGCCAATAGTAAACAAGTATTAAAGTGACAGCATCAGAACTCTAACTCTGCCTGTAATCATAATTATCAGTTGGGAGTTGGGAGAAGTTGCAACATTTGGCACACAAACACTCATTCACTCACTCAGGCCTGGGTGCCTCGTCAGTCAGTCGGTCAAGAAATATGTATGTCCATATAGCTCTGATCTAATTAATAGGCTGCAGAGTTTTTTGCACCTGCCTCGCGTTGCGTGGAAATTTGTTAAGTTTACTTTCAGTTTTCCAATTACCGTCACCATCGCTCACATATCAACTCTGATTCACAATGTATTTGGCAATGCACGATCGGCAAAAAATACGTGCGTTCCGAGCCCCCGTTCATGTCCAGTTCCAGCCTCGTTATTAATTTGTATGATACAATCGCTTTTGGGGAGGCGTGTTCCCTCAAATCGTGCTATGTGCAAAAAAAAAATATATGCCGTTTGCTCTGACTGGTTGTCCATATTTAATTTTTAAAGCTTTAATTAAGTCATGTAGCGTGTTTTGATAGCTACCAATAAGCCTAATGGAACTTAAGTTGACTTAAATTGCTCCTAACTCATATGCAAAATGTATAGTCGTTATTTTTGGGGTTGATTAGTTATCATAAGTTTCATATTAAAATTTTATAAAATAAGATTTAAAAATCCACTAAGTAGCAAAAAAAAGAATTTTACACAAACCTTTGGCTTAGGGAATTTCATAAGACATTAGTTAGTTTTGTTTAAGAATCTCATTTCCATTTGTGAAGTTTGAGTAAAAAACATTTGACCTGGAGCCATCGAAAGACATTTTTAAACAATAAAAAGAATTCACCAAACACTAAACAATAATCTTATTTTTATAGACTCATTTAAATCAAACTATCAAATATGATCAAAATTTAAGCAGAGCTGGCATAAAGCGATCGGTTGAAACACGATCGGTTTTTTGGCTAAGCATAATTAGATAACTATTATCAAGAATTTAGAAAATGTCTAACCACTTATATGAATGTGATAAATTAGCAAATTTAATAAATGTTGTAATTTTGTATATTATCAATATCTTCTAGAAGGTCACAATCATAAATACAGGGTTGAATTACAAAATGTATTCTTATCCATAAATTTCGATAAATAATCTGAAAGATTTCCAAAACGAATTTTTCCTAATATCATATTTGTAATACATAACATGATTATTTCAGATATTGAATTACTATTGCGACTTAATTAAAATTTAAGCTTGGTTACTTTTCATTTGGGTTTTTCGGGATCTGATTTAAATTAGCAATGTAATTCGGAGAACTATTCGACAATATAATAAATCTAAGTAAAAATATCAATTCAACCTCTAGTGCTATATTTGACATTCAGTAAGACATGAAGACAGCGAGCTCAATTGAGTTAGTGCGAATATATATGAAACATGGGGCAATCGTAAATCTACTTAACAGAGAGTTGGCCAGAGACCTCACTTTAGAGCGCCATTGACCATTTTGGTTTGGAAACGCTAATTGGATATTCACACTTTTACACATTTGGGGCGGCGTAAATGAGCTAAAGAAATAGCGCCACTCCCAAAATAGGCAACTGGTAAGCGCCAACAGGTAAATACACATACGCACATACGCAAACCAGCTCAGATAGAGTTGTAGCAACAGGAGGGAGAGAAGTGGAGTTCAGTTTATGGCCAAGATGGGAAATGGTAACAAAAGCGCTGAGTTGCGCTCCTCGGAGCTAACGACGAGCGATACTCATGTGCAGCGAGTGAACGAGATCCCAAAAATAGGCATACCGATGTGTGCGCATGCGCGGAATTTATGGTGACATTTGAGTGATTCGCGCAACGTGTCATGAGCTGCTCTCGAGGATCTGGGTCTGCAGCAGCAGCAACTGCAGCAACTGTAGCAGCAGCAGTTTGGTGTAAAAGCCAATTAAATTGGTAGAGAATTGGAACATTGTGTGGTGACTGTCTGACTTATGGCCCAGGAGCATATAATTGCATTGAAGAAGGCCAGTTTGCCCGTTTCAACTCTGCCGATTATCCCAGCTGCTGTGTCCGGCAACAGGCTATTTACTGTACATAAGTGGCAGACACAAAATTAGCGTAATTTTCAAGCACCGCCGACGCAGCAGACAACAGACAACAACAACTGGACCAGGCGGACAAGTGTCAAAGTGAAAGAGTTGAATTCTCGCACAGGTTGCAATTCTTGAGAAATGCAAAGCATTCACAGTCGGTTGGTTAGTCGACTGTTGGTCTTTAGGTTGGTCACACACTTTCTGATCTTTGCATGGCGATAAGAAGGCTCGACCCCTTTTGCGAATATGGTACACATAACGATTATTCCATATTTACTTATTGTGTGTACATACTTATTGCTGGGTCCCAGGACTCAAGCCTTTGACTAAGCCCAGCCCCGACCACGACCCATGACCAAGCTGAAGCTCAAGCTCAGACGCAGACCCAGGCATATTATTTGCGCGATTAAATTGATCGCGGCTGCCTTATTGGTCTGGTTGGGCCTGGTCTCCTTCAGGCTTTTAATGTCAGGGACTGTGACTCCTACTGTGTCTGTGACTGTGTCTGTGTCGGTTCTTGGCTGCAGTTCGAGGCTTCTGCGGCAGTCAACTTCACGCTTCGCTCAAGCATCACCAAATAAATTTCATTGAGCGTCCCTGCACAGTGGAACAGATACCTCTTAAGGGAGACTGACTATTCAATTTGCGCTACTTTCGTGAATCAAATCGACCCACCTATGACAGATTTTAAACAAAGCTTAGATAAGATGAATAAATTATTTTTTCATGACATATTTTCCCAAAATCTCTTCTGTTCAAATAAGAATACAATTTTCATTATTAGAATGATTAATTCTGTAAAAAGTAATGTAGTTCTATGATTTTGTCCCACTGTGCATGGATCAGAGTTTCTGTTGTTGCAACAGAACTCTCTGTGTGATCCATGGCGATGCGCTGCTCAAGCTGTAGTTGAAATCTCCTTGGGTTGGGGTGCATTCCAAGTACTTTACCTTATACCTTCTACCTTTAGCTTGAACATTTACCTCTGCGTTTGCCATTGAAAATGCTATTGCCTTTGCCTTTGCCTTTAGCTTTGCTTTTACCCCAAGGTTTAGCTTTGTTTTACCTTGGCATTTAAGGTTTGAGCGCTGAGTGCGCTGCATGCCGCAGTGCATGCTTCATCTGTTGCATGTAGTTACCGCTTTCATGGCTAAGTGGTTGGCTGGACATGGCCATCTTATTTCTTATGTGTGTGTGTTTGGGTGCACAGCTTCTTCTCCGACATCATCATCCTTGTCCAGCTCCTTTTGTCTGTTCCTTTTGCTGTTGCGTGTCACGTACAAGCAATTCGCATGTTTCAAAAATGCTTTGGACACGGCCCTCTGTTTGCCTCGGTGCGGTGCTGGTGGTTTTTAGGTGGCTTGCAGCAGCAACATCGGGCAGTTTTGGTTTTGGTTTTGATAGTCGCCGTCAACTTGCACTCGGTTCTCGGTTGGGCCCGCCGTGTTTCTGGCTGCTGGCGGTGATATGGCGGGGATTGGGTGAAGCACATACTTGAGCGCATACTTAAAATTAAATGTTAATTCTTTTATTTATTTCCTTTGTCAGATTAAACGGTTGAAAGGTTACACATCGAGCAGTATCCTCCCGGACACTCCAAGGCAGCTGCCTGCTGTAATGGCTGCTGTTTAAATCAGTCACGATCACATGTTGTACGACGAAGCTGCTATGAAATAATTCACTTAATGGCTACGTCATTCTGCACAATATATAACAAAATTCGTTTGAACTTTTCCAGATGAAGAATGAATACAAATACATATTTACTTTGTAATCTCCTTTGCAATACTTTAGAACCTTAATTAACTTTCCCTATTCGGATCTCACCTCTGTTTGGCAATCTCAGCAGTGGTTTCATTTGTTAACTTTAATGCCGCTTACTCACATATCCCAACGAAACAATCTCTATGCTGTGCCCAGTCTGCTCTGATATACCTGCCAGATTGTGTAGCTTCTCGGGCGACTCCCTTGGGGCATAAAAACACACCCAGCCGGCCCAGCAGAGTTGCGTCCAGTACCAGTTCTCACGCTGCGTCTAGTCACCTTTTGGTGACCGGTGGAAACCAGTACACATCAATCTGCTAGTGTCAACACTCCGGCTGGCAACATCCACCAACCACCATCGGCCAATCGCCATTCGACAGTTGGCGCTGTCTAGGAGTAGTAGACAACAACGGCACCGGTTACCACCAACTGTTACTCCTGTTGACGTGCGATGCCCTAAAAGGATGTTGCACTCCTATTGACTTGTTAATGTGATCACTTTAACTGACCCAAATATAGTCAAACGTTTCAATTTGTGCAACGCTTTTGGGCAATTGATAGCCATGCAGCCAGCCAGCACCAGAAGTCAACCAACAGTCAGTATAACTCCATCTCCACAGTTTGTCTAAAGTTACAGCGTCGGTTCCAGTCTCAGTCCCAGTAACAAGCACAGGCAGAGCGCCAATCGAAGTTCATCGTCACCAGCGGACAAAACGCGTAACGCGGTGCAGAGCGCCTTAGACCTTAGGTCTGCTTGTAGTAGTCTTCAGTTTTTGCCAGTTGAGTTGTAGGTAGGCTGGCTGGCTGCTTGGTTGCTTGACTGCCTCTTGTCTTAGATCGTCTGACGCCAGTTGACAGATTACCCGGAGGCCAAAAGTCTTTGTACAGCGTTTTTGGATTTGGGTTTTGGCTTGACTGGTGTTGATGAGTCAGTGATATGACCGTTGTTGGGTAATTGAATAGACCTCACTAGCACTTAGTTTGGAGCAGAGTTGAATAAAGGGAACTAATGTTACTAACTATTTGCTGATTAGTCAACTACATATGTAAATAGAGTCTCTAAAATCTATACAATTTAAAAAAATTATACAATTATCTTATTTAATAGCGTTGTTTTTGTATTTCAAATGTAAATATTTTTAATCCATCTTTTCATAATATTGTTGTTTAATAATATATATAACCTTACCTTCAAAGACCACTCAATACAAGCAATTTACACTGAATAAATAACTATAAAAATTTAAAAGCGAATAATAAACTTTAATTTATAATTTAACTTTGTTAAAATATTAAAATATTTTATATTATTATTATATTATACGATTTTATGAATATGCTAATGTTTTTTTTCTTTTACCAATGCGAATGAAATTTAGATTGGTTAAGTTGTGTTTTCATTATTATTTTATATTTAGAAATTAAAAATAAAAATGTTTTAAACTTGTGTACGTTTCGTGCTTTAATTTTAAGCAACACAGGTGTGTCATTTTTAAGATTTAAAGATTCACAGATATAACTAAATAAAATAGTATCAATTGTATAAAAAAATTAGAGTTCACATTGGTTGGTTAAAGTTTTAAAAATAGAAATCTTCCTAATCTTCCTCGCTAGGTAAAAACTACTTCCGTGACGAAAGTTCGATAAAATAATCGAGCTCAAACAAAAAGTTAAGTTTAATTTATTCCCTTGGTTTCTTAATCGGAGCCACTGATGAAGATATTTGTGCGTTTTTCTGGTAACCATCTCTATAGGTACAACGATTTGGAACCTAAGCATGACCATACGATTGTTCCTCTCACCCAACATATTACCTGGCTGTGCGGCCACACGCTACGCCAACAATCATTGATCATCCGGAAACTTTACTAACTTATATTGAAACATTAAAAGCGGCCGTAACACGAGGATACAGCAAGAGAACCAAAGAATGCAGAGAGCGAGAAGAGACGAACAGTATTGAAGACTTTGTTAAAACGCATTTCATTAACCTGCTACAGCAGAGCAAACCCCAAACCCCAAAAAACCAGCCAACTGGGCAAAGTGTATGAGAAGTTATGAGCCAACGTGAGGCGCAGCATGGGTCTTGGGCCCTGTTAAATGGCAGCTCGGCTGTAATTTTTGACCAGCCAGCCAACAAGCCAGGCAAGCAGGCAGGCAGTCATTCGCCTGCCCACTTCGAAGATTATGAGAAGTGCCCTCTCGCTGTTGCGTATGCTTGCATCTTCAAAGACTCAAATGCAGCCAGTTCCCAATCAGGCTGCGACGATCTGCGACGCAGTCAGTGCCAGCATCCGAAAGACGCCAACAAAGCAACCATAACCCAAGTGCAACGCTCAGCATGTGCAGTCGTTTCCGAAAAGTTGAGTCCCGGCCAGTCCGTTTATTGGAGATTTTTAAGGGCTACAGTGTTGTAGTGTGTGCGTGTGTGTGTGTGTGTGTGTGTGTGTGTGCACAGTCTCTTTTTGGCTCAAATGCTGCTTATACTGTCTTTGGTATGCGATGTGTGCTTGTGCGCTATAGGTGGTCATTATCACGACTTTAGGTCCTATGGGTCTTAAATAAGCTGCATACTATGCTGCAGATGGCTCGAATGATGGAACGCTGCAATCATAAAGCCTTTTCCCTATAACTATGTACAGCCTTACGTTTCCACTAGGCTTGGTTTATATATTTCAAAACATATAATACATTTTTACACTCAAATATTTGGTAATATGTCCATCAAATCGAAATGTTTATCTTAATAAAATACCATTTCCTTTAATCCAACCTAAGTTATTTATCCTATGCTCTTACCTATATTGATATATAAATTATTGATACTAAAATTAATTGTATTATTATTATTAGATAACTTATTTATTTTATATAATATAAAATAAATATATTATTTTATTATATATAGTGAGCAAATCTCTAAAAAACATTACTGCTCATCTTTTGGTAGTGTAAACAACACACATGCATACATACGAATACACACAATTTTCGTTGTTTTTGTTGCTGGCAAAAATTTCAGCAGCAGCAGCAGCAGCAGAAGCAGCAACTGCAGCAGCGACCAACCACATATTCAACTGCTGTTCTACTTAATTTGCCGCTGCGTGCGTTGCCCATTTGGTTGAGGCTGCGGCTGAGGATGCAGCGCCAAGCCACCGCCAACGCTGGCTGGGGGACAGAGGCAGTGAGAGGAGAGATACCTTCCCCCCTCAGTCCAGTCTCACCAGATGCATTGGGCATCATCTGCCGACCAGCGCCTGCCGTGGAATAGCAACAACAAGTACCGCATTACCGACGCGTCGTTGACTGACTGACTCAGTAGGAGACGAAGGACGACTCGAGGGAGTCGTGACGGTGGTGGCGGTGCTCGAGTGACTTCTGCGCCACTTTTGTGGGGCTGCGGCTCGGTTTTACTTATTTGATTTGTTTATGCAGATTAAATGCAAACGATCTTGATAATGACATTAACCGACAGAAGAAGAAGACGACAACATCAGGGACACGAAATGAGAGACTTGGACTTGGACTTGAACTGTGACTGAGACTGAGGACGAGACTGAGACCTGGACTGCGGCTGGAAATGAGACTGGCTGGCTCAGGGTTGTCTGGATTGTTAACTTGACAGCTTTTGAAGGCAGCTTCGTGAGCTTTGCGCCGCAATTGTCATGAAGTCAGAGGGACGGGGTTAAGAAACACAAGTCACAATTTGGTCCAGTGCCTGACCCATTGGTTGCTTTTGGTCAATGTGCTTAAAACGAATGCCCTGAAACCAAAAACGCGTCTGAACTTTGGCTGCCTGTGGTTTTATCTTTTGCTCTTTCACCCCCTCCCTTCTCCTCCCCTCCACTTCCCAACCCAGCTTGGACATCTTGTAGCCTAATTAGCTGAAAAACGTATTGCGCTGCCAGATACAACTGGAGCATATCTCCAGTCTGCTTGGTGGAGCGCCTGTCGGCCCCAAATAAGACAAACGCCGTTCCTCATTAATCTTACACCTTACCAACTGATACTGATACAGATATGCTTGCTAAATTCAAAATCGTAAATTGCAAACTCCTTAATTCCATATGCAAAATGTTCACAAGCTTTATAGCGCAATTAACATTTTAAACACTTGGCTTTACTGTTCAACATCCTTTTGACTGAGTGTTCAAAATCGGCATAAATTTGGGCAGCGCAAAAAAAAGCACAATCAACTTTAAATTGCTGACTTCATAATTTTTTTGGCCATAATGTTGGCAAAAAAAACACATCAAAAACTGAATGCCTACAATATTTTTCTGCTTGACGCATGCGCAAACTGCTTCCGTGGCGTGTGTGATTTTTTTTTTTTTTTTTTCGCTTTTTTTTTGCATGATTTCTATTGGTGCGATTCATCGATTCAATACCCGATCTGAGTCGAGTGCTGCATTCTCATTTGGCGACGTTTTTGCGACTTTTCTTTTACATTTCCGGTGCAGAGTCAAAATTAATCAACAGCTTCATGGTTATCGTGCTCACTATCATCAACGAACGGAGCTGAAAAAGTCAGCGACCGCATCGAGAGTCTTTATATCGAAAAGGAGTCCGCAATCCGCAGTCCGCTGTCCGCTGTCCGCTGTCCGCTGTCCGCCGTCCCGACTTCACAGTTCGCATCGATCTGCAAGAAGCCTCGTCATAATTATCGTCGGCTTACCTTTTTTTGTGGTTTCAACTTTGCTTTATTTTTGTTTTTGTTTCTGTCGCCGCTACGTTGAGATGAAAGGAATTATTTTTATAAGGACTTTTGAAAACTTAACTCAATTATGTGTGCGAGGCGTCTGTTTTTTCTTTCCTTAATTCATTTTTTTTTATCTACTTTAAAACAATTATTATTATACGCTTATATAAAGTGGATTTTCTTTAAGAATATGTTTGTTTTCGAGCATTGTTGAATATGAATAGTCATCAAGTCATCTTTCAATTTGCAATGAATTGGTCAAGGTTTTTCACATCTATCTTAAATACATTAAATTGCTTAAAATTATACGAGCAATATCATATATGTACATACTCACTGCAATATTTAATGAGAGGCACATGCTTTCATTCTTATAAAATATATCATTATACAAATTTATTGTGTCACAATAGTATTAGTTACACGTTAAATAAAAAAATAATTACATTTTTTTAAGATTAATAGAAACCTTGTATTTCAGTGTATAATAGCCCATGAAAATAATATATTAGAACAAATTCTTTAAGAAAATAATTATTTGATAATATTAAATCAAAATCAATATAGGAAAGACATAGCTTAATAACAAATATCAGAGAGGAATTTGTTTGTATTTTGCATCGAAGACGAAATACATTTTCTCAATATTGGTAAAACTTGGAATATTAAATGAAGCGCAGCTGTAAGTACCTGGTCTATAAGTATTTCAATATTTATGCCCGCACCATAAGCGCACAACTTTAAAGTTAGTTTAAAGGCAAAACTCAAAAGTGAAAGCTTTGAGACAAAGTTATTTGAAATCAACTTAATGCCTGCATTTCATCTTCATCTTAGACACAAACAAACTGCAAACCGACAACTTGCAGTTATTGAAATTCAATGTAAATCTATGGTGATATGTCATACAGGCGTAGAAAATGCACCGAAGACAAGCCAAAGCCGAGCTCGACATCCATTTCGAAGCTCAGTAACAGACTCCATTGCAATCTGCGCCTTGGAGCCGAGTCAGGTGCTCTGTGGCCACGCTTCCCACCAAAGAGCCAAGCAAATTTCAAAACGAAAGGCAATCGCGCACGTCATCGATATTTTGTAAATGCATTAAATATATGTATTTAATTCGAGTTGGCCTAAACCAAAACGAGCCACCATCAAGCCTGCAACAGGTTACTGCCGTGTTTCGTGCCTGTCGTAGTTGCATTGCAAAACTTGTCAAACGCAAACGCAATCGATACGAATATCAATCAAATCCATAGAAATGAAAAACCAGAAAAACAAATAATGAAAACCAAACTTCTACTCAAAGCCGTTGACAACCGTAAGCAACGGCGGACAAATAAACGATTCGAAATCGATAAAGTGAACATTTATGCATATGATATTCATCAGATCGCGGCGACTTTAACGACATTTGAAAATCCGGAAGCGATAAATATTTGATGTGTATGCTACCCTATTTTTTAGTTTTACGATTTTTCTTGTACTTTTTTGGGTATTGCGACTTGGCAGTGGAATTAATGGCAGCTTTGGTAGCATTTCTGCTAGCAGCTATGAGGAACAGAAGAGCAAATATAATGTGTGCTTGCTGCAGCTGTGCAGCCTGCTCTCGTTCTATCTGTTATTGCTACAACTACATTGCTACAACATTGATATTTTCTGCTCATGCTACTCCTTTTGCTGTTGCAAATGACAGAGCAGAGTAGAACAAAGTCAATTCAGCTGGCTCAGCTATTGTTCTGTTGAACTGCGTAGCAGTTGCAATAGCAGAGCAATACATATATCTAATGAAAACTCTGGCTGAAAATAGTTGATTTTGAAATAATAGGTAAAAAAAATTTGTTTCTTATTTGATTTTCGCCAATATTATATATTATTGTTAACTAAAAAATATTATACCAAACTGTTTTTTTATTATTGAGATATCCTATTTATATACGATATTCTTTACATATTTAAAATTTACTTTATTTTTTAAATTTAATTCAACATCAAACTACTTCCCTAAGTCAAATTTAAGTTCATTTGAGAAATTTCCATAGTAATTGGAGTTTTGGTTAGTTATCAGATTAATGTGTTATAAATTTATTACAACTATTACTATTTACTATTTACTTATTACAACGAAAAACAGAAGAAAAAACTCCAAATGTTGAGTTTTGTTGAGTGTATACGATAGAGTATTTAGCCTGCGGTGCCTGACAGGTATTACACTTTTTCTTGTTTTGTTTTTATTTGCTTGGTCGTATTTTTTTAATACTGAAAGTAAATTCGTTGAAAATTGTGACTCAGGTGTCGTCCACAGTTTCAGATGGAGTTCTTCCGACTTTTTGGCGTTGTTGTATAATTTTAGCTGCATTTTATGTAGTTATTTTGGATTTATAAATATTGTAAATTTCTTTATCTTTGGTGGGAATCATTTAGGATTAGTATTTGGGTCAGCATTGACTCTTTGTGGTTTTCATGTTATTTGGCTTAACTCGTTTTTTTCTGCTTGGATTACTGTTTTTTTATTGGAGAGTCTTGCGATCTTGCTGATGCTTCATCCAAATTAATTATGTCAGTTTATGTATTTAATTATTTTAGGTGAGTTCAAAAAGGCACCGCCGCCAATGAGAATCTTGTGCTAATTATGTTGTGACTCAGTCATGTAAATTAAATGTAAAGTAGTAGTCACATGGAAACTGATTGGTTATTGTTTCTGTCTATGCCAAGAAAAATAAACAAAGCGCTGAGTAAGCATCATACATAATATCATATACATATGTGCGTGGAGAACATTGTGCGAAAACTACAAAATATAAGTAAGTAAATTATATTAACAACAGCCAGGCTTTTGAAAATTAGTGATATATATTTAAATTTACTAATATCAATTACATATACAGCAACAAATAAAGCAGTTCAGTTGCACTCAAAATTCTAAGTAGAAGAGCTTCGAAGTTTAAATGAAGTTATAATTAATTGGCATCAATGATATCAAAGTCATCTCTTACTTACATGTCTTACGTCTGTCTGTCTGTCCGTCTGTCCGTCTGTATGAACGCAACTTTTTTCGACACCCTTAGAGATAGGTAACTTGGAACATATACTGGTCTGTGCCCGCGTCAGACAAGGGTAAAAATTGGAGTGGAAATTGGATTCGCAATTCTATAAAGCCAAATATCTCCCATAATTTTTAGGCTACGGTCTCCAATTTAGTTGATAGGATGTTGGCGATGTCCTTCAAAGATCGGTGTACCGATGTACCTTCAAAGATCGGTGATCCGCCGCCCAGGCTCCCCGCCCATAAAAAATGTGAAATGGCTATATCTTCCGCAGGATCACCATAAAAATTTGCAGACCACGCGTACACCCGTCGCCCCCAGGAACTTTGGCTCTAGAAATATAGCGCATATCTTCCAAAATTTTTATAATAGAGTCACCAAATTTTGAAAGTATGTTACTGGTAACTCTCCTATGAGATCGATAAAAAATTGGATGGTCACGCTCACTCCGCCCTCCTAAGCCGATACACCTGATAGTGTAAATCGCTAAGAGAAATATATCTCACACAATTTGAACGCTAGAGTCACCAAATCTGAAAGGTGTATTGCTAGTAACACCCTTCAAAAATCCGGAAAAATAATTTTGTTAGATACTAAGATCGTACTCCAACATTTTTTTTGGCTACGCCCACTCCTGCCTCCAAAATTCCAAGAAGTCTATATCCCGCTAATTTAATAGCTACAGTTACCAAGCCTTCTCTAATCATTTTTTCGGCCACATATTTCAGGTTTATTCCTTTTTTTTTTATTACTAAAATATGAAGGTGAATTAAATGATAAAAAGTATAATTTTAGCAAACAACTTATCAAACTAGATTGTCTTTCAAAATAGTGCATACAGTAAAGAGAACACATATTTAATTTGAAGACAAGTAATTTCAACATAAAAAATAGTTTGTCCAACCAAACTAAAATTAATTTGTAATGCCTGTTCTTGAATACATATTTACGTATATATTTATATCAATAACGCCGTTTGAAACACTCAATTTTAAAAACACCCATATATGTATATATATATACATATATAATTCTGTACATGTACATATGTACATAGATGCATATTATGTTCAGTAAACTACAACTAAACATCTTTAACTGTACAGGTAATCAACGGATTGCCCATGGCTTTGTTTGAAAATTGACTAGACTTCGGAAGAGGCACAATCCATTAGTTGAATTGTTGTCCCGCCCAGCATTTTGGCAAATGCATCGCTAATTTCTAGTTCTGCGAAACTATTTGCACAAACTTTCAGTTTCGCCGTTGGATTGACGAGTTTTGCTTAAAGTAGACAAATCGTAAATAACGACTTGTGACACAAAATGAACCTACAAACTTTCACCTTTGGCAAATATTTAATCATTATTTGGCAATACTTATACACATTGTTTTTGAGAGAGCATTAAACAAAATGACAGAAAATGTCGTATTTTGAGCATAAGACGAGCAGCGACGAGCTGCACAAACGATCTACGGGAGACAGCAACCTGTTGTTGCCGGGGGTACTAATTACACCTGGGGTACTCGGAACAAATTTTTAAGCACATATTTACATAGCGGGGACCAGCCTCCAAAATGGCAATGGGCCGCACATAGTTGCCAGACTATTTGTAAGGCATAAAAAAACAAAGAAACAACCAACTAAATACAAAACACTTTATGCACGATAAACAAAGACTGCAGCTCTACTAGGTCTAAAGATGTTGTCGTCAGAGGCTGGCAAGCAGGCAGTCTGCTTGACTGTCAGGCAGTCAGAGCTATCAACGTGGTCTCATCAACAATAACAATATCGACGCTTTAGCCGGAGCTTCATTAGCAAGACGAGACGTTCAAGTCGAGTGAAACCTTTTAAATAGTGAAACCGCGACTGCGAATGCAGTTGACCTCCGCGGTCTGACCCCAGATTATAACGCCCGCCCAGCTCCTCGAACTGTGTATGTATGGCAACATAAGTAAGTACAACATGCAGTCGTCAGATAAGAGCCCGAGCCCCCAATCTGCCGCTCATCAAGCCAGGCCCAGAGACCCCAGATTCGAGATCTAGTCCCAGTTAGCAGGCGGGGCTGGCGGGGCCTTTAGTTGAATTAGCCCGGTTAGCTACTTACCTTAGCCTTCCTTGCCTTGACTATCTGGATGATGCATCTGTGAGTTACACATTTTGTTGATTTAATTTTCATGTTGCAACACTTCCATCAAGCTGACCAACCCAAGACCAAAGCTTTCCGCTCCCCTGCTGCTGCAGTTGCCAACAACAACAACATTTTTAGTCAATGTTGCGGCAAAGTGCATAATTGGTTTATTATTTTTATTTTATTTGCTCTACCGCTTCCTGCCATATCGCGCGCATCGCTGCACAGCGAAACCCTCCCATCCAGACCCCCAGGTCCCCTCTGCCTCCTCTTTAGAGTCCACCACATCTGTGGGCGCTTTTTGCCCAACCCTATTTCGCTATGCTGCTCGTGGCACTTGATTTTCATTGAAATCGTCGTCGTCGTCGTCGACGTCGTCATCATCTTCAGCCTGGTTGCTTGGTTTTTGTCATCTGTGGAGTGTGTCTCGACTCTCCGCTCCACTCATCGCTTTGTAGTGTTTCTTTTTTGCAAGGCGTGATTTACATTTTTTTTGTTGGCATTTTTTTTCTTTTCGTTTTTTGATAAAATATTTGTGTCTACTTTTGGCTTGTGCACCGACTAAGTTTTCCTATTTATCGTGCCTAGGTGTGCCATCAATTGTGTTTGAGTTTTTCCGGCTGGTTTTCTATGTGGCTTGTCGTTGCTTATAATGAGTATTCGCTGCATCTCTGTCCCGGCTAAACAAGAAATACCTGGCAAAGAAAGCCAATGCAATGCAACTAACCCAGTTGCAAGTTCTCAAGATTGGACCTAGTCCAGTCGACACACAGCTAACCTTGAAATAGTCTGCAATGCATTTTGATCGATGATTTTCGTTCAAAGCAAGAGGTGTTGCAACAAAAGCTTATTAATTATATAGTGTATGATTTTTACTAACTAAAAATGAGGTAAAACCAAAATCTTTGGTTGTCATCTAATCAAGGATGTGAACGCAGAATCTTCCGTATGAAGTATTCATTTTTATTCCCTTGTGACACCATTCGTTCTTAGGCATTTCTTTTTGAATTTGTTTTCGATTAAGATATAATAAAATTGTATTTTCTAAATATTAAAATATTATATATTATTCTGTGTTAATTGCTTTAGTGAAGCATAAACTTACGTCCCTTCAGATATTTGTGTTTGGATAATTGTTAATATGGTTAAAATTTTGTACCCTACTTGCTAATCGAATTTTCCATAGCCCAATCTAAGTGTTTACTTTCATCCTAAAAGAAAACTTCAGATTTGACCGTTATTGCTTTGGCTAAACGTCAGTCATGAACATGTATACATATTTATTGTATGCATGTGTACATGGTTACATACATTGATTTTAATTTATTTTGAAGTGTAACTTTCAAACTTCGCTTTAGCCATCTAATGATACTGATATTATTTCATTACACCTCTAAAAAAATTTGAAATTTGTTAAGTTCTTTAATGGATTAACTCTACCATATTGGCATAAGTATCGCTAATTGACTATAATCAACGATTAGCGAACATTGTTTATTACCTATTAACAATTATCGTTGCTCATTTGTAGCTATAGTTGCTATAGTTTATAGCACAGTTATTACACTATAATAACCTTGAATACTCATATGATTCACGTCTATTGACCTAAGAGCTAGAACTAAACCTCTAATTATTACCCATACCCACGGCGGCCACCCAAGCTTACAGCTCGATCCAATTTAAACGTAAGCCAATTAAATACCGGAAGCCTGCAAAATTATTGCATTAGAAGCTAAGCCCTTAACTATACAGTCATCATGAATGAAAGTGAGCTCTGTTCTTATGACAAATACCCGAAGGAGCTACTGAAATAAGAGCGAAATGGAGACGGGGATAGAGTTAGGGATAGGCTTAGGGACATAAATCACACGACGAGCAGACGCCAAGCTGGCGCAGAGAGTTTACTTTGAATTCGAAAATCAAAATCAAACACCTATTAATCAATATGGCCCATGGCTGACTGAGCTGCGGTTCCAACAAAATTAACACCCAGCTAATGCCAAATGCCGACAAAAGATGACGAAAACGAAACAATCAACAGGCAACAAAATGCCGCTGCCAATCTTCAGTTTGGAGCTGCTTTACGCCGACTGATTCTGATTCCGACACCAGGCCTTCATCTGTGTGTCTTGTTAATTGCGTCTAATAAGCAGTTTGGCGTTGTTCTCACAAAACGCCAACGCCGTCGCCATCGCTAGCGCCATTGCCAGACGACTGACCGTTTGAATACCCCATGATTAAACTCGTCCTCATCATCGTCATCGTCGTCAACGTCGTCATCGTGATCGTCGTCGTCGAGTGTTGTGTGCTCATTTGAATTTGTGCGAGCTGCCGTCTGTTAATCTCAAGATCAACACATTGTGCAGTTAGCCACGACAGCGGCTTCATAAAACAAATATCGCTTCGTGTACGCTAACTAGTCGACTTGATCATCGCCTTCGCCATCATCATCAGCATCCACATCATGATGACCATTTAAGTCAGCGTCTGACTTTTCAGTTTGTTTTGCTTGCTCAATTATGTTGGGTAGCAAAAATTCTTTTTATTGATTTCTAGCGTTCAACGCTGGAAATTAAAAAAAAAAAATCTAATCATGCAATAAATTGGCCAATTGTTTTCCGATCAACCAATTGGCAGCCAGCTTGATCAGCTGGCCCAAAACAATGTCTATTAGAGCTGGTCAAAACGCCCAGCCGACAATGAGTCTAGCTTGTTGTTGCTTCTTGTTTGCACATACTTGATTTATTGTTGTGAGCATTGAATGTCCATAAGCTTGTAATTGATAGTTGGAACTTGTAATTAATACCGGCTCTATGTGCTTATTTTTAGGTACCTGAGCTGCATATGAGAACTGCTTATATGCTGCTTGTATGGCAGCATTTTGATATATTGATATCACTTTTGAATTCTTGTAGTCTGCAGAACTTGCATTCAATTTAAATTTTCCAATTATTTTTCTGTTCGTTAAGTCCAAACTTGTTACTATAATTTCATAATTTGGTTGACCATTTTTATGTTTCATATATGTTAATATATGCATATTTGTAGCTCAACTCTTAATCGTATGGAATCTTATGTCGTAATAACATATTTTAGCTGTGGCATATAAATAAAATAAATACATTATGATGCTTGACTAAATTGAGCCATAAATCAAGCACTCGCAGCTTTTCAAGCATTCGTCGGAATAAGATAGATTTTAATGCCTACATTTAAAAAATATTTTCCATAAGTTCGCTAGAAATTCCGCACAGATTTGGCTGTTGCCAGCAGAGTCTCGTTGTCTCTCACCCATTTAATGCGCTTATGAGTAAGCCGAAATCTAACCTACTTTGAGGGAGCATAGACGGCCCCACACTTAGTCAAACCCGTTGGCGTTGCCATCTCGGGCAGCAGTCGGTCGACGACAACTGATTGTCAGCGTTGCAAGTATCTTGGAATTGGCTGCACTTGTTGCATGTTTCTCGAACTGATGCCCACAAAGTGTAGTCGCTCTAGACTATTTATACATATAGTTTATTGAGTCGGCAAAAACTAAAAACCAAATGCTGCAAATGTCAACAAGTTGCTCGATGACGATGGTATTGATGCCGCCTATTTTATTTCGTTTTTGTTGCACTCGTATAAAAAATCGATTGGCAACAATTTTTGTGTTACGACTGTTTGCGATTTGAGCTGAAGTCACAGCCAGCCGGAGTGGGCCAGCCAACACGTCTACAGATTATTTTTAAGGTGCGCACTTTTGAGGTTGGTCCTCCTGATTTTCCAAATGCAACGCCTGTTAGTTTACCGTTTTCGTTTGCTGCCACTGCTATTGCAGCCGCATTTACTGTTGTTGTGCGATGAGAGATGAAGTTGCATGCAACAGACGGGCAGCGTCCACGTCGATGTTTTCAAATGCTTTGAATCATGACTGCCAACAATCGAATATCAACGGCGTCTATTGCACAGTGATTGGCAGGCAATTTTAAAATTATTAAAATAATTTTCGGGTGTTAAAGTCTATACACATTTTAAGAATTCAAAAATTACTCCATTTCCTTTATGACATATAATAATATTGTTTCTGATTTTAGCAGTCTGACCTTCCTACAATATATGCTACTTGCACTGATATGTGTAAAAACAATTTAAAAGGGTTTTTTATTAAATAAATCTATATTCCATTAAAAACTTCATAGTTTTGGAAAAAAAAAATTAATAACTATTTTATATTACACATCTTCACATTATAACGGAGGAACTGAGTCATAACCCTTTGGGAATATCATTCAAATAATTGAAGCCTTTTTTAATTTTAACTTCTCATTATTTGTAAAATTAGTGATATCGTTTCCAAATTGAGCAGTCTGATTTTCATGTAAGTTATGCTCTTTCGAATTTTTATGCTTAAGAATAATTTTATTGACAAAATCTTTATTTCAGTAAAAAATTTACAGTTTTGGAAAAAAATCATTGCCTATTTGAAATTGATTAAACCTCATATTCAATCCTTTAGGAAGGATATCAAATACAAATATCATTCAGATAATCGAAACCTCGTTCCACTGTGCCTCTGTTGCGGCGCGTTCTTTTGACAATTTTCAACGCCTTCGTTGGATCTACATCACCACTGCCTGCATGAGATGGCAACTGTTGCTGTGGTTGTTGGTGGTGTTGGCGGTTGATGCTGACGCTGATGCTGCTGTTTGATGGCTGAAAGCATTTTCGGTTTAGGTTTGGGTGTTCATGGCATGGCTATGGGTTTGTTTTGCCAGCGGCGCGTATCTGCTGCTGCTGCTGTTATTGTGGCTGATGATTTTATTATTTTTCCAAAGCACTTCCTATTAGGTAATATTCGATTTGCATTCCAGTTGATGCGCATCACGCTGCTGGGCTGCAATGAATTGCATTTTAATTAGATTCATGATTTCAGGTGGGGTTCCAGAACGAAACCCATTGCATGGCGATCATATTAGTACACTAACCTTCGCCAGTGCTGACCTATTCAGCCAAAGTATGTGATGGAAGATTTCAACTAGACTTAACATTCCAATTTAGAGAGTTTGGCGGCCTAACAATTGTTTACTTGTCTGTGCTAGCCACTTAAAAATGTTACTTGTGTCAACACGATGTCAGACTAAAACAAAATGCCTTCGGGCTGTTCATTAACACCTTTTTGGGCCCAGTTGAAATTTCACAGACAGAAAACGAAACGAAATTCCATGTGCGGTTTCATTAATTGTGTTTGCCAATGCCCATGCCAAGTGGTAATGAGATGAACAAGTTCCCAACGAACAATACTTGTTACAGGTTCTTTATCCAGCCAACCAACCAGCCTCACAAACAAATACATCAGCGTCCTCCGTTCCCCCGAGGCAGTTAAGTTGTCTCTTTTTATACAGCTGTTTGATTGTAGGCGGTGTCCATTGGCTCAGGCCGGTTTCTCATTTCAATAATTGTTAATTGTTTTGCTGAGTGCTTTTGGTTGTTGCTGCCCAATTGATTTTGATTTGTTTTGTTAGCAAGTTTTCTTATTTTCAATATTTTAGTGGGGCAAATTAACGACTATTTACGTATCATCAATCGAATGACGAATAAAGGCTTTTAAAATTATTAAACAATATGTGTGTCTTATCATATTTATTGTATTGTTATGAGTAATCTTTAAGTATTCTTTGGGTTCAGTGGAGCGTTTTTTTTTTTCAAATCTATTTATTGTTAGCTAATACAATTTTTAGCTTTCACAAAGTACAGAAAGTACATAATTCTTACAAATAAGCTAAGATCTGTGCAACTATAAAAGCACTTGCACACATTTTTCGCTACTAGGCTTCCGGATAAATACCATATACATAACTTTAAACTCGAAGCCCATTTTGGGTGAAAACTGCAAGAAGACAAAAATGCACTTACTTTGCAGTAAGTAAACATTTATACTCGGCAATTATACTAACTGCTAACTACGATATAGAAAGCATTTACATTTTTAGTGGAAGACCGTGGATCTAATGGTGCTTATGCACACTTTATGGACGCCTTCGGTTGTCTGTGGTGAACATTTTAATTATCTTAGTATTTTTCGAATACAGATTTTAAGTGACATAAACCAAATAACTACCCATTAAAACAACACTCTTAGAAAGAATAAAATATACGCTGTAAAAATATCAAAAATTATGCATAGTCTTTTGCGTTTATGATTTTCCAATAGAATGTGTTTGAAATTTAAAGACCTAACATGACATTAAAAAGACCTAGCATGACATTAAAAAGTTTGCAAAAAAAAATCATCAGCAGTTAATGTATCATAATCCTGGGGCATATGCTTTGGCCCTGCACACATTCAATTCAATTAAATGCGAAACAAACTTGGCTTTAACTCGACTACTGTCAGCTTTGCTAAAATGTTGTGCAACTATTGATTGTTGTGGGCCATCGTTAACCTGCTCTACTTGGGCCAATAGTCACTTGAACCCAACATGCCCAGCTTGACACCAATTACCAGCCAGCCAGCCAGCTAGCCAGCCAGTCAGTCAGTCAGCCACCCACTCGTCTCGATGAGTAGCCTCCAAGTCCATAATGTCTCAATCTCAATAAAGTTGGCTGCTTAGCGCCATCGAATTTGTGTCATGGCACAAATTTCCAAGTCAAGCCAAACGGAAGTGTCGGCACAAAACAAAGTGGCCCCAGCCCATGCACTCGATAAGGACTTGCAGCCACCCCTGCACCCTGGCAGGTACACCTTATAGAATATCGGTGCATATAGTAAATGAGAGACCCCCAGGTCTGCATCAGGCAAGACTGTTGTATCCTTGTAAATCAGCACGCCAAAACTTTTGCCGTTGCCTTTGTTTTGTCACGTCATTGTTGCAAGCGACAGGCAACAGAGGGAACACCCTCAACCCCGCAACCTCCACACAATAAACAATGATGCAGTGTTACGACTGCGTCTTTTTCGCCAGTTTCCTGGCTCACCTTCAAAAGGTGGGTTCCGATTGCATTTGGAAATGGTGCCAGCTAAAAAGTTATTTGTTTATTGATTGCCGTTATTTCGCTTTCGTTTTCGTATAATACAAATTAAAAATTTGTTTGGTTTGCCTGTTTTATCAAGGATTTGCTGATATGGTTAGTTACCGCAGCTTGATCGAATTTATTTCTCAGCCTGCCACTTGCATTGAGGCTCAAAGGGTGGTATGAGTAAGTTGAGTAAAGTATCTTAACAAATTTGTTTTGAGCTTGTCTTTCATTTGATTTTTTTTGTTATTTTTTGCTTTGACAATTCTCAACAATTAGATACTCTAATGTACAGTTTGTCAACAACATTATAAAAACAGACACCGCTGACGTAATTGCACTTTTGAGTCATCACAATACATCAGGTTTTACAGCTTCCGACAGTGCGGTCATTGTGTTTATATTTATGAATGTATCTGTGTGTGTTTTGAGTATCTTCTATCTTCAGTTTTGCATTGCGCGTTGTGGATAATTTGCAGCTTAATTTTTATGACTGAAGTAAATTTGTTGCTTGTGGTTTCTGTCCTCTGTCTTCTGCTGCAGCTGATTGTTATTATTATTATTCTTTGTTTTATATACATCTCTTATGGCCTGAGCAAACAAAACGGAAAGCCAAAGGGAAGACTGCTTTATCATGCGAAAGAGAGAAAAGGGCTATAAAATGTAGCGGCGAAATGTCAAGTGCAGCAACATAAATTCATTATTGGCATTCACTTGGGGAGCAGAGAGAGGAACCCCTTCGAGGTTGGAACGAAATTCTTATTGTAGCGTCATCATGCTTAAGTTGCCTGCGGGTAAACGTGCAACACTCGATAATGCATTGCTGTTATTTTTAATTACGTACATAGTACATGCGCCGGCTGCGTTGTCCCACAGAAGTATCTGATAGATACATATGTATGTACATGTAAGTGAGTAAGTACTTTTCGTCGCAGCTACGTTTATTAATTGCGCTCGCTTTTCAACTGACGTACTCGTTAGTATTTGCATGTGACGTCATTAGCCGCGCAGTTGACATTTACGGCTAACGGGGGTCACTTCGCTATTCATTATGTTGTGCATTGTACTTATGTATGTATCGAGCATGCTTCTGATCTTTGCGTGCTTAATGCACTCGCCCATTGTCTGCTCAAGTGTTGAATGGTGAATGGGTTTTAGCGGGTGCAGGGAATCTACAGACTATTTTTTCTGTGTATGACTCGGGATGTTTGGCGCCAAATGTCAAGGAGCTGTGGGTATAGCTTTGATCTGGCTTGGCAGGCCAGGCTATTAGTTCGCCGACAAGTGCTTTCGGCAAGACAAATTTACATTTACACTTCATGTGTTTGTTTGTAAGTTATACGACTTTTCTGATAGTCATATAACTTATGTACTTCATCTCAATTTGTCCATACAAAGTAAGAGCTTATAATAATTATTCAATATCGAATATACTCTACTAAAATATTAATTTCATATTAATTTTAAATTACAATAAATATTAATCAAGCAGATTGAACTCATATTTATTGCAATTTAGATACTACAAAATTCTTATTATTTGTTTCGTATATAGCTTCGTAAAGTAAATGAAAATGAAATTGTTTGGGTATACATAGATATATATATATTATATTAGTAGTAAAACGTTTGCCAAAAATCGTATATTTCTCTATAATTTTTACAATTATTAGAAAAACTACAATTTCCAAAAATTGAATATTAATATTTGCTTAAAATTCTCGACCCCCTTAGTGAAAAAAGTGTTATACAAAATAGCTTAAGATTTGGATAAAAAATATAGAAATCAAAAGGTAATATTCCCCTATATTACAATTTAATAGAATAAATTCTTTTCAGATATTTGACAGCGGTATGGTAACAATTCTTATAATAGTTTTTAATTTTTAATTTTCCTGGCTACAACATTTCTTCCTAGGACTCCGCATACTCCCGCTCAAGGTCTGACCTAAATTTTATATTACTGCTTACATACCTATTCTATTTAGGCTTTAATATAAACCAGTGTCTGTTGACAAACATTGTCTGACCTGGTCTATTGCAAACTCGCAGCTAAATGTGCATTTGAGAATGAAAAAATTCTTGAAGCCATTCTCATTAGCAGTCAAAACTAAAAATTGTTATTGCTGCGACTGGTGGGAGTGGTTTTGTTTTCAGGTAACATTAAATTTAATTTTTCTATTTTATTGCCAAAACAATCAAGTCCACAAATGTGCAAATGAGGGAGTCGGAGCGGTAGCGGTCATAAATGACTGGACTGAGGCTCAGAAATTTCATTGCGCTGCTGAGCTGACCAAATCCCAAAATAAAAATCAAGAGACCAAAAGACCAATACCAAGTTGGATATGCGGTTCTGGCCAGTGCATTGGCGGCAGCTCATAAGCCACAGAGTTAAACGGCATGAAATAAAGAAACGAGTTAACCAACAACGTCAACCCTGTCGAGATGCTAAAGATTCTGTGGAAATGTTTATTAAAGTCGAGGATTTTATGATTATGCCGCACACAGCCAAGAACCTGACTGAACGCGTTGTTAGCTGTTGCTGTTGCTGCTGCTGATGCTGTTGCTGCCACTGGCAGTGGCAATGGTCGTTGTGGCTACCGCCACCGTCGCAGCGACTGCAACTGCGTAGGCAATTAATTTAGACAACGGCCACATCGATGAAATGCCATTCATATTGCCTGCCTGCCAAGCCTGACTGCCTGCCAGCTAGCCAGGCAGCCTGCCAAGTCTGACTACCAAACCTGCCTGCCTGCCTTTCAGAGAAATGCAGACGGGGAGTCACAGTCTGACTGGCTATTCAAATTTCAGTTTGGTAATTTGCGTTCCAGCTCATTTGGTAATTATGTGAAAATGCATTTTGGTCGCTCATTGCTTTTCCAGCCACTGCCATTTGGGCCTCACCTAAACACCTGCACGCTTGTACCCCCTCCCCGTGCACTTACCCTCTTCTTCTCACTCTCCTGAAAGCCGCCGTCAATGCATGTCAACTTTTTTCATTTGCAGTCAAAAAGTCTTTGCGGAATGGCCGACTGGCAATTGGTTCCTTTTCCTATTGCTGCCGTTTGGCTTTTTGGGTGGTTATCGTTGTTGACCATGCCAGCCGGCTTGCATGTGTGCCACTCTTTTTTGTCATATTGGTAAAAATGTTCAGTTGCACTTTGGATACCGCTGTAACTCTAACTGCTTAGCATATCTTTGATCCGTACTGGTAATTCACGGATGACCATATGCTGAAGTGGGACGCATTTGATTCCTTCTATAAAAGTGATAATAAAAACTGTTAATATCAGTTAACTTCTTTACCTACATATATACTTGATTTCTGCCTTATCTCACACTTGCACCATTAGCTTTAAAACGCCTGCGAAATCGAAATATTCGTTGAAAATGTATTTGCATATAAATGTGCAAAGTGAACTTTTTTGTGTCAAAGATTATGTGGCTCTAAGTCGATATCTATATATTTAAACTGCTAAAGCTGGAAAGATTCACAGTTCCTCTAATAAGTCGGCAAGACGTATTCTCACTAATTCTTGAAGCTCCTCTTCCTATGCGATCTCGAAAAATCTGCTCCAAGGATGGAAAGCGTGAAGAAAAGTATTTTATGAATATTTTATGTTATTCATCAGTTGACCCAGATTGTCATATTTTTTAAATTAATCTTTTTGAGCCATTGACCATCTGAATTGTTGTATTCGCCTGTCTTATTGAAAAAGTGGCCAGCGATTATTTGGGAAAAAGTTCAAAATCATTCTGACAATATCGGAAAATTTCTCAGGGGGGAGAGTTTAATTTAGTTTTAGATTAGACAACTGGGTGAAATCTTAGGATACAATTAAAGACTTTAGGGATATTTTACTCTACTATAAAGATATTTTACCTTGTTTAATTTTCTCATGTTCATATGCAATTTCGAAATATCCTTGTACATATTTGTATTCGTGGCTTTCGAGCTACTAAGAAAAAAATAAATGAATTTGTTAATGAACATATAATGCAAGACCATATAAGCTTATTAACGAAATTATCACAAAATTCATGTATGTTAGTTAAAAGTTTATTTTGTGAACACTGTTTGGGATTTACTGACTTAGCGACTGAGTACCAGCCACATATCCTGTCAAGTACTCATTTCATTCACCTGGTCCCGCTGAGTTAATGTACGATACGAAGCGGAACACGGGTTGTAACACTTGGTGACAAGCGCAAACATTAATTAACCAAAATGCATTTGGCAACATGACGGGCAACAGCTTAAAGCACTCAGGGGTGAGTTGGAAAGATGGAAAGTTATGAACTATATATAAAAGCAGTGCTCCCGCAAAGTGCCAGAAACATTTCCACCAATTTCTGCATATTTGCAACAAGTCACCGGCAACGGCGGCAACTGTAACTACAACGCAAATGCAACAGCAACAAATCAAATAAGGAAAAATGTCGCCAAGCTTTTCAATTCAACTGTCAATCAGTTTGAGATAGCGGCGGTCTGGAGAGCCAGCGGCAACAATAATGACATTTATGCAAAATAGCCGTCCAAGCAGCCGCATACTCAGCAAGTTTTGAACTGAGAGATGGACGAACGGACGGAGGGACGGATGGATGAACAGAGTTGGTGCTCTTGTTGTGAGCCGGGGTGAGCCAGGTTGCCTTTCCTGGTCACCTTTGCCATAATAATTGCACTTGCATTGCATGCAAATCAAATTGTCATCACGCTGCCATCCTCCAACTGGCTGGCTGTGTGCACCATGGTGCACCGGCCTGCTTTATTGGCCCCAAAGGAGCCGAGTCCAATCCGACATTGACGATAGTCAGCCAGTCATGCAGTCATGCAGTCAAGGCAACCGGCTGGATGATCGATGACAGAGTTTGTGTTTGATTGAAAGCAATTGGTGGCACCGTCACTTGGTCTTGCGTTTCTGATGGGCGCGGATGGCGGCGGCTTCGTTTCGGTTTTAGCCACAATCCTCCTTCCTCAGTCTTCATCTCATATAACATTTTTATCTCCTCTTTTTTGTTTTTATTTGGTTTTTGCAGATAGTGAATTGTTTGCTGTTGTGTCTTTTACGTAGCTCAGTGTGCGAAAATTATTGCCACACGCGGCTTGGACTCATAAGGAGAATTTATTGCCCGGCAGCTTTTACATTGGCGAATCGCTTATCTTTCTTCTCTTGGCGCGCCTATCGTCAAAATTTTATGCAGTGCAGCAATAATTGTTATTTGTTTATTGCTGCCTTACGCGTATTAGTCTCTTATGTAAGCAACTCATAATTGTCTCGGTAAATTTATGGTATTTTGAATAGCATGACGATTGTTCCATTTTAAGGAAGCTTGTCTAAAAATATGCTATCTATAATCCCAGAGACCATATTATCAACTCAGCTATTTCTGACTGCCGGTTATAAGAATATGTGCAATAAAATCTGAAAATATGAGATAAAAAGCGCTTTGAACATTAATTATGTGGCTCTAAGTGAGTGACTTTAAGACTGTCAGAGACATTGACATGTGTGATTTTAGAGACTGAGAACGAAATAGTAGGTGTTTTGATCTTTAAAACAGTAATCGAATTTATTGTTTGTTAAAAAATTTGGTTCTACGAAAGATAGTTTCGATCATAATTGAAATACAATTTAAAATTTTAAATGTATAAAAAATTTAGATTAATTTTAAAATGTATTAAATTCAATTTATTTTTATGTTATTAAAATTACAATTTTAATATTGTTCTTTACTACCGAGCCTTTCTAGTGACTTTCGAAAATTCTGCAATTACTTGTCTGTTTATTTTTTAAACATATTTAGTTTGTCTTTACAATGTTGTTGAATTTTGCGTTGACATAAATAATTTCATTATTCTTAATTATTTAAAATAAAAATGGGTAAGATGGATCAGAAGCATGTGATTTTCTTTTTAGCAAATGACGCACCTTCAGATTAGTTTACTATATAAATATTATTATAATAATTCCAGCTAATAAGTGCATCTGCACCATGTCGCTTCTCACTTAAACTTAGCCAATTATCTGCTTGAGTCCTTTCCATAATCAACCTGTCGCAAATACACCATATCCATTCACAGATCTCTCTCGATGTGCAATGGCAAATCCGGGTAACAAATTAATTTGTCATATTAACAATTGCCACATAAAGTCACACGCTCGCCATACCCACCAGTAGTTAATCATGATGATCATCATCCTCATGCTGCTGATGATGACAAAACACACGGGCCCCACGGCTACCAATAACTAACATAACCAAGCTGACTAACTGCCTCAACTGAGCCTTCGCCTCCAGCACTGACACTAGCATCGACTCTGGCTCAGTCTCAGACTCTTGATTTTACTTACACTGAACAATACGCAACCTTAGAGAAGCATGTATTGTTGTTGGTGGTGCTTTCGGTGTGTTAGCGGACTATTGCATTTCGTAAATTTTTAATTGAAAAAACATGTTTTACGAGCATCGCTAACCACGACGATGACTCCAACAACAGCTAAAGAAAAAAAAATTGCAGAAATAACTCTGGGGCGCAGCCGCTGCTGCAGATGAAGCTGTTTTTAATCATCGTCAACTTCTTAGGTGCTGACTAACGAGTCGACTTTGTCAGTTTTCCTTGCATCCGAAAAATCTTTAATGACTGGGGCAAAGAAATGCCTTTGCAATGAATGCAACTGAAATTAATCTCTGCACTGCTAATCACTCAGAATAAAACATTTTCTAAAATGGCATTAAGTCGAATAGAGGATTGACTCTATTTTTACATTGATCATTTACTCAATTTGCTAAATAAATAATAACATTAAAACTCAAGTTTCTTCAATCAACCAATCTTTTTTAATGTGATTTAGGATCATATTCAACAAAGGTTGTGCATAAGTACAGCGCTTATATCCGTTTGCGGAAAAAAGTCGTCAGATCATTGTGATATAGTGACACAGAAAAGTTTTAATTCTAATTCTATCACTTTCTCTGTGATTGATTTTATTTCGTAAATAAAACGATATAAATATTTGAAACCAAATATAGAACATTTTAAAGGTTTTCTTTTAACAGATGATTGACTGTATGAATTGAATCCACAAGTGAAATAATTATGAACTTTTTTTATGGAATTTTAGTGACCCATTTTAAATAACAGTAAATAAAATTAGTTAATGCTTTTTTATACTCTGATCGCGAAGGTAGGCAAGTATATTTGTTTTGATCAATGTCAGTCTGTTCGTTTACAAAGGCGACTTTTTTCGACACCCTTAAAGTTAGAAACTTGAAATTGGGGAGATATATTTATATATATTTATTTAATAACCGCCTACATAGATCGATGAAAAAATTATATTTCCGTTCCATTTCTACACCCAAAAATCGAGAAATCCTATATGTTTTACAATTTACCAAACTTGAAAGGTAGTTTAAAATAAATCTACTCCAAAGGTAAGAAAATTTCCTGTTAAATATTTTCAACAATTTTAATAATCCCGTCCGAAGTTTTTCTAAAACTATATTGCATAAACTTATATTTCGATTAGTTTTTAGAACTTAGAGTGACTAAATTTAAAATGTAAGTTTTCATCAATGATATCTTTGCCGTACAGTTGTAGCATTTTTATTAATATTTCATCATCTTTATTTGATTTCAATTATTCATATTTATCTACGTGTGTAATTTATAACATATTCGTACTGTTGTGAATAATCTACAGATATCTGCAGAATAGTGCAATCTTGGGACCAATTTCGATATATGTTTAATTGTGAATAACAGAATACATTACTGTTACCAAATTACCGGTTAAATTAATTTCTAATATCAAACCAATTGTAAAGGTTAATCACAACGGTTATTTACAAACGCATTTAAGCAAGCACTTTCCGTTAATGGCCAAGTTTTAATTACTAGATAATTAGCTACGGAGGTGAATAAACTGCAACTGGAAAGCGATTACTTAATGCCACGTAAGAGTCAAAGGCAAGGTAGTAGACAATTTAACTTTAGCAAAAGAAGCATCATGTGCTAAAAGTAAATGCAATAAATAAGCGGAATTAAATAAATGTGCAGCACATAAATGCAACTCACCAGTGATTTCTGCTAATCTCAGGCAGTTGGAGAGCCATACTTAAAGACAGCACACGCACAATCAGCGCAGGCTGGAAGCAGGTCTCACAGTTGGACTATGACTGCGACTGGATCTGTGACTGGGACTAGGACTGGGAGTGAGACTGCGATTGTGACACTTGGCGCATCTTTAAGCGAACAACCGCAAACGACAGATGGGCGATTAGGCTGAAAGTCAAGTTTCAAGTTGATAGCCAGAAGACGAAGCTGCAGGAGCCCGAAGACAGAAAGATAGAAAGTTTTGCCAGTGACCCGGCTACTGAGGCAATGAAAAATGCACGCAGCAACTTAGCGGGACGCCAAGCAGCCAAAAGGCCGACCGACCGACCGAAAGAGAGAAATGCAAAATAACAGCCATAACTGAATGTTAAATTTCAGCCAAATGCTATGAGTAATCAAAATTAAAAAGCCAAGAGTACCAAGAGTGGAAAGCCACTTCTCTTCTCTGTTCCTCTCACTCTCTCGCTCTCTATCTATTTACCTATGTATATATCTTTCTCTTTCAGCTTGTGTGTGTTTGTGTTTGTATAACTAACGGATAAGCGATGCGAAATTGACGCTGACAAGCATAGTTGGCCAGGTTGTCCAAGTGGGTAACGTTGGGTATACTTAATCTGCGCATTCGCATCGTTTGCTGTGTGTGCGTGCAACTGTTGTCATGCTGTGACTATCATTAATTTTTCATATTCATAATCATCATCTAGTCAACGTGCTTTAACGCACTGCCAGTTAACAGACACCTTTTGCTTTAGTGTCAAAATGCATTTTTCTTTCACATTTTTCACGCGATTTATGTACCTTTTTGTGCCACATTGTCTGCCACAAGCACAGCCGTAGCCAGTGGCTGTGCCCACTTCCTCTCCATTTCCATACAGTTGTTTCTTGTCCATGCGAGGCGACTGTTATCGCTCCATTCTCGTCTCGTTTTTGGTGTCGTTTGCTTGGCACTTGGCTAGATCTCTTACATGAAATGAATTCTGGCGTCCAAGCAGCAAACAAATTTTCGAAAGGCTCTTTTTTTTGGCTGGGAGTGCTGATATTTTGATGAATGCCCATAAAAGTGTGTGATTAACACATGTGCGCATCTGCGTATGTGTGTGTATATTTGTGTCTTTGCTTGTTTATGTCTAAATATTCAAGTGTGTGTTGATCGCCTAGAATAGAAACAAAGGAAGTGCGAGCAGAGATTATTCTTAAGATTATGGGGTAGTTCAAGCAAACATTAATAAACATTAATACAATTATAAAAATAAAAGTGAATTTCATTAATATAAAAGGAAATAATGAATTATGGGACGTTATTGGAGATGCTAAGTATTGAAACGTTGCACACACCATAGATCTGCATTCTGAATGGAAGCTTTCATTTCGAATTGAGGTATATGTTTATTTTATTTGTAGAGGTATATAAGTTTGATAAATCAAGCAGATATAGCTCGATTATAAACATTAAATCGATTATTACACACAGGATAAAATATCAAGGCGCTACAGAATATACACGAACTTATTTACATTCGCTTCGCACATTTTCATGTAAACAGAAAATGCTTCCGTGTGTTGACTGTGTCTATGGACTGTGGATTGTGCCTATATCGCCGACCATTACTTCTGAATATTGGTTTCACTGTATATACATATATGTACATACACCATATGAATGATTAGAGCTACCAAGAATAACTGAAGATTTAGAATTAAGTACTGTATGTACGTTAATTACGTTAAAATATTTTAGATAAAAAAAACAGAGTGAAAAAATTCAGGTAATTCAATATGGCTCTTGCGAGGCCTATAAAGCGTTATGACGTAATAAAGAGATGGGGCAATCCCCTTTTTGTATATACTTACCAATATTATTGAAATACACGGCATTCTTTTCGAGTACGTCAGCAGAGGACCGGCCCAAGGCAGCGTCCTGTCGCCCCTCCTGGCATATATTAGCTAGTAGACTGCTGCAGGACATGGACACGGCTGCCACACTGTCGATTATGCGATTGATGTTGCGGTTATCTTCAGCAAATTAAAAATACTATCACCCTGGGCAACAAAGTTCAGACTAGGCGTAAATTCCACTAAAACAAAACTTGTTCTGTGACAAGGAAATACAAAATTTCTGCTCTTGTAAATATGATGTTTCACGGAAACATCAACTGCTTTTTCAAATTATGAACTTTTTCCCTTGCATTCAACGATAAAAATATGATGAAAAACAATTTTGAGGAGGTTTGTATTTCTTTTGACTGTCAAACTAATTTGTAAAAGTAAATATATAGTATATTAATTCGTGCGTGGGTAATCAAATATGGAGTCACTGGACAGAACATCGCTTATAGCTTTTGTGTTATCTATTGGAAGGTCACGCAAGAGGCCTTTCTATAACTATTATCAACATCAATACAAGACGACACGACACCACCTTCCATTATTGCGGATATTGATCTATTAAATGTATTATTCTATAACATTTATATTTTTTTAACTAAAATTTATTTCTTACAGCATTTCTTAGAAAGTTAAGTTTGCACTGTCTATACCACCGATTGACACGCATTGGAAATACATAGGTTTGAAAAAATGTAAACAGGTTCTTAAAGATAAAATCAAACCAGGCCACAAACAAAAGATGAGGGCACTTTATGGGATTGGCTATATTGAGAAAATTGCATAATTATTCATGGAGTATGCTAATTGCGGATACTTCTTCAACTACTTGCATGGTGAGGAGCAGCGAAGTTTCACAATTATAAACTCTCTCAACTGGCTGTCTCAGGCGGCAAAGACATTTTAATTTTACTTTTTTATCCGAAAAATTATCCAATTTTGATTTTAAATTTCGCTTAAAGAGCGTTGAATCCTAATGGCATAGGACTCCAATTACAAGTATAAATTGCAATTTCAATTCTCTTGTTATTGCTTTTAAAGAATATCTTTTAATATATTTCGCAGGAAGCCCTTCTTTGGTTTAAAAAGACAGTTTGAATGCACCGATATAGAAGTCTAGAAGAGATCTGACATGATGCGAAATACAATAAACCTTCCAACAACTATTCGTTTTCAGCCAAACGTTCTGAGTGGTAAAACGGAATCAAATTTTAATTACATATAGCGAATAAGTCAAAGGTGATGGGATACAGATCCAGAAAAACGTACTCAAATTTCGGAACTAGAACTAGAACTAGAACTGCTACATAAGCCTGAGGAAGTTGTATATGAAACAATAGGTTTTAATTGTAAATGAAATTTAGTATTGTAAGTGGGCCATCAATCTCTCTGCTATTCCGCATAAATAAATGACATATGTAACAATTTCGCAGATTGTTTGAAAAAGTTGCTGTGTTTAAATCTGAAGTAATTTCTGCCGTAGACTTTACATATATTAAAATGGGAAAGATTAAATGCAATACAATAAGGAAAAGTTGAACAAAGTAGCCTCGGAGTTATTTACAAAGCTAATTGGAGTAACAAAGAGATCGCAGGACATCAATGCACAAGGAACACATTTAAGGGGGACGTCGTAAAGAACATTGAAAATGTAGTCAGACAACTTTCACGCGTTAACCATGAGAATATTGTTGAGCTATATGGAATTTCGTAGAGTGTACAGCCCTTCACAACTACTGGAATGGAGAAGAGAAACTTGAGTAAACAGTGAGGCGTGGACTCAGTTGGATGATCCAGTGTGCCAAGGTTTAGTCTAGTGCTATGGCATTAATATACATGAATTTGTATTTAACAGTTATGGTTTTAAATGACATTCACACTTTGCTTACTTGTATACCATAAAACCAGAACCCATTTTTCATGACCGCTTAACGCCGTAAAACATACTACTTTAAACATATTGATAAATATGTGATTTTGGCATTGATCACGAACTGCCCATGGCTTTTGACAAAATGCTTACAGAGCGTTATGCACGGGCAGGACAGTACCCAATAAAACCAATCCTCTCAAGCTGGAATACTAGGTATGTTTGCATCCTTGCTTTTATTCTACGAGAGGTGATGATACGCTAGATATTTGATAATTTATTGCTTAACCCGTCAATCGTTGTATATCTGCAAATTGGACTAATGAAACGGATCGTCTCTGATCTCATAAATATACTTATGTAAGCTTCATTTGAATTTCCACAATTTAAGTCTTAAGATTATTGAAGCAATTTGCAATACCTATTTGATTGCGGAACTTCTGAATATAATAGTTTGTCAAGTCAAAACACCAATGAGAGCCAGAAAGTTTTCAATGTAACCACAGATTTGATTCGAAATTATAAAACAACTTAGTTGGTTGAACAACAATTAGTTTTGACCTATAATTTGATTTTATTCTAATTATTCATAGGACTTCGTACGCGGAGAATATGAATTTTAAGGATATTGAGATTAATCAGGTATTGAAACAAAATAAATAAACTTGGAGATAATATAATTTCAACCTTGCAGAGAGTTGGAAGTGGTAGCTTCGGAGTTGGCGATAACAAATACGTAAGATGCTGGCACACCTTCTCATGTGGCTCCCTAGGTTTATATTAATTAGGAATTTTGCATATTGTCAAAATGTAAGTAGGTTGTTTCATAACTCGCAGATCCGTTCAGGAGGAAAATATACGGAATAATTCGATACTTTGCGATACGACAGCTTTGGCAACGTAGCGCACAAAGCCTTTCGATCACCTTTTGAAAATTGAATTTATCAATTACTGTATTAAAAAGGACCACCAAAAGAGATGAGCCTTTCCCGATGAGCCTTGCCCAAAGTTCTTGTCTGTATAATGCATATATGTAGATGCTAACACGATCAAATTTGTGGGAGGGCTTCTTGGGTTTTGTGGTTGAGATTATGGCAGCTGTTTCCACATATGTGAATATGAGCCGGATTCAAGCATGTAGTTCTATATTTCAAGTAATCTACGTGGGTGTATTTTTTAGCATAGCAAGGTATGAGATACGATCGTATACGATCGTGGGGATTTTACCCTTTGTACACTGTAAAGCGTATCCAAAGCATAACTAAGATATCAGGACTTTACTACTGAAACAGAATACATAATTAAATGCATGCAATGCTAGGCACAGCTCAAATGTTTTTTTTTTAATTATAGCATATAACTAGTTATATTTGTTAAAATATATATAAGTATTTTCAATTTTTCAAATAAGTGAAGCATAAAACAATGCCCTGGCTAAGCCTGATGTAAGAGCAAAAAAAGTCTCTATTGTGCTAATTCCCATTGTAAGTTGATCAGTGACAAACTCTTTAAAATTAATACCCTGTACGCATTGAAATGTTTATTTGGGTATATCCAAAATTGCTTGATAACTATTCTATATATAATAAAAAAAACAATAAGCATATGTATATATATGTACATTCATATATCATAGAGTATTTAATTTCATAATTAAGGTTTTTATTAGTCGACACAGCTCGATTGTTGCACATCATTCGCTTTGTCTAAATGCACATTAATAGGTAGGCATTAAGACCAACAGCTCGGACTTCGAAAAAGTGCTAAAAATGTGGCAATAAAAATCACGGCATCGCGCTGAGTCGAACAGAATCGTTAAATTGTGTAGAAAATAGTGTGTAAATCGACAAAAGTGTGTATACATACAAACATTCATACATACATATACATAAATGTATATATGCATAAATACATATGTACACACAAACATAGGTACATACATACATGTAGGAAGTATAAGGTAAAAGAGTGTACGTATATGGGGTTAATATGTAAACTAAATGAAACTTTAAATGGCACTGTTTAAATTTTAGACGGCTTAATGCTTCAACGCTTGTACAACACACAACCAACGACAGTTTAATTACGGCGTGAAGTTGCACTTACTCCGTCGTTTTGTATTTAGCCGACTAACACCAGTGAAGCTTTTGCCTTCTCTTTCGTAGACCTTAGCGCGATTTGCTACCCCTGTTTGATGAGGTTTTAACGCAAGCGTGAATCATAAAATCGCTGATTGATGCTGCCAGTGTCAGTTGTTTCCGTCGTATTCCTATATTTGTATCTATGTATGTGAAGCATGGCAACTCTGGCATTCCAATTATGTGGTTTTAGCGCTACCAAAGAAAGTGATCTGTATACATGAGATCTACAATATATGTATGTGAACCGATCCGAACCGAAATATCCAATTTGCCTGCAAGAAGTATAAAAAGTAATTATTCATACTAGTATGTTTAGAAAAAAACTGTGAAAATGAATATCGCCCTGAAAACTATAAAAATTGTCTGGTTTTGTAAATTTCTAAATATAATAAAAATAATTTTTATAAAAAGGATTTTTTTTATTTTTCAGAAATTATTTCCTAATAATAGAAAATGTTTCTAAAAGTAGAAAAGCCAATCCTTCTTTATGAAAATGCAATGAAATGCTCTCTCTAGATTGAAAATGTAGAGTTAGTTGTTGGCTGCCTCAAGAACCGAGTAGCTCAATAGGAAGTCACTTAGCATCGAACCCATGGTCGAGACTTCAAATCTCCGAAAAACCATTAATTTCTTTAAGTTAACTTCTATGAAGTTATAAACTACCCAAAGTGATTTTAAGGCTAAAGTCACCAAATTTGGTTTCCTCTAAAGATCGGCTTATAAATTTTCAGACCACGCCTACACCCGCCGACCCCAGGAACTTCGGCCCTAAAAAGTTGAAATGCGCATATCCTTCACAATTTGTAAGCTAGAGTGGGTAAATTTTATAAGTATGTTACTGGTAACTCTCCTAAGATATAGACAAATAATTGGATGGCCACGCCCACTCCGCCTCCCTACACCTGTTAGTGTAAATCGATAAGACCATATATCTCACACAATTTGAAAGCTAGAGTCACCAAATCTGAAAGGTGTATTGCTACTAACACCCTTCAAAACTCCGGAAAAATAATTTTGGACCACGCCCAACCCAGCCCACAAAAACGATAAAGGCCTATATCTCCCACAATTGAAGAATTACAGGTACCAAACTTGGAAGAAAGATTACTAGGAACCTTCTCTTATAATTTTTTCGACCACGCCCACTCCCGCTCCCAAAATTTCCAAAATCCCACATCACCCATAATTTAAGAGCTACAGTTACCAAACTTCGAAGGAACGTTACTAGCTTATATCTACCGCAATTCGAAAGGCAAACTTGGACAGTAATTCCTGGCTACACCCACCCTTTTCTTTGTTACTTGTTATCTGCTGGAATAACTTATGGTATCAAGGTTTTTCGCAGCCGGTTACGACCGACTGCAACGTTCAATCTTGTTCTGATTGTATTTTCGACAGATATAAAATCAGTATAAAATCTCTATATATACAATATTATTACAATGTGAAAATCAGCCAAATATTACTCCGCCTTCTGCGTGCGACATGAATTTTCACAATTTTGTTAATATTTTTTTTTTACAGGCTAAAAGTTCTTTCGCTGTATGAAAACCAAAATTTATTGAGTAGCATGTGATTAATTATATTGTTTTTAATCGTTGCCATGCATCCGTAAAATTTTACGATTTCAGCTTTTGGCAAGCGTTCCAGCAATTCCTCAAATCAATTGCCAAGCCCATCATTACCGCGCAAGACATTTCATTAGTTTGCAATGACTAATTATATTGAATTACGATGGAGTGCCAACATTTTATAGCTCTACCGTGCAGGGAGTTTGAAAGACTCCAATCACATGAAAATTGCAGTCGATGCAAATAAGAGACTTTAGAGCGAAGACCCCATGAGGCTTAAAGGCCCCTCACAAGTCAAAGACGTCGTCGTGGTCAAATAATTAACTGCCAAGCAGTCAAATAATTTAATTGCAGACAAGCAGCGCAAGAATGCAGCATGTATGAAAATTGCTTCATAATATAACCGAAAAATAAGCATCAACAAGAAATCTAGTAAACACAGCTAGGTTAGATCTTGAGTCGTATTTTCTATTCTCACTTTTCACTGACGATCTAAAACGATACTTTAAATTGGAGAGCATCAGCAAGACTCATCTTTATAGTATTGTATACGTAATGTCAGAATAATAATATTGCATAAAATACATACAGACATCGATAGCAAAATTTTTTTTGTTTTTCTACCAAATACTCTGATACCAATCATCTGATAACAGGTGCCATAGAACATGGTGGGTGGTCATGAAATATCGATCGTTGACGGAAGTTCCTAGTAATCTTTCCTATAAGTATGGTTTTAAAACTTCGGTAGATATCGTCTTTTGATAATTTTGAGGGCGGGAGTGGGCGTGGCCAAAGAAAATGCAGGAGAAGTTTTCTAGTAATCTACTTTACAAGTTTGTTAGCTTTAGCTCTAAAATTGTGGATTATATAACCTATTGAGAATTTTGAGGGTGGAAGTGGGCGTGGCTGAAAAAAATATTGAGGCAAGTTCTTAATAATCTACCTTTTAAAATTGGTAGCTTTAGTTTTTAAATTTGGGAGTTTTTTGGTGACTGAAAAAAAATATTAGACAAGGTTCCTAATAATCTTTCTTCCATTTTTGGCAACTGTAGCTTGTAAATTGCGAGAGATATAGGTTTTTGAGAATTTTGGAGGTAGGAGTATGCGTGGTCCAAAAATTGCTGATGGCTATTTGGAAACTCTAGCTTCCAAATTATATGAGATGTATGGCTTTATCGATTTACACCATCAGCTGTATTTTATTACCAATCTTTCAAGGGCGCTACAAGTAACATACTTTGGTGACTCTAACTTACAAACTATTGGCATGAGTGGGCGTGGACATCAATTTTTTATCGATACTTAAAGGCGGTTACTGCTAATACTTTCCAAATTTGACGGCTCAAAAACTGCGGATGATATAGCCATTTCCGATTTTCTTTGGCCTGGAGGCTGCGGAGGTAGGTGGCATATGCCGATATTTGAAGGACATCGCCAACAACCTACGAAAGAAATTTGGTGACTGTAGCCTTAAAATTATGGGAGATATGTGGCTTTATCGAATTGCGATTATTGATTTTATTGATTTCCTGGCATTCTAGTGGACGCAGCACTCCAATTTTTACACTTTGTCTGCCGCGGGCACAAACCAGTATATATTCCAAGTTTCAAGGTCTATCTCAAAGGGAGTCGAATAAAGTAACACTCATACAGACGGACAGACACATTGAAAAACATTGCACAAACCCAACATCTCTGGATACCATATTTATTAGCATATAAGCAGCACGCGGCCCTTGGTAGATGAGTTAACCAAGCAACATCAAGTAACAGAGTAAGTACATGGTTCATGTCTTCGCTAAATGGCGTAGCTTTGTAATAGCAAAACTGACGGGAAATGATTTTTAAATAATCATTTAGAGGGTGTTTTATTATTGGCTGTGTTGAAAAAAGGTTGAGCACTCGTCCATTTCTACAGACAAGTGATCGCTGTTTTAAGCCGAAATCAATTTGGCAGCTTTGAATGCATGTTAAATCAATAACCAGGCAATTAAAATCGAGCAACGCCACAATGTCATTTAATAAAGTGAGCATTTGTATAATGTCTTGTCAAAAATTTATTGGCATTTTTCCTTAATGCTTTAGCGTTTCTTGTTTGTTTGTTGTTGTTCCGCTTGAGATTGTGATCTCCAGTATGCCGCCTCGAATGTCTTTAACTGACCGCCAGCGGCGATTGTATTGGGCATGGTGTTCTCTCTGTCAGCCCGTATTGTTGTTATTGTTGTTGTTATTGTTGTTAACGGGGGGTGGGGGGAGTGCCGTTCGACGGCCATTTTCAACATTAATTTGGCTTGATTGCTGACAGTTAACTGTTCGATTAAGATCTGATAAGCCCGACAATCGCATAGTTTTCACCTTTTGCCTCATTGCGAATTGATTAACTTATGCAAATGCACAAATGTTGCCACAGATCTCGCTATCGCACACCCCCAACAGCGTTGTTCAATCCGCCAGACAACAGCGAAGAGTCGGTCGCAACTGTGACAAAAGGCGTTGCCAAGCACGCTCTGTAGCAGTTGAACTCCCCTTAAACCGTCATAAAAAAGAAACAAAAATATTTGTACCTCTCCTCAAAATTGACTAAAGAGCCGAAGTTTTGATTTTTTCCTCTCCTTTTTTCTGTATTTCTAATTTCCAGCAAGCGGCGCTTTTTGGCTTTGCGGCCAATATACATCAGCGACTTTGCATTGCATGGCAAAAAGATTCTCATGTTTTCCTTTTTTGGCCCGGTCCAAAGCGACTTCGATGTCGTCGTTGTCGGCGGTGTCTGTGGATTTTCAATTTCTAATGTAGTGCACGTTACGCCCT
Organism: Drosophila anomalipes; assembly: GCA_035041615.1. NCBI lineage: Eukaryota > Metazoa > Arthropoda > Insecta > Diptera > Drosophilidae > Drosophila > Drosophila anomalipes. Next base: position 1,249,398 of record JAWNKZ010000158.1, read on the forward strand.
AAAGGGATTTTTATTTTATACTTTTCGGCTTTACGGTTTTATTTATTTATGCTAGAGTCGCAGCGCTCTAAGCACTGTAAAATGAAATGCAAGAAATCTCGCCACATATTTTAATATTGCGCTTGAGTTCAAGCTAATTAAACAAGTATTACTTAAGCGTTTTTAATTTAAAAAAAAGAATTAAAAAAAAAAAAATGTGTATATAATTTAAGAGAAATGAATCTTCAGCAAGAGCAGAATTTTTGGAAAATTCAAAAGCCAACTGGGAAAATAGTGGAAAACCGATTTTTTTTTTTAAGATTTGAATTGCAATTTTAAACATCCACTCATCCATCAGACCAATTATGCATCAGCATAGGTTGGAAAGACATGGATAAATAATTGCTCTTCTTCTTCTTAGTAAATTAACTCTATGTCATAGACTGACCTTCAAATAATAATAATACCTAAAACTTAAAGTTGTTCCACTGTGATGCATGGCTTTAGACGCCATTTGATGACAAACTTCAAAGCGTTTGCATGCAATATTTGTTGTTGTATGTTTTATGATTGCTAGTTGTGGTTGTGGTGTTTGCCTGTGGTGATGGTGGTGTTGCACACTTTTAGTCATCACCATGTCAGCGGCGCAGACAGCGATGCAAACAATCAAAATGATATGCAAATATATGTAAGAGTACCGCTACGAAAAAGGCGTGGGTTAATTGTAACTTTATCAAACGAAGACCAAAAGGAACAATGAAAATTCGCAATCGAAAGGAAAAAATCAAATTTATTACAAATTTAAGCATAGAAACCAACACGATGTCGGCCCTGGCGACGACTGCGACTCTTGGACTTCAGCTCCAGCTCCAACTTCGACGACTACGATGCGGCAAGTTATAGATTTCGTCATAGTTTCGGCAAGTCGAGATATGAAAATCTGTAAATAAACCTGTCAATCGACACCAACGCGCACAGCACTGTGAACTACGAACTTGCCGACTGCAGACCGCCCAGTCAACGGTGGGTGGGCGGTGCCAAAACTAAGCCACCAAAACGGTTAAATACATAAAACACATTAACACAGCACTGGGAACGGAAATGGTCGCATGCATGTTAAGTTTTCCCATAGCAACCGAGTCTATTCGCCCTGCAGTCGAGTCGAGATTCGGGCTAAAGCGTAACATATTCCAAAAACTTTAATGCAAACAACGGCATACGGGAACAGTAACAGTAACAGTAAAGCTAACCATAACTGTAGCCCAACCATAGCATCCATGTCAGACACACAACTCCTGCTTGTAGAGCAGACGAAAGCCGCGACCCACATATTCGGCATCGGTGCGAAAGGGCAGCACAATGGGACCGGCGGCAATGTCCCTCACAGTGGCATGCATGGTGAAATCCTCGTTCTCGATGCCATCGTTCAGCCGCTCCCCACACAGCCGCACCGAATTGATGGCTATGAAGTCGTCCGGGCAATTGAAAATGCCAGCGCCAGCCTGGCCATCACTCACCAGATCATTTTCAGCTGTGAACAGTTCGACAATTAAAATCTTAGATTCAACTCAACAACAAATGTGGCTTACCCTCATCCTTGTTGATAAGTTGAAAGTCGGGCTGATCACCGCCACGTTGCTCGATGTTGTAGCTAATGCTGCACACATTCTTGAAGCGTGCCAAGCATACTGCATAGTTCATATTGTTCTACGAATGCCAGACACATAAATACCATATATGCTTATACTTGTTGGGAACTACTAACCAGATAAGTGGCCTCGCGACTTTCCACAATACTGCCATCCACATCGTAGTTGAAGGATTTGATTATGCCCTCACCATCGGTGAAATATTGCAGGCAATTCACAGGGGCGAGATCATCTTCCAGTTGACTGATCTTGATGTTAAACGATCGCTGCCCACTGGAGACCTTGACAAACACCGAAAGGTATATTTTGCTCTCACTGGAGTCACCAACATGCACATAAACTAAGATAACAAAGTAAAGCATCAATATAAAATCAGCTGATGGGTGATTGATGTACTTACTATGTTGACCTGTGTTAATGCCACAGAGCATAGGTATTTTAAAATTGGCATTGTATCCAGATATGATGAACTGATCATCAAGACAATCGCCATTAGTGGGACGACTAAGCTGAAAAATTAATATCGTTTGCAAATGTAAAATTAAGAGTTGCAAATTAAAGTAATAAACCTGAAATATGTAGCCGAAAAAATTATTAGAGAAGGTTCTTCCTTCCAAGTCTGGTAACTGTAGCTATTAAATTGGGGGGATATAGATTTCTGGGAATTTTGGAGGCGGCAATGGGAGTGGCCAAAAAAAAATTTGGAGTACGATCTTAGTAATCTACCAAAATTATTTTTCCGGGTTTTTGAAGGGTGTTACTAGCAATACACCTTTCAGATTTGGTGACTCTAGCTTTCAAATTGTGTGAGATATATGGTCTTATCGATTTACACTAACAGGTGTAGGGAGGCGGAGTGGGCGTGGCCATCCAATTATTTGTCTATATCTTAGGAGAGTTACCAGTAACATACTTATAAAATTTGGCCACTCTAGCTTACAAATTGTGAAAGATATGCGCATTTCAGATTTTTAGGGCCGAAGTTCCTGGGGTCGGCGGATGTAAGCGTGCTCTGAAAATTTATAAGCCGATCTTTGGGGGAGGTTACCATCAAGTTACCTTGGTCACAAAATCTTTAAAATTGTGCAAGATATGCGGACTTATCGATTTATATAAAAATTTGTTATCGGCTGTTAAAGACAGCTACCAGTACTATGCCTACCTAATTTGACGTAACGATTTTTTAGCATTCTAGTGGACGCAGCAATCCCATTTTTACACTTTGTCTGATGCGGGCACAGACCAGCATGTGTTCCAAGTTTCAAGTCTCTATCTCTAAGGGTGTCGAAAAAAGTTGCATTCATTAAGACGGACAGGCGGACAGACAGACAGACAGCATGACGTACATTGCACAAAACCAATACACAATGATACCATCGGTATCAAAGTATAATAATTATTGTATAATTATTTTTTCCTAAAACCTGTTTTAATACTACTTTAAGATCCGATAAAATTTGTATGGTCGCGCACACCTGCGCTCATAATCGCCAAAAGTCGATATTTCAAAAAGTGTGAATCAATAAAACTGCATATCTTCAACAATTTTAAGGATAGAGTTGCCAAACTTAGAAGGTAACTTGCTTGTAACCACCTTCAAAGATCTGTATACTCATTTTAGGTAACATCTTTGTAACCAATACACTGGCTTATGTAAATAAGTAAAACTATAAATCTCACACAATTTGAAAGCTTGAGTCGCCAAATTTAGAAGGTATATTACTATTATATTATATATTAGTAACACATTAAGAAAATTCGGTAGCACGCGCACTCTCGAAAGTATTATTTTGAAATTTAATTAATTATGCTCTTAAATATTTTTTATAATTTATAAATTAATTTGGGATTGTCAGAGTACTCCCAGGTAGCAAGGTCGTAAATATAAGGGGATAGAATGAGAGATTTAATTTAATAATATTTTTATTTTTTAAACCATTTGGAATCGAAGTTCAATATCACGTGCATATTAGTTTAGTTTAGTTTAGTTTTTCGACAATTCTCTTCCCAACTTAACAAATAAAATACAAGTTTAATCAGTCAGATTAGAACCACATAAGTTATAGTCGTATTTCATATTGAACTTATTGCTATCATCAGGCACACGATTTTTGACGCATGATAATCGAAGCGAGTGATAATATATATATCTGATATTTATATTAATAAGGCCATATGCTTATGTACATACCTCGAACATTTGAAAATCTAGGCGCAGCTGCTGCGCACCTTTTTTCACATTCACGATCAGTACGCAGATCATCATTTCGCGGACTGGCTGCGGATAGTTGGGACTCTCGAAGTATACGGTCTGCTGGCTGGTAACATCACCACAGCCGTTAACAACTGAAAGCGAAAGCCGTTAAGCCTGAGCACTTGATAAACCACAATGCAGCACATGATCACTTGATCACTTGATCATTTGAGCACTTGATCACTCTTTATTGATGGTGCACATGAGCACACATGTAACGCATACTCACATATACAACAGGCACCAACACCCTCGGCACAGCTTTCGGTGGGTATGCCACCCAAACTCTTGCACTCGAACTCATGATAGCAGACACCCTCCATGGTGCGTATGTCGCCCACGGAGACGCTGCACTTGGTATTGGGGAACTTGATCACCTCGAAGAGACTGAGGAAACCTTTACCCTTGGATTTGGGTGCGCTCGGCTGCTTTAGTATAAGATTCGCTTCGATCGCAGAGCCATGGATGAGCTGATTCAGCTTTTGTGCCAATTTACCAGAGAATGTTTGTGGCCGCATAATGGAGGTGCGTGTGCTGGAAGGAGTTGGCATCACTGGTGGCACCATCGAGGGTCTTTGCGTTGGCCCTGGACTCGGCATCATTTCGGTGCTACTCTGCGTGGGCATCATATCCGTAGCGGGTGGTGTTCCAGGCACATCTGTCGACGGTTCCATTATAGTCGGACGCATTGGAATGGTTGGCTCGGGTTCATCAAGTTCTGTAGGCTCAGGGTCTATAGGTGCCGGCTCTGGCTCTGGTGGCTCCCCCTCTTCTGGCTGCTGTGCAAATTTCTGAGGTCGCACTCTCGGCTGATAGCGCAAGGTGTAATGAAAGCCGACTCCTTCGATGGCCATGCCACCCAAACGTTGTGGGGTTCTAATGGCGTCACTGCTGCCATGTCTACTCTTCCTCTCGCCCAGTGTCACAAAGTCTCTTTGATCATCTTCAGTGGCGACCACTCCCACATAATAGAGCATCAAAACGAGAGAGCTTATCAACGCATCGCGTTTTGACAACATTATTAACGGAACTCCGCTCAGCGACTGCCTGCAGATTGCTACAAGCTGCAATCGCTGCCTGGGCTTCATCTGCCACAATCTCGGCATGCTACTGCTGCATGTTTTCTTTGGCTTTATTAGAGCATTAATTGTAGTCCCCACCAACGATGTTGTCGGTTGTCATCGTTGTCATCACAGTCGACTTTTCAGCTTTTCCCATCTTGACTGCTGGGCAACCTTCACTTTTCCAGTATTTTCTTGCGTTCCTCGACGATCAAGCAACAAAGTCACGCCAATGTAGTCGCACATGTGCCCCTCGTTGAGTGTTGCATTTGCAATTGTTGCTGCTGTTTTTTGTTGTTGCTTTTTCGCAGCAACAATTGAGCTGTGTGGCTATCTAACGAAATGTGAAATTTTTTTGCAAAGTACTTCGAAGCAACTATTTTGCCTTGGGGAGGTCTGGGCAAAAGAATGAAATGACCTGAGAAGATGAGTTGACAAAAATGCCGCTAAGATATGGCACATTTGAAAAAAAGATAAGCTGACAACTTAAGCAAGTCCAAAATATAAAAAATATTAATTTAATAATAATCTTCATAGAAGGCAACAAACAATTATTAACAGAATCTGTTTCCTTACAATTGTGTGTCTCAGCAGCAGCCTAAGCATTAATATTAAACATATTATAAAATACTGTCCAACTCTCTCACATCATAGATTTTTCCCCCTTCTCCAGCTCCAAATAAATGCACATCCTTTCTGAATAATCCTTATCTTAGATTTCTTAAGAAAAAAAAAACAACTTAACAATTAAAATAAAAAAAATCTCCTTGTAAATACGTTAACATTGTAAATATGTTAATTAAAGCGTAAACTCATTGAGTCGAAGGTCTTATGTGCTATTTATCTATAATCTATATTTTTAGATTAGAAGATAGCCCTATATAAAATATGAATAAAATTAATATAAAATATACATTAAATATATATATTACATATTTTTCTTGGCTATTGAATCCAATTTTTATCAAATGAGTTAATTCGTTTTTTTAATTACTGAAAACAAGGGAAATTGCTGTAAAGATATATTGTATACTACATTAGTAAATTTTAATTAGTTGATTAGAATTGAGCTTCATACACAAATCTATTGTATGTTAATTGCATTCATAGACGTTGCACTTTGTACAAGTAGTTATGTGTATTTGTTATATCACCATTGATCACGAAGTGGAAAATCAACGACTCATAATCATAATATTTAAAACTAAACGCCCGCATTGTCGCTTCAAAATATCTGTCATGCTAGATTTGCGTTTTTAGCTTTGTTTTTCAAGTGCGCAATTATTTATAATTTTTCCAAGCTGTTTAGATGATGCCAGCAATGTGTTAAGTCTCTCTACAACAGTAATAGACGACAACAGCTGCAACTAGTTGTTTTTATTGTTGTTGTCAGTAGTGCATAATAATACCAATTGAAGTTGCCTCTGCCAGCAATTAACAATTTTAGCCTTGTTGTGCATGATGCATGTGCTTCTCTCAAATCTCAGATGATGATCATGATCATGATGATGATGCTGATGATAGTAAAAATAATGCACTTGCAATCGTTCATGTCCATAAAATGCTGCTAAATGATTGTGATTTTGTTTTTGGTTTATGTGTGTGATGCTTTTCGTTTCTTTACTTTGCACAGTTGGTGAGTCAAGTGCGCTTCGATCGGTTTTGCAATTGAAATGACTTCGATCTTATGAAACGCAAGCTCCATCATCGCAATCATTGACATTGATATTACCTGATGTTACCGATTTGCATACTCGATTGCCGGCAACACTCTCATTAGGCACTATTAATTATGAAAGTTTTAATTGATTTTGAATAGTCCAACGTCTCATCGAAACTTATGCGTCAATGCAGCAATGTCAATTGAATCGGTTAACGACTCGACTCGTTAGTATTTAATTTATTTGAAAGTAATTGTGTTTAACACAACTGACATCGATGAGGTTGCTGGTATTTGCCTCGACGGTCTCTTTATGACTCGGAGTTATTCAAGTGCTGGCGAGCACTCAAATAAGTAAAAGCTTAGCAGTCGACATCAGGAACGGGTTAGCACTTATGTGTGTACTTTTATGGGGATTGAAACTATGCTTTCGAAAGTTATTGCGCAAGATATCAGTGTGAAATGCATTCAGCAGGCGAGTAATTGGTATGTAGATGAGAATGTCATTAAGAACAATGTTTAAGAGTAAGTAAAAGAGTATTACAAAAAATACATGTATTGAAATGTAAATATTTTTTAACAAGCAAGTAGTTATTAGGTCATTAAGATTAATTTCAGAATATACTACTCATTGACTACAGTCAGAACGAATACGAAATACACATATATATGATAGTAATTATATTGACTGCATAAAGTCTTTTATATTCTCACAAATGATGATGGCAATATTTGCACAACACTCAAACATTTGCATTCAACTCCATCTGTATCCGCCAACTCTTGTCAAACTTGAGCGAAACAGCTGCTGCCTTGAAATCGGCTGTTTGTACACTATATAAAAGCCACGTACAGACAATTCACATCCATTAATTGAATCAAATCGAACGTTACGCATGCGCCACGCCAAAAGGCAAAAGAAGCCGGCAATGCTCGTATCCAAGTTACTGGGAGAGGCTCACACATGTGCTCCTCTGCCATAGTTCATGATAACCATATTTCAGTGATGAGAGCAGACCAGACCAGACCAGGCCATGCCAGATCAGACCAGGCCTGACCAGGGTGTCCACTTCAGACAACGGATTGTGTACACATTATTGTTATTGCTATTATGTTATATATTTGTATGGTCCCAATGGAAATCGCAGTTAGAGCGCAAAAAATCCTGAAGTGCACTCAGCAAAAAATAATATACCGTTGAATTTAAAAAATTTACATACTTTTGAATATCTATGCTTAATGCTTTTGTCAAACTAAGCATCTTGTCTGAATCCGAACTTAGAGTTTTCATAAATTCTTGTTTGTTAAATCTTTTTCGAAAAAATATAAATTAAATATTTATTCAATTAAAGGTTATTTAGTTATTAAAGGAGCAATTATTTTCAATACAAAAAAACAACTTTCTAAAATTAAATTAGATATTTATTATTGAACTGTAGATAACATTTTATCAAAGCAGCAAACATTTGTAATTTTTTCTGAATTGTATGTAGAAAATATCAAAATTATTAAAAACAACATTTTTGGAAGTAATATAAATAAATCAAATATTTAATGAACTTGCTATAATGTCCAATCAAATGATCTTGTAAAAATTATCAAGTACACTAGGAAATTTTTGTCTGCGTGTAAGTCTAAGAGTGGGAGGCAGGGTAGACTAGCTGGGTGCTGGTGGTGGAGGTGATCAGTGAACTGGGTGCTGGATGTTGGGTGCTCGGCACTTGGCAACCGGCAAGTCAGACCGTAGCAAAACCCACTTAATTGACATTTAGTGGACACTCGAATGCGAATACGAATGAAAATTCAAATGCTGGAGAATGACTAGCCGCAGTGGCAGTTGCAGTTGTAGTTGCAAAGCGAGTGCCAAAGAAAGAGAAGCTGCGTAAACGGCAGGCGATGCACATCAGTGCTATAAGTAGTGTTCCTTTTGGACGGCTGTCCATTTGTTGAATGGCTTGGCATTCTAATGCGACTTTAGCCACAGCCACGCCAATGATGACGACGTTGATAATGAGCATTTTGCCGCTGCTGTTGCTGATGTTGCTATTGTTGTTGTAGCCATGATTTCTGAAGATGCGCCAGGAAAAGAAGCAGCAGCAGACATCATTACAATTAATTGATGGGTTATACGCCGTTAACGGTAAATCGAAAGCCGTCTTTCGCATTTTGGCTTTTTGGCCAATTCGCTTGCCTGTTTTGTATTTGGAAATTATTATTGTTCCGTATGACAGCTCACAAGTTGTGCATATGTATATGCATATGCTTAGGTATGGCATATAATGCAACCAAATCGGTTGCAAACTTTTGCGCATTTGACATAGAAAATTACTTTGCATATGCGGCTTGTGGCTTAGGTGGTGCCTTTAGTGGAAACTGGTCGCATAATTTTGCCCATCAGCAATCGTACCACATTCAATATATAATATTCACTATAATTTTTAGTTTACGACTAAAATTATGAATTAACTTACTTTGCTCACAGTTTCAATGACAAGTACTTTTAAGATATCGGCCTGCATGCCTACTGAGCCACAACAGCCAATCTAGTACAGCCCTAAAAAGAATATAAAATGTTTTTCAATGTCATTTTGGTTGAAACATAGTCAGAGTGAAGCCGTCACTGAAAGTGACGTTTAAATCGAACAATTTCAGAAAAAAAAAAATGTATAAAGTGCAAAACAACTTTTGCGGTTACGGTTTTTTAGATCTTGTGTTTTTTCGTCCATGCGGTCTTCGTTAATAATGCCGCCTAAACCGCAACTGTGTCGGTTTTTTTTATCTTTGCCATGTTGCATGCACTAAAAACGAGAGATCGATTTGAAGCTTGCCATAAATGGTGCGTTAATTAAATGTTTTATTATTATAATGAAATGGGTAAAAGTGTGGGGAAATGTGTGCCGGCGGATGCGCTACTAAAATACAAATGAATATTATTAAATAAAAAATCAACAAAATGTTCAATTCAGACAAATTAAAAATGTTTTTTTTTTAATAATAAATTAATAAAAATATATAATATTATTTTGAGGTTACAGAAATACAAATAAATGTTAATAAATAAAGATTCAACCAAATTTCAATTTTAAATTTAAAATGTTCTCTTAAATTCAGTAAAAATATATTCAGTAGGTTTTAGGTAGAGGTAAAATTTTCCTAACATATTTCCTTAATCAATAAAAGAATTATTTTATAGTAAGTATAATTTGTTATTTTACGAAGATTAAAGATAATAATAATGTCATCCATACTACTTTGCTTATGTTACATTAAGCAGTTGCATTCTCCTCCATTTTCAATTATTAATGATGCAATTCAATGATGCAACAAATTTTATGGCATCCTTCCTAAATGGAATCATCTTTTATTTATTTAGGTATGTAACTTTAAATTAAATCGATTGTACATATAAATATTCATTTAGAAAGGCATCAGCTGTAAATATCTAAAGCAGATTTAGAAAATAATACATTAATTCCTCAGCATATTACGCATATTATATATTAAAATAAATTAATTACATACATTTTTGTAAATTTTTCATGGTAGCGCTTAGAAAAGTGCGTCTCAGCCTATTAATACTTGTTGGGCAAATTCTGTGCCATGCAAAATTAACTGAAAAGGATACGAGGCGGAAACTGGAGCGTATTGGCTTCATTGTTGCTGCCACTGCTGCGGCCATTGCCTTTGGTTTTTTTGGCAACATGTTGCGGCAACACTTGTTGGCGGGTCGAGGGAAGCCAGCTCTTTTGTTTTGTGCTCGACTTCTGTGCGTGGCCTGCGGTTTTTTTTGTGGATTGCCCATAGCGTTCCTCATACAGCAGCTCATTGATCAAGATCCACAATGAGCGATATCTGCAGTTGGGTTTTTTGCTGCTGTCTGGTTGGTGGAAGCAAAGCGAGCTGTGTTTTTGTTTCGTCCTGAGATTAAGCGCGCTTTTTGGCGATGCTTTAGTTACGTATCTCTCAGATACAGAGCAAACATCCGCGTATCGTATGTAGCGGCATTTTTTGTTTGTCTCTATGGCGCTGCAAAATTAAACTGTTAACTTGCCATGTTTAACTGCCATTGTTTGGCAGGTCCAGACATTGTTTGGCTCAGTCTTAGCTCGTGGGTTACATATGCAGCAATGTCTTGTATTTGCGGTACGAGTATGTGTATCTACATATCTGTATCTGGTATCTACATATATCTGTATCGCTATCTAATCGCTTTCTAATGGCCTCAGCTCGCCTGGCAATCTATGTTAGCTGTCAGCGGCGCTTGTTTGCTTAATATATTTTAGGCTACCTTTTTTTTGGCCACCAACCCATTTTAAACATTTTAATAAATAAGAAAAACTTTTTGCTGCACTTTTCCCCTCGGCTGCTGGCCTTTAAACTTTAATACAAGGAAAATTGCATGTTGGTCGGTCACAGCAACCTTCAAAATGAAGTTGTCTCGGTTAGTTATTTATTTTTAATTACTTGCAGTTCAGTTAGCAACTGTGTTGTTTTTTTTTAAGTGGCCGTAATTAATTACCAATCAAAGTGTGATGAACTTTAAGCGGTTATTGATAGTATGTACCTGCCTATTTTTGGAATTTAAGCAGACAATTTGTTTGTTCAAAAGCTAGCCGAAGACTTTGATAATCGTGAGAAATTTGTAAGATTAGTAACCCAAATTCACACTACAAAATTCATTTTACTCCCTTGAGTATATATATAAGAATTCAATGCTTGAATTCTTTAATACTCATAAAAATTATTTCAGAATAATGATTACGTGAATATAGTTTGATTTTGTTCCGTTTTCACTAATTAAAACGACAACACGTTTTAATATTCAAATTTGCTTCAGAAGCCTCTTCACAATCTAATTCCTAATTCTAAATTCTTCAATAAACTATAGAACTGACAAAAATTGTCGAGCGAGATTCATCTATCCATTTAAACATGTTTAATACTCTATAATGCTATAATAATAATAAACATTCGATATAATTTTGAATCTAGGAAGTGTAATTAAAACAACTAAGAATAGCCAACTGTATTCATTAAATGTAGAGATTCACATGCAGCTGCAATAACACTCTCATATCTCATTTTCAATTATGAATCCTTAATTTACAGACTCCACTCGCAATTTGCTGAGGTAAATACGATTCGGATAAGTTGCTTGAGAAATTATGTAAAAATTATTATATTCGGTGTGTAAAGTCATACATCAAGCCGTTAGCAAAAATCTGCATAATAAATTGAATACATCAGAAACTATAAATAATTGCCAACAGCTGCAAGCAAGCTACAAGTTCAGCAGCAAATGAAGAAGTTTTGTTAGAATTGCGATTTTTGAAAAAATGTATTTATGTCTGCGAGGGCCTTGTGAGTGTCTACCAGTGAAGTCTAATGGCCCAAACACAGCAACAACAACTGCAACAGCAACATAACAACAACAGCTTATAAGATGGTAAAATGTGCGAGATAAGTGCAGGTAACACCATCACTATCACCTGGGTCTGGTGGCACAATGTACACCAGTCACATCCATCGCAAAAACTCACAGGTAAATCATAAAACAACAGCAATGTAAATCCAATGACCAGTTAGAAAAGGAAATTTACCCGCTCCAAAGTAAAATAAATTTATATTGGAGGATATTTATTTTTCATTTTATTTATTTAATATTGACTTAACAGTCGTCAACAGTTTTAGAAAGATTTAGGAAAAGTATAAATATTTGTTTATTATTAAAAGGCAAACAATTGTAAAGCGTTTAAAAAATATTTAAGTTTCTTATTATGTTTAAAAAATTATTAATATTTATAAAATGTAAAAAAACGAAGACAATAATTTTAAAAGGGATTAATAAAACATCAATATTCAATTATTTTTATTTATTGCTTGGTGATTTCTTTTTTAAATTAAAATATGTTTTTATCTGGCTCCAGGAGTTTATAAATAATAAAAAATATACTTGACCTGGAGCCAACAAAAAATATTAATCTTTGTGTATTATTTTTCGAGATTTAAGTTACTTTGGAATTTTAAATTATTTTATTTTGTTTTTATGTTTTTTAAGAAATGAAAAGATAAAAACATTAGAATTTATTTTTTGTTTTTCGAGATTCAAGTTATTTTTAAATTTAAATTTCTATATTTCTTGGCTACCTATATTTTAAAATTAGAAATTAAAAATGTATGGAATAAATTTAGAAACTAAAATTTTAATATAACTTAATTTATAAGTTAGAAATTTAAGTGTAGAATGTAAATTCATAATTATTAAATTTTATATCAAGAATAAGATATCAGTGCTTATTACTTGTGTTCTACGAAAATCACTTTATTTATCATTCCAAATGATAAGCACCTAATAAATGAATAACTCCTAATAAGGTTAGCATTAACCCCAACTGAATGTCAAGAATGCCAAAATTATTGTAATGCACCAAAGACTCTACAAAGCTGGTGCAAAGTGACGCATGTGTCTGCCACAAGCCAGGAATTGACCGCGACCGCGACAGCAACGCACGACACAGTCAGCGGCAGAGACTGAGAGAGAGATATATATATATACAGGTAGAGGCCAGGCAATCGGCCAAACTGTCAGACATGGTGCGTTGTGTGCCAAAAGCGCAACAGCACACAACAGACAATTGGCAACTGGCAAACAGCAAGCGGCAGACGTCGGACATGGACAGCCGACAACCGACAAACAACAGGCTCAAGTGAAGTGAATGGCCAATGACCACCAAATTGGTAGTAAAGCATACAAAAATAACTTCAAATGGTCAAAAGGTTAACAAAATCAAGCAGTGTTTACGAAAAGAACACGCTGAACACAGTAAGACACACAACGGTGGACAGAGGGGTACGCGAGGACAAATGTGCAGCGAGAGGTTCCTCGAAAACTATGTTGCTGCAGCTGGCAGCAAACGCAACATGTTGCCAACATACCGTCAGTACATTCGACTGTTACTGCTGATGCTGCTGCGACGCTAGCAACATAATCCCCCAGACGATGCATTTTTGCACACATACACAACTAAAAAATGATTAATGAGTTGCCTCAATACTTTATGAAAATCAGTGTCGCACATATTCTGTGGGCCACGCTAGAACTTCGAAGCTGCCCCTTGCCATGTTGTCGTTGGGCCTGTAGCTGCCGTCAGACGTCAGCGCTTCGCTATCGACTCGTCGCATAATAAATCGATCATATTTTTCAAGCAGACTCAAGTATCAAAAAAATGAGAAAAAGAAAAAGTCAGCGCTGATTCTGATCAGCAGCGGCAATCTGCTCCTGTCGCGCACGACGCGACGCCAAAGATTCTTTCAGACGTCCCCACATATGTTGCCAGCAACCTTGGAACACCGTGCACTGTCCCAACTCTGACTCTGACTTTGAGTCTGACTCTGACTCTGACTCTAAATCTGAACCGGAGTTTGATCTCGCGCACTTGCAGTCGCGTTTCGTGCTTGTGGCTTTTTTAATTGCGGTCGCGCGCCTGCTTCCAGTCCCCACTGCTGAGGACTGAGTTGGGGGCTCTGGATCTGGAGCTGGATGTGGATTTGCTGTGGTGCTGACTGATTTTATTTATTAAACTGTTGACATTCTGTTCACTGTGGCGTTGTGTTTCTTTTGGTTCCCTCTCCCGATATCGATATCAACAGCTTCGTTGGCGCCTGCAACGGTTAAATTTATTGTGGCATGTAGTAATTGATTAACTTGATGGCAAGCTGCGACTTGTTGTCAACGGTTCTGCTCTTAAGCATTAGTGTTACAAACAGTGAACGGGTAACAAGTAAAGTAAATGTAAGCATGCAAGAAAAACATATATATATATCTGAATTACAGAGATTCAAATCAATAGACATAGATGCAAATGGATTGGCTACGTAATCGAATCATTAGCGAAGAACGATGTTCCGGGTTCGAGTCCCAGTAATAGTTAAAGTAGCCAATAATGTTTTCAATTTGATTTAATAATGTTGAGCTGTAACTATAAATTAGATAGAGGCCACCTAATTATGCACTTTAGTATTCCAGTGTATATACCTGGTGGCTATTACATTTATTAATATACTTGTCATAAAATAAATATTCTCTCTGCTAAATTATGTATATCTTGGACATTTAAAAACAACTGCAAATGGGGTAAATCCATATGTATACAATCATTTATTTATCTTTAATTTATATAGAGCTCTATATAGACTTATAGTCTAAAACTGTATTTATAGAGCAACAGCAGCTATATATTAATTATGACAGGTTGATATTTTGAATTTAAAATATGAAAATTCGAGTTAGCATTTTAGCATTTTGGCTCTCTGGTTGCTAAAAGTAACCGTCTTATCATTATTATTATCAATAAATAAATAATTAGATTTATTTTAGAATAAATATAATAAATTAAATAATACTGCTTGGAAGGTTCTTAGAAAGATAATCATAAAAGAGCGTATCGGTCTATTGTGGGAATCAATTAAACACAACTTACAATTGGCTATAACGTTTCCATTATGCTAAACAGTTTACTTGTCGCCAAAGCCTGCTTATGAGGTCAACGGAATTTACCAATGCCCATGGTATCTCAAATTTGTCCCTTATTTAGATTTTCAGTCACATATCGTAAGCGTTACAGTGAAAGTGTGAAATAATAAAAAGAGCATTATCAATGCGCCTTAAGCACACAAATACAGATATCGTTATACATGAAATATTTATTTTAATAGAGCTAGGTATTCTTGTTGAGGGGCCAATAAACCAAAGCGATTGAACTCTTTATCGCAAGGGGTTTCATGTAAACAGAGTCGCACTAATCAAATACTATAATTCTAGAGGCGGATTTGAAGTATTGCCAAATTGAACTATCTTCTAATGAATTTATGACCTTTATCAAAGTCCGCCTGGTTGGAAGTTTACTTTTCCCACATGAGGAAAGGCACATAGAATGAGTATTTTATTATATCTATTACAATTAGACAAAACGAACTCAACGAAATATTAAAGTCA
Source organism: Drosophila anomalipes (assembly GCA_035041615.1). Lineage (NCBI taxonomy): Eukaryota > Metazoa > Arthropoda > Insecta > Diptera > Drosophilidae > Drosophila > Drosophila anomalipes. The sequence continues at coordinate 1,264,996 of JAWNKZ010000158.1, forward strand.
ACAACATTTAATGGTTATGTTTAGAAGTTATTGTCGTTGTCTGTGTCGGCGGCACAAACAAGTTGAACGGCATTGCAAAAGCGCAACAAGAAATGCGAGTGAAACAGCGAGAGAGTGAGATAAAGAGAATGAAAAAGAGAGAGAGAGAAAAATGTGCAGGTTGGAAAGGTTTCTCCTGCTACTTTAACGGCAACAACAGCCAAGTGCCAGCAGCAGTTTGATTGTTATTGCCAATGAATGAATGCACTTGCTGCCTTTTGTCTGTGAGGATTGTCTGATGTGCCTTTGCCAGATGAGGCAGCATCTCCAACTCCAGCTGCAGCAAGCAACTTCGTCTCCACACCAGCGCCAGCGGGCATGCAACACATTTTGCGGTCTGCTGCAGCTTCTGTTGCCATTGTTTTCACTTGCTTCACTGCTGCCCTTTTGTTGATGCGTAGGCCCAGGGGATGTTGATATTATTGTTGTATTCCTGGTTGCTGCTGTTGCGCTGCTTGTTATGGGGCATTTGGTATTTATGAATGTGTTGGCAATGAATTTGCCGCCATGCCACAAGCAACTTTTCCGTTTGGCCTCATATTGCGCCCCTTCCCCTTTCCACAAGCTCAACTCCTTCATGGCAGTTATATCCTCGCAAATTCAACTTCAACTCATTGTCACTGACATTTTCACACTTTGCTTGGAGTGGGAGAAAAACTCGTTAGCTCACTAGCAGATGCTCCCTGGCGAGGTTTATTCCTGTATTTCCATTTGTCTCCTTTATACTAATGATTTATTGATATATGCCCGCTGTGTTTCTTACAAACAAAGTTGAGTTCAACTCCAACATTTAATTAAATACGAGTTTTAAATTTCACAATTTTATCTAAATTTGATTTTGTGAAATGCAACCATAAATAAAATTAAGCACTTATATAAAATTAATGCTTTAATCTCGAAAGCAGATCAAACTAAAATGAATTTAGGTTCTGATTTTGGTACATAAAGTATAACAATTCCGGTAAATATTCTCCTATTTTTCTATGGCAATCGGTTACGTATTGGTACCTTGACTTTTACGGTATGCTACTGGTATGGTACCGATACGTAATGGTACAATGCAAAAGTTTGAAAGAAGAAGTGAGTACTTTCCAGTTTGGCTGTCTGACTATGGAATTTCCTGATACTATTTGAAAAAATTACTGATCGAAAGACATTCGCAAATCAATTTTGTTTTGGATTTAAAAATTCGCTAGATCATAGTAATTTCCGAATTTGATCAATAGAATTTTAAGACCATCCCAGAATTGTGATAAAAAAATTTCAATTAATTTGAAGCAACTCTATCAAGATGTATCAAGTTAGACTCAAATTGCTACATTTTAGAACCCCTCTTCAGGGTCATAAATATCAACTGCTATTTTCGTTATGAAGCTTAGATATCGTATTCAGTGCTAATAAAGATTCATTGGACTCTCAGCATTAAAGAACATAAAGCGTTGACAAAATACCTGCCCCACATGCCTTAAAAGGACAATCAGTTAAAATACAAAAACTCCCCATACAAATAAAAGCAGAGCAAAAATTAAGAAGTGCTGTTGGCGATGGTCCATTGTTCTGCTGGTGCTGGTAGACAATATAACTACATAAATAAATGTGCACACAATACTTGTAGTACAACCGTAATAACAACCTATACAAATCAGTGTCGACAGCAGGAATCGCCACTTCTTCAATTGATTTTGACAGAGGCAGCTCGAAACGAAACCAAACGGCTTTGTTGGTGGCCACTGGCCACTGAACACTGGATGTATGTATGTGTAGGAATGTGGAGCGGGCAGGGAACAATTGGAACAATGGGCTAACAGAATAACGAGGGGTATTGTAACGTACGTATTGAATATTGAACTGATATTGGCTGCTATCGGCATTGGTATTGGTATTCACCAACAATCGTAGCCAAAAAAAAAAAAACAAATATGAAATTAATATCGTATCAATTGAAACCAGATTCGATGTCGTTGGTAACACATGGTGGGCGGGTCTAAAATCTACGACCAATTGGCAGACGTATAAATTTTCAAATGCCAACAGCAGGATTTAATGGTTATGGTACGATTTTCAGTAGGCTTTGGATTGCAAGTTAAAGCAGTTTGTGTAATCTGTTTAGTTACACTCATTTTTATTTCGTAAGTCAACGAGCTGAATACAAATAAGAAAATTTGAAAAATTCAAGTGGTTGCACAATGTCAAACCTTCAAGATGTACCTCTTACCGAGCCAGAAAACATTATACCAACCACTGATGATAGTACAACTGACAAAGACACAAGCGGCACGAAAAGCAATTCGCTGAAACGCTTCTTTAAGCTTGGCAAGAAAGCCAACCCCACCCAAAATTTTGCCGAGGAGGGAAACGAACTGGATGACGAGGTCAACAAAGACACCTCTAAGCCGGGCACCATTAATCGCTTATTGACACGATTGAAGAGCACTTCAAAAACAGGTGACAACAATGGTATATAATATTGACTCTAGCAACTCTGTGTAATGTCAACTTTACAGAGTCCATCGAGCCCTCAACCAGCACCAACCCGGACATGGAGGAGACTTCTGGCAAGCCCGCCCCAAACGTAAAACCAACATTGAAGTCATCGATATCAACCTATTGGAAGCATCTTTTCCATCGCCAAAAGACGATCAACAGAGAGGGCTCGCATGATCATCAAGATATCCCAGAAACGGAACAGGAGGCAATCGAGCTGAACCAAGTACAGCAAACTGAACCGGCTATCGCTGAAATAGGTTTACCAGAAACACCAGTTACATCACGTGAGAGCATAAAAATGATTGGGACCGAAAAGTCATTAGACGAGGAGGTTCAAATACTTGCCATTTCTGATGAGATAGTGGACAGAAAGGAAGCCTAGGGTCAAGGCTTCAATCTACTTAAATTTATTGTTACCCAATTTGTAGCCTCTTACAGCCGTCTGCCCCATACACGCATACATACACACGTACACACCCATAGGTAGGTAAAACTAGTTCGTCTGCAGTTCAGCTTCAAATTATAATAATTAAATTTACCATTTAAAAAAACTGAATATGATATTAATGTATATTTATATTTGCGGCTACCCGTCACATTTTCAGCTTGTAAACCGATTCCAATTTGTCTCACAGTCAGTTCACACAGTTCAGTTAAATCTGTTGTTAAAGTGACTCCCGGTTTTGATTTCTCCCTTTTTTTTCGGAGCAGGTTAAAAGGTGCCGTGTAAGCGTCTGGCTTAGTCCTTACCAACCCCTAGGCAGTTGCGCATACATATTTTTCACTTTCCAGGGAAGCCCTAAAATGAGAAACCCTTCAGACTCAGCTGAAAATTTCCAAGCGTGTACTTAATTGCAAAATATCATTGAATAAAGTATAAGAAATAAACAGTGATTTATTAAATCAGACTGCTGCTTAGAATTTATTTTTTAGCCGAAATTAATAAATAAATAAAATAAATAAATGAGTATAAAGTTCGAAATAATTTGGATATCTGATCTCAATTGGTATACTTTCATCCTCTAAAATTCGCAACGAATATGATAGATTCCACAAACTTCGACTTTTTTTTTCTTAGCAATTTTTTGTAATTTAATTAAATATTGCATAATATATGAAGTGATATCTAATTTTCTTAATATACAGAAGAAAGAAATACATATATCGAAGAATAAAAAAATTACAATAGAGTACGTTGTCGGATGTAACCGACTACGAAATACTTTGATACCTTACGTAATACCAGCTGATAACAGCTAGCAAGGAACAGGGTGGGAGATAAGGTAAAAAAAAAGTATAAGAAAAGTTTCCTAGTAATCTTCCTTCCAAGTTTGGTAACTTTAGCTCTTCAATTACTGGAGATATAGGCTTTGGAAAATTTTGGGCGCGGGAGTGGGCATGGCCAAAAAATGTTTGGAGTATGATCTTAGTGGTCCGGATTTTCCGGATTTTTGAAGGGGTGTTAGTAGCAATATACCTTTCAAATTTGGTGACTCTAGCTTTCAAATTGTGTACGAAATATGGTCTAATCGATTTACACAACAGGTGTATCGGTTTAATGAGGCGGAGTGGGCGTGGCCATCCAATTCTTTATCGATCTCTTAGGGGAGTTACCAGGAACATATGTTCAAAACTTGGTGACTCTAGTTTACAAATTATGGAAGAAATGCGCATTTCAGAGTTCTAGGGTCGAAGTTGCTGGGGGCGGGTGTAGGCGTCGTCTGAAAATGTATAAGCCATTTCTTGGAGGAGGTTACCAGCAAGTTACCTTCCAAGTTTGGTCATTCTATCTTCCAAATTTGGGGAAATATGCGGACTAATCGATTTACACTTTCCGAAATATCGAGTTTGGCGATTATGAGCGCAGGTGTGGGCGTGGCCATACAAATTTGCTATCGGCTTTTAAAGGCGGCTACCAGTATATATATATATATATTTACAGACGCGGGGGGCCGGTGGGCGACGGAGGTGGGCGTGGCATATGCCGATCTTTGAAGAACATCGCCATCAACGTACCAACCAAATTTTGTAACTGTATCTTTATCGATTTGCGAATAACGATCTTATCGTTTTCCTAGCCCTCTGATGGACGTGGCACTCCACAATTTACACTTTGTCTGATGCGGGCACAGACCAGCATGTGTTCCAAGTTTCAAGTCCCTATCTCTAAGGGTGTCGAAAAAGTTGCGTTCATACAGACGGACAGACAGACATGTCTGTCACGGACATTGAACAAACCCAATATACTGTGACACCTTCGGTATCAAAGTATAAAAAATTTATTAAAAAAAACACTTGAGCTGGAGCCAGCCAAAAACATCTTTTAATTTTTTTTTATTTACCCATATCTACACTCACGTCCATAAGTATCTAACTGCAATTTCAGTAAAACCATTTGTTTTCCGGCACTATGGGAAAGCTCGACTTGTTTGATATAATTGATGACTTTTTAAATATTTTAAATTCTTAATATTCTTAAAATTCAATGTCAACAGCAGACTAACGGTATATTTCCAACCGTCTACAGAAATACTTGAGTATTTGAGTAGTCTCCAAAAGGCAACTTGTTGCATTTGCTGAGAACAGATGGAAAATATTTACAAATATTGCGCAGCAACTGCGCAAACTCTAGTCGGAACTGATAAGGAATGCGGTAAATATTTACATGCGAGACGACCAAAACAAACACTTGTTGTAGTCGTCCGGCTGTTGAATTGGAAAAGCAGAAGCCCCGGGTACGGCAAAAATGCGAAGTAAACATTCGAAATGCGCATGTCCCAGTTGCAGCTGGTTTTTTTGGCCCGCTTTCGGGGTGAGTGGTAATCAGCAGTAGGAAAAGTGGGTCAGCACATACCCCACACAATTTTCCAGCTGTAAATTATTTTGCATTTCAATAAGAAAATGTATTGAAATCATATAAAAAGTCATTATAACTGATAGTTCTACTAAACAAGTGAATAAAATTTAAAAGTCGTATAGCATAAGTGCCAAAAGTGCCATCCAATTGAAACACCTGCAACAGGGTCTGGCATCAGTTACGAAAAATTCTTCCACAGATACACACCCCATATTCAGAGAACACATACAGAACACAGTTTTGTTATAGAGATTTTTCTTTGTGGTCAAGGTGCACAGTGTAACCCGTAAAAAATTGCAAATTTATTGAAAAAACTAACAAATTTCGAGGTAAGCTTTTCAAAAACACAAACTCATAGCTCCTGACTCTGCCAGGCATAAGTTGTTTTACTTTTTCTATGAAATTTCGGATAATTTGCAACATTTTGCAGCATCAGCTTTGTGCTGCCACATATTACGCAATGCCCAAGGATAATATAATTAAATATACATTTTTCCATACCCAATTGTGAATTATAGAATGCGAAGTCGCTGGGCAGCAGTTTCGGCAATGCAAAGGACTTGTCTGATATAATGACTGGTAGCTTTAGGGTGCAACTCATCAACATGGGCACTCGCGCTGCCGCCTGTAAGTATGCCCCAAATAGTCTCAAGTGGCAAGTTTGGTTTTATTTACGCTATGCTTCATTTTTCAGTTCAGGCAAAACTGAGAGCCCTTCATGAATACCATGTACGCCTATTGCACAATGTCTTACCTGCACCCTCAGGCGTTGATATTGCTAACAATATCAAATATTTTTCTCAAACTCTATTAAGTAAGTGTAAGCTTAGCCCATTGATGAGATTGATTAATATATTTGAATATTTTGTTAAAGCTGTCCTTAAAGATGTGCGCACTTCTCCGCACGAACTTATACGCGATCCACTCGAAGATCCCACACGAATGTCTGCCTACCCAAATCTTGAATATGGCAATCTCTATAATGCTTTAACTATGCTCATTGATGTGGCACCTTGCATTCAGTATGGACAAATTGGTGAGAGTTATTTGTAGTTATATTACATTAATTTTTTATAAATCATGCATTTTTCCAGTTTTCGGCAAGGCTTTACTACAGTGTCTAAGCTGCATATTACCCTTTCTCGATAAGGACCTTATTGATAACCTACCCTATCTAGTTAGCTCTACTATATCTGTACTACCGCCAGCCTTGCATCAGGATATTGTCAATGCACTGTGCTATTATATCTTACCATTTACTATAAGTATGTTAAGCTTTCAGCCATATACCGCTTTCAGTCCAACCTGATTTTAAACTGTATCCCAGCACGTCGCAGCGCCGATGAGCAAGAGTGCCAAGCCTGTCAATCTGTCTCCTCTGTCATCATAATGGTTTTGCAGTATTCCAAAAATCCAGGTAAGCAGTGATTAAGTGTTTTGTACATAAACTGTTTTTGTGGTGACTGTTTAGCAATTAAGAAAGCTGAAATCATCATAGTTATATGTACTTAAAGCACAAAGTACTTCGGATAAACCGCCGGAACGAATTCGGGCTGAAGGCCATTTAAAAATCTTTTGTTTTTTTATTCCACTGGCCGTTTATCATACACGCTTGTTAAGAGGAGGTTTAACTTAATTATATAGAGCTTACAAGAGCGTAGCCAGGAAGGGTCTGAATTTCGTAAACGGGACCAAATTGTAATTTTTTGTACATTTTATAATGTAAACAACGTGGCATCTGTGTAAAGTTCCCTGCCCATTCTTTAAATTTATCCACTCTTTCAGCACACCACTGTCAACTACTAGAATGTTTGATGACTCTCAAGCATAATGTGGTCAAGGATATATTGTGTGTGGTCGCTTATGGCACTGCTGTCTCTCGATCCTCCGCTGCCAAGCTGCTCTTCTACTACTGGCCAGCCTTCGATGCCAATCTATTTGATCGCAAGGTTCTACTCTCCAAATTAACCAGTGAGTACACAAATAGTGAAAATATGATAGAAATAAATATATTCGGGTTTATTATATTGAACAGATGACCTAGTTCCATTCACCTGTCAGCGTGAACATTGCCCCAATGCCGGAAACGCTGAGGCGGCCAAGGTGTGCTATGATCATAGCATCAGTATCACCTATGCCCAGGACTGCCCCCCGCCATTGTATCTGTGCATCGAGTGCGCCAACGAGATACATCGGGAGCATGCAAATCTGGAGTTTGGCGACATTCTGCATCCCATGCAACAGGTGTCGATGGTGTGCGAGAACAAAAACTGTCGCTCCAACGAGAAGTCCGCCTTCTCTATATGCTTCTCAACCGAATGCGCCAGCTTCAACGGCAATCATCCCATTCGCTACTGTGCCCAATGCCACAGCAATCGTCATAATTCTCGACGTGGCGGTGATCATATTGTTCATCGCAGCCTGCAGCCTGCGTGGCAAATGGACCCAGAGATGCAAATGCACATGGTCGAGTCAGTGGTTAGTTTGCTGCGCGAAGCCAAGCCCCTGAACTTTGAGCCCGGCAAGGAGTCCTCCTCATCGGAGGCAAAGAAGAACGGCTTGTCCATCACGCCTGACAACATTTCCCTCGAGGAGCGCCAAATGCTGGGTCGCTATGGCATTTGGCTGCTGGTGGGTCGCTGCACACCCACTCCCGATACACCCGTCGAAGTCCTGGGTCGCATTCTAAGCATGCTCTTTCATTGGTTCCATGTCACAGCCTATTCATACGATGGTAACGACAAGCACCAACTACTTTTTTTTGAATTAATATTTGATAATTTTGTGGTACTTCCTACCAGCTGCCGGTCAGATTGAGAGTACCATAGAGAAGCTGAAGGTGGATCACGTGTGCAACTGGCTAAAAGAGATTTGTCGCATACACTACAATGTGTTCATCTCCTGTCTGCTTCCCCATCCGCCAGAGTATGCCCGTGTCGGTGGCCACTGGGAGACGCTAGCCTCACGCACCAGCCACCTGAAGGAGGGTCTTCAGCGATTGATTTGCCTGGTACCGTACGAAGTGATCACTTCGGAGATCTGGGACTATGTGATGCCGCACTGGATGGAGGCCATCACCAACGATGTAGCTGAAAAGGAGCTCAACGAACTGAAAATTGTACTGAGCAAGATACTCGATCCGGAAATGTCTCCGCTCGGCTTCGATGCAAAGACCATGTACAATTTTGTGGCCATCCGGTTCGAGAAAACGACGGCCAAGGTCCAACAGCAGGCTCTGCACTGGCTCCAGATACTCACCAAGTTGGAAATACTTATCCCACTCGTCCAGCTCTTTGCCATGTTCGGCGATGGAGTGCGCATCATGAAGTATGGCATACAACACGAGCTAATGCGCGAAAAGGAGAAGGAGCCCCAGGCCCAGCAGCCGCAGCAAGCCAAAGCGCCGAAGACGCCATGCAAGGAGAGCAAGGCCGAAATGGCCAATCCACCCAGACGTAGCTCCATTTGTACGTACAAATTGCTAATAGCATTTGCATATCCTTATAGAAAAGATTCCATCTGTCTGTTGGTCTGTTGAAAATCAGTCTCTCAGCTGTAGCTATATTGATGAAAGTTAAGACACATAGCTGTGATTGTTAGTAATAAAACACAAGATTGGTCACCCCCTAGAATTTAAAATTGGGACACTTAACTGAGGTTAGAGCTTTTTTTTATAATTAAACGAATCCTTAATAATAAGTCTCCCTAGATTTGAAAATTGAGACACATAGCTGACATGAGAACTTTTACTTATAAAAAGAATGATCCTTAACAATAAATCCCACCCTTGGCCAATTCATCTCTCAAATGTGTCTTTTTTTTATTTTTTAATTTTAATTTTTATATTATGAATATTACTGACCACACCTCGTTTATGGTGATCGCTTATATAATGGAAGTTCTTATATAAGAAGGTATCCAAGACATCTTGAGCTACTTATCAATTATGCTTCTTATATTTTAGCAACAATTTATGAAGTCCTGTTGCCAATCTAAGAAGACTCGAAAGTTTTTTGTTTAAACCCTTCTTGTTTCCTGTTTTTTTAATGAAATTGTATGATTTTAGCACCTGTTGTGGAGGATGACTCTGGCAATACGTCGGCCATATCGGACGATGAGGCGCCCACCAATCGTCATACGGAGTTCTCAACGGATGCAGAACACAACCTCACATGTTGCATACTCATGCTGGACATACTGCTGAAGCAGATGGAGCTGCAGGATGTGGAGCAGCACATGGGCATACACACCAGCGTGTGTGAAAACGTCTCACGTTTGATCAAATGCATGGTGACTGCCGCCCGGGTGGGTCTAAGTAGTCACGTATGTGCGTTGAAGGTAGATCAAAGGTTAACACTCGGTCAATACTTAAAATATTAACTAGATATGTTTACAGGTGGCAGAGTGTGCTTACTGTGAGGCATCCACTATGTGGCATCAGCTGTCGACCAAGTTGGTTGAATTTATGGCACCGCTGAATCCCGTTAGGCCACCCGATGTAGGTACCCCAAGAATGATTACAAGCTTAATAATCAACACTCAATACCTTAGGTGCCCATTGAGGACATAATTGAAGAGGAGAAGTCATCCCGCAAATCGCCGCCGGAATCTGACAAGGAGAAATCCCGGGAACGCGATGTTTCGCTCTCCATGGCTCCACTGCCCATTCCACTGGGTCCACTCGGAGGGTTTGCAGGTAAGCCAGGGTATGCCCGAACGCATTTCAGTTAATTCGAGACATTTTTTCGGAGAGACGTACTTTTCTCTAAAGTTGTATAACCAATACAAAACCCAACCCCATATAAATACTATTAACTAGCCACTGTTAAAGTAATGCAGTGAAAGTCACCCCAAATGTAGCTAAAATGTAATCTGTACATCATTGCCTGGACTATATGCAGGCAGAAATGAATGGTATGACGTGTTTGAAAGCGTCTTTGTAAACAAGTCTCTTAGTCCAAAACACACGTTCAAAGCGCATTTAGGACCCTTGTTTATAGTAACCTGCACTTGTTATGCTCTGTAAAAAATACCGTAAGCCCAGACCCCATTTAAATGACATACATACGTATTGTACTTAACAATAAATAAACAAGGTCAAGACTAATTCCAAACTTGCTACACTTTTCAAACGTAACAAATTAAAAAAAAAGATCGTTGTTGAAAATGTAAATCGCCTAAATTCCAAATATATAATTTTTCGTACTATAAAACATTTTCCATTCTGCTCATTTGGCTTTATTTTATGTCTATCTTGCTATCTTTCTCTACATAAATATGTATATCTTTCTCTCTCTCTATCTCTAACATATTCTACGCGCCCACTGTATAATATTTACTAACGCTCGCTCGCTGTCTCGCTCGCACACGCACTTTCTCGCGCGTACCAACTGTCTGTCTATCTCTGTCACACACTGTCGCTCTGTCGTAACAATCGATCTATATGATGAACTATTAACTTGCTCTCTTAAACAATAAACAAACGTCAATTATTCATCAAATACTAAAAACTAAAAATTTACATTTTATCAATCATTATCAGATATCTTTAAGCTAGATCAATTCTTTTCAGACGATGGAAAAATTATTATAATGGCAGGTGATGCACCAACAAGCAAATTTTTCATTTCTTAAGAAAAAAAAAAAAAACAAAACACAAATCAAAAACAAACCACAAATTAAAATAATCAAATATTTGCATTACATTATTAACATTGTTAATCAGTTGAAACATTTCGTTACAATTCAAATAAATTTGAATACTTTATACACACGTCCCACACGAAAACAAGAGAAGACTTCACCCACAACATAACACCATATCACCGCAGAACAGACAGTAAACAAAACAAGCCACACAATCCACCCACCAAAAAAAAAAAAAAAACACTTCCACCTAACTATCTCTGTTTAGCTTCCTAGCATATACTTTAGCATACAAGCTTTTATATAGATGACCTTCTAAGTAGTGTTTACATTTAAGAGCCGCATTGCTGAATTTGGTTACATTTTCTTTCGGTTCGGTACAAACACCTCACACAAATGCGACTTTCACTATACTACTACTAAATACAAAGTCCACACCGATACCAAATACTAATCGCACACCAGCGTTGCCATGAGTGCCTTGAATTAATTTTGATGAGCTATAATTCTTTAGGAATTTTCTTAGTAGAATGTATGTCTGTGTCTGACCAGTTTAAAAAATGATCAATCGAAATCAATATTTTTTAATATAATTTTTTGATTAAATAAAAACATTGAATTGATTGGTGTATTTTTGATATGTCACAAATTCAACTGAACATACATCGACATTGGCCCTAATTGGAAAATGAAAATTTGGAAAATTCAAAAACTGCATGTATTCTTTTTCAGTGAATTTTCAAAATTTATTGTGTGTTCCATGATAAACGAAAAAAAAAAAACAAACATTTTTTAGGATTTATACTTATGTATATGTACTTGGATGCATGCCCGAATTAGTGAATGCAATGAGTTATCTTGACCATTTAAATGATTTCGATTTTATTTCTAGCAGAGTTGTGCAACTGACGACCATTTTCGGATCCAAGCGATTACTAATCTTAATTATATTAATATGTTCTCATTATCAAGGTCCTGTTCCTGTTGCCGTGCCCCAACCCGAGCCGCACTCTGTGGGCGGCGTACTCGTCCATATGCCCCACGTTTGTTCCGTATGTATTTGAAAATATATCGCATAAGTATTACCAAAACTTTTATACTATTACGTTCCTTGGTTAACAGCCTTTTATAGCCAATAACATTTTACTTGAAAGTTTTCATATACTAAAAATAACACACTACAAAAAAGAAATTAACCAATTAAACAGCAAATATTATGCGTTTAAGTAGGTATTTAATAACAACACCCTATATACTATAAATACTTATAATTAATTTATTACAGCAACAATACAATTCCAACTAAAACTGAAGATTTCGTTTACTTACGCAAACATTATTTTATTTTCTTTGACAATCGAATTAAGAATCGAATTTTTTCATTTCGAAATCCAAAACCGTTCAAAAATTATACAAAACTTTTCATTTCTTCATATATTTTTTATAGAATAACGAAAATGGGCATTCAGTTGATAGTAATGAATTGAGAAAAGTTCACGCCACAGACGAGGTACTTTGTGCATTCATTAACAAAATCCAAACTAAAATCAAAAATCAAACAAGCAATTCTTTAAATATTAGTTTTATTATTTGGCTGATTAAAACCCCCCCATACAATTCGATATTTGTATAATTCGATTTTTAAAATATTTTTTTGATGTCCAGAAAAATGTACTCTCCGTGTTAAGTGTATATAAAATTGTACAGAGTGTTTTTCCTTATTACTTTTATTACAAAAATTCTTCCTACATTATTATCAGTTATTTTATTTACACATAAGTCAATATAAAAAAAAAAAAAACATTTAGTGTGATGTTTAGAAAATTTTCTGCAAATAAAACATCAATCTTATTTTCTATAAGCCATTCAAATATAAGAAAAAAAATCTTAGCAGTTTTTGTAAAGCTTATTAGTATTTTATTTTTAACTGCACTAGGTTTCAATATGATTACTTGATTATTTACAGCGCTTTAAAAATACACAGTGTTCCATTTTTCCTAGACAATTAATACGACATATCTTAAATTTTAAAAATATATTTACAATTAATAAAAATCTGTTTTTTTTTTAATACAATCGGATAGGATTTGGTTTTTCCATAGGCAACTAGAGAAAGAACCACACGTAGTTCTTATTGTTCATAGAACACTTTTTAAGATCACAAAAAAAAATGTTTGCTGGCATACATATTTATACGTTACATTTTTTTTATGTGTTTTAGATTTTTATATTAGGCTACGAAACAAATTTACTTAGGCGACTGCATAGCTTTAAATAATACATAGATTAATTAATTCTATTTTTCAAGTATCTTTTCACTCCCGTGTCTCAAAGTATCTTGTATGTGTGTGAAAATAAATTATGAAATACAGCAAACGGAAAAATTGTAATCGATAATTTGTTAATAAATGTACATTTTATTTATTTAATTCTCAATTTTCCATCAATTTTAACATGTAAATATTACGGTTATTTTAACAATCTTTTCATACGTACTTTAAAAAACTTATTACTTTGATTAATGGCCATTGTTAAAGAGCATGCTCAGTGTATCAGCACCGTCACAGTTTCTTAATACCTACACCAAGCAGTTAACAAATGTACAAAATACCTTTAATGCACAAATACTTGTACCTTAACGACTTAATGCAATTTTACATGTTCTTGTGTAATCATTTATGTAAACTATAACATTGTTTTTTTGACTATACCGAAAAAAAAACATTAAATGGATGTGTAAGTTTAAGCGATCAACGTTGCATTTCTCTATGTACATGTGTACTTTATGTGATGAATGTAATCTAACGTACAGCCTCTTAATCTAAAATACAATGTAAATATGTATACCACACTGTAAATCTGTATCCAACATTTGAAAGATGCTTCACCTCAATTTTAAATACTTTGCTATCTAAATGCAGATCATGACGGCCACCGTAGAAACAGTTTCAGAGCAACTGGATCTGGCCTCTATCCTACCCACTGACAGGGCCATAGCACGCTCCATAACACTATCAGATGCGGATGTGGGCAGTGCCAATGTCAGCGTGACCAAGGCATCCGTTATGGGCGAGAATGGTGCCAATGGCAGCACAGCTGCTGGTGGCGAGAATGGTAGCGGATCTGACGACGAGGAGGAGGAAGAGGATAGCGATGATTTCTGGCACACTTCGGTAGGCAAGTTCAAGTTTACCCTAGATCAGCTGCCCCAGCCGCTACAGTATATACACCAGTTGCTCACGGTACGTATAAGTAATCTAAATACATACTATATTAACAGATGTATATGTATATATGCATACAACTTTCTGCGGACTGATTAGTAGTAGTAATAGTTTCCTTTACAGTTGAACTAGCTGAACACAAGTTCTGTATTTTTTCTTATGGTCGAAAGGAGAAACTTTATAATTTTCATCCGAGTGGCTTCGGTCACGGACATAATTCACTTAATTTGAAGCAAACAGCTCGATAAATTACAATACCACACTAATTCACTGGCTGTAAGCATTTCACTCAATGATTTACTTTCTTAAAGAAAATTCTCCTCCTGTTATACCAACTTAACACTTTTTAATCACCTCCAATCAACTAAGTCTCCATCCAATTGAAGGTAATTTCACTCAAAAACCCCTTCAAGGAACAGACCAACGATTTGTGCTTGTACTGTACATGACCACTAATTAATTATTATCAAACATTCAAATGAAAATTGAAAATCTTAAACTTTGACCTCTTTTTAATTCTTTTAATTCTAATATATAAAATATGGGTGCGATTATTAAAAAAAATAATATCCTCTATGAAAAGCTGAATACACCCTTGCCCTTTGTATAATTTTAAGGTCTAAGGCCTCAGACGTTCTATTAACGATCGATTTTCTTAGGCTTAATTTCAATCTTTATCCCAATATCTAACTTTCAGTGAAGTCAGGCTTTCAGTCAGACTTAATTAATTATGAAAGGTGGTCACAGGAGTTATTTCGAGGAACCAGTCTTAGGAACACCTGAGTTCGATAGAGTTAGTCTGACAATTGAATGGAGGCAGGTTTGCTTTGATGCGTGAACGGAATGCCATATACTTTGTATTATTTTGCCTGTCTGAAATCATTCTGAGAGTATTTCTAATCCTAAATAATAGCTTATTCAATTTGATCTTTATGACCCACGTCTGATATTTTTTTAAATTCGTAGTCACTTTTTGAACCCAATTAAGATAATATATTTAAATACAAGCAACTGTAAAATAAAAATCCCTGGTTGTTCGGTTGTTAATATAAAAGACTGTCAATTTTTTCGACAACGTAAGTCGAGAAGACCTTAATATGGAAGATGTATGTAAATATTATTAAATATAGGTATTCTGGTATACTATTAACCAAATATTTCTGCAGGAAATACCCACAATTAAAAAACCCGAGATACTCTATTATGTGCTGCAATGCCTCAAGACAATGGCGCTGCACGGCGATGCTTTAGCCAAAGCAGCTCGGGAACAACGAGGCTTTTTCATATGGTGCCAGGAGAATTTGTTGATCAAAAAGTTGGTGAATGACGAACACTTTTGCATGAGTAAATCGATTAATATGTTCACTCTTTACCTACACAGTCTTTGGGAGCTGTGCAATGCGGAGCACTCACACATCTGTCAGGTGTGTGTGCCACTGCTGCTGCACTGCATCACATTGCCACTGGGTTCCGATGTGTTCTGGCGAGTGGTGCAGGAAGCCTTCCACGATGTCGATTGGCGTGTTCGATTCACGGCAGTTGAACGAGTAACCGTGATTACACGTTTTATGGATTCGACACCGCTGCGCTCTGAGGTGGGTCTGCAAACGGCATTGGCCACCGCCTTCTGTCATCTGATCGCCAGCATGGATGACATCAATGTGTATGTGGCGCAGCGGGCAACTCTCTATATCGGAACCATACATGATACGGCAATACGGTCACTGCTCTTCTGCTTGGAGTCGCAATTCGATCTTTTTATTGTCGATCGACCGGTGGTGCTTCAATCGGTCTATCAGCTGCACAACTCCCTATCCGATCGCAAGATGCTCGGCTGGGAGTTCTTTCTCAATCGCTTCGATACTCTCTTCGTGGAAGCGCAAATCAATCTGGAAAAGTGCGGAGACATTTCCTATCTCCGAGATCTGCGCAACTCCGACAATGGTAGCGAGGCGCTCTCGGCCAAAATATTAAAGGCCAGAGAAGCACTCAGCCAATCAGACACAACTGGCAGCATGGCCAAGACCCTCAGCGCCTCCTTTGGCACCAAGTGGCCCTACAAGAGGACCATGTCCGCTCCAGCCAGCATGGCGCCCCGTCAGGACTCCAAGTTCGGTAAGCTCTACCTATTGAATCCCACAAGAGTATTTATTTACAATTTCAATTTGCAGTGCCCGAGAAGGAGAAAATCTATAATCGTCAGGTGTCGGCACCCATACTCAAGCGGAAGACTTCGCGTTTTGGATTGGGTCAGTTCCTTGGCACTGGTAGTAGTGCCAACCAAAATTCAGCCAACCATAGTGTCGCCACCAGTAGTAATACATTGCATACAAAATCGAAAGTAACAACACCCTGTCCCATACACCAACAAGTTCCCCATCAACCCACCCAACATCAGCAACACGCACACCCACACCTACACACACACGCACACGCACACCCATCACACCAACACCAATACCAACACCATTCACACACACACCAACATTATGCTGGTAGTAGTGCACAAGTAGCGACGTTTGCATCGGCTCATAGTCAAAGTCACCAGTATTTAGTGCATTGTGTACCGCCTAGTCACCATAGTCCAATGCCAACGCTGCAGGAGGCCGAGACAATGCTTCGCTTCCAGGCTGCCCAGCAGCCGTTTCAGCACCCACCAACGACAGCGTCGCACCAAACGATCACCGAGCAGTTCCGTGCCCCAGCACCAGCAACAACAACAGCAGCAATAACAACAACCACAATCTCGGCTACGACCAGCACCACTGCGGGTCCCACCTTTGCCACCTCGTTTCACTCCCATTTCCAAAAGCATCCCTCGGCGCCAAATTTGCTGCCGTCTCAGCCCGCTGTGGTCGCACCCAGTCCCAGTCCCTCGGCACTGGCCTTTCCCATGCATTGCACATGTGATGTCGCACCGCATTCCGGTGTCAACATTGCTGGCACCACAGGCAGCACCACGGCCTATCCAGGTAGGTTGTAGAGCATGTGTGTCCACGTATCAAGAAATCGCCAAATCAAATTTGCTGTCTGTGTTGTCACTCCCTCACTTTTTATCGGCCAAGCTATGTGAGCTATGTGTTCTATGTACATAGATTGTATAGTTCACAAAATTTATGAAATTATATCTGACTATATTTTATTTCAATACGAAAATGTTCTGCCATTTTATTGATTCGATAAAACGGTATCGTTCAATAAATAATGAAAATTTCCCAATATTTTCAGACACTTTGTGAATAATATAATGATTAACGTTGGCTTGTCAACGTTTTTAATGTTGCTTTTACCTATTTATATGAGCATCTATTCAGATCTTTTCAGTCATGAAACATTTCGAATGGGACATCATAATCATTTATAGTTTTCTATGTGGTTTGTATGTTGTATAAAGTTATTTTTAAATTTTACATATTTAGTTTATTAAAATGTTGAATTTAAACCAAATTTTTATTTTAATTTAATTTCAGAAGCGATAGAAAAAAGTGCTGGAAAAATTATTTTCATGGCAACTCAAAAAACCTCGCTATCATACAAATTTTCTAAGTGTTGTATTATTGAACTTATTTAGCATATACATATTTCAAGTAGTATCCCGGACGGATAGACGTGTTTTGAATTTTACATTAAATATCTATTGTCTTGTCTTATTTAGTGTGTAAAAATTTGTTATGATCCCAGCAAGACATAATATCACAATTTTAAAAAGTAATTAATTCAATCATTTCATAAAAATTGTATTAAACAAATATCATTCTTAACATTTAAAGATTCAGTTTGTCTATTTTATTTATATTTATTTTATTTATATTTTGCTTGTCTATTATATCTATTTTTATTTTATTTATGTTTTTATTTAATTCAATTATTTCTTATTTTTTTAAATTGTATTTTATTTATTTTTTTTATGTAATTTCTAAATCAAACATTTAATTTTAAAATGTTTACCTTTCAATTCTTTAAGCGCTTTTAGCTGCAAGTTTATGTTAACATTTTGTCAATTATAAAGCTAAGAAAAAATTTTGTTTGTTTATTTAAAAATAAACTTTCTATTTTGAATGTGTAAATGTTGGACGTTAAATTTGTTCTTAGCATATGAGTATTTATAGAAATGTGTATGTAACTTTGGCTTCCACACAAAACAAAATCATCTTACGTGTACCCTTCCGAACTGGTATGTATGCTATCAAGAACTATTGTAAACTTAATGTACAACAACTCAACGGACAAATTTCGAACTGTGTCCTTTTCAACAAAACACTTGTGTATATATTGAATCGTACATATACACCATGTTATATATAAAAATTTCAATCTATTTGTGCAATTGGCATGTGGCTGTACAACAAAAAATATTACGAAATCGATGTTCATTCCCTAACTGTATAATTGGAAAAATACGTTTGATCTGATTTGAAACATTATTAAATTCCATTTAGATGGACATATCCACTCACTGGGTGGTCTAAACGACGACAACCTTATTGGTCTGCTCAGCCGCATTACGGAGCTGGAGGAATCGGACCGGGAGACAATTCATTTGCTTGTCTTTATGCTGATGCAGTTCATGTCCCGCACAGATCAGGCCTTTCCATCCGAAGATAAGCCCGTCACCCGGACACAAAATATTGTATTAAAGCATCTGTTCTTATTATTGGGTCACAATCAAATCGACAAGACATTCCACACCACACCCGATTCATTGCGGTGAGTTACGATATCAAAATATTAATATAAAAAAAAAACATTTTTTGAAATTTTAATTTTTAATATTATTTTTAATTTTCTTTTACTATTGGTTTTTTTTTTTTGTGTACTGATATTAGATTAGGTTAGGCGGCTGTCAACTCGATGGGTTGACACACATAGGCCATATTTGGCCCGTTGATGTACCGTATGGGATCTGAGGGGGGATTTCTCCTACACTCGTGCTCTGGAAGCATCCTGAAAGGTTAGACATTTGCCCAGCCAGTTGCGATTATATATTTTGCGATCCTGGCCGGTCTCGTGTTTTCTACCTCTGATAGGCCGATTAGGGAGTAGTTTCCCAAGATTGCCATCCGTTTTCTGGCAAGTGCTGGACAGAAGCAAAAAAGTGCTCCGGGGATTCAATCTCTTCCTCCTCTTTGTAGCTTCTGCAAAAATTATTATACGGCACCTGGAGTCTGTTGGCATTAATGCCGATCAGCCAGTGCGTCGTTAGAGCTCGGATTACTGCAGAGCAGTTAGTCCGACTCAGATTACACAGCTCTCTACTGCGCCTTGCGCATTTTGCCATTTTTTATATAACCTGCGCCTGCCTTCTTCTTTGATATTGAGCTTGCAGGTAGCTAGAGGCATACTTATACCTTCCTTATCTGTAAGGAGTGGTAGTATAGTTCCTTTCCGAGCTAAGTCATCAGCTTTACAGTTGCCTTCAATGTCCTCAACATGTCCAGGAACCCACATCAAGCTAATAACATGCTGTTTTGCCATCTCATGTAGATATTTGCGACAGCTTCTTACTGATATCGAATTTGATGATATTGAGCCAATAGATTTAATTGCCGCCTGACTGTCAATATATATATTAATATTGCTGGGGCTAACTTTGAGCCTTATTAGGCGATCTAGTGCTTCTTTTATAGCCAGTACTTCAGCTTGAAAAACACTGCAATGTGTCGGAAAACTGAAGGATAGCTGTATATTGAGTTGCTCAGAGTAGACTCCTCCGCCTACGCGGTTGTCTAGCTTTGAGCCACCTGTGAAGAAGGTTATGGCTGCCGGTGGACCTGGGGTACCATGAACCCATTCCTCTCTTGGGGGGAAGTATGTGCTGAAGGGGGTTTATAGTTGTATTACTGGCACACAGTAATCTGTTTTTGAAGGGATGGTTGACTTCCCCTCTAGGATAGAATCATGGCCTGTATTCTGAGTACTCCATGTTAAGGATTCTCTGAGTCTTAAGGCCGTGAACGTTGCGTTTTCCATTCCTTATCTTTCCAGGCATGAAATGTCCGGGATGACATCTAGTGCCTCATTAGGTGTGGTACGTAGCGCCCCGGATATGCTTAGTTCAGCCATACGCTGAACTTTGTTTAGTTTATTTAGAGTGGTATTCTTTTTGAGACAGGGCCACCATACTGTGACTCCATAAAAAAGTATAGGTCTGACTATGGATGTGTACAGCCACCGAACAATATTTGGGGACATACCCCACTTGAGCCCAAAGGATTTCCTGCACGTATATAGGCCGACTGTTGCCTTTTTAACCCGTGTTTGGGTATTAAGGTTCCAGTCTCGTTTCCTATCCAGTGTCAATCCTAAGAAGTTTGCACTGTTGTTGAAGGAGAGATTAACATTGCTTAGTCGCGGGGGGACAAGAAGAGGGACTTTGTAATTTCTTGCGAAAAGGACAAGTTCCGTTTTATTGGGGTATACCCCTAGTACAGTCTCCTGTGCCCAGCATGACAGTGTTTTTAATTTACCACTCATGAGGTCACAGAAGGTGTGGGGGTATTTTCCTCTGAAGATTACCATAACGCCGCCCCCTCCATGTCCCGCAGCAATTTATTTATTGCTATGTTCCATAGTAGGGGTGACAGGACGCCACCTTGTGGCGTACCTCTGCTGACATACCTGGAGAGAGTTGACGACCCAAGTGTGGATATCACAGTCCTGCAAGTCAGCAATTGATTGAGAAATCCCACTAGACTGGTGTTAATCACCAGGCCCAGCAAAGCTCCAGTTATGGCTGCCGGAGTGACGTTGTTGAAGGCGTCTTCAATGTCTAGGAAAGCTATTAAGGTGTATTCCTTATGGAGTAGAGATTTCTATCAGGGCAGGGCAGTATCAGTGGATCTGCCCTTCCTGTATGCATGTTGAGACTCCGACATAAGCTTGGAGTCAATGGATACTGTAAGAAGGAGACTTATGAGTCGTTCCAGAGTCTTTAACATGAAAGATGACAGACTGTTAGGTCTGAAATCTTTGGCGCTGGTGTGTGATGGCTTCCCAGCTTTGGGTATGAAAGTTGCTTTTGACTGACAGTATTAAGAATCTTCCCAAAGATTTCGTGTAGCCAGTTTATGGCTGTATTACCCGCCTTCTGTAATTGGGCCGGGCTTATTTGGTCGGGGCCAGGGGATTTAAACGGCTTGAAGCTGTTTACTGCCCATTTTATGTTATTTTTATTTAGAAGCGATTTTATAGATGTAATCTCTTCCCATGTATTTTGTGTGCACCTCGAGAACTGCTCAGAGCAGACTGGGAAGTGCGTATTAAGGAGGATGTGACTCTTCACTGGAGGTCGACCTTGAGTTATCATCTTTTTTCAGAAAACCTAGTGTGCAGCTACTAAGCATAGCAGCTACGTTAGTTGAATCTATATCAGTGCAGAAGTCTCTCCAAGATTTCAGTGGTGGGTGTTCCGAAAGGGTTCTGTCAAGTTTAGCTTTAAAGATTTCCCAGTTCACTTTCTTCTGATTTAGAAAGTGAACTGGTTTTGGATGGCTTAATAGAAGCTTGAATTCTATGTACCTGTGATCAGAGAAGGAGTGGTGATCGGACACTCTCCAACCTGTCAACTGGTCAGTCTTGTGGTGTGAGATGAGGGTCAAGCCTATGACCTCTCTCCTATTTTTTATAATATCATTTCCTGTATTACATACTAAAATGTTAGTATTAAGGATGAAGGTTGAGAGTGACTCACCCCTCGAATTTGTGTCCGTGCACCCCCACTGAGTGTGGTGAGCATTGGCGTCGCAGCCTATAATCAGGCCGATTTTGTGCCTCTCGCACTCCTAGACGAGGGATCTCGTGATCTCGTCTGGTGGTGGGCCAATGCTATCATGGGCCATGTAGGCAGACAGTAGCCTTATCAGAGCTGACTGGAGCTCCAGGCTTACCGCTGTGTTATCGTCATTACTGAAATGATGGAGCAGAAAAATATGTTTTTTCGCGAAAACGCAGGTACGTGTTTTACCGTCATCTGTCGTCCTCATCCGACAGTGTAAAGTCTTCCTCGTCCAACATATGACACAAGGCCCCGAGTCAGAGTTGACGCATCTGGCGTGTAGCCCGGCTCCAGCTCATCATCAGTTGCTTCGATCTCCGGAGGAGGTCCATGCTCGACTGTCTTGTCACAGACAACAGAGTCCCCTCCGGCCGTCGCATCTGATTTATATACCTTTACGGTAATGGATCCGAGGCCAAAGTTCAGTTAGCCCTTGGCTGCTTCAATATGGGCTAGTGATTCTTTATTTAGAACCAGAACTGCCTGGTTTGTCGGCCCTTCTGTGGCCTCAATTTTTACCACCCTCCAATGGGTGGGGAGAGACGGGTTGCACTGCTGCAGCAGACTCAGCACCTGGTCCGGTTCCTTCAATGTAGCCGAGATCCAGATGCGTGCACGAGGTCTACTCGGAACCTCACTTCAGTCGACAGCGACCAGCTTTGCCCCAGGGTAGACCTCGCCGACCTCTGCTACGGCAGCCTTGTACAGCTCCACCGAGCGTGCGTCTTGGCAAGCGATGACCTTAGTGTTGCCTTGGTACCACCCCACATCTCTACATACTGGTGGTGGCCCAGGCACCTTACTCAGCATCTGTAAGCAGCGGACAGCTAGAGCTCGTTCCACCTGCTTCCATTGTTTTTTTTTGGGATTCTTCCGTCCTTATTGCCTTTATCGAGGATCCCTATGAGAATTTTCTCCTTTACAATTTCGGCGAAGGACCTTCCCGGCTGCACCTTTGCCCGTTGCCTCTTTCGTTGGCTCTGCTCCTTGTTGGGTGGTGCCTCAGTAAAGTTTGGCAGCACCCTTTTGGTGGATTGGCCGCCGCGTTCACGTTCTACCGCTTCAGAATTCCTGCAGCATTCCTCCTCTCAGCGTACGTGAATCTTTATTGCCGCGGCGCTGGTGGTTGGCAATTCGCCTTTCGCACCCGCTCCTGCCGGCAGGTTGGCTGCACAAGTGCTTAGCCTTCCTACCAAGGAGTCAGATGGGTCAGGGTTGTTGCCAGCTGCACCCTCACCGCTGACTATCGGCACGGGTCCGCGCCCTCGTGGAGGGTTCAGTGAGGAATTTTTGCCAACCGTCTACTGATATTAGTCGACACTAAATAAAAAAATATAAATGTAATAATGAAACTCTTTTTATCTCTTGACAGCGTTTCAGCCGTTTTCAATGCATTTTTAGCAAATTTACCACAAGTCTTGGACCAGAATCATCTGATTGGAGGTCTCATATTGCCGTCTGTCATGCAGATCATTCTGTATGCACCCAATCCCACAAACACTTCGGGCGAAGCCTATCAGAATATTGTCTTTAATTACTCATTGTGGAATCTGGAGCAGTATCCGCGTCGCAATTGGCTCTTCACGCTGCTCGTCGTCCTTTATAAGTACTCCTATACACAGCCACCGCTCAGTGGATATATCATCTCGGCCATTCGCATGATCATGAACAGCCTCCGTGGTCATTTCCATCAGTGCCGACGCATTCCTACCACCACCATACTGGATATACATGGCGGCGTTGGCGGCGTAGCCCGTTCGCGTGATGTTAGCCAGCCCTCGCTGGGCACAGATCCCGATGACAAGGAGGCCAGTCCGCCGGCCAGCCCCATGTTTCCATCCGAGGGCACCAGCGCCGCCTCCAAGAGCAAAGGTCAAAATGTCGCCTTCACACCCAAGCTGCAACACGCCTTTCGCAAGTACAACGACTCCAGTTTGGATGCAGATGAAACCGAATCCGAATTGGTGGCCATACCCGAGAGTGACCTCTCAGACAGCACACTACACGGCAGCAGCGCACCGGTAGGATTATCTTTACAATACTTTAATAAATATCATAATGAGAAAAAATTATTTTCACCTATTATAAAAAGGACGAAAATACTTTGCTTAAGGGAAAGAGATTTTTAAATTAATTTTAGATGGTTTGCTTAAAAGCAATACTCGTATATGTTTTACCCTAAAAATTAATTTTTTGTTTTCAGGGCTCTTTTGATGACACTATACATTTTGAAGACGTACTGCCAACAAAAATAGAATCACTGCGGAATCGCCGTCCCATGGAGTATTCCGAAGAGGTAAATGCCATTGAAAAGCTTCTGAAAGCCACCATGCCATTTTTCAGGGTATAAACATATAATACCCTGAAAAAAAAGCATGATGGCTTTGTGCAAGTGTATGTGACAGGCAAGAAGCATCTCCGACCCTTTAAAGTATATGTATTCTTAATCAGGGACTGATAATATCTATTGACTTTAGATTTGGAATGTTAGTTGTCATATACCACAAGCAAATCAAGTTTATTTCATTGTACCTATAACTGCTTCCGTTTCGCCAATTTCAGTAAATATTGATTTCGGATAGCAATAAATGCCACAATTTTAAAGACAGGGGCTTCTAATTAATTTAAAATATACATTGACATATTTTATAACAACTGCTTAAATTTCAGAAAGCTCGGATATGAAAGTTATAGCAGGTGCAAGGATTTTCTGTACTGTTAATTATTTATTCAATTAGCTTAGTTTTAGCCTGCCTTAAGAAATGAGAGCATTTGCTGCTTAACTTTGAGTGTGCCAAAGAGAAAATTTGGCAATCAAAATAGCATACAAATAAGAGCTGGGTTCAGAGTATATCGTAGTCGACTACAGCACTCTTATATTTTACTTATCAATTTCAATCAAATGCAGAAATCTACAAAATCGCACAAGTCAATGATAACCACCAAAACAGGTGACACATACTCCACAAAAATTAAGCACACCAGTGAATCCGTCAGCACCACCGTGGTGACCACCCACACCCGTCACAGTCTGCAGGAAGGAGTGCGAATGATTGTCACTCCGCTGGTAGGCTCGGAGACAACGGAGACGGCCATTGTCAGTCCGCCCGTGGATGTGCATCGCGCAGTGACCGTGCGCAACAAGTCGCTGGAGAATGCAGCTGCGTCCACATCGAAAATGTTTGCGGCAATTGCCACCAATCATCTGAAAGCGCTGGGCGCTCTGCAGGACGTGCCGACAGGAAGCAGTAAGCACGGCTTCAGCAGTGGCAGCGGCTGTCGTTCCATAAACGGCAGCAGTGTCGCTCCAGCGTCCAGCGCACCGGCAACGGTTGGAGTTGTGAAGCCAATTGGACGCCATAAGACTATTGTGGAATGCAGTGCCGGCACGTCCAGCTCTTCGGCGGATGAGGCGCGTCAGAAGAAGTCGCACACCAAGTCGCTGAAACGCACGGACAAGTCATATGGCTCCCCTGATTCACCGCTGTCCAAGATGAGCGTTATGCCCAATCCGTGTGATGAAGTTGACGCCAATCTCTTGCCGCCTCCGAAGAACATTGCAGCGCTGGAGATTCCAACGCCGGAGCGGCTGCTGCCTATTGGCACACAGGACACGGTTGCCGCACTGGTGGAGCGTGTACGAGACGGCCTCAATTTGCCGGATATCAGTCACCTGAAGCAGGACAGCTTGGATATGTCCGAGAGCACCAAAGACGATGTAACGCCCAGCAGTCACAACAACTCGCCTCGACGCCTCATCAAACAGGTGGCCCTCGAATCGCCGCCCAATGCAAATGCACCCGCAACCGCTCCTGTAACAATGACAACAACAACAGCAGTACAAGCTCAACCACAATCGCAGACGCAGTCACAGCCTCCACAAGACCTGCACACATCCATTTTAAAGAATGTCACCCAGGATCTAAAGCACCTGCCCAGTGAGCGCCAGCAGAATGTGGCGGGTCCCTCGACCACATCCAAAAGCATTAAGCGTCCGAGACAAAAGCTGGCGCCATTTAACGTTGACTCAAATGCCATACCAGACATACGGTCGCGTTTCGCCGGTTCCTGGCCGCCGCCACCATTCCAGCCAGCCGAGGAGCATGACGAAAATGGGGAAGATTCACCCGATATCGCAAATGGATACACAACGCACACTGCACACGCCCATGCGCCACGTGGGGTGAGTACGAAATCTGAACTCTCTGACAGACGTATATGGTCCTATATAACTTTCAATATGGGTTGAGTAATGATCAATCCACAGATCAAACAAATAAGCTGTCAACTATAAACTACCCAGAAGATTGGCGATGTAGAACTTTATTATTTAGAACTTAATTCACTTTTTATACCCATTACAAATTTGTAAAAAGGGTATAATAAAGATAAGTATTTTACAGGTTGAAGAAGACGGCTCCGACTCCATAACTTGTATTTCTTCTCGATCAGGGCTAACAACAGTCTAGTCGATTTGCGTCGTCCATCTGTCTGCCTTATGAATATAAGCTCCCGTGTAAAATAGGCAAACCAAATATATTTCATTTTGTCGATAGCTGTAAAGATATAGCCTTGCAATTCATAAATAATATACCAAGACATATTATTGATATATTTTCATTAAGATCGGATAAGAAACAACAATTTTATTCAGGGAATAAGCTATTAGCGTTAAATCATTTCTGTTTAATGCTTCAATGTTTTTTTTATTATAAATCTTAATTTATTTATTCACTTTTTATTTTATGTAATTTAACTTGTAACTCTAATTTTAATTTTAAATTAGATTAAAAAAAAGTATATTGCCAAAAAAAACGTGGATTTGTGGAATAAGCTCGTTGCGTTTTTTGATCTGATTGGATTTTGTCCTAAGTTTCCCCTATATATCCTACATATTTATATTGTTTTCGTTTATTATAAATTTCAAAACCTTTTAAAAATTATGGATTGTTTTTAGTTCACATTTTTTGTATTATTAGGGCTCAAACACAGAGACAGTAAGCTGCCTAGACTAGAGCATTTTTATAGTAATATTTAAATTTAAAAAAATAAAAAAAATATTTCGTTAGAAATTTTAACGCTTTTATTTAATGAGACGACTAAGATAACATCGAAGGTAGTCCATGAGGTTTGTTCAAGATTGATGGAAGAACTATAGCACAATAGATCTAATAGGTCTCGGCGCAACCAGCCCCCCCCCCCCCCCCCCTCCCCCACACACACACATAATAATAATAATAAATTTAATGAGACATGATTTTAAAGAAGTGTAAACTTTAAAATTTTATATATATTAGATATATTCGGGTTATTTATACCAAAGTTACTATTTAAATGTGCGATTTAAAATAATATGGATGCCTTTTCTTTAACATAGAGTTCCCGACGTGTCGGTGACTACACCATTGTGGAACGCTGCTCGGATTGTGGTGCTGTCATTGAGGAGTACACGGATGAAGAGATTGGCATATTCATCGTTATCCTGGGCACCTTTATTCACCGCGAACCGGCCATTGCAGCACCCTTTCTGCCCGAGGTGCTCACCATGACTTCGCGGTGAGTGGAATACGAATGTGAAGCGAATCCTTTAGCATTGGTAATTATCTTTATACTGTTTGCAGAATTTGTTTGAGCAGCACGCATGCGTGGCAAGGTGAAAATGGCCTGCCCTTGGCTAGTAGCGCCCAGGCCGTGGCCCTGCAATTCATACGTTGTGTTCTGCACCAGCTGGCGCCCAATGGCATCTTTCTGCAGGTTTTCCAAACCCAAATGAAGAGTAAGTTGGCCACAAATCATCGATACGAAATAAGAAAAATTTTGATAACATCTCTCTCTCTCTTTTGACCACAGTTAAAGTTCGTCACAATCATTTCCGGAGCATTGCTAAGGCCCTGCAAGATTTCCAGGATCTGAATGCAACAAGTCCCATTTATATGGTCTGCGAATCGCTGACCTCAAAGAAGGCGCTGCCCATCGAACAGCTGCCCATCATCTTCCGGAACATGTCCGAGTATCTCCAGTGTATGCCCACGGAGGCTGGTGTCGGTCTGGCCGTCTGGTCACAAGCCATGCAGGCGATGGAGTCCCTGCTACGCCAGGTCATTGTCATTATGCCCAGTTTGAGTAATGCCGAGTATATGCTGGATTTGATAGCGGCCACACTGCGTCTAAATTGTGTACCCAAAACGCTGCTCGATCCATACTCAAAGATTATGGCGTACTGTGTGCAGCACACGAATCTGGAATACCAGACACTCTACGATTTGTGCACTCTTAACACACGCTCTTTCAGCAAGGACCGCGATAAGAATTTACTTTGTCGCCAGATGATCTTTGAGTTTGTGCAAGCGCTCAAGTTTAAGTCGAATATACCCGATCACAATCTGCTAATGATCATTGGATTCGTGCTCCTCGATGCGGGCGGCACCCTGCCCCACGGTGCATTACCTGGTCTGCCAGATACAGCACCCGTCTTGACCACAAACGCGGCCGACTGTTTGAGGCAGTATATTAACGATGTCATCGATTTTCTGGCGGATTTCCACACGCTCAGCAAGATCAAGGTGAGTTCGTGGTACACTTATAGAATAATCGCTGATTAAAAAGACCGACGCCATCCATTGCAGAATTTCAAGAATGGTCAGCCAAGCGCTGGCCTAGGCGAGGACACGTTGGGTGGCGTTCTCAAGGGCGCTGTAGCCCAATATCTGGCACTGGAGATGTCGCGGGGCAACAATCGCGATAACAAGGCAGTCTCGCGCTATCTTCCCTGGCTGAACAATGCTCCCTCCTCACTCCAGCAGGGGTAAGTAAAAATAGTTTCGTGCTGAAAATATTAATTCTTATTTCTAATGAACTCTTATTCAGACTTGTGCATCCTTTTCAACTTAATTATTAATTGAGGTGGATGTTGTTATAAATATTATATATACATTTTCAGTGGTGTGACACATTTTTTTTCACGACCCAACGATTGCATTTCTTAAAACTTAAAGCTATGATTTATGAATCTTATTAATTAATATCTGTTATAAAATATCTGTACAAACTTTTCGAACCTATCCTCTATCATTTTAAAAATTGCTCTTCTGCAATGAATCATTCCAACGCAGATTTCAAAATCTGTTTCATTCCCTTATCTGGTGCGATTTGAAATTTATTAGCTAGAAAGCGAACATCAACCCAAACAGGGGCCACATCAAAATGATTAGACCTAAAGAAATATAGTTTATTCTCGATGGATAATAGGAAGTTTCTATTTAAAAAGGGATATAAAATTCTGATATGGGTATTTACTATATTAAGGCTATTAGTAACATGGAGGAATTTTTTGTCTAAACCAACCCCTATTTTTTTCATATTATTTTCATGATTTTTTCGTAATGAAATAGATTGCTTTGAACCCAATCTGTGTTGACTTTGATTTTCCATTTATGGAAGCAATTTAACAAGGTTTATATATTTAGTAAACAAGCCGGTAATTGCCTTGAGACAACATAATCCATTGACTTATTTTACAGTCCCAAGGAGTTCACGGAATGTGTGGGCCACATGCGCCTGCTGTCGTGGCTGCTGCTCGGCTCCCTTACCCACATGGCGCTAATGCAACGACGCCAAGAGACGCAGTCTTTGCCACCACCACCGGGAGCGAATGCTGCACCTGCGCAGGGACAACCGCAGGTGGCCACGGTGCATTATCAGCATACGGGAGTCACATACTCGCAGCCTGTGCCGCAGGAGGCCTCTTGTCACATTGCCGATCACATACAGGTGATCTTTGCGGGCTTTGCCGAGCAGTCGAAGACCTCGGTACTGCACATGTCATCGCTGTTCCATGCGTTCACACTGTGCCAACTGTGGACCGTCTACTTGGAGCAGATGGCGCACAACACCAGCAGCAATGCCGAAGGTAGCACGCTCGGGGTGCTTTTTGAGTTTTGGACGAAGGTAACACCATGCATACTCCAGCTGGTGTCGCATGGCAGGCCGTCAAACAAGGAGCTGCATGCGCAGCCGAGCGTCGACTTTCAAACGCAGAGTGTCAACTCGAAGCTGTCGGAGATGGTTAACTTGCACTTCCTCAGCTTGCTGGAAGCCCTCAAGGAGACAAACTCAACGGTGCTGGGCAAATTGTTGCCCATGTGGAGCACGGTGCTCTCCTCACAAACACAGCTGTCGGATACGTTGCACGTACGACTGCAGAATGTTCGTGATTACGCGCCGGATTTTGAGGAACAGCAGACCCACAAATCGGAGGCGCTGCTCAAGTGGCTGCAACGTTTGCAATTCAAAATGGGCCAAATTGAGTTGCAAGCCTCAACGGCAACACAGTTTTACTCGATCTAAGTCCGGTTTATCCAATATTTCTATTAGTAATTACCTCTAGATAAAGTTTGGTAAATATTATTGTTAGCACAATGAGGAAAAAAGTTATGAAGTAAAAGTTATATGGTGATTATAAATTATTAATCAATACGCAGAAATAAAATAATGAAACTGCTAAAATCACAAACCCTTACTGAGTCTATACAAATGTAGCATTATTTCTAATTTAAATTTGTGTAGTTTAATTGCTGAATGGCTTCAAAATTGAATAAAT
This sequence comes from Drosophila anomalipes, assembly GCA_035041615.1. NCBI lineage: Eukaryota > Metazoa > Arthropoda > Insecta > Diptera > Drosophilidae > Drosophila > Drosophila anomalipes. Next base: position 1,295,622 of record JAWNKZ010000158.1, read on the forward strand.
ATCACTCATAAGATGAATAGCTAATTCCAGTGGTGATTTTCTGGGCTATCGTCGGATCAATGACTTCACTATCTTCGCTGGCACTTCGTTTGCCCTCAATTAGATAATCCACCTGTGGATTGCGATACTTTTGAAATGAAGCCTTGCTCTTCAGTACGAAGTCCTCAGGCAGGCGCATGCCCGTTTGCCGGGCTAATCGCTGCTCCACCTGCTTAATGCGTAACTCCTGGAAACCCAGTTATATGTTTAGATATATAGGCAAATAACTGATCATATACCAGCGCTTACCTTCACTCGCTGCATGTAGTCGAGCTGCAGGCTAGCAGATTCAGCCAGCGGTACCAACTGAATCTGCTTGTGTTGTATTAGTGGCGGCGTTGCGGCTGTGTTTTCCCAATGCTTGCCCTTTTTACGCGTACGCTCCTTGGCAGGATCGTGCACATTGGACACTGTTGTTCGGAATGGTTTGAATTTTTCTCGCTCTGTTGCCGTTGCTTGCAATTCGGTTTTCTCAATGAGATACAATGCATGCTGTTCCAGCGTAGTTGCCGGAGGCTTGCCAACCAATGTGACAACATCAATTTCGATTATTTCAGCTGCGACCGCATTGCTGCCATCCGCCTGTCCACTGCAGCTACTCGATGCGCTCTGATCGGTCCTAGACGAATCCAATGAATCGAACCTAAACGACTCAATGTCGGCCAGATCTTCGGGTGTGATAAGAGTAGCGGGCGGCGGTAAGATTTTAACCTGACGCTGATGTAATGAGCCCTGGGCGATAACCCGTAACGGATCCATTTCCTGCTCATCGTCGCTGTCCAGCAGATCGGACGCCGCTGAGTCGGGATCAGAAGCGCGACCATGCCACTCAAGATTGTTTAGCGTTATTTTGCCCTTGGACGCAATGTTCAGCTCGCCAAGAAGCTTGGCGGCTGCCTCCACTTCGTCTCGACTTTGAATCTCGGCCAGCAATTTCTCGTACGACTCCTGTATGCGCTTTCCCTTGTCTGGTAGCATTTGTAATCGATTTCTGTGTTAAGACAGAGCAACAAGACTAATAGCGCATTGCTCGCAGATAAACAAAGATAGGAGACTTACTTGGACGTCAAAAGATGGCATTGCCTCTCTTTAATTTCGAGCAGTTCATGGTAGCTCAGTGTTTTAAGGTCTTTGCTATTTTGTTGCTTGGCTTGTGATGTGCCAGGAATTTTATTCAAAGGTGGCGCGTTCATGTCGATCGTATTATATTTCAATTTCACAATATTTAGTTAAGAAAACAATCTTAGCCAGTTGCTGTTCTCTTTCATCTGTTGCTTATCAACACTAACTGCAGTGTGCACAGCTGTTCGCGCTGAAATACTTTAACATTTACACAGATTTTATTAACATTCCACCACACAGCGTCATTACATCGCTTCTACGATCTATCGATAAGTGTCGAATGGCGGATAATTTTCATTTTCAAAACCATCCTGCGATCGTCTTAAAAACAGTGTTGCCAATTCTTATTTAATATGTCTGGTTTTATAAAAAGTACAATTGCGTTAAAAACTTTTAGATTATTAATAATAATAATTCATTCCCTAAATTCGCACACTATAAAATAAGGCAAATTATAAATTTAGAATTCATTGCATTTGATTAACTCCAAATCAAACTTTAATATTCAGTAAATTAATTGATTTGAATCTATCGGATTCTTTTACATAACTCCAGGCAGGACTTTATTCAATAATTCATAACAGAACAGAACATTGATCGAAATGTAAAGTTTTTAGATCAAAGCAAACATATATATATAAATAAGTAAAATCGATACAAGAACATGCCAAACGAGTTAATTATAACCAAAGGTGCCTACAAAATAACTAAAAAATTTCGACGAGTGCAGCACCGCCACGAAGAACACGATCACAGTTGGAATGACCGAGTGCGTAGACGAAATCCAAAGAATACGCTGTTGCGATTGCTTAAATTGATCGGATTTTATTTGGCGCTATATGTGTGCATTGCCATTGTTTTGATTTGTAATTTTGCAATAGTTTTCAATCTTCGGGTGCCCGAAAATCAGCCCCATGAACCGAAGTGCACAAGTCTCTCATCGGTGCCGGGTAATTTTGTGGGTAGCAGGAAAATGATACAATATACGCCAGATCAGAGGCTGGGCATTACGCCGTATGTCGAACAAATCTACAAATTTGTTGAGAAATATGGGAGCAATGGCATTCGCCACTTGAGAGCATGTAATTTAGACAATAACTGGGGTTACAATACTGGCCTGCCGTGTGTCCTGCTAAAACTGAATTTTGCCCACAACTTTACTCCGTTAACATATAGCGATACATTCTCACTGCCAAAGGAGGTGCCTGACGATCTATTCGATTATATACTACAGTTGTCACTGGAGCAGCGAACCTATCGCATTTGGGCTGGCTGTAGCTTTATGGATAATATAACTGATGCGAGAATTGAATATATACCGAATCGTTATTATGATACCGATGGTTTATTTCAAAAGGAATATGTATATTTACAATATATATCGGAAAATGTGACTGCAAATCAATCGTATGAGAATCCAGCATATCGTCGAGTTGTTGGCGTCCAATTTCGAAATCTTCCCATGAATCGAGATATAACCGTTAAGTGCGTTGCATGGGCGAAAAATATTCCTATGGGTGTCGGTTCGATATATCTTGTATTCCATTTAAAAGGAATTGAAGTTTTTCCTAATCCCGATCCAGATGATGACTATTAAGAGAATATATATAAAGTGTCTGACAGCTTATTTTAGGCAGTGTCTAGCAAAAATTTTAAAGTGCTACAAATTTTAAACAAAGAAACAAACGCAAAATGTTTAAATGCCAATTTGTTTCATGTTATATCACGTTTGAAAAATAAATTTTAGTTTTTATTAAAATATTAATTAATTAATTAAAATTAGTCAAAAACTGAAAACTTATCCAAAATACAGGTCACTGCTTATTTCAAACAGTCTTAAAAAAGAAACATATTTTACGTATAAAAACTTAAATAAGGATGTTAATACTTTGTATGATATCCTTTAGCCTTAACAACTTCCCTTAACCTGTTATTCATGGAAGATACCAGCTTCCGGGTAGTTTCTGGACTGATTTTGCTCCACTCATCCAGCAGAGCAATTTTTGAGATCGGATCTGTGATTCCTGATGTTATTTTCCAGCAGAACCCACAAATTTTCAATAACATTTAAATCTGGAGACTGTGCCAGTGGAATTATCATGTGGGGGCAGTTCCAAGATAAGATTCTGTTGTTCAATGGTAGTCCGTTTGCCCATAGTCGTTGTTGGCTGGTTGCAACCGAGATGCAGGATATAACTAATCTGACTACGAAGGATTGGTCTATTTATACCGAAAATAATCAACCTGACGTAAAAAATCCGCGTCTTATGGCACCCAGGTGTCCATAATGCCACTGTTGGAAATAAGCTGTGACCATAAATTAAGGTACTTTTTACATAACCCGACCTAGCAGGTGGGGAAACCCCAGTTTATTTGGATCATATATTCATTTTGGCGGTTTATTCATGTACCTGCCATCGGTCTTTGGAATTTTTGAAAAATAATGAATACAAATACTTTTGTTGTAGAGTATTGAATGAGAGAGTTATCATTTTAAATTTCATGCATGTTAAATTTGAAAGCTTGGGAGGCATTTTAGTATTAGTTAGTATTTAATAAACGTATACGTGTTATATAGAAAAACGAATATCGGATATATTGAAAATTGCAAATGCCGCAAGATTTTGTGGTTGCCGCTGGGCAGTACAATGTACGGAAGCAATTTCGAAATGAGGGACAGACAAGAAAGGCAAAGGACATGCCATGGTCGAAAAAAATATTGGACTTGGATCGCAATCAATTCTTCGGACGTACACTCTGGGGCTGGACTAGAATTGTTTTATTTTATCTACTTTTATATTTCATCATTACAGTAATTATGTGCTTTTGGGTAGCGCTTTTCTATTTCAGAATCTACAATCCAATAACACCAGTTTGGCTCAAGAAGCAACCCGGCGTTTCTGTTGTGCCTGCTTGTGTAAATAGAATTATTTCCTTTCATGCTAACCTTCAGAAAGAGGTTTATCCCCTTGCTGATCAGATAGATGAATTCCTAATCAAATTGGGTCCAGATGCTGAAGCTCGATTCGCCGACTGCAACAGAGACAAAGCTTGGGGCTACGAGGCCCGAATACCGTGCGTTTTTATCAAGATAAATAAAGTGATTGGATACAAGCCGGAAACCTATGACGCCGTCGATGAATTGCCGTCCGATTCACCAGACAGTTTGGCAACGGTACTGGAGAATCATTCGGGCAGCGGTCGTATTTGGGTGACATGCGATATCACTAATGGTAAATCGACTAAAATCAAATATTTTCCTGGACCATACTTTGACACAACAAACGGTTTGGATGGCACCAGTCGTGTTATAGCCATGCAGCTCCGCGACTTACCTAATAAGCAGGATGTTAGTTTCAACTGCACGACTTGGGCCAAAAATATTGAGATCGATATGCAGTATAACGGCGTGGGTCATGTGAAATTCTCAATGCACATGAAATAAATGTAAAATATTAAGTATATCCATATTTAATAAAGAATACGAATATTTCACGGCTAAATTTTGTAAATTATTGATATCGTCTTTGGGAGGTATTGTAAATGTGTAAGTTATTTCGTATATAAATACTTTAATATTGAATCTGTATAATTTCGCAAATCAGCTTACCAAGCGACAAAAAGGACTGTCACTTGGGTTTCAGGTAAATAATAAATAAATAAATATTTAAATTTAACTTATTAAAAATTGTTCAATTATTTTAAGCGATCAGCGTACTAATGAAGCGCAGTGAAATAATCGATAGCATTGATAATTTCGACTAATCAGTTTACAGTCACGAAAATAAGCTGTCAAAATAAAATCCTCGCACTTATGAAATTTAGTTTCGATCAATAATTACTAAATGAATATTGAAATTTGACATTTTAAAAATTGAGCAACTATTTAAACAATCAGCGTACCAATCGTGCGTCAAGCAATTATCGATACCATTGACATATTGTTACAGCAGCAATCGAGTGAGCGCTGTTAATAACAGTTTTAGGGTGCCCACAGCTGCAAGTGTGGCTTTTGGTGTTGGGAAATAGAAGAGAAAATTGTATATTTCATCATTTGAGGACATGGCTGGTGAGGATTTGATTGTCAAATTTCAGCAGCTCGGCATGAGTGAGCAAAAGGCCAAAGAGACGCTGAAGAACGCCAATGTGACACGCAATCTTCAGCTGGCACTAGCCGAGCTCAATCAGCAGCCGCTAGCCGATGGAGTTGGCGTGCTGATCTACCACATGGCTACCAAACTGAAGCAACAAATTGTGGAACAGTTGCCGCTGCTGGTGCTTTACATAGCGCAACGCAAACTGGACAACACACAGCGTGTGGATGCCGCTTTGGAGTATGTATTGCGGTGCAGCCAGAAGAAGGGTGCCGGTGTCGATGTGGCCGAATTGGAGCGGGAATGCGGCGTTGGCGTTGTGGTGAGCCCCGAAGAGATCGAGCGCGTTGTGCAGCAGAAAATTAGGGGCAGCTACAAGAAGACACTGCTGGAGCAGCGTTATCATTTCAATGCCTTCAAAATCCTGCAGGAAGTGCGCGCGGAACTCAAATGGGCAGATGCCAAATCCCTGAAATCGGCGATCGATGTGGAAATCTTTGATCTGCTCGGTCCCAAGACAGAGGACGATTTGAAGCCACTGCCTAAGGCGGACAAGCAGCCCAAGGCCAAGCAGGAAGTGAAACAATCCACCTCGACCGAGTCAACTGCCGGTGGGGAAGATGGTGCAAATACCATCGCTGAGCTGATGAAGACAAAGGTTCATTTTCATGCGCCCGGTGAGAATTTCAAGACCGATGGCTATGTAGTCACCGAGCACACGGAGTTCCTGCTGCGCGAGCATTTGCAACGGACGGGCGAACGTGTCCAGACCCGTTTTCCCCCCGAGCCAAATGGCATCCTGCACATTGGCCATGCGAAGGCGATCAACATCAATTTTGGCTATGCGGCGGCAAAGAAGGGTGTATGCTATCTGCGCTACGACGACACCAATCCCGAGAAGGAGGAGGAGAAGTTCTTTGTGGGCATACTTGACATGGTCGAGTGGCTCGGCTATAAGCCGTTCAAGGTCACACACTCCTCGGACAACTTCCAGCAACTGTACGAATGGGCCGTGCTTCTCATACGCAAGAATCTGGCCTATGTGTGCCACCAGAAAGCCGATGAACTGAAGGGTTTCAATCCGCCACCAAGTCAATGGCGCGAGCGACCCATCGAGGAGTCCCTGCAGCTGTTCGAGGACATGAAACGAGGCAAAATCGATGAGGGACTGGCTACGCTGCGCTTGAAACTGACACTGGAGGAGGGCAAACAAGATCCGGTTGCGTATCGGATTAAGTTCATTCCTCATCATCGAACGGGTGCCTCGTGGTGCATTTATCCCACGTACGATTACACGCACTGTCTGTGCGACTCCATCGAGGACATTACGCACTCGCTGTGTACCAAGGAGTTCCAGTCGCGTCGCTCCTCCTACTACTGGCTCTGCAACGCCCTGGGCATCTACTGTCCAGTGCAGTGGGAATATGGACGCCTCAATATGAACTATGCCCTCGTCTCTAAGCGCAAGATTGCCAAGCTGATCAGCGAACACATCGTTCACGACTGGGATGATCCTCGGCTATTTACGCTGACTGCGCTGCGTCGTCGCGGCTATCCGGCGGAGGCAATCAATAATTTCTGCGCCCAGATGGGCGTGACCGGTGCACAAATATCCGTTGATCCGGCCATGTTGGAGGCGGCTGTGCGGGATGTACTCAATTTGAGCGCACCACGTCGACTGATTGTGCTGCAGCCGCTCCGGGTGACCATTAGCAATTTTCCACATGCGGCGCCTGTGGAACTGGATGTGCCAAACTTTCCACAGAATACAGTGCTAGGCATGCACAAGATAACTCTAGCTCGTGTCATCTACATTGAGCGCACTGACTTCAAGCTGCAGCCAGAGAAGGGATTTCGACGTCTGTCCAGTGAGCAATCGGTTGGCCTGCGTCATGCCGGCCTGGTCATTAGCGTGCAGCAAGTTGTACGGGATCCAGCCACAGATGAGGTCCTCGAACTCATCTGCAGCTGCGAGTCAGCTGAGCAGGCTGAGAAGCCAAAGGCATTTGTCCAGTGGGTATCACAGCCCATTGAGCTGGAGGTGCGTCTATATGAGCAGCTGTTCAAGCACAAGAATCCCGAGGATGCCAACGAGGTCCCCGGTGGATTCCTGACCGACATCGCTGAGAACTCCATGTCGATTGTTCAGGCGTACGCGGATGAATCGCTAAGCCGCGTCAAGGTCTACGATAAGTTCCAGTTCGAGCGCATAGGTTTCTTCTCGGTGGATCCGGACACAACCGGCAAGCGAATTGTCTTTAATCGCACCGTGGGACTCAAAGAGGATTCGGGCAAAAAATAGAAAAAACAATTTGAAAGTTTTTTTTTTAATTTTAATTTGCTCACAATAAATAGGATTTATAAAATTGAGTACTCATTTCTTGCCCTCAACCATGATGATGTGGTAGCCAAATTTCGTTTTAATCGGTGGATCCGTGTAAATAGGATTATTCACATTGGATATGGGCAGAGCGAAGGCGGCGTCCTGGAAGGGACCGACCATGGCGCCACGTATTTGCCAGCCCAAATCGCCGCCCAGACGTGCCTTGTCCTCGCTGTAAGCGGTCGCCACCTCGGGAAACTTTTGGCCCGCCTTCAACTTCTCCATGGCCTCCATAATTTTGCCCTGCTTCTCGCAGAGAATGTGTCGAACCTTGACAGCATTGCCGCCCTTCTTCTCTTTGCCGGCACCTGTGTAAAATTTGAATGCTCGATTACAAACAGTTTACATTAAGTAGCTGCCACCTTTGTCATCTGCTGCTGTTTTTTTGCCACCCTTTGTGCCATCTTTTGTGCCCTTCGTGTCCTTTTTAGGTGGCATGTTTTTAATTATTATCAGCAACTACTAACAAAACGTAAGCAATGTGACCGTACTGACAAAGACATGTACTGCCACTTGTCAAGTGAGAATGCTTTGTATTTTGTCACACTTGCTCATTCAATGTATCGTACGAGCTATCGAAATATCGATATGAACATCTCTAGCTCTGCTCTCTCACTCCTTTTCACTTTAGCGAGGCAAAATTTGTCACATTTCGTTGGCAAAATTGTAAGTTTTGCGATTTAATTTCGAGTGCAAATAATCTTGAAATATGTTTTAATAACTCTCAATCCATAGTGCAGTGAGTGATTCATCGTTTAATCATCGATCGTAACGTCAAAAGCATAGCACAACACAGCAGACAGCAACACTAGACCAGCATCGAAGCAAAATGCCCAAGAATAAGGGAAAAGGTGGCAAAAATCGTCGTCGTGGAAAGAATGAAAATGAGTTCGAGAAGCGTGAACTGATCTTCAAAGAGGATCAACAGGAGTACGCACAGGTGACCAAAATGCTGGGCAACGGTCGCTTGGAGGCAATGTGCTTTGATGGCGTCAAACGTCTGTGTCACATTCGGGGGAAACTTCGTAAGAAGGTGAGTACTGCGTGCGTATGAGTGTGTGCGTGCGTGTGCGTGTATGTGCTCTCTTTTTGCTGTAAGCGTGTGTTGCGTGTGTTAAATGTATGCAGGCATGCATGTATATAAGTATGCATGTGTGTACACACATGCAATTTACGTGTATTTGTTGTGTTTTTGCAACGCGTGCAAGTCGGTTTTGCAGTGCGATTCCAAAGATTGTCGACCTCGTCAAAATTTTCGATATATTTTCTATAAGCAGACGCTACTTTGTGCACATTAATTAAATAATGTTCGACTAGTCTACTATTTAAATATTTTGATTGTGTGCAATAGCCTTCAATAAAATCCAAACAAAGACGAGTTGCGTTCAATTTACATCTGCGTGTGTGTTATTGTGATATATGTGTGTGAGTGTGTATCGAATAGGCATTGTAGGTATTCATTTAAAAACAAGAGAAAAAATGTTATATGCAGGAAATACTCTCTCAGATATATATATATATATAGATATATATATATATATATATAATTTTAATCAGGCGACTATACGGTTTCTTGGGTGGATCGTTGGCTGTGAATTGCCTTCACTTAGAAGTTCTCATTGCAGATTTTTATTCCCTTTTTTTTATACAAAAGTTGTGATAATTGGGGCTCTTATACACCAACTTGTGGTGCCCATAAATATTCTGGCAAACAAAGACTCAATCAATGTTGTCAATGCATGAAGAAAGCTCTCTCTAAAGCACTTCGAAAACCACTGAAAAAATATCTTCAAAAATCACCAAAAAACTCTTTAATTGGTTTAATAAACAATTGTTAACCGTGTTATTATTTCAAATAATAGATGCTTTCTTATTTTAATTTTATTCCATGTTGCAAATTCACTTTTATAATTTGAATTTGCGGATCTGCAATCCTGGTACTCAAAAAACTACTCCGGCAAAATGAAAAATTACTTTTAAAGATCCACTGAAAAAGTACATCCTTATAAAATCACTCGAAAACAATTTTTCTTTAACTAATTAACTGTAATTATATTAGAGGCTAACCTTTCACCATTCTTAACTCTATTTTTTTTTTTGTGAATTTAATATGGATTTTTTTTGTTTTTTATTGACCATCAGTTCTTTACCTAACAAATTCATCTTCTTTTCATCACTCCAGATAATGTTGTGCAAATTTTCTAGTCTGCGCCAGTCCTTATTAATTAAAATTTTTCGATTTCATTCGCCTTGAACTTCCCGGCCCAGCTCAATTTGCACTTAAAAAAAGAATGTACCAAAGATGATTTCTGAACACTATTAGTATTTTTCAGGATTATTGTTAAATTTATGAATAACTTAAAGACATATCCCATTATTGTATTTATTTGCTGCATATACTAGCTTCGGTATGAAATAATTAAGTTCTCCGAAAGTATTACTAAAAATTCCTTATGGTACAACGCAATTAAAAACTGCTTTTAATTTCGCTAAGCAATTGCATGCAGTAATGCAATCCCTCCCAATATAAAAAATGTACTCGCCTGAAAATATATCAGTATATTGAACTTATGAACAAATAATAAAGCAGCTAATTAAAATTTTCTTTAACTGTGCACTAAATTTCTTAATATTTTACCTGATAAACGGATAGACTCATAACTAATTACCAAATAATCGCCACTTTGACTTCTACGTATTTAACTGCGTAGATTGTATTTCCAATATTAGAACAAGTTTCCAATCTGGAAAAGCAGACAACATCATCAACAATTGCTTGACGTAAGGAAATGCATAACTGAAACAACAACAAAATGTTGGCTACAATTAGACGATAACAAGCAACAGAAATGCAAATATTTAGTAAGCAGATCGCAAAAGAAGTAAAGATTCTCCTTTTGTGGAATTGAGACTTGAGAAACGCATTTAAATGGAAATCATTAAATAAATTTATATTCTCAAAAAAACGTGCTGAAAAGAAGAAAAAGACGACAACAGTCTATATGATTATAATCATATAGTAGTCGAAGTGCAATCCAATGATTAGATTTCAACAAGAAATATGTGAGTTTTGAAAGTACATCGCAATGGTCATATATATATATTATTTGTTTAACGTAAAAGTAAAGAAATTATAAAGTGGTTAATATCCTTATCAATGGGTCATTAGTGTTGTCTCATAATGACTTATCAATTAGGCATTTTCAGACAGCCGCCAATAAAAATTGTCAGTCGTAATTTCATCATATTTATTATGTATACATATCATAATTATTATTTAGTTATTATATATAATATTTATGTTTTAATAAGCATCATATTTAATGGGGCTACAGTCAGTTATTAACTAATAACTTTAATTAGGATCGGATAAGAATCAATTGAACAATCTAATATCAGCAATGCTTTATCAGCTGGATTCAGGGAGTATATTTTTATATTTTGATTTTGATTTGATATATATATATTCGAAACAAAATTCGATAAATTTGTATCATTCACACACATACTTTACGATTTCAACATATTTTACATACTGCATATTCAGTTCATTCAAGACTGAAAAACTTACATAGTGGAATCACGCGATAAGACTACAAGTATATTTATTCTTATGAAATTGGTCTGTTTAACTTTACTTTAAGTTTTCCTAATAACAATGTTCCATATAGCGGATGCTATGGACTTATGCTAGACCAGATCCTTTCTATATAGTTATAAAACAAGTTACTATCACTGTTAATGTCATGAAATATACATTTCATCATTTATTAATTGCATTTACAAAAAAAAAAACAAATTTATATTTATGTTATAACTTTTTACAATTGAGTGTCACGCCCTTAAGCAAAATAAAATCAGACACTTTTTTTTATTAAGCTGGCCATTAATCATATTTCAATGGAATCTAATATTGGGTGAATAACCGCTGAACTTCAGCGAAATAACAAATCATATGGCAATTGAAATATTTATGAACAATCAACTGTAATGAAAAACCCAAATATCTTCAATCAAAAGAAGCCCAGCAGCAGTTCAACAGCTAATCTGTAGAATAATCTTCTGATTTTCCCTTCAATTCGGACCCGAATCCATTTTTTTTTGCCAATCTTGTGACAGTTGCATGACTCAGCAACAGCAACAGTACCCCCTATAATTGTATAAAGCTTATCTGCAGACCACTGAAAACGTAGAGCTCCAAGTAATTTCACAATTACCACATTTCTGTTGGTTGAATTGAAACACTCTCAAGGATTATATAAAATAAATAATTCATTTTTTATTAGGAACAATTTTGGTGACTTAAGTTTAGTTGGCTTAGTTTACGGGGGGCAGTATATAATTATCACTAAATAAATATTGAGATTAGGTTAAAGATTTTTTTTGCTTTGGTTAGAGTCATTTTTTTCCTAGTTTTTTTTTGTTGTTTTTTTTTTTCGATTTATTACATTCGAGCTGCGTTCCAGAAAATCTCTCTCCGTGGTGTTAATCCTCCTCGCTACATAAATTGGGTGGCCGTGCTGATAATTTGATTGATCCAGTCGGTAAACGCGGAGACGCGCACAAACACAGAGGGCGCATTTTTCTGGCCGCAGGGCAATCGGCCCCAGGAGACTATGCCAATGATGACGTTGCTCTGCTCCAAATGCGGTTCACAGCATTCCTGCATAAGTGGACCGCCTGAATCCGCGGTGCAGATGCTCACGCCACCGGTCAGTGGGCCTGTGCACAGATTCGTCTCGTGCAATTCCAAGCCGGAACGGGCAAGAATCTCCTCACACAGTGTCATATCCAAAATGGGCATATTGGCCAGTTGCAGCTTGTGCGGATAGTCGGGCACCGCTGTCATTGAAACGTTGCCCCAGCCGTATAGCGTGCCATAGCCCTCCGGATGAGCATCCTGCTCCGGCATTGTTGCCGGCTGCACATACTCATCGAACGCAAGCGGTTTCTTGGTATAGATCAATGCAATATCGTAGGGATTCACGCCGCCCAAATACAGCTCGTGGCGCACATAGTAATCGATGTGACGCACCTGCACATTTCCCGCCTCGCCGCGTCGATTGTGTATATCGTGGCTACCGGCCACAATCACCGAATTCTCCACCAATTGCGGTGAGCTGAGGCAATGGGCTGCAGTCAAAATCCAATGCTCGTTGATCACAGTGCCGGCACAGTAGTGTACTAGGCCCTGATCCGGTGTCATCATCTGTATGCTGACAACGAACGGTGCCGAATGCGGTGTCGCCTCCCGTTTGGCCAGAAACTTCTTCGTCCAATGCGTCTGCTGCGGTGCATCCAGTGTGCTTATGCGGTTCTCCAGCAGACCGTAAGTCGCCAGACTCATGGCCATGTTGTGTGCGGCAGGTCCAGTGCATTTGCGCACCGGCAGCTTCATGTGCGGGGCCGAGCTGAGCACAACCATAATGCTGGCAATTGTGGTCAGTAGAACTGAATAAATGTATCTGTAGGATAATATCATAATGATTTCTTCGCTCTGATTGCTGCACGCCCCGCACGTAATTAAATTAGTACTGATCGTAATATTAATGCGGTTATTAACGCGAAGTCTCGAAATGAGTTTTAGGTTTATGCTTTGGATTATATCTTGATTTTGGCTTGTAAGTTCTTGTTTGCTTTTAGCTTTTTGCCTTCGCTTTGGCTTTGGCGTGTCGATAACACTTCACTTGTATTCCCTTTGTATTTGGCATGGAATTCACTTTTCTTTCGGATGGGGTTTGCCGTTTTCTTTTGTTCTTCACAGCTTGTTACCGTTTTTAAATTTGCAGTTGCCTATCGCAAACTGGTCGTATTTATAGCCAAACTCTTATCACAGCCAGCAAGAGTGATTGATAAGGCTTTGTGAGAGAGAGAGCATGGAGTGTGTGCCTTGCTATTGGCTGCTTCAAATTTGTATCGCAATTACGCGTAATTGAATAAATAAAGAGAGTGACTAGTTACGGATTTTCTATGCCGTCTGATAAGAAATTGGCGTGTGCTTAGACGACGGCGCCCTACGAACTGATAAATAGAGATGTGATTATATGCCTTGTAAATCTTATTAAGTTTAGTATGTTTATATTATGTAAACCCGTTGTTATCTTGTTGATATCATGATTTACATGTGGAATATATTGTGAAATGGACATTGAACCTTACTTTAAAAAATTTTTGATTGTTTCTTTTTTCTCCAAAAGCATGCCGCATTCATGTGATTTAGTCTGATAAGCGCTTCCTCGAATACCGCATTATGATTCAGTGTAAGCGTGCTTTTTTATAGCCGTTATCTCAGAGATAATCAAACAGATTGGTTTCTTAAAAACAGAAAAGTTTATGAAAATTACAATATTATATTATATTTTTTAAATACTACATTGATAAATAAAAACTCAAAAAAAAATTGCATCAAAGTTATTCGCTAAAGCCATACTACAATTTGTGTAGCTAGTTCGTCATTGATAAGACCCACAAATTATTGTATCGTATGTGGGCAATGCCCATATATGTACCACATATATTATTTATAGCAGATTGTTCATATTGAGGAAATGATACCTGCTGCTACAAATACCGATCTGATGACAGAGTGAGACCGCCCCTCACCCTCGGAGCCACGTCGTTGTAGCAACGCAATTAGCAATTCGTTAACGGATCGGTATTTGGTCGTCGTGGGGACTTCCCAGACGCCGCATGTTCAGGCATGACGAGCGGAATGCTTATCTTTGGCTCACTTCACAAGTTTCAAGCCCTTGGGTAATATGCTGATTTTAAAGTGATTTAGTCACGATTCTTTTATCTGTCGTACCTGGCGCCTATCGCACGGAGGCGGCACTATGGATTTATTGCATGATATATGATGGAACATACAAATGATCGTATGTGTATTTGTATAATGAGGCAGGCTTTGAGCCACTGCTACACGCCATCACTCATACACTCTCAAATTACCCCTTTTTCTCCACTTGAGCCTTATGATTAATGCTCCAAAGTTCAGTGTTGCCCTATGTTTATTTATGGCGATAACGTAACGTTGAAATATTTTGTGCTTAATTCAATTTTAAATCGAATTCGCTATCAAACCTATTTTGTACGCTTTCAATATCACTCTTATCATGCCTCTTTTTATGCATGTGTCATATTTATGCATTAATTTGGTACTTATTGCACTCAGGGGCATTAGCCCCATCGCTGACCAGTAGTAAAAATACTACGCCATGAAATCAAGTCAATTCACACAGGAGGTGAATTTATGAATGGGAATCACGCAGCAAGTGCAAATTGTTGCAGGTCAGTTGACAACCGGTTGACTAATTGCCCCATAATATTTATCGTAGGGTATCCAAATATTTCGAAAAATTAGACTTCCGTTGGCGTCAATGATTTCTTAGAAAAATCTACCGGCTCGAATCTCAGTTGTCTAAATATTTTTTTATGATTATAGTTGATTGTTAAATAAATATATAGATTAGGAAGCCGGAATCTGTGATGCCGGGGAAACAAAATTTTACCACAAACTTTAACAACTTAACTTAGTTCATTGTTTGGTGACCTCGTTTTACAATTTAAATATGTCTTTCGCTGGTGTATCTGTATGGGAAGGCAGAGAGGGCGTGGCCATCTAATTTCCGATTGATCTCTTAGGGAGTTACCAGTAACATACTTTCAAAATTTGGTGACTCTAGCTTACAAGTGGAAGATATGCGCATTTCAGATTTCTAGGGCCGAAGTTCCTTTATGTCGATTTTTGAAGGAGATTACGAGCAAGTTACCTTCCAAGTTTGGTCACTATCTTTAAAATTGTGAGCGATATGCGAATTTATCGATTTACACTTTTTTACAATTATAATTACAATTTACAATTTTTTATCGATTCTTAAAGACGACTACCAGTAATATACCTACCAAATTTTACGGCTCTAACTCAAAAGCTGCGGGCGGCTGGGGTGGCATGTACCGATCTTTGAAGGACATCGCCAACTACCTACCAAGTAAACTTGGTGACCGTAGCCTTAAAATTGTGGGAGATATGTGGTTTTATCGATTTCCAAGTGGGCGTATCACTCAAATGTTTACACTTTGTCAGATCAGTATTTGTTCCAAGTTTCAAGTCTACCTCTCAGGGTGTCAAAAAAAAAGTTGCGTTCATACAGACGGACGGACGGACATTGCATAAAACCAATATTATTATGGTCGGGGGATTGCACCGCGACCTACTCGATCTATTGTGCCCCTTCTGAGCCTATAGCTCTTCCATCAGCCCCAGTTCCCGCACGAATGTGAGGATCTTTGTTGGGTTGAAATTCAAAACATTCATCACTGGGATGCTGCGTCTTCTTCTAGTTAAGGCGACACATTCTGCTATGATGTGCATCGAGGATTCCTCCGCTTTTTCACAAAACCTGCACAGATCGGAACTATATATACCTAGTTTAGTTAGGTGACTTCTCAGTCTACAGTGTCCTGTCAATCGGCCGGTAAGTATCCTAAGGCTTTTCTATCCCATGGTTACAACTTGCTTAAATCGTCTAAGATTAAATATATCCAAAATACATGTCAAAGCTTATTTCGAACAGTCTTAAAAAAGTAACATATTTAGTGTATGAAAACTTAAATAAGGATGTTAATACTTAGTATGCTATCCTTTGGCCTTAATAACTTCCCTTAACCTATTATTCATGGAAGATACCAGCTTCCGGGTAGTTTCTGGGCTGATTTTGCTCCACTCATCCTTCAGAGCATTCTTGAGATCCTGTTTGCTGGATATGCTGTGATTCCGGATGTTATCTTCCAGCCGATCCCACAAATGTTCAATAGCATTTAAATCTGGAGACGGCCTGTGGAATTATAATGTGCGGGCAGTTCCGGATAAGCCAGGACAGTACTAATCCTTGGGGTCGTTGTCCTGGTAGGCATTCTTGTCCATTGTTGTTTCAATGAACACCAAATTTCCGTCGCCGGCTGCCGGGATACATGCCCATACCATGACACTTCCTCCACCTTGCTTGACTGTTGCCTTTAGGTTTTTGGGATTCAGCTCAGTATTGGACTGTCGCCACACATAATTCCGTCCGTCCGAGCCGAATTTGGAGCCATCTGCAAATATAACTGTGTTCCAGAACTCCAAATCCTTGTCCAAGTGGATTTTGGCGAGCGTCATCTGAGTCCCTTTATTTTTTGCGCTTATAAAGGGCTTCCGTGGTACTCGGGCATTGAAGTCATGATTGCGCTGAACCTGGTGGGCAGTTTCCCCATTTCATCCTGCACCTGTTGAGATAGTTTTGGAGCCGAAAGCCTAGGATTTTCCCTTATTTTCCTGATGATCCTCCGCTCATCCTGTTCGGTGAAAATCTTGTTTGGTGCCATTCTGCCCGTGTCCTCTATCCGATTTTTGTTGACGAAGCGCCGAATAATATAATATATAGTTGACTTGCTTAGATTGACCATTTCATCTATTTGGCGATGTGAATATCCGATCTTGAAGTGTTCCAGGATGAGATTCCGCTGTTCAATGGTAGTCCGTTTGCCCATAGTCGTTGTTGGCTGGAGATGCAGGATATAACTAATCTGACTACGAAGGATTGGTCTATTTATACCGCAAATAATCAACCTAACGTAAAAAATCCGGGTTTTATGGCACCCAGGTGTCCATAATGCCACTGTTCGAAATAAGATTTGACCAAAAATGAAGGTACTTTTTTTTACATAACCCGACCTAGCAGGTGGGGAAACCCCAGTTCATTGGGATCATATATTAATTTTGGTGGTTAATTTATGTACCTGTATAATTAGTTTATGGCAGGCAATTAAAATTTTTGATAGACACTGGTCGAAATAAGCTGTGAGACACTGTATAATAATAAATAACATAAAAAAAAATAAAAATTTAAACTTAAAATGAATGCTACAAATTTAAATATTAAAACAAGTAAGAGTACTGTCAGTCGATCAATAATATGCATATGCATATTATATTTAATTAGAATTAGATTCTGCCCTTAAAATTGTAGCATTTATTGATATCGGAAATTTAAATGATCAAAACCATTATAAAAATAACTTCAATTAAGCACGGTCAAAGATTTCCCTGAGATACATTAAAATTGATTTCATATTCATTTATTTATTGAATTAATGCTACCAATTAAAACAATAAAATTAAAGAAGAAAATAACGAAAAATTAATAAGCAAAAACATGGAAAACTGAGAATTGGATCCCAGATAAGACAAAGAGATAGAATTACTTAATCGGATTTAATTAATGAATTAGAATCGAACTTAATTTGATTTTGATAATTTTCCGAATCAGTTTACCAAAGGCATAAGCATAAAATGTTAACAAGCTAAAAGTTCCAGTGGCCTTTATCAATATATGTATATATATACATATATATATATAATGGTAAGTTTCGCTTTCATATCCATATCATTCATTCCATATATAATCAGAGACCAGAAAATTATATGAATATGAAAGCGAAATTAATCATTAATTTTTAAGTTTCAGCTTTCCATATAAAAACCAATTTACTATTAACACAATTCCATGCACATAATAAGTACCTTACTTATTATTAGTAAGAATCTTACTAAATAGTTTGTAATTAATTCTGGGCTTGCTGCACATAAATAAAAAAAAATATATTTATTTAATAGAATATTTAAACACCGTTTAAACGTTTGCTTAAGTAAGTAATATCAAATCAATTGAAAATATCAATACTTTTTCCGCCTGTTTATATGGATGGATATTTACTTATATTTTACCAGATAATAAAGCGAACATTGCAACAACTGGTGAAATACCCAGAAGTGTGGCGCCAATTTATTTAAAGATCTGTTATCTATTACATAAAAAAAAGGCATACAATGAATGATACACAATGTGTACAATTGCTTTACCAGTTGGCAGTGTGCTCTTGAGTCACGATTTATGTACACACCATATGCATAGATTGTGTATTGTGTTGTACTATTTACAAATGAAATTGGAAACTGTAGGAATTCCAAGTATAGGTAATAAATTGCTAACGCGCTGGTGTGCTTTTGTTTACTGTTACAGGTATGGATCAATCAGGGGGACATTATATTGGTCGGCTTGCGTGATTATCAGGATTCAAAGGCCGATGTCATCTTGAAGTACACACCGGATGAGGCTCGAAATCTGAAGACATACGGCGAATTTCCGGAATCGGTGCGCATTAACGAGACAGTCACATTCGTTGAGGATGGCTTCGATGAGGATATTGAGTTCGG
The DNA here is from genome assembly GCA_035041615.1 of Drosophila anomalipes. NCBI lineage: Eukaryota > Metazoa > Arthropoda > Insecta > Diptera > Drosophilidae > Drosophila > Drosophila anomalipes. Next base: position 1,314,514 of record JAWNKZ010000158.1, read on the forward strand.
CGATGAGATTAGTTCTGAGGACGACGCTGATTCCGTTGACAATATCTGATTAACAAGAAATAAACCAACAGCAGCAATCGAAACAGCAGCCGCAGAGTCAAATCAAGAATAGGGAATTTAACAAATTTGTAAAAAGCCGACAGCCCCCAAACTCCACATAGACCCACACACGCCCACAGCCACACCGCACACCCACAAATACCCAAACCGAATTATAAAAACGACCCGAGAGACACAGTGACAGAGCAAGCTGAACGGGAGTTACAGATATCCAGTAATTCAATCAACAAATACATTTTTAAAAATTCGAGTGTTACTTTCAATAAATTTCTAACTTTTATTTCGAATGCCAAAAATTAAAATTGTTCGCTTTTCAACCGCAATGTTTAATTCTGAAATTATGTAAAACAACTAGGAGAACTTTTATATATATATAAAGAAAAAACAAAAGAGAATAAGAAAACAATGGAAATAAGTGCAGCAATGCGAAATACAAACATATTATTATTATTTCAATTAAAAACAACAAAACGATATTAGTTACTTTTTTAAACAAACTAAAACCGAAAATGAAGCAAATCATGAAACAGCTACATTTACTTATCGATACATAGGTGTTTAAAAAAACCAAGGTTATAAGCAAATAAAAAACCAACAAAACAAGATTAGGGGAATCGTTTTGAATTTGTAGCTAGTAGCGAGTAAGCAAAATCAAATGTAATCTCTTTAAGCAATCGTATGCTCAGGTTTTTCACCATTTACTTCTTCTGTTTGCCCTGCCAATTCCAGACTGTGTATTCCTTTTTGCTTTATTTAAATGTATGCATATATAGACATACTTATATTATGCATGCTGTTATTCATTCATATGCCTAACGATCTTTGTTCTATTTTGCTGTCCATGCATTCAGATTTCTAGTTGTTTTGGTTTTTCGCCCTTACTACGATAATGCAGAATAATAAAACATTAACTAGAACGTATGAGAAATATTGATTATTGTAATTAAGAAGAAGGTAACAAATTCAATAAATAGTTAATTTAACCGAATGCAAAACAGCAAATAAAACAGCGAGTTTCATTTACTGTCGTTATTCACCACCGCCTGGGCGGTGTCGATATTTATTAAATGAACACAAATTCATACTAATATTATACACATTTCGTTCGCATTGAGCGTTATTACAACTCCTCGTGATGAGAAGGGAACTTCTTGAGTATGGCATGATATAGATTGTAGAAGGCATAGACTGAAACCGTCACAATCACGAGCAAAGCACCGCCAAACGCAATGCTCAGAAAATTTCCATCGATGATGTTTGCAGACCGATGGCGTTTGGTTGAGAAAATCTCTTCGGTTGATGCTGGATTATTCTGTTGCTGTGCTGTTCGCTCGGCCATTAAACGCTTCATGGTGCTTAAGCGTTCTCGCAGCACTTCCACTGATTCGGTGTCCAAGTCCGAAGCACCTGCAACGATAAATCTTTATTTTTTGCAATTAATGTGTTTAAGTTTGAGAACTGACCTGTTCCTTGTGTGGCCATAGCTAGTGTATAGTTTATAGATACTTTGATGATTCGGTTAGACGTGAAATGTTTTTATTTAGGTATTAATGAAGGGTGTCTCAGAAAAGCAGGAACAGGCGCATGTGCATAACGGACAATTATCGATTCAATGCGCTAGTACTGGAAAACACATTTTGTTTGGCCCGCATGCGATATTTATCGATTACAGTCGTGGTATATTCGGCGAAATTTAGCCACACTTCTCAATGTCATTTGTAAGCACGTGCAACACGCGCGCGTCTTCACCTGTTGTTTTTGTTGAATTTAAATCATATAATGGGTCTAACGAAACAATATTTGGCATATCGTGCCATTGACAGCTTCAACATAATCGCCTCGGGTCGTGCAAATTTGAATTTCGCCGTACTCGAGCAGAGTGAGGGCCGTTTTGTTGCCGCCCCCGCAGCTGAGAATGTTATCATTTGGGACTTGCGGTAAGCATGTGATTTGTACAATATTTATAAAAATACCAACTTCAAATATGTACTTACAGCATGGGCGATCGGAAGCTGACGCTACGCCGCGAAAATCAGGAGGTGACCGCACTGCGTGTCTCACCCGATCATCTGCACATCGCCGTCGGCTATGCGGACGGCGTTGTTGAAATATTTGATCTAAGCTCGCGAACATATTACGATGCCATCTGCTCGCTGGCTCTGCACAAGAATGCAGTCAGCGTACTGCGCTACGATGCGCATGGCATGCGCCTTGTGAGTGGTGGCCTGGACACAGAGTTGGTTGTTGTCGATGTCGTGGAGCAGGCTGGGCGACAGCGTCTCAGTGGACACAATGCTGCCGTAACGGATGCACATTTCCTGCAACGTCTGGTCGAGCAAGAGGTTGTGGTCAGTTGTTCAAAGGATACCCAAATCAAGTTTTGGAATCTGGAGACACAATTCTGTTTTAAAACCATTGTGGACAATCGTACCGAAATCTGGGCCTTGGCCTTTGTCAACGATCTGATGATTGCCGGCGCTGGTGAGAGTGGCATGAATGTGTATCGCCTGCGAAAGCGCGAGGATGCATCAGCTCATGCAACACTCGAGGCAGCAGTCGAGGGCTTGGCCATCGACGATGAGGATACAATTAGTCCGCTAAGCGTCAGCAATTGCGGCACCATCCAACGTGCCGGCAAAGGACGCACCGTCAATTTGGTGGCCGATCCCAACGAACGGGTGCTAAGTTGTCATGGCACCAATGATCTGATTGAGAACTTTTACGTATGCACTGGCGAGGAGGCCAAACAGCGTTTGGCCAAGCGCATGAAGAAGGCGCGCAAAAAGGCGCTGGATGCGCAGACGGCGTCCGAGGAGAACGATGAACAGCTGTCCAAGGAGCTGTCGCTCAGCGATGAGATCAAGCGACTGGAGAGCATTAAAACGAAACAAAAAATCAAATCCATCGATGTGCTGCTCGGTGAGAACAAAGAGCTGCGCCTGCTAGTCAGTCTTGCCAACAACAGTATGGCTCTTTACTCGCTGGAGGCATCGCTTAAATCTCGTAAGAGTAGCTCATCCCAGACGGATGGCAGTGTCAAGCTGCTGCGCTCCCTAACGCGGCTCGGTCACCAGTCGGAGTTGCGTTCAGTGTGCTTCAGCAACGATTCGCTGGCAATTGGCTCTGGCGCTGGAGATTCCTTCAAGTTCTGGGATCGGGATGCAATGCAATGTTTGAGAACAGTGCCCACCGAATATATACTCTGCTCACGTTTTGTGCCCGGCGATCGCTATGCGCTGTTGGGCATGAAGAGCGGCAAGCTGCTCATTTTGGATGTGAGCGCAGCGGATATTGTTGAACAAATCCCCGCGCACGAGAGCGAACTGTGGAGCATTGCTCTGCTGCCAGATCAGAAGGGTTGTGTCACGGGCAGCAGTGATACAACGCTGAAAATCTGGACCTTTGAGCTGATCGATAGTGGCGAGGGAGCTGGCCAGGCCAAAGTACTCTCACTGCTGCACAAGAACACGCTCAAGCTGGAGGAGACGGTGCTGTGTGTGGCCATTAGCCAAAACATGAAATACCTGGCTGTGGGTCTGCTCGATGCCACTGTGAAGATATTTTTCCTGGACACGTTCAAGTTCTATCTGTCCCTGTACGGACACAAGTTGCCCGTGCTCTGCATGGATATCTCTTATGACTCGTCGCTGATAGCAACGGGATCCGCTGATCGCAACATTAAGATTTGGGGTCTCAATTTTGGTGATTGTCATCGTTCGATCTTTGCACATGATGATTCAGTGATGTCACTGCAATTTATACCCAAGACACACATGTTTTTCAGTTGCGGCAAGGATGGCAAGGTCAAGCAATGGGATGGCGACTCCTTCGAGAAGATCATCACGCTGCCAGGGCATATTGGCGAGGCGCACTGCCTCTCTGTCTCGCCCAATGGCCGGTATCTGGTCAGCTGCGGCTCGGACCGCACGCTGCGCATGTACGAGCGCACCGAAGAGACCATTGTGCTGCAGGACGTCCAGGAAGAGGAGCGCGAGCAGTTGGAAAACGAGAAGTTGGCCACCGGCGAGGATAATAGTGTGCCCCTGCTACCCGGTCTTAAATTGCCCTCTCGAAAAACTGTTGGCGCCGAACAGGCAGCCGAATCCATCATGGAATGCCTCGAAATCTCGAAACAATTTGAACTGGAGTCGGATGAGAAGCCGGAGCTGCATCCGCTGATGCTGGCATTGCAGGTGAAGAACCCGAATGATTTTCTGGTCACGACACTTGTGCGCATACGTACCTCCGACATGGAGGAGTCCCTGCTCCTGTTGCCCTTTTCGATTGTGTGCGAGCTGCTCGAGCGTCTGCCCGCCCTAATCACCCAAAGACCCGACGAAGTAGAGCTGCTATGCCGCGTGACCGTGTTCCTCTTCAAGGTGCACATGAAACCCATTGCGGCGGCCAAATCCATGAAGCCGCTGCTGCTCAAGCTGTTGGGCCTGCTGAAGCACGATGTCCAACAGCTGCGCGACCTAATGGGTTGCAATCTGCACGCGCTGTCTCTGCTCCAGACTGAGGTGGAGCAGCGCCAAGGTGTCCAGTTGTTCCGGGACGCGACGCTAGCGAGACGCAAGGGTGAGAAGAAGCGTCGAGCGGCTGCCAAGCGGCGCATTCAAATAAAAATGGCGTAAAAATAAATAAATATTTAATTTCAATATATATAGGACATTTAATTTGAAAATCAATAAAAAATAGATTTCATTAAAACACTTAGCGACCGACACACTTGCAATTTTTGACTTATATTTTTGGACGAGGTGTATGTCTTGGTGCGTGGGTATGTGTAAAGATTGACTTCCTGGTTCATGTAAGCGGACTTGAAGATTTTGGAAACACAAAACATCTAAGGGGGACGGGGCGACGAGGCTAGCAAAACATATTTCCAGTTCAACAAATGCCAGCCTTTGGATAGCAGCCAGTATCTGTAATGCCAGGACCACAAGGACCTGTAAGCAACAAGTTTAAAATTAATATATATGTAATTTTATTATAATTGAGTCCCATATGCCACACACCACCGCATCGCTGAAAGGCACCCGGCGGCCCATAGCTTAACTTTTGTATGGTGCACTTTTCGATGGGCCCATTGGGCCGGCAATAGGATGTGTAGCGTGCCCAGGGCAACGACTCCTTCGGCTGCACACAGTTGGGCAAATAGCTCAGCTTGTATGTGGTACAGTTATCCATCGGTCCATCGTTTCGACAGAAGCCCTGACGCGGCCTAATCGCCTCCGGCCGTGGAAAACAGGTCACATCCACCGGCATATACGACAGCTTGTTAACGGTGCATCGCTCCATGGCACCGCTAGGCCGGCAGAAGGCGGTTAAGGGCATTATCGGGGCACGACGCACATGCGGTTTTGGCACAAAGTCGTGCTTCTGTGTCGTCATCGCATACAAGGGTCCATCGAACCGCAGTCCATTCTCCATGGGGCGGATAGGCGGTGTGCGCTCAGTGCAATTGGGTTGATATGAGAGCTATGGGCGGAAACACCAGTCATAGAATGGAAATCGTTACTGAAATAGTAATACTCTATATAAAAAACGATTCAGGGATATCTGGAATAATTATTCCCGATTAAATAGAATCACAAGCCTAGGATAGTACTTGTTAACAAGACATTATTGCTTAGTACTTTTTGCCATAATAATTAGCTATAATTTTGTAAAATAAAATAAATATTGATAGTCGATACAGTTGAAGTTGATCTGTTCTAAATTTAAGCACAACCAGCACAGATTTTCTACTATTTTAATCTGCAAAATGCAAGTAAAATCCTCACTCTAATAATGATAAACATGTTTTTATACTTTGATACCGAAGGTATGGTTTTGTGCAATGCCCATCATTCTGTCTGTCCGTCTGTATGAACGCAACTTTGTTCGATACCCCTAGAGATAGAGAAAATTGAAACATATACTGCTCAGTGTCCGCTTCACACAAAATTGGAGTACTACCACCACTAGGAAATCGATAAGATCGATAATCGCAAATCAATAAGGCCACATATCTCCCACAATTACTTATGGTATCAAAGTATTTCACAGTCAGTTACGCCCCACTGCGATGTTATCTCTTGTGTTAATATGACAATGATATAATTAATAAATAAAACAAAATTGATAAATAAAAAATTAATAATAAACTAAGCAATCTAGTTTAAAGGCGGGTTATAGCATGGCTACTGTGTGTTTCAAATATTACATTCCTTGGAGATGCTGTTAAGCGAAATCCTTAAATTTGATTAGATAGTAGAGATTATTCTGCATAAAGTGGCACTTAAAGGGACTTTGTCTGGGGGAATTCATTTGAAGATTCTTATAAAAAGTGAATAGATATGTGCAATGTTTAGATCCAGTGAATTAATAATATATATGAGGAGTTTAATGATAACGTCTCTATGTATAATTGTGTTTCTTTCCAATGGGCGGCTTACTGTTATTGTTGTGCATTGAAAATTTTAAAATTGTATTGAACTTGAGTACGAAATTCTTCGCAAAAATATAAAGAATTTGGCTTATATAAAATCTTTGATAAATGGGAGTGCATTTTCTTGTTTTGTATATTACAATAATTTTAAAAGCTTTAACATTATAATTTTAAAAATTTATATAAATACATTAATTTCGATGTGCTCACATTTTATAATACATATACTAATGTACTTCAGGAAAAATAACAAGAGTGCTGCAGTAGTGAGCTCGCTACGATATACCCTGAACCCGGCTGTTATATTATTATATTAATATATTATAGTTTTATTGGCAAATTTCCCTTTAAAAAGTTTTGCACCCAAATGTGAGAAGGTTTGCGCAAGTTCAAAAAAATGAAAAAAGCGCATTTTTTTATTCACAAGCCCGAACTGATACTAACTGGTGACATACATACATATGTACATATAAACGTACACGCAATCGTAGGTATCAGAGCTCCGCAGAATATACACAAAAACATATTGACGCTCACGTCGATTATCGTGCCATCTCTTTTTCACATATGCATACAGAAAATGCTGGCTTTTCGACTATAACTTGGGTGTTTCTTATCCGATCTTGATGAAATGAAAACTTGGGCAGTTGATCAATAATATGCATATGCGTATTATGTATTAATTAGAAGATTCTACCTTAAAAATTGTAGCATTTATTGCTATCGGAAATCGAAATGTATCGATATTCGAGAAACTGAGGCAGTTATCGATAAAAATAAAGCAAACTTGATCTGCGTCGTGTATACGAGAACCTATATTCGATTCGAAGTCTCTAGCTCTTATAGTCTCTGAGATCTTCGTATTCATCCAGACGGACATGGCTATGTCGACTCGTCGGTTGACCCTGATCAAGAATATATATTCTTTATGGGGTCGGAGATGCTTCATTCATGCCTGTTACCACTAAGCAGACAACACATATATGCGTCAAATCGGCAAAAAAGTGCGATCAGGTTTTTTGTGAGGCTGCGGCGCACGTCATTATTTCACTTGACTTCGTTGCGACAACGTCGCGGGTAAATGAAAAACCCAGACTTTTAAGAGCATGCGTGCATGGGTGTGAACAGGTACGCACCTTTTCTAATGGGCCTAATGGGTTATGAATGTGTGCGAAATAAGCAGCTATTTTTATTTCTAACGGCGCGCGCGGACCCTTGAATGTGCGCGAAGATAGCAGCAACAATCTATCCTTGTCTTTTTGTGTGCACGCTGGCACTGATTTTTTTTAGTTTTTTGGGCCTGATGTGTAATTTTTCGTAGTGGGGTGGCCAATTTAGTGCAAATCTAAAACAGGGTATCATTGTCTCAACATACAAAATTCTTTGTTTCTCGACGGTCACACATATACGCATACATACAAAGATAGATTTCAACGGGATCAGGTCACAGTGTGCCGACGGCTGTTCGAACAAACAATTTCGCACGTCGAGACAATGTCGCTAAAAAACATACATACAAATGGCATTTTTAGCTTAGCAAATATGAAAGTAGATTCTTTCACACGAATTCTTAAATAATACGTTAATAAATAGTTAAATAGTCGACAGTCACAAAACTGATCGAAAGACAAACTTATAGGAAGGAAATCTAATTCAATCTATTTCAAATCTACTACAATGCTGCTTTCATTTTCAATGGGTTCAAAATATAATAAGCTAATAATAATAATAATAAAATAATAACATTAATATTAATAATAAGATTTACAATTACGTAAACTATAATACAAATAATTATCAATAGTACTCTGGCAATATCATCAATAAAAATAATAATATAATTGGAATTCCACTCACCTTTTGGACTGTGCACCTCTCCAGTGGTCCGGTGGCCCTCCGGAACGTGTCCCTTGGCAAGATGGGCAACGGCTTGGTGCGCGATGCATCGACGGGCCTGTAGCTCAGTTTGTAGACCGTATTGGCGCATCCCGAATCGTTGCCCAGGAAGCGCAGGGTGTTCATTGGCAGCATTGGGGCTGTGCGTCCTGCGTTGCAATTGGGCATGTAGCTCAGATTATAAGTGGAGCAGATATTCTGATAGTTGGGCGGCACACAGCGAATCTTGTCCGCCCAGGGTGTTGGCTCCTTAGGCGGCAGACACACCGGCATATACGATAGCTTCTGTATGGTGCAGCGTTCCATTGGGCCGACGGGCTTGCAGTAGTGCGAAGGCTGTGGCAATAGCTTCGGCGGCGGATTCTGGCAGACATCCACCGGCATGTAGCTCAACTTTTGGATGGTGCAGCGCTCCATGGGCGCCGTCGAGGAGCATATGGCGACACGTGGCAAGCATGGTGCACGCTTCACATTGCCCTTGGGCACATAGTCATGCTTCTGCGAGCTCATCGCATAAATTGGCCCCTCAAAACGCAATCCACTCTCCATTGGCAGAATGGGCATGGTGCGCGAGGCCGGACACGGCGGCATATAGGATAGCTTCTGTATGGTGCACTTCTCCATCGGCGCCGTATTGGCGGCTATGTGATTACATGGCTTCACTGGCTGGGCACGCAAATTGTCACCACAGTTACCGTAGTATGATCGGCGATAAATGGTGTCCGTGTCCAGAGGTGCAGTGGAGCGCATAAAGTGCGTTTGTGGAATAATGGGAAGTGTGCGTGCCGGCTGCTGATAGCAACAGCCAGAATAGTCGCCACGATCGCATGGCCGACATGACGCATTTGGTGGACATGATGGAAAATCAACGGGTGCCTGGCACGGATCACACGATGGATCACCCATAGTTAACTGATTGCCACAAATTATTTGTAGCTTCTTTATTTATACTCGCTGTGATATTTGTCTTAATTTTTTATTACAATTTTTTTAACCATTTACTCACCTGCTTGCGACTTCTAATGTCGAAGTTTTTGTGTTCGAGTCACAAAAAAAAAAAAAAATATTGAATTCGCAGTTCTTAAATGAAATAATTTTGTTTGTTTCGTGTACAGAATAATTGTGACTGTATTTTTAACACATCCAAAAAAATTAAATACAATTTTGCTTTGACATTCAACGACGAAGTTTGATCAGGCCGTAATGAGGAAAGCAAGTATAATAAATCACTGAGTTCTAGAAGTCCCCGCCACAGCCTACCAAACACACTGTCTACTAAAATAGTTTCAGATTCATATTCAATTTCAGGTAAACTGGTTGATGAACAACTTCAAATTGTCTATTCGACAAAAAAGGTATCATAAATAATATTTATAGTGTATTTGTGACGAGGGCAAAAATGTTGATATTAAATTATATATTATATTATGTATACAGTGACTCACAGGCTATTTTGACCAGTGTCTAGCAAAAATTGTAATTACCTTCCATAAACTAATTATAGATTTTTTTCAAAAATTCTAAAGACCGATTACAGGTACATATATTAACTACCAAAATGAATATATGACCCCAATAAACTGGGGGTTTCCCACCCGCTAGGTCGGGTTATGTAAAAAAGTACCTTTATTTATGGCCAAATCTTATTTCGAACAGTGGCATTATGGACACCTGGGTGCCATAAAACCCGGATTTTTTACGTCAGGTTGATTATTTTCGGTATAAATAGACCAATCCTTCGTAGTCAGATTAGTTATATCCTGCATCTCCAGCCAACAACGACTATGGGCAAACGGACTACCATTGAACAGCGGAATCTCATCCTGGAACACTTCAAGATCGGATATTCTCATCGCCAAATAGATGAAATGGTCAATCTAAGCAAGTCAACTGTATATTATATTATTCGGCGCTTCGTCAACAAAATCGGATAGAGGACACCGGCAGAATGGCACCAAACAAGATTTTCACCGAACAGGATGAGCGGAGGATCATCAGGAAAATAAGGGAAAATCCTAGGCTATCGGCTCCAAAACTATCTCAACAGGTGCAGGATGAAATGGGAAAAAAGTGCAGTGTGGAAACTGGCCACCAGGTTCTGCGCAATCATGACTTCAATGCCCGAGTACCACGGAAGAAGCCCTTTATAAGCGAAAAAATAAAGGGACTAGGATGACGTTCGCCAAAACCCACTTGGACAAGGATTTGGAGTTCTGGAACACAGTCATATTCGGCTCGGACGGACGGAATTATGTGTGGCGACTGTCCATTACTGAGCCGAGTCCCAAAAACCTAATGGCAACAGTCAAGCAAGGCGGAGGAATTGTCATGGTATGGGTATCTATCTCGGCAGCTGGCGATGGAAACTTGGCGTGTATAGAAATAACAATGGACAAGAATGTGTACCTCAATATATTAAAGGAAAATTTACTCCAAAGTGCCGAGAAGCTAGGAATCCGACGTACTTTCCGGTTCTACCAGGCCAACGACCAGGACAACAACCAAGCACAAGTCCGGATTAGTACAGTCCTGGCTTATCTGGAACTGCCCCCACATGATAATTCCACTGGCCCAGTCTCCAGATTTAAATGTTATTGAAAATTTGTGGGTTCTGCTGGAAAATAACATCAGGAATCACAGATCCGATCTCAAAAATGCTCTGCTGGATGAGTGCAGCAAAATCAGCCCAGAAACTACCCGGAAGCTGGTATCTTCCATGAATAATAGGTTAAGGGAAGTTGTTAAGGCCAAAGGATATCATACTAAGTATTAACATCCTTATTTAAGTTTTTATATGCCAAATACTTTTTTAAGACTGTCCCAAATAAGCTTTGACAAGTATTTTGGTTATGTTTTCAGTTTTTGACTAATTTTAATTAATTACTTAATTTTTTAATAAAACTAAAGTTTCTTTTTCCAACGTGTTTCTTTTTATTACATGAAAAAAATTAGCACTTAAACATTTTGCGTTTGTTTCTTTGTTTAAACTTTATAGCACCTCAAATTTTTTACTAGACACATAAGCTGTAAGACACTGTGGGTATAACCTCCGCGAGATTCGATTAAAGGCACTCGTGTTTATGGTGCTGAAAACTGCACCAAGCCTCAAGGGACTTTACTTACACGTTTTAAAACTGTACTTCTTCTTCTTACACTGTTATTATGCATTGGAATGCAAGCTCCGTTAGTTTTTTCCAAGATTTTTGTTTTTATGGCGACTTGGATGCGAAATTCGAATAAAGGAAGTTACTTTCAAACCTTTGGAAAAGTAAGTAGGGCGTTATATGGATTTTTTTGAATGGGATAACATATATATATTTAATATTTTATTGGTATCAAGTAAGAGTGCTGTAGTAGAGTGAGCTCGTCTACGATATACCCTGAACCGAGCTGTTAAGTATATTGTAGTTTTATTGGGAAATTTCCCTTTAAAAAGTTTTGCATCCAAATGTGAGAAGTTCACGCTTACTTTATGTCAGGCACAGGGGTACAGAGTAAAAAAAATGAAAGCAGCGCATATTTTTATTCACAAGCCCGAACTGATACTAACTGGCTGGCGACAAACGCAAGCATATACATACATACATATGTATATATGTACATATAAACGTACACGCAATCGTAGGTATCAGAGCTCCGCAGAATATAGATATAGGGGATGCTTCCTTCTGCTTGTTACATACATTTGCACAAAACCATTACACCCGTTTAACCCATTTTTAATTTTTCAGGGTATACAAAATAGATGAGTTGCATACAAAAATTTGGAATGGGAATGGAAAAAACACTCTAACCAGAGGAGATAGCTAAGATCCTTGTTTACAAGGATACTGGAATGAACAACAGACAAATATATATTTATGACATGTTAATATTAAAAGAAAACTACATCAAATAATGCTTAAAATGCACAGGAGTGGCAAAATGTGGTATTTTCTGATGAAATAAAATTTAATTTCAATTGTTTAAGCGGTTAAATTATTACTGGCACGATTTAAAGATGTCTGAGAGATTTTTCCCTACTCGAAGCTGCGGCGGTGCTTCACTCATGATCTGGGCTGCATTCAGTAATCACAACAGGACCCTAATTTGTAAAACTTCAGGTCATGTGAGCTCGGAGTTCTGTTGGATACAGTTTTGTTGAACTTTATGGAGCATCAACCAGACCCAAATGCCTTATTCCAACAGGATAATGCTGCGGTCCTGTCGATGGTGTTTTCGTGATATGGATTTTAAGCTTTTAGAGTAACCGGCAAGATCACCCGACCTGAATCCCATAGATAACATGTGGAGACACCTGTTCCACCGAGTTTAAGTAGGTAATCGACTGTTTGAGACAATTGAGCAGCTACGAAGGCTGTCGTTAAGAAATGGTCCAAAATCCCACTATCTGAGTTCTAAAAAGTTGTTGAATCGATGTCAAATCGATTTTTTAGTTATAATCAAATCTAGACGCTGAACACTTTATTAATTTGCTAATTTCATTTAATTTCCATATATTGTATTAATTTTATTAGCACTGCCTTTAATCGAATTTCGAACTTTAACCCCACTTTAAACAACGAAAATAATTAAAAATGTTATGTTAATGTTACAAATTTACTTCCTTTTTAATTTAACGTGTACTAAAAACAGCTAACTTTTGCGAAACAAAAAAATTTGTTTTCAATTTTAGAAGAAAAAAATTAACTGCCTTTAATCGAATTTCGCGGAGTGTATATTAAATTAGCAGAATTTGTTTATTTTTTAATATTTATTGTTCTATTTATAAAATTGTTATGTGGACTTCCATTTATTGAAATATTTGGTTAAATGGAATATTTTTTAATTTATTAACTTTACGAAGAACTTTTAATTAACAAACTGTTTTCATTTTTATTGCCTTTTTCTGTTGAAAGAAATATTTCAAGAATAACAAAACTTATTAAACGTTTCCAATTTTAAAACATTGTTTTTTCATCATTATCCTTAACACATTCTTATTCAGCCCAGTCGATATAGCCATATTCAGTAACTCTTCTATCCTATTTTTATTTATTTATGTAAGCAGAACTCCATTGGATATGTCTGCATTTTTGCACCAGTCACTAAGTTGCTCGTACTCGGTCGGATCGGAAAACCCCATCACATGGCTTTAGAAACAATCAGTCTCGTATAAAAATGAATTTTGTACCAATATATCCAGACCAAACTAAGAAATTATGCGCTTTCCTTACATTTGGCCGAACAATCCTTATAGAAATGTATTTCTTAATAGATAATTTATCTAAAAAGTTCAAGTATAAAATAAACATTTTCTTTCTGATTTCCTAAAAATAGTATAAATAAAATTTGCTTAAAACATAAAATCACAATAATATCTTGAAATCCAGACCGACAAATGTTTCATTCTCTTGTAGACCAGAGCAGGTAGACTCTGAGTATTTAATCGTTGGCAAGATATGGAAAGCCGTTCTTTGAATAATACTTTCCTTTAGCTAAGCACCGATTGTTAAAATTTTCCATTCATATGGGAAAACTTTTGCATTATCCGTAATACCTGTGGTATCATACTCATACCAAGCAAATGTATGTCAGACATAGAGAGAGACATCTCCGACCTATGGGAGCGTATATATATATATATATATATGTATTTTCTTGGTACAAGATAAAATTCACTTCTGTTTTACAAACTTCTAATTATATAATCTTCTAATTATATTATCTAATTAAAAGGGATTGCACACTTCCGAAAAATATCTTACTTCAACAGATTTATGTACTTCAATAAGCTGTTTTTATCTTATTTGAGCAAATGACTGACTAGATTTAAGTCTGAATCTAACCAAGTGTGTATTATAATTAAAAATAAATAATTTTGAGCTCATAGCAAAGCAGGATACTATTAATATAGATAAAACTAACGCCACTAGTGACGTAGAATTACGACAGTAATACCAACTGTATCAAAACATGCAATACTGCAGATAACCGACGGTATCGATATCATTATCGATCCATATCGATAATGCGATCATCAGCTTGGGCGAGATGAGTTCAGACCGTATCGAATTCAATTTAGCTTTGTCTGCTACACTTTTCCCTATGTAGGGGTAGAGTGAGCAAATCTTCATGTGCAAATATTAATATTTTATTTTTGCCTTGGTCGAAATCACAGATGATTAATGCCATAATTTAAAAAGCAACGTCGTTGCCAGAGCATTTCCGCCGAGTGGGAATCAATGAATACGGCGAGCCTCATGGTCGGATCCCTCTGGGCCCTATGCAGGACTGAACGGTGAGATCTTCTTTATGGCCATCGATTAGACGCAGCGAGAGGAAGTGCTCTCAAATACTGGAAAGAGGCCGCCCAATACCCATTTCATGGGCACTGTCGAATCGGGTAACAATTGCAATGATGTACTCTCCCAGGGTCGCAATCGAGTGTCCATATCTCTGAGCCAATTGACAGTGCTGAACATGTTTGCAGCTAACCTGCTTTGGTATTGCCGGGCGTGACTCGGTCGACGGGTGCCCCGTGTCTCGTTTGTATGGGTGCTCGATCGAATTGTGTGGGATCTCTTGCAACTTCTGGCACTGTCAATTTACCAGTAAAGATGAGCTACGATTGTTTGTGTGTTGTGCAGCCGACGAAGTTTGCGATCGTGTTTGGTTCATGCTCCAGCCTTTTTGAAGCAGATAGCACTTTTCTTTTTTTTAGCATTCTCATTTATTTCAGTTCATCGTAGCTTACATTTATTTTAGTCTAGTTTAGTTTGCCTGATATCTGGTTAGTCCCTACTAAAGCTTAAGTGGTAATTCATTTTTAAATAGCACACATATGTATTTTAATCAATTGGAAATGGTAAATGTGCCTAGCTAAATGACTAACTAACTAAAAAAATATTTGTGTTTTCTGTGTATTATGTTTGTTTTTTTTTAAACTATTATAAAAGGATCAAAAGATCATCACGCGACTCATTTGCAAGTGCATCAAACATAATCAAATACTTTGAATCAGAATTATATTAACAATTATTAAATGGAAAAAGAGTTTTGGGTCTTAAATTAGGAGCGAGCCGAATCTACTACGTTGTAAAACGGGTTTCTCTCTTTTTTTAAATAACTCCTATAAACTCGAGACTTAACGCACGCTTATCATATAGATATTTGCTGCTGCTACTCCCTTTCCTTATCGACATATAATCCTTGTATATATATAATTAAAATATAGTTTCTGATTCCTGCTTCTTATTGATAAACATATATATTTTCAAGTAATCCCATCATCCATCACTTCTCACATCGACGGCAGATCGAAGGGTATATGCTCTAAGAAATTAGCCGGAAACTGACCCTGCCGTCCGTCAACCTCGCCGAATAGCCAATCCTCATTGATGCGATAAAGCACGTTGACCAGCTGGTTTTCCTGTTGAATAATATTAATTTAATTTATCTCCATTACATGAACATTTGATCTTATCTTACCCTTAAGGGCAGATCTCCCTGAACCTCTCCGGGGAAATTATAAAGGCAGCGCGCAGTGTTTAACTGTTGTTGTTGGGTTGGTTGCTGTTGCCCCTGAGTTGCAGCATTCGTTGCACTTAATGGCACCTTGGTTTCCACATAATTAACGGGGAAGAGGCCCTCACAGCCGGAGCGTGTACGTCCGCGATACCATTCCGGAGTGGGCTGCTCCAGCAGATAGATCTTTTCGTTCTCCTAAAGAAATAATAATTATTAAGGTTTCAACTCCCAAGAATAATGTATGTTAAACTCACTCTGAAATTCAAATCATCCTCCTCGACGCCATCAAAATCGTAGAGTGCAATGGCATATGGCAGATGCTCCTCCTCGACATAACCAGAGCTGCCGTTGCTCAACGCCAGGGCATCCACCTTGCCCGAGATCACGTCCAGCAGTGAGATATGCCCAGTAGGAGCTGAGGTTGCAGCTGCCACTGCAGAAAGTGACGGAGGAGCACCACGAGGCATTGGCGGCGAAGGTGTAGAGGGCGGTTGAGTGCTGCCGGCATAACCAAATCCTGGCGGCTGGCCAATGAATGGTGGCGGCTTTGGTGCTTTAGGCTTCTGCGATATCTTCGGCTTGATGATGGTGGGCATCGTCAGCGATTGTGCGGGCGGCAACAGACTCCGGCCATTGCACAGGGGATTATCTGAGCTACGCGTCGCTTGATGTTGCACTAGATGCTGTGGCTGCAACTGGCGCACCGGTGCAGCACCAAAACTATCAACGACGCCATTGCTATAGATGCCACTGCTGCTGTTGTCCACCGCCTCCCAAGGATCAGCGACGAGAGGACTCTGTGTCGCTGGACGTGAACGTGCATTATAATCATCCTCGAAGCCGCTCTCCGGCTGTGAAGCGCTGCCATTATTGGGTGAACTGAAATTGCTATCGGAGCTGAAGCTATCGACGCTGACGCAATCGCTGTTCGACTTCTGGGTGAAAGTCGGCGACGAAGGCGGCGAATCGAAGCTGATCAGCTGTGCGTCCATCTCACGCTGATTGTTGAGGCTGCTGCTCGATGCCTTCGTCACCGTCGTCGTTGCTGTCATCGTCGTCGTTGTACTCGCTGTATTCCATGCTGCATTCCAGTCGTATGTGTTTGAGTTTGTTGTGTAGCTGTTGCTGCTGCTGGAAGCGATTGAAGTTCCAGCTGTTCCAATGCCGCTGCTCAGGCCGTATACACGATTTTGTGCTGCGGCCTTGGAAGCAGCAGTCGTTGAAGTTGCCGTTGTTGTTTTTTTGCGATGGAATATGTTGCTAATGATGCCACCGCCCACACCACCACCCTCGGCATTGCCAGTGCTTAAGCTAGCCAGCTTGCGCCCATTGACTTGCACTTTGGGAGGTGGCGGTCGCGGCGGCGGCATTTTCTTGAAGTTGATGTTGCCAGCAGCAGCAAAAGACGCAAGGCCACTGTCGAAAGGTGCATCATTCCAGTTGGTGGCCGGCGTATAGCGTGCCTGGGGAAATTTACGGGTTATGCCGCTCCCACCTTCCACATCAAAGAAACCATTGTTGTTGTTGTTGTTGCTGCTGTTGCTGGCTGATCGCTTGTGGACAGCTTGTTGCTGTTGTGGCTGCTGCATGTGACCCTTCGGTGGCGGTGGCAACTTAATGCTCAACTTCTGTAGCCCACCATTGGTTGATTGCTGCTGCTGCAGCTGTTGCTGTTGCAGTTGCAGACGCAACTGCTCCAGACTCGCATTCGCTCCGGCCGCAGCGCTTTGTCCACGTGATCCCGGCGGTGCTGGTGCGGGTCTCGACGGTATGGTCATGCTGCCTGCAATTTCAAAATTGGCAACAAAAAAAAAAAAAAAACAATGAGTGAAACCATCTTCAACTAAGCAAAAAAAAAAAAAAGGATAAGGAAGGTGTGAGAATGTGGCTCTGGTCGTAGCTAGAATCGATCCACCTCCAAAAACCCAGGCCGACATTATCTATCGACTAGCAGCACTAAGCAGAGACCAGTCTATATGAATGTTTTAAAAATGTATAGCTTCAAGACGAATTTCAAAATACAAATTCCATTTTTTGTTTGTATGCTGAAACCGTTAAAAGTGATTAAAGACGGTAGAAAAAGTTGTGCCAAAGTATATCCGAGACAGAAATAAAGCATCTCCAATCTCATAAAGTACATATATATATTCCTGATCAGCATCAAGAGTCAAATCATTCAGAGATTTCAGAGACTATAAGAACTAGATAAGTTACGCGAATATCGATACAAATCGATTTCCCTTAGCACTAAAACTCACAATCCTTTCATTTTATATATAATACCTTCACATATACTGTATATGTATATACTGTGCAAGTTTCATTAAGATTTTTTTGCGAAAACGTATTTTCATATTAAGCAAACTATTACCAGTAAGCCTACTACTATGATGCAAAAGCTGAGTTAAGTGTATCTATTCGTCAAGCTGCCTCTACCAGAGCTTTCTAAATTTATATTGAAAAATTAATTTAAGTAAATAGTCAATTGAATAACTGATTTGTAGTCCTTGATTTATTTGATAAGAGAGTTACTTTCAACATTCCTATTGCCTCAAAGGGATGCAAGTCAATACCATATGGACTCTGACCTTACAGCAAACAGCAAAATAAACGAATGCCGCCTATTTTGAAATGACAATTCATTTGATTAATTTCATTCAACATGTAGCCTCTCAGAATGTGTATAAATATTTAATTAAAAGTTTACGATTATTTTAAGAAGATAGAAAAAGACTCTCACTATTCCATAAAGTATATATACATATTCTTTATCAGTGATCACTTTAAGAGCTAGTAGCTTGAATTGAAATTTCAATATTATAGAATCTATACGAAGATATATATATATTTATAACTATTAAAATAAATATTATTCATATTTATGTATAAAGTACACACATTTTTAACTTTTCAAAAAATATTAATAATATTTTCATACATATTTTCACTAGCGTGTAATGTTGCTTAATTAATGCTATTCACTATTTATTATGGAATTCATTTGCATTATCTTTAAATTATAAGCACTGCGATTGTTACTGAATATGTTATTAACAAAAATGTATTAAAACAGTTTTATATTTATTTACAAACCCATTTCTCGGTAAAAAGTGAAACAGTTGAAAATCACTTGAAAAGTCTGTTTCAAATCAACCCTCTCAGTTTAAACGTTGATCAACAATTCGAATCGAGTCGTATAATTAATAAATATTTCAATTAAATACTGTTCTAGGTCACGATGCGTAGACTGGTTGATCTACACTAAATTTAGTAAACAATTGAATGCAAATAAATAGACAACATCAATGAAAGCACAAATCACAAAAAAAAAATGGGAAACAATAAATGCGAATCGCAAACAATCAGAAAAACAAAAACAAATACAAATTGATCAATCTAAAACTCTGAGTGATAATTTGCTGCTTTTACTGCTGCTTTTTATAATACAAAACAATCATTTAAACATTTGCCTGGGTTTTACGTCATCGAATTGCGAATTGAGTGGAGGAACCCCTAGCAGACGCCCACCAAAGATTTCGCATTAAATAAAATAAATCGCATAAGCAACGGAAAATTTTAATATTTTATAGCATTCATCCAAATTCAAGAGACACAAATGCGAGAAACGGGGTGGCATCTATTGGAATGACATTCCGAGTACGACCGTATTTTAGTGACCGGTACTCCCTAGAACGGCTTTACGCATCGAATATACAATATATATTTAAGTGATTGTAGCAAACACCAACAAAATATAATTCATATTTAAGCGCCACGATAAGCGAGACTCGCACAAATCACTCTTATCACATTTCTGTGTGTGTATGAGTGGGTGGTATATAAAAAGCAAAACATTTTACGCAGCACACAACTTGACTATCTGTTTTGTTTAATTCATTCTGGATTGACACGCAGGTATTCGGTATAGCTGCGGAAGAAAAAATAGCATCAATATATAAGTATGTTATTGAAAGAGTATTGAATTCAAATAATCAAATTGATTGAACATACAACCATAAAGACCGTGTAGCGTAAAGAGTTTCTAGATTCTGTGTCTCTTCAAAATAATATTTGCCAAAAATTGACTTCATTGGTATTGAGTCAGTAAAAAACCAAAAAAAAAGTGTTTTTTTGACGTTTTTGTTAAATTGAATTATTATATTTTTGCTGGCTCTAGTCGACTATTTTTGTATTTTATTTTTTTAATTATTTTTGATTTTGTATTATTATGTTTTATTATTAATTAATGTCGACTAATATCAGTCCAGAATATTGTAATAAATAAAAATATATTGAGTTAAATAAAAACAACAATATTAATAAAATAAAAAATTGTAAAATTTATGCTTATTAAATTTAAATGTCAGGTATTTAATTGCATCTAACATATTGAGATTTTGGCGGTGGTTTACAATAACAGCCTTCTAATTATTGATTAATTATTCATTATATATCAGCTCAAAGATATTGAAATCTGACAGGACATACAATGATGACAATTAAGCTGTCCTCAAACCACTTCCGATAAGAATGCTTTATTTTAGCAGGCACTGTATGCGTTTAGTCTGCCATATGATGCATATTGACCTCCAACTGGCAGCAACGTCGTCGTTGTCAACGTCAACAGCAGTGAATTCCCCAACGCATTGACAAACAATCGTCCGCCCCGTTGCAAATATTGGTATATGTATTTTTATATTGATATATATATATATATATATATATGCATAAGTATTGGTTGTGGCGCTTATATAGAATGTATAGCTAAGGTATTTGATTGTTGTCATTTGTTGTCGTTGTTTGCTTTTGCTTCGTGCCTGCTGTAATGCATCTGCCACGGTTTTCTATGCCACACTTTGCATGTGAACCTGCCGTTACTGACTCCAAGCTGATTTGTGTCTGGCAAGTGGACACTTGACATATACCACAGCACTGCTGCAAAGCGTTGAACAACCCATTTCAAAGTAGCAATATGGCATCGAAAAATAGAAAACTACTCAAAATCTTTTATTCTTCATTGACGAATCAGTCTTCTGCATGATCAGTTCTCGCCGAATTGTGAGATCTAATGTCAAATCTAATATCCTTACATCAATACCTTGGTTAACAGTATTTCCCGACTTTAAGAAGTTTTCAAAAAGAGAGGCTTCACTAAATATTTTGAATCATATTTGTCGATTTGCCGACAACTGAAAAAATAACGAATATTTTATGGGCGAAAAGTGTTTTTTTTTTTTTAAAGTGGAAATTTCCCCACTTAATTTTTGGAACCATATGCGCCAATTTTTTCATTAGTGTCATAGGCAACTGAGATAAGTAGGAATAATTTTTGGGCGCAATTAATTATTATTAATAATTTTGCTTATAATTATTATTACCGATGACAAAGAATAATTATCTAGTTATTATGTGTTTTTTTATTAATTATAGAAAACAAAAATTATTCAATCCACTTTAAGACAAGTTATAGAAGAAAAAAAACTTGAAAACTTCTCGGCTGGTTGAGTGTGCGAATAAATATTGGACTGACTGTATGTATATGTACAAATATATCCAGTTTTGTCACGCTCAATTTGCATAAGCTATATGCATACAATAAACTATATTCTTTTCTTTCAAAAACTTTCATTTCAAAAATTTTCATGCAAAAATCATGTAAAACTTGGACAGCTGTATACACAAAGGCGAATACCGTTTCCATTATCACAACACACAATGAACTTATATATGCTTGAAAATGTTTTTTTTTTCGAGAGCACACATTTTATAGCAACCCATTTTTCTTGTTGTTAAAAATAAAGGGTCAATATTTTAGTGGCACAAATCGCAAACACGTTTCACGCCACAAAACAACTAACAGAACCAATCTAATTAAAGTCACCTTCTGAAGGGTAGAGTCTAAAAATGAGCATATGTGTGGGCAGTGTGTGGATGGTATGAGGGTGGGTGGTGGGTGATTGCGCCCAATTCGCATAAGCTGCACTTGATTCAGATGCATTTGGGCTTTTGACATTTCCTACTAATTAAATCAATGTTCTTGTGTTGATCGGAACAATTCCCACATGTGGCCTGTGTTGGCATTTAAACTTTACGATTGCTCTCCGCCCCCGTTCCACCCTCGCGTCATAGCAGATATATGTATGTAATTCTCTCATTTGTTTTCGCTTTAAATTTTCAAACTTGCTGCACAACAATGAAAGCTTTTACGTCAATTGCACAAAAGCACAAATTGTTGTTGTTGGTGAGAAAATTTAGAGAATGCTACTAAAGGAACTGTTTGTAGTTTAAGGGTGTTATTTATAGATAATTAGAATATAGTATGTGCTATCTATGTACGTGATATCTTTCGGGTTAAATCATTCATTTAGATAGATATCATAGAAGTATTAAATCTACCGAAGATATTTAATTATTTATTTAAGTACATGATTTGACTAAAAGTCCTTTAATTTTATTATTTTACTTTTCGCCTGGAAAATACACTTGCGATCAGGCAAATTAATGTAACCAAAATAGCTTAGCATCTTCCCCACACAGTCAAGAGAGCTTTAAGAATTCAAACTCAATTAAAGATTTTATTTTAATAACTTTCAACTATCTTCTGACATCATCACGTTGTAGACCTCAAATTGTTACTTTGGTAAATATTTTTTTGTAAGGTCAGGTAAATAATTTAAGAACAATTTTAATGTTTATTATCGATCAAGTACAGCAATTTTGTACAAAAAAAGATTGTTAGCAAAAAATTGAAGTCACAAATATATTTGTAAATACATTTTCCTTGTGGGATTATTAAAAGGAATATAAAAGATTGTTAAGTGGCATGAATTTGATTTCGATCGTCTTATTAATGCTATTAATAATTTATGCATAACTTTAACTTTAAAACATTTCCATTGCATTATATGGGCATAGCTCAAATCTATGTAGTTAATTAAGAATGTTTAAGTTTAATATAACTAAATTTCCCATATATGATGTCTCGATATGATGTCATCACAATCAATTTTGGTTAGACAAGTTTGGGTGTCATTGACTTTTTTGTTTGGGTTTCAGTAAGAACAAATTGATAAAAAAAAGCCTTAAATTTGCATATGTGTCTGAACGATTTTTTGCTCAGTAAAATAAAAATGAACCAAGTACACAGTTTATGTAAATTCAATGGTCGTTAAAGTTATATTCTTTATACATTGACTACACTGTAATAGGCAAACTAACTAGCGTAGAATTGCCGCCCTTGTTCACCCAAGTTCATAATTTACACACCTATGTATAAAGCCTATGTAAATATATATGTATCTATGTATGTAGAGGTAGTGTTGAAAGGCTTAATGAATTGCTAATGTCAGAACTGGGCGTGTTATATAATGCTGATTGTCCGTGTTTTTGATGGGTGTTGCACATTAAATTGCTGCCGGACTGTAACTGATATTATTATAAACAGTGTGATAGCTTTTCCTTTTGTCGAATAAAATAAATAAATAAAAATAACATAGAATAACCTGGGCAAATGTCATGGAAATTGCCGTAGTATATCAAAAGCATTAACATTACATATAAATAAAAAAGGTGTGGTCGAGAGAGCTCGATTATTAAATCAAGTCAGTCTTTAGCAGTATTGTAGTTGTATTTTTTGATAAGTTCAGATAATACTTTAAAAATTAATTAATACCTATATGGAATTGCGCAGGCAATACGCAGCTCAGGCAATGATTTAATGCTCGCTATATTCTTAAAATCTGTGCACTAAGACAACTTGGAACTATTGTGCCTCTTCCTTATAAATGAGTTATGGTTCAAGATCTAGTTCAAGCCCAATCAAATTGAAGAATGCAATAATTGATCGAACAGTTCTCATTTTATTAGCACTAATGGTGAAGGCTCCTAGCTGAGAGAATCTGAGTCTGCTTATTGCCGGGAAATTCCCCGTATGTATTCTGGAGTCTAGTAATTTTCCAGGCAGTATATACGCGCGGCAAATTCAACATTTTTAAGCCTGTATATCCAGCAATGTCCTACCAAGCAGCCTGTTATTATCAGAAGAACGTTTTTTCCTCTCACATTCAGTACGTTCCAATAGCTGACTAACCGACTGTCACTGTGAGAATCTTTCCAGCGTCTCTCAGTCTCACTCGCACACAAACATACATATGCACATTGACATATTTAAGTGTGTACACACATACATATGTCTTGTACATACATTCTTGTCTATCAATCAAGAGACGGAGGCGTCAACTTTTACAGTTACTCATGAGCTTGACCACGCGCTTTGTAAGCTCTTATTTACAATAAGAAAAGCAGAACAGCATTTGAACAAAAGAAAGTGATTTTCTAGCCAGATACGAGACACACACACTCACACATAGCAGTGCACGTATGAGTGTGTGTGCCATCTCCGCAAGCGATAGCAAAGTGAGAGCGAATCAGACCAACATGCACACATTGATAAAGTTCATGAACATTATCACTAACACATGCATGCATCACACACACTCTCTTAAGTTAATAGATGTAATTGTTTTGTTAAATATACTGCATTTGTAAGATTCATTTTATTTTATTGTATTCGCTTGCTTTTCTTTGCATTTGGCACTGTGTTACTACACACAATTCGACAATTCGTTAATTCATCAATTGGCACAAACGAATTGAATACATATGAATGTATATGTATTTATCTATGCATGTATGTATGCATAAAAAAATCGACAACAACACAAGAAAAGATTACGACCTTAAGTTTTTATTTTTTTTGATAAGCCAGTAAAAACAAAAAAAAAACATGTAAATAATCAAATAGGCAGGCAAGATTAAAATATGTGCATATAATTAAGCTATACAAATTTTAAAAAATGGTTGTAAGTAATTTATATTTACAGTGTCTCACAGGTCATTCGGACCATTGTCTAGCAAAAAATGTAAAGTGCTATAAAGTTTAAACAAAGAAACAAACGCAAAATGTTTAAATGCCAGTTGTTTCATGTTATATCACGTTTGAAAAAGAAACTTTAGTTTTTATTAAAATATTAATTAATTAATTAAAATTAGTCGAAAACTGAAAACATATCCAAAATACGTGTCAACGTTTATTTGGGACAGTCTTAAAAAAGTAACATATTTGCCGTATAAAAGCTTAAATAAGGATGTTAATACTTAGTATGATATCCTTTAGCCTTAACAACTTCCCTTAAGCTATTATTCATGGAAGATACCAGCTTCCGGGTCGTTTCTGGACTGTTTTTGCTCCACTCATCCAGCAGAGCATTCTTGAGATCGGATCTGTGATTCCTGATGTTATTTTCCAGCAGAGCCCACAAATTTTCAATAACATTTAAATCTGGAGACTGGGCCAATGGAATTATCATGTGGGGGCAGTTCCAGATAAGCCAGGACTGTACTAATCCGGACTTATGCTTGGTTGTTGTCCTGGTCGTTGGCCTGGTAGAACCGGAAAGTACGTCGGATTCCTAGCTTCTCGACACTTTGGAGTAAATTTTCCTTTAATATATTTAGGTACACATTCTTGTCCATTGTTGTTTCAGTGGACACCAAATTTCGGACGCCGGCTGCCGAGATACATGCCCATACCAGGACACTTCCTCCGCCGTGCTTGACTGCTGCCTTTAGGTTTTTGGGACTCAACTCAGTTGGACTGTCGCCACACATAATTCCGTCCGTCCCAGCCAAAAATGTTTAATTTGGACTCATATGCAAATATGACTGTGTTCCAGAACTCCAAATCCTTGTCCAAGTGGGTTTTGGCGAACGTCATCCTAGTCCCTTTATTTTTCGCGCTTATAAAGGGCTTCTTCCGTGGTACTCGGGCATGAAAGTCATGGTTGCGCAGAACCTGGCGCACAGTTTCCACACTGCACTTTTTCCCCATTTCATCCTCCACCTGTTGAGTCAGTTTTGGAGCCGATAGCCTAGGATTTTCCCATATTTTCCTGATGATCCTCCGCTCATCCTGTTCGGTGAAAATCTTGTTTGGTGCAATTCTGCCCATGTCCTCTATCCGATTTTGGTCGACGAAGTGCCGAATGATATAATATACAGTTGACTTGCTTAGATTGACCATTTCAGCTATTTGGCGATGTGAATATCCGATCTTGAAGTGTTCCAGGATGAGATTCCGTTGTTCAATGGTAGTCCGTTTGCTCATAGTCCTTGTTGGCTGATTGCACCCAGGATGAAGGATATAACTAATCTGACTACGAAGGATTGGTCTATTTATACCGAAAATAATCAACTTGACGTAAAAAAAATCCGGGTTTTATGGCACCCAGGTGTCCATAATGCCACTGGCCCAAATAGGATTTGACCAAAAATGAAGGTACTTTTTTACTTAACCCGACCTAGCAGGTGGGGAAACCCCAGTTTATTGGGATCATATATTCATTTTGGTGGTTAATTTATGTACCTGCCATCGGTCTTTGGAATTTTCGAAAAATAATGTATAATTAGTTTATGGCAGGCAATTTAAATTTTTGCTAGACACTGGTCCGAATGAACTGTGAGACACTGTATGTGTGAGAAAATAAACTAGTATTTTTTTGTCCTTAAGTATCAATCTCTTAAAATTTAAATTATTCTACTTATGAAAGGAAGCGGTTTAATCTTAAGCCATAAGTAAAGATTAAAGAAAGTGATTTTCAAAATGTATAAACAAAATTTAACCATTACGCTTCAATTATTCCTATTTATGTTAAATTGCCAGCAAATCGCTGCTTGTTTATGGCATATAAAACAGGTTGTAGGCTTCAGTATATTTATATGTTCTCATACATACATAATTGCCTATATACATATGTCTGCATTCATAATTGCGTTAATTAAACCCAATTCGCTTCACAAATCATAAAAAAAATCAATTTAAATGCAGAACAACAACAACAACGAGGAAACGCCGTAATTTTTGCCAGTTCAAAGAACGTGTTGCAAGACAAAGGAGGCGGCAATTTCAGTTAAAGAAAGAAAAGTTCATTCGATTTACAGGGTGGGAAACAGAGCTTTAAGCACTTGAGAGCTTTATGCTTAGTTGGACTTTGAGGTTAGTGTCTCTTAATTACACTAATAAGGAGCAGCTCAGTAGAGCGAGCGTGAATCATATAAAAATGTTGATATCTTTACAGCTAAATAAACCGTTGAATATCAAAACTCTCTGTGTGGACACAACTTGAAATAATACTACTTTTGCCAATTTTGTGGTTTGCGCAAATGTTCAAATATTTGCACAACACACGTAAAAAATAGTTAAAATTTAAACGTGCACAAGCACGTCACTCGTTTCACTCTTTCTTTCTTTCCAATGTATATTTCTGCCTTTTGCCTTATGCTATTAATTTAACACAAGCTTAAACCACACACTAATACGAACGCATAAACATATATGACACGTACATGTGTATGCTGTGTGTGATCGTTATGCGAAGGCGTGCGAAGCAAATGGAATAATCAATATGACTTATTCGCCACAAGCAATAAAAAGGGAGAAAGATCAAATACAAAACATAAAACATAAGGAAAAAACAGATTTTCATGAAATATGTTATAATGTTGTTACTAAATATGTAACACAATAAAATACAACTATTTCTAGTCTATTGAGTTATTATTAATATTACA
Source organism: Drosophila anomalipes (assembly GCA_035041615.1). Taxonomy (NCBI): domain Eukaryota; kingdom Metazoa; phylum Arthropoda; class Insecta; order Diptera; family Drosophilidae; genus Drosophila; species Drosophila anomalipes. The sequence goes on from JAWNKZ010000158.1 coordinate 1,342,040, forward strand.
TTATTATTTTAATATTATTATTATTGGATTACATAATATAGATATATTTGTTTATTGGAACCTCAACACAATCTAGAAAAGGTGATCAAATTTAAACACACAATTGATATTTATTTAAATGCAAGTTATTTTCTTTGCATTGTAAGTGTAAAAAGTTCGTTGCTCCGAGCAAGAAAAAGAATTAATCGTTCTCCTGCTTCCACGAAATGTTATTATTTTCTTTCGTTTTTGAATAAAAAAAAAACCTTGAGTAGAATTTAGAGCGAAAAAGAGATAATCGACGTCAAAACAATGTCTGCTTAAAATACACGTTCAGTAGTGCAGTAAATAATTGTAAATATTTGCATATACATATAAAAACGGGCATTCATCAGTTGTACTCAGAATTACACATAATGTCGAAATATAGATCAAAGTTAAACAATTAATGCTTATATCACGCGTAGATCTGTGAACTTTTACGCATCGTGACTGCAAATTTTCAATGTATTCAAAATCTTAATTTAAGTTTTGCATCACTGCTTGGTTCAATGGAAACGGGAAGTATTCTTTACGCCGACGACACATCTGTTGAAATTCATAGCTATGAGATGTTTAATTTATTCCACTTTCATGGATATTGATACTCCTGTGCAAAAAGTACTCAAGCTCAAAGCTTTACTGTGCAGAATTTCTATTTTATTTTTTATTTTTGGTTGGTGCCCTGGTTTTTTAAAAATTCAACTGATATGTTTTTACACTTTGTCGCTTCCTGTTTTGAGCAGAGACGTTGCTATCTACAAGAAGGCGCGTGCAACACAATAAGCGTTGCTTAATAATTACACAGAGAAACTTATCAATGGCTGGAAAACGAGTATCGCTTCAAACTGAGAATGGCCTCAAGGCGACAAGCAATGAGTAAACTCAGTGAATTGGAAAGTGAGCAGCAGATGACCGACGAAAACGGACAAGGACAGACAAACAACATCTGTTGCGCCTGAAAGTGCACAGAATGAAACTGAAATGGAAAAATAATGAAAACAAGCATTGCCAAATTGGAAAAAAAAAACTAATTTAATAAATAAACATGCAAGGTGTGTATCACAATTCTTATCTTATATATCTATTAACTTACTAAGCCACAAATCAAATAGAGGCGCAACGCATTATGCAATTGTACCATTGTTGTACAATATTTTAACTCACATACACACACATATATTTAATTAAATATTATTTCCTTGGTGTGTGTATGTATGTATATGTATGTGTATATTTAAGCGTAGCCGACCTTGGTGGCATTTTTATCAAGCGAAGAAGATGAGAAAAGCGCGCCTAACAAATGGGAAAATGTTTTGCTTTTGTGGCTAATGACAATTGTTAATTATTATGAAGATGAGTTTTTTTTGTTAGCAATTAAAAGCGCCGCTGATAACGCAAGCGGGTAACTAACCTTTAGCTGATATTGTTTTATTTTTTTTTTGCCTTTAAGCGTAGGCTTTTTTATAGATGTGGTTGTTGATTTTGATTTGATGGTTAATGCGCTCAAAAGTGTTGCGGGTTAACAAGCAACAAGCGTCAAAGACTAGGCCAGGCCAGGCCAAAATGACTAATACTCGCCGCACACAAACACAGAATCGTTAACGTTTTTTCTTTTTTTGCCGCGCTTGTTTCGCCAAAACTAGCCAGGCGGTGCTTGTGTGTGTGTGTGCGTGTGTCACAACAACAACACACAACAGCGACAACAATAAAACACGAAAAAGGCAGCTGCAATTATTGCAGCTGCTACACACTCGATGGCGGCACTTTCTGATCGATATTCCGCACTTTACACACGCACTAAGAATTATAAATGTATATTACAATACAATAAATGTTTAATACTCTTGTACAATAAATTTCGTTTTATTTTTTACAGCAAAACTGCGCCGCGACTTGGTGTTATTACTATTCGTTTTCGCTCGTTTCAATAAACTGCTGACACAGAGTTGTGCCTGCTTTTTGGAGATGTGCCTAGCAACTGTCGAACTCAAAATATCGATAAGCAAATAGCATGCTTTCAATAGAATCAAATGTTTGCTTAAAAAATATTTAAATTTCCACAATAATCCGTGGAAATTTTGATTTTATATTTTTAGATCTAAACATCCCATTATGCTCTGGTAAAAAACACTTTGCCTTGTTATTATAAAACGCAATTTCAAAAATTCGTGTGGCTGGTCACACTGTCTCCGATTCGATCAGCTGTTTCTTGGCAGCAATAAACAAAAACAACACGGTTACCACAAAATCCAAACAAAAGCAATCAAAACGGTGAAAAAGTTGATATTAGTTCATTTATTAAGGCTGGGCCTGTTGCTACGTTTATATAGTATGGCCTGGCGTTCAGTGGGCACTAGCAATGGGGATCTCATACGTCAGCTGCGAGGTAAGCGCATCCAACAAGTATTTAAATGCTTCAATGTATTTTTATTCAGTATATTTTTGTATGTATTAAATAGATTACGGCGTAATTGCAACGGAGGCGGTGGCAGATGCAATGACGGCTACAGATCGCAAGCACTACTCACCTCGTAACCCGTATATGGATGCACCGCAACCAATCGGCGGCAGCGTCACTATCAGCGCTCCTCATATGGTAATTATGCATTCCACAAAATATTTAAGTTTATATTTAATATTAACGCATCTCTTTTGGACTTTCACAGCACGCCTTCGCCTTGGAATATCTACGCGATCAGCTAAAGCCCGGCGCCCATGTGCTCGATGTGGGCTCCGGCTCAGGCTATTTAACCGCCTGCTTCTATCGGTATATAAAAGCCAAGGGAGTGAATGAGAATACTCGCATCGTTGGCATTGAACATCAGGCCTCGCTGGTGCAACTGAGCAAATCCAATCTGAATGCGGATGATAGCAGCATGCTCAACTCGGGCCAAATGTTGATTGTTGAGGGCGATGGTCGGCTGGGACATGCTGCACTCGCTCCATATGATGCCATACACGTAGGCGCCGCTGCACCCGAGACGCCCAACGAATTATTGAATCAACTGGCCCGAGGAGGACGCCTCATTGTGCCCGTTGGCCCGGAGGGTGGCACACAGTATATGCAGCAGGTGGGTGGCTCACAATAAAAAGCGAATATTCATATTAATATTATTAATTAATTGCAGTACGATAAGGATGCCACTGGAAAGGTGCAGATGACCCGTCTCATGGGCGTCATGTATGTGCCCCTTACGGATTTACGGTCTTGACTGCACAAGCTGGGATTTGGGCTTGTTGCCATGCTGCTGCTTGGTTTTCTGCTATTTCAATTATGGACATACTATCGCTAGAACTATTTCCACCTTATCGCAATAGTGGCATGCCCTCAATATCAAATATTTCTTGTAATGCTTCCCATATTAAATTAACTTATGAAACCGAATTAATAAATGCAGGCGTATTAAATGTTAATTAAATAAAATTGAAACATTTGCATAGATTTTGGTAACAGGATATCAACTGAGCTCTTTACCCAGTATTGTTATAATTAACTTAAATATTTAAACAATAAATTAAGCAATTCAATTTTTTCAAATCTTTGCCTCGCCCACGCCTTATCGTCGGCAACTATCGATTGAAGTATCGACAATTTCGATATATGCGACCATCTGCGATATTTTCTTTTTTATAATTTTGCAAACAGTTATCGGAGCGTCATCCGAAGAACAACAGGTAGCAATAGGATATAAACATGTCAATAAATGTTGGAAAGATTCGCCTAAAAAACTTGGCCGACTTACAGCGGCCAGATAATGCTGTAACAGAAGCAACTGCAATACCCATTCAAATCGATGATAGAACACCAGAGAAACAGACAAAGGCGCGAAAAGTGCGCGCAGCGACAACCACAAGGAAAAATAATAACGATGAAATTAAAAAGGAAGAAGTTGCTGTTAATAGCACTGCTGTAAAGCGCACAGGAAAAAAAGAGCTACTACCAGGACAATTGCGCATAGACACCTTCTTTAAGAGTAGCTCCAAATGCTACAAAGTGGAACCAGCCCCAGTTCGCTCACCAGCAAAGCCAAAGCCTCGCCGGACACCACGTAAGGGATGCAAGCGTCTGTTTATCGAGGAATCAACCACAACAAAAGCAACGATCCAGACGACAACAACTCCTTCAGACGCTGACCATAAGAAGATGGCCACACGCAAGCGAACCCAGCCGCAGCGGAATGCGAGGGCGAAATGTGCAACTCCTCCCAGTGACATCATTGATCTCTGCACCGATGATGAATCGGAATTTGAAAGGAAAGAAGAATCCTGCGAGCTTCAGCCCATAACACTTGGTGTGCTGGAGTCTCGGCAGCCGGAAGCCTTACCTAAGGTCACTGTACCCCATCACAATCAGTCGAAGAAAATGGAAACCGATGCGCTCGCCAAGGAAAATATACCCAAAGGCAGGAAACACAAGCGTTGTCCGTCTTATAAGATAGTCGAGGATACGACATTCGTTGTAGATGGCTTCCAGTTTGGCAACATTCCGAATGCGACCCATTACTTTCTGAGTCACTATCACGCGGATCACTATGTGGGCCTAAATCGCAAATTTGCCCACCCGCTCTACATGAGCCCCATCACAGCAAGGCTGGTAGAGAAGTTTATACCCATAGACAACCAGTTTGTCCACGAAATCGATGTGGATAAGTCCGTTGTAGTCAAGGACATCGAAGTCACCGCCATAGATGCCAATCAGTAAGTAGTATAACTCATCAATCTAACTAATCTAAATGGTTCATTGCTTAATTTAATTATTTAACTATACTACAGCTGCCCGGGTGCCATAATGCTGCTCTTTAAATTTAGTACGGGCAAATGCATATTGCACACGGGCGATTTTCGGGCAAGCTTTGAAATGGAGTCGCTGCCCATCTTCTGGAATGAGCCGAACATTGATCTGCTTTACCTGGACACCACATACTTGGCGAAAAATTATGATTTTTGTCATCAATCCGATAGCATTTATAGCGCTTGCTCTTTGGTGCAGCAATTCCACGAGAAGAACGCCAGCAAGCGGATATTGCATGTGTGTGGCTCCTATTTAATTGGAAAGGAGAAGGTGTGGCTGGGTCTGGCCGAGGAGTTTGGCCTGCGCGTCTGGACGGAACCGCATCGCAGGAAGGCCATTGACTGCCTCAATTGGCCGGAACTGCAGCTGGTGCTGAGCGATGATCCGTTTGAGGCGAATTTGCATGTCATCAGCATGGGAAAGATTAGTTATCCGGTAAACAAAAATCGTAGCTACGATGAATAAATCTCATTTACATTTTAATATTCCTTCCCGCAGCAACTTGACCAGTACTTTAAGCAATTTGAGGGCCAATTTGATATGTTGCTGGGCATTCGTCCCAGTGGCTGGGAGAAGAACTCAAAGCCGTCTTATGGCAAACGGATCAGTGTGATCGGAGTGGAATACTCTGAACATTCCAGCTACAAGGAGCTCGAGCGGTTCGTACGATTCCTCAAACCAAAGAATGTGATCAGCACAGTTCCTGTGCAACCACGTGATCTCTGTGTGACCGCCACGGTGCCGACAAAGTGGTATAAATACAATTGCCATGGCGGCATGATAAGCACGAGCTATCAGCCGTCGATTTCAACGTTTCTGGAGAAGACGCAGCGCAAGATTCCGACCTTTGCGGGCACAAGCTTTACTATGGCATTAAGTCCAATAAAAGACGACAACATATCATCGTCTCCTGACGGAGAGGAAGCACACGAGGCAGTTGGTTCAGCGAAGAGAGCCCAACCAAAGGTTGCACTTGTTGCGGGGCAATCCGTCGGCAGACTTACATCTGATGCCTCAGATGATTTGCTCTCTTTCATATAGTTTTTTGTGACGCTAATAGGATTATTCGTGTTGTTATTATTATTGTTTAAATAGTGAGTTTATTGCAATCAATCGTTTCTCATTCCAAATAAAAAAAAAATTATATTATTGGAGTCATTTAAGCAGACATAAAATTAAGAAATATATATGCTTTGGCCAAATTTAAAGCAAAGTTTCCATTTCCTTGCGTTTTTAAAGACTTTTTGCATGTACAGCATAAATCGAGTTTATCTTAATTTTTTTTCGGTTAATTAATAAACAGGGCTGTTCGAGAATCTTATCTCAAATCATTGATATTGCACATTGATATGTATATATTTCTGAGTACATCTAATAAAGTTGTTAAATTGTTCAAATATAATTTAAGTTGAATGTCTTTATACATGCTGTGCGTTTTGTAAACATTGCAGAGGGTATTGCTTCAATTTGCAATGTTTGAAGGAGACGTAGCCATCCCGTTAAACTATATATATTCTTGATCATCATCCCTATCGAAGTCAATATACCGTCGGTCTATTTCTGTGCAAACAAGTCCAGCAGCTTTAAGGAAATTTGAATAAAACTTGGAAATATATACGTAAATATGTACCGACTTTTTGTCGAGGCCAATCGAATCTGACCCCTTTATCATATAACTGCCATAGGAAGGATCGGTCGAAAGATGAGTTTTTGTATGCCATTTTCTTCTTTTTTTATGTGTGTGCGTGCCCTTAAGGTCCTCACATTTGGACCACTATATTATTTAGCTCCCGTCGGTTATTGTATGAAAACTTTCTATTTGCTATATCTTAACTAAAACCACCAAATATTCGTGTTATTATGCTTCTCACATTTGGACAATACAAAACATTAAAACCGGGCTCATATATCAGATAACTCCCATGGAAATAACCGTTCGGTTATATTTTATATTGAAAGTTAGATTTCGGTAGGTTACCAACCTTGGAAAGTAGAAAGGCTAAGAAAATGTAAAGATTGTTAAAAAATCCTTCCCATATTCCAGTTAATGATTATTCAATTGTCGAGGTACAACCAGCGAACGATTATGTCACATTCATTCCACAAACGATAGGCTATTTTATAGAATAGAAGGCAATATATTTGGTTATATATGATTTTTTTTATGCACATTTAATTTAATATATATATATATACATATATTTTTTTTTATTCCAATTCTATTATATGTATATTTTATTTAATATTTTCCACTGACATAGTAACACTTGCTTATATCGCTTATGCTTAACGTAGATTTCTCAAGGATTAATGAATTTTAAATGTGTGTTAACTAATTAATATTTGTTTATGATATTCACAATGCAGGGGGCTAAATTTCAAACAATTTCAATCCGTCCCTGGCCTAGGCAATACGAATGAGGCTTTGATTTGAAGCTGTTTTTAAACAATTCTCACTGATATGTTTGAGTATAAATAAGTGATTAAAGTAAACAATGAATAATGAAAGCGCTCGATCAGCAATTTTTTGGAATGAACACTGTATCGATTTATGCTAATTAATTTTCATCTATTTAAACAATTGACAATAGAAACAGTTGGCGAAATACATTTTGTATATATATTATAAGCCCTGTATATATGGTATAAAACCTGCACAATTATTAGCATGCATTGCATGACGTATGCAAATCAATCGCAATTGATTTCAACCATATTTCGCCAAAAACTACTAAATTTAACAAAATCCAAATTATAGGGAACTACAACTAAGAACTAATAGATAGATAACAACAAAGCGCATATGTAGACAATGACTTGGGACCAGACCAATACACTTGGTGGGTAATACATCAGTTTTGAATGGCGCAGCCAGTTAACTGAAAAAAGAAGAATAGTTTTAAATATATATGCTAGGGGGGGGCAACTGCTGAAAACCTACCACCAGGAGAAGAATGGACTCTTGTTCTGGAAGCGCTGGGTGAAGGAGAAAAAGCGACTGCCACTGGAGCTGGATGGATATAGGGAGAGAGAGAAACAGATGCATTAAATATTAAGGGGTAAAATGTTGGCTAACGAATCATTTGCTTACCGCTCAACAACAACGGCTGGCATTTGAACCAACTGAACCGGTGATTTGCCATCTCGCAGCGCTTGCGTCAGGTTCAGTATCTGGCCGCGCATTACGGACATCTGTCGCTCGAAGAGCCGCTTATCGAAGCCGCGGTCTTGCTGGAATAGATACAGCAGTTCCGTACAGATCTCTTCCACAAAGTTCATATCGGACAGCTGAGGGAGCACCTGATCCTTGATGTCATCGCTGAACGGCACCTTGGCCTGAGGTAGCCAGGCCCAGTGATAAGGATATGCTCGCCACGAATCGGGATGCTTAAACGGAAATGCCAAACCATTGTCAATAGCGGCAATTCGAATCTGTGGCGCCTCCACCAAATTCCATGTGGGATCTGTCTGCTGCTGCCTGGGACTAATACCAGCTGTCGGCTCATCATCGCTACTTACATAGCCATTGACAGCACTGAAGTTCGGATCACCAATACCCATCGAAGTGGGCGCAGGTTGGCCACCGCCAGTGCCGCGCTTCAGCTCATTGCCCAGCGACAGTGGTTGGGATTCGTTGAGGTCTATGATTGACTGGCCCGATACCAGTTTAGCGGCATGTGCCATGCTCTTTCCACCAGTGCCGCCCACCTCGCTTGCCAGTTTCGGCGCCACGAACTTTATCAACCAGTTGTCATTGCCACGATCCGTGTTGCGGATAATGTAATCCAGCACAACTAAACGTTCGAACTGCAGCTGAAACGATTTGGTCAGCGCAGGCGACAAATGCTCGTTCTCAAAACGACGCAGCCAAAAGTCGGCATCCTTGTAGCCCTCCACAAATAGTTGAAACGAGCCAGTCTGCAAATCGAAACATAACGTGACTCAAACAATTTCATAACAGCTATTATTCGCTGTCTCACCTTAAGTGGCAAACTCATGCGATTGAAGTGAGCCGACGGATAATGCTCCTTGATGCGTTTTTTTAGCTTGGCCTTCTGGCGATCGATGCGCGCATAGTTAAAACTCTCGGCCACCAATCTAACCACACGTGTCTTGGGCACCACATTTAAATTTAGCTTGCGATCAACCAAACTGGCCCCAGCCTCCGATAGATAGCTATCAATTTGATCAGTTTTAATTATGAAATATATGGCAAAGTCAGTGGAATTACCCTTGATTAGGTATCAGACAGGCGCGTCCGAAGCAACAGGGGCAACACAGCTTGTGCATCCATTTGGTCCATTTGGGATTCAGTCTGCCATAGGGCTCCTCATCTTTGGGCTTAAAGACGGCCAGGCAACGGTGCTATCACATACAAAATATAAGCGTTTAAAATGTTGGAAAGATTGTGAGTTAATTTTTATTATTTATTGAAATTATTTGTTTTGTATCAGAGCCAAACCAAAAGTCTTGCACAAAACAACTTGATGGCAAAACTTCCCCGTTTGTTAGAATCGTTAATCTGAGCGCTATTTATACGAACTAATCACAGGCTTAAACTAGACAGCTTGGATTATGCAAAGCGCAAATTGTAATTGTTATTAGAATAATTAACTTACATTTGTGGCATCTTTGACGAAATAGGAACCACTGCTGCCCTGATAGATGCGCTCGGGCAGCATACCCTGTCCGATGGCATATTCGGCCTGTGCCACAATCTCCGAAAAGAACGGATCATCTGTAATACAAATTACAATTTGATTACCCTTTTTGTATTTTAAGGTACTTTTTTCTTTGAGTTACTAATCAAATTTGTGCGCAAAAAGAAAACAGGCATGCCGTCAACAGCGCCTAAAAACCGACTGTTTTTAAAGAGCTGCAATTTAAAAAGATACTTCGTATGTATTAAATAATTAATAAACTATTAAATTTTGCTGTTGACGAGTTTCCGACCTGGCGTGAGAAGTTTATATATATATATATATATATATATATATATATATATATATATATATAACGCTATTATATGTACATAGTACAAATTAAATGTGGCAGAGTGGAGCTCATATTGATTAGCAGTTATTTACTACACGAAAGAAGCCGTGAAATCAATATAAAAGAAAGCCTTAATTAATGGGTACATTTGGGGTGGCACCTATAAAGTCGAAATTGTCGTTGAAATCACCGTGCTCCTTGTAAATGGTGAAAACGTGATGTATAAATTGCTCGCGACTGTAGCACAATGAACGTGACATTATAATAAAATGTGTATGCCTTCGATAGTCAGAGTCGTTGGTTCGCTTTAATTTGGTTGACACATTTGTTGCCATTTGCATATCTAACGCGATCCACATTTTGAAACTTACACATGTTCTTCAGGGGGCAATTGGCGCATTGGCATTTGGGCAGGGCAATTTTCAAATCAGACTCATCGGAGTCGACGTTCACCGAGGGGGCGTAGTAGCGGACGCAGGCCTTCTCCTCATCAGACTGCGAGGACATATAGTCCTTCTCGGCGGCATCGCATTTCTCTTTACAGCAGTGACACACGTACGGCTCGTAGACAGAGTGAATTGAGTTGCTTTCACTAATGGCAACATCGACATCGACATTGTCATCGACATCATCGACCGGTGTTTTTGTCTTTTCGTCTATGATGGATTCTATTGGATCTGACGATGATTGCTGTGTTGTCATCGCTATGCATTTTTTTGGGTGCTTCGCTCTTAATATTCTCTATGTCCAGTTGGCGCCAGTTTTTGCGCCAACAGCGACCATTTTTCCAATACTTGGAGATTTGATTTGAATCGGGAATCGTCACAAAAAATTTAATCCTGAAGTTATATTTAAACATTGAACAACAAACAATTTACGAAGTCAGTCGAAAAGCAAGTACATTTATTGTGAAGGGTATCTCAACGGCGATCATCTTAGTTGTTCGCTTTTGACCTTAATGCATTATTGCATATTTAGTTTGTGACGCATCGGAAAATGTACTTTTTTTTTTATCACATTAAGCATGTTTATAAATAAAAATGCACATTCATGATCAAAAGAGCAAAAAGATTTGCTAAGTGTAGCCATTTCTACTTTGTATACGCTTGCAGTGGGTATTACTAAACTCTTGTAAAGTGTGTAAGGAGGCGTGGATCGAATCAATATATCTTGCACTTACCACAGAAGTTGTCAGTTCTTCGATAAGTTCTTGCGTGAAATACCTTTTCGTTATATATACCAAGACAACATTATTAATATCGGACCACTATTTAATATAGTTTCCTTTGGTAACTAATGCTCGACTTTTATTTAAGCTTTAAAGCTTGGAGCATATCCTTCACTGCAGTCAATATATATATATATATATATATATATATATGTATATCAACAAAGAAGTACCATAACATATAGCTTTCTTTAGCATCAATCGCTCGACTTTTAGTTATGTAACGATATATAATCTTCATCGTGCCTACTATAGCCGTTTATTCCTGTTCAGTTAGTATTTTTCCTAGATTTATATGTAGCTGACATTTGCAACCATTTGCTTTAAGGTTAACTGCAGCTTGTTTTACATTTTTCCTTACTATTTAATAAGATTTTTGTTAAGATTAGCATTTTGGCCATATGTTACTATGATCTGGACACATACTATGTAGAAGATCAGATTCGCATACATGATGGTTTCAAGTTGTATTCATACGTTGTGTGTTATTTAAATTTGCGCACTTAGCTGATATTTCTGCCGTTTTACAAATTGCGCAGTATGCATGCCTACAAAATAATATACATTATCAAAAGTCTTTGTGTACGCTTGTCAATAATAAATGTACACATGATGTATAGAATTTGACATTTCCATGAACACGTTCGCGATGAATATTATGTATACAAATCGATCCAATAAGGAGTTAAATTACATTTACAATAAATAAGTTGGGTCAGACAGTTGCTGGCCAATTAAAGCGACTCACTCAGGCCAGAATTGCCTGACATTGAGTGGAACAAGTTCACAAGGGGATGATCAAAGGGATGAATTAATAAATTTTGCAATTTTCTATGGTCCTAAATTTGATAACTTATATAGGTCGATTAGAAAGGAGCTCCACCTTAATAGCAAGCACCACGCAGAAGCGCACTAATAAAAAAGGCCTTCAAATTGAATTTTTAAAGGGTATCACATAGTCGTGCACACGCATGTAAAGTACACTCCATATCAACAACTATTCACACATTCTTATTCAGCATCAAATGCCGAGCTAACCATGGCACGAGCTAGTTTAAGTAGTATATATTATAATGTTTGGATAATAAGTAAAAATGTGAAAATATATATATAAAAGTTTTTGCAGAGCTAGATTATAATAAAATACTATATACAAAATTAAATTTAAATGAGTAAAATACCAGTACAGCAAATGTATCTATGGGAATATTTGTACTTTTGTGGCATTCGGATTGAGATCAACGTTGAATCGACATAATAACTATGAAACTCGTTTTATATCTGACTATATTTATACAGCAAAAGCATTTGCATGGCTGCATTTTGTTGTATTTGTTGATGATAAGAAAGAGAAGTGGAAACCCTAATAGGCAAGATCAAGTGTCTTTTAGAGCAAAGAACAGAAATTAAGTCGATTCTACACACACACAACAGACACATACAACTGTGTTGGAAGCCCCACAAGACTTGTAAGACTTCGCAAGCAAGGTGCAAGCACAACTCACCGCCAAATGTGTTTGACATGAGGTCAACGTGATCGTGTCCGCGTCCTAGGCCACCAAGGAGATCGCTGATACGACTAGTATGACTGCTGCCGCCGCCACCAAGGAGCGGTTGCGACTCTCGATTGTCGCTGCCCGCGTCCGTGGACATGCCCTCGAAATCGATTTCGGGCACCAGGCAAATATCGTTGGCCTCCTCGAGGTGTGTGGCTATCGTTGATTTCAGCGGCGATACTGTCGTCGTCGCTGGACGTCGCGTTGGTGTTGCAAGGCGACTAATAACAAGCGTCGGTTGCGGTGTCGTTGCACTCGATCTGCTCTCACTGCTTGCTTCTGAATGATTGCCATTGACATTAGCATTGCTGCCGTTGCGCAGGTTGTTGTGCAGTAAAACTTCTTCTTCGTCGTCGTCGCCATCGTCATCGGCATCGACATCGTGGTCATGGTCGTGAAGCAGCAGCAAATGCTTCTTTTGCGGTTGCTTTTTGACAGCATCAAATACATTCACGTTTCCAGCATCATCACCGCGAGCACCATCGGCGTTCGCCACATCAGCAGCAACGATAGACGCGTTGCCGCAATTATCAGCAATAGCAGCAGCATCATCATTATCATCATCATCATCGTCCACTGATAATAGAATTTGTTCACGATCTCTCTTTGCTTTGCGCTTTGGCCTCCGCTTGCCGCCTGCTGCTGCTTTGCTGCCATGTACTCCAAGCGTATTTATCTGTGCAAATACACAAAAAGGTTAACTTGGTTCATTTTGATAGGATTTCACATCAACACACCTCGACTTGCGTTGTCAACTGACTAATTCCGCTTGCCTCGTAGCCATTTAGGAGCGCTGTCGTCAGCTGATTGCTGTTGTTGCTTCTCGCTGTTGTTGTTGTTGCTGCTGCTGGCTGCTTAACAAAATCACCAATTAAATCAACATCATCTTCCAATTGTAGCAGGGGCTCTCCATTGGCCGGAGGGTTATTCATGTCTGGGTATTTTTTTTCTGCTTGAGCCACGTACGGAATATTCCAATACGAGAATGTCGCGCGTTGTTGTTATTGCTTGCATGCAACAAAGGCTAGCGCTGTTTTCGCTGCCTGTAGTGACTTTTTTGAGCGAACGTGAACAGAAAGAACACTGTTATCTGCCACTCTTATTCATAATTTGCATGTTCTATAATTTAATTGGCAAATGTTGATTATTCTTCGCATTTACTTCGCACCAATTATTGATTGCTCACTCTAAAGTTTATATATATTAATATACATATATATATATGCGCGTTTATACATATATCGATTCCTTGGACAGATACGAAAATGATGAGCAACGGGACTGTCCACTTAGAAAATTGGCAAAACAGCTGGCGCGACTGTCCACTTGCGCATTACTATTATCATGTTCTCAATAAATTGTATAATCGATTATTTTATAATATATCGATTAGACATATCGCATTAAGCAGCACAACAAAAACCACAACAAACCCAGTAAATTACATTTATTTGATTTTCTTTTAACAATTCTCAACTTTATTCTTATTTATACACATGCAATATGCTCGAATACATTCAAACGTTTATTGTAGCGCAACAGATCGTCGCAGTCTGTCGATGCCACTTAATACTGCACTAAGCTCCCGTTGTACGTTCGTACTTTCTGCAACAATTTCAATGCATTTCTTGAACTTATCCATGGCATTCCGTAAGCTCAACGGCGGCAAAACGCTAAACCAATGCAAAGGTTCCATGTAGCCGTTCTCCTTGTCTACCGCATGTCGCTCCACAGAGATGTCTGCCGATTTCTTCTCTGCGACACTTACAACCCGACAGAGCGCGTTAAATTCTGCGCTGTTTTCCGTTGGTATTTGTGCTGTGGATATCGCTTGGCCCCCTTGCTGGAATTTGGTGCGGGCGAGGAGAATGGTGCCACTGGAATTGGTACGCTCGATTTCGACGCGAGATTGGGTGTGCGCCTCAATAAGATGAAACATGTCCAAGTACAGGGAGTCAAGCAACTGACCAGCAGCAATTCTATCTGTTTCAGTTGACATTTTTCACTTTTATTTCGTTGTTATTCAACTAATTCCGCTCTTGTTATGAAAAAAAGTAACAATCATATGATCGAAAACAAGCCTGCACTCACGCAACTCTTAAATGGTTGGCAACGCGCACACTGATAATGTAAGTGGACAGTGCTAAGTATGTTAAACAGAGTTGCAAATATTCCAAAGTAGGGAAAAGAAAAGAATGAAAAGATTGTTCGCTAAACGTTTATATAGATGTGCCTAAATATATATAGTAAGTAAATTGACTTGTTACTATTTTTGATTACATTTAATGATAGTGGGAGATGGTATGTAATGTATATACGTTGCAAAATGGTATACATGGCAAAAAATTAAATAACCATATAAAATCGTCTCCAAAAATGTATAGTAAATTCATAGCAACTATAACTTGCTGCCGAACTGCACTGTGCATCACTACTGTTAACTTATGTTTACAGAGGTTAATCTGTTGTACTCTGCTGCTAAAAACGTATTTCTAAATGTTTATACAAAAAATAATATATCTTTTATAATTAGATGGAATAAGTGATATATTTATTTAATGCTGATCAAAGAATTTAGTTATGTATACTTGTTAAACTAACTTGCTAGGGTATTTGAACTTCGGTGCTGGATGCTGCCAGAAATGTGGATTAGAGAAAGTTAATAAAAACCCGGTGTAATTAGCAAGTAGCAGTTAGTTTAAAAAACACAATACAAAGAGTGCCAGTTAAGTTAAACTAATCAAAAACTAACATTGTAGTGCGGAATCCAATTGCAAAGCAGAAACAAGGCTATTGATGTTGATGTTCATTTTGTTGTAACGGTGTAAACAGTTCCAAAGTTGAAGTGATATTTGAAGAGAATTTGATAATAATGATAAATAGCCATATTGACGATTTGGATTTGCGGTCTCAAAAGTTCGGAAATCGACAGAACAACAACAACCACAACAACAGCAGCAAACAAACAAACGACAATGATGACGATGACGACACTTCATCAACATGGTCGGATGAGGTACAGGTGCTGGAAATTATTGAAATTTGCTGTTGAGTCTGCGTTTGCTTCGGTTTACAAATGTGTAAATATGTGTATATACGATATGTATATATGTGTAGTTTGGGTACTTAAGTTTCCCTTGTGCCTGTTTATCTTATCGCAGCAATTGTTGTACAGACAAACGTGCCTATAGCTTCCCAGTTCACCATTATGAATTGATTTTCCCTATAGCCAAGTTTGATTGTACGATTTACTAAACAGATAAAAATAAAGTGGCTAAGCGCATAATGTCTTGTCTAACTATTATCGCTTATTAATTATTTAGACGACAAGGAAACGTAACATAGAATACCAGAGTCAACCACAATCAGTTAAGAATTTTCACTCACTGAGCGAAATGTCAACGCCAGTCAAGTCAAAGACGACAACGCATAGCAGTAGTCTTGGCCAAAATTTGGACAGCGGCAAGGAGAACGAGAAATACAACGCTGCCATGTGGCGCAATGAGTTGCAGCAAAGCGAGCAACTTGTGGCCGATGTGAAGCCGGATCAGAACCATAGGAATAGCATTAGCAAGTACAGTGATATAATCGATATTGGCATACGTATTGTAATTGCGCTGGGATTCATGTGAGTGTTGAACAATGCCATTAGAAATGAATCATGCTGACTACTCAGTTTTTAGTAAACTGGAGACGATGTCACCATTCAAGCGGGAAATACACCCCGAAGAGCTTTGGCTGTATAAGAATCCACGCCGACCGGACATCGTTAGGGGCGATGAGCTGTTATTGTCCGTAATTGGCGTGCCTTTGTTTCTGACAATCATATTCTATATGATGACCAAGGATCGGCGAGATTTTCGCGCCGCCAGCTGGTCGTGGACAATGGCGGTGTGCATGAATAGCATACCAACGAGCTTGTTAAAAATCACTGTTGGACGACCACGCCCGGATTTCTTTTATCGCTGCTTTCCCGACGGCATCATGGTGCTAAATGAAACCGCCAGTGTTTTGGGCAGCGTGTTCCTCGAATTTAATTGCACGGGCAAACTGAGTGATATCAACGAGGGACGCAAGAGCTTCCCCAGCGGCCACTCTTCATGTATGTAGACCACAAATACTCGTCGATCTATATCTAATCTCTAATGTAATCTATTTTTCCAGTTGCCTTCGCCAGCTTTGGGTTTGTCAGCTTCTATGTGGGCGCTAAACTGCACGCATTCGATACCCGTGGACGGGGGCACACTTGGCGGCTGTGCATTGCGGTCATGCCGCTTATTGTGGCCTCCTTGGTGGCAATCAGTCGCACCTGTGACTATCATCATCATTGGCAGGATGTGGCTGTGGGTGCGCTAATTGGCCTCATCAGCGGGTACTTTAGCTACAGACAATATTATCCCTCAATATTCGCGGCAGATGCTGGAAAGCCGTTCGTTCGCTGGTGCAAATACAGTCGTCTAGAGGCGGAATCTATGGACGAAGCTGGAGATGATTTGATTAGACCGCTGCTGGGCAAACAGCCGTCTAGCAAGTGGCACTAGAATTAACTGTAGAAGAAGCTATTATCCACAAAAGTCGGCAATTGAGTATGTCGCTTCCATAACAAATTTAGCGATTTGCGACAAAAAACCATTGTATTCCCAAATGTAAATCATACCAATTATTGTGGGCTTTAATGTGCAGCTGTTCTGTTTATATATATACATATATATATATATATATATATATATATATATATATACATATATATATAGTATTGGTAGCATAGGGTAGTAGGTAGACAATATTACCCAGGTATTCTAGTTCAATTTGTTAAAGTTATTTTACTTAGTAGTCGAGAAATCCAGATAATGTGGCACAATAGCAAGCTAACTAAACGGTCAATATTTCAATTCAACAATGTGTGTGGGAACAAAGATGCTAACTCTAAGTGTACATAAAATATCAAAGCAATAACAGACGCTTGAATAAATACAAATCAGAGCTCGCTTAGGCTCCAAAGTTGATTCTAGTTTATGAATGCCCTCATTTTCTTAAAAAGAAAACACAATGCAATACAATTAAAATGCTTTTAAAATAAAAAGAAAAATGAAAATCACTATTATAATCTCTGGGAAATAGGTTGAATTTGAGTTTGCAATAATCGAGCGACGAATTTAAGTTGTAAGTAAATTTTTATAGCAGTAATAAATACAATCAGAGTTTTTTCTTCTGCTAAAATGTGAATTTGAACGTATCGTTTTAATATAGATGCTTATTCATTCCTGCAGACATCATTCTAAATACAAAATTTGCTACATTGAAATACGACCAAAACTAGCCTAAAACTCTCGCATCACGTTTTTTTTTCTCTATCTTCAACTCATCGAGTTGAAGGCCTGCAGCAGCACCTGTTTCTCGCGCTCCTTTTTTTTGACTACATCGAGGCTGCGCTGCCGCCAGGTGCTCTTGCGCAGCTTGATCGGCCGACTGCCCACATAACGTCCATCCATTTCCTTCATGGCACGTATAAAGTCGGCCGGTTCGCGAAAGCTAACAAAACCGAATCCTTTGCTTTTGCCGGTTCGCTTGTCGCGTATGACGCGTGCCCGCTGAAACGAGGGGAACTTGTTGAAGGTGCGCGTGAGCACCTCATCGTTGACATCGTTGCCAAGATCACCGCAAAAGATGCGAAAATCATCGTCCGGCCAGTCCGCCAACGATGCATCCTCCCAAACAGTGCCGCCCGCAATTCGAACCGTCTTCCGGTCCTTCTTCTTGCGCTCCGTTGTTTGAAATGATTGCAGCGCCGATGATGCACGGGCCGCTTTGATTGCCTCCTCGGCAATTGGATTGGGTCCCGATTTTTCCGCTTTGAGTTTCTTAAGCTTTTGCGTTACATCAAATTGTATGGAATTGATGTTGATATCGATTGCCGGCGCCGTTGCCACGGTGGGCACATGAACCGATGTACGGCACTGATACAGCTTTGGGGCACTGCTCAGCACTACTGGCGTCGCCGACATCGATTTCGCCGTGGATGGGTTGCTGCCCGTCGGCACAAATGTGGACATAAATGTGGGCTGTGGTGGTATCGGTGGCGGTGGCACCGTCATCCGTGGCTGATGCTGCTGCAACTTCTGTTGCACATTGGTATACGTATTTGCCGCAATGATCGGACGCACTTGATTCGGCACAAAAAGGTTTCGCGATGGCGGCTTGGAGATCTCCGCTTCAAATCGAGAGAGCTCGTCTTCGATATTGCGTCGTTTTGTGCCCATTTCAAGGCGTAAAGTTCTTTTCGTTTGCTTTACAAACTCAATTTGAAAATTAAGTCAAAATCTTCACTAATGAAAACGCTTCAGAAAACAGATGTTTTTAGGCGACCATTAGAGATGTCAGCCATAGTTTCGATAGTTTTGTGTTGCATATTTAGATTTATTGTAATATCGATATTTCTCAAATATTGATACGATATATTTGTTACAATTCTAGTTTTTTTTACGATGTGCAACCTCCGCTAGATCAGTATTCTCAGGGTGGGGTAACTCCATTCCTGCCCATAGACGGGACAGAATCTAAAACAAACTTGACCTACACAGCACTACGTAAAGACCCACATGACACACAAAACAAACGAAATAATTGGTCTCGACGTACTTGCCCTTCCTATTATGAGCCTATACGGATTTTGTTGTCCTATCGACGATGGTTCTCATGTCTCCGATTTTCCTCAATCGTCGACGCATGCCTAAATTTATTTTATTTTCACGTTGCCTCCGGTCCGGACCTGGGTTGCGCCACTACCACGCACAACCACGCTTAAGGTGTTTGAGCTCTCTGGCTTCCACGGTTCTCGCGATCCTGATGATTTCACAAATCTGTTGGGTGCCATTCTTGTAACACTTCAAGCGTTTTATGGGTTAGGGAGAATAATTTGCACATGATAAAGAAATAAAGTTGAGGCAGGCCATGTTTCTTGGCGCTTAAATTTTTGTGTCGTGCCAACGAAGATTGAAATATATTTGGGAGTGCATGAACGCTCTATATTTTGTGCTTTGTGGAGTAGAATTTGGCGTAAGTGTGTTTGTGTAAATAATTTTTGAGTCGTGCTAATTTTGTGTTAATATGTTCAGTTGGCCAACTACAAGTTGCAGTTGGTCACGCTGCAATTTTTTTTGCTTTCCGATCGAAAATTGTCCCCAATCGACACAACAACGGAATCGCCTGGAGTAAATCCACTGGATACAACTTCTTTGCCACGGCGAGGGAATCCTCTTTACCACCCGGCGAATTGTTTATTTTCGGCTTTGAAAGTGCACGTGCGCTACGGCGACGAGCTCGGCGCATTTTTTCTTAAGCTGGTGAGTGCGTTCCAATACGGAACCAGTGCCATCACGCACTCCTAAGATTAAGCCATCAGCAACCCAAATCACATAGTTCGATTGTATTAAAATTTAACTGAACTCAAATTAGTTTAAAACTCTCAAATATAAAATGCGTAATATATATTAAAAACCACGAATTGTCAATACACATGCAAAACCAAATCTATTCCCAGTCGAGTGCAAGTCGATTCGTGCACAAACGAAGGAATATTGTGCCAAATCCAAATGTAGCGTAGTGCTTCAGCACATCCGAGCCACATTCATAGTACTTAAGTAAATGCTGAATGTAGATAATTATTTATGTATTCAAATGTTACGTTAATTAATTTGTATATTTATTTGTTACTCGTTCATTTACTTATATATTTATTATTCATTTAAATATTTAAATTTATACAATTGTCATTCCACAAAAAATCCGGCACCCAAATTTTTCCAAGTTTTAGTAACCTTTTTGCACCAAAGTGTGAGGAGCCATATAGCCTTGCACGTGTGATACATATATGTGTATATTCATGGATGTGCCTGCGAAATGTCCATATGCGTGCATTAAATGTTATATGCGCCCCTCACGATAACTGTCTATCAGGCCGAAATCCGGCCCTGATGCAGTTGCATCGAATTCGCTCTCTTTCGTCCACACCACAGCCACAAAGAAGAGTGTCCATAAGCGACCAAACGGCACTATCTCCCAGGAATACCCCAAAGTACCGAAACAAATCCGCGAATGGAATTTTCGTTTCGACGGCACCACTAAGCCTTTGGAATTTCTGGAACAAGTCGAATGGTCAGCCGATACCTATGGACTTAACCTGAACTTAATTCCCAGGGCCATGCCCAAATTACTTCAGGGAATGACTCTTAAGTGGTACATAGCTAACAATCAGCACTGGACGAGATGGGTAGCATTCGCCCAAAGTTTTCAGGGGTATTTTTTACCGGCAGGCGATTTAGGAACCATTTAAATTGTATGTGGTGCAAATGCAGACGCTCATGCGGCCACTGCAGTACTCGGCGGAAAAGGAATTAAACAAAATATACAATAATAGCCTCCCGGATCTACGAGCTTACGCCAGGCCATATGAATGCAACAATTTGGCAGAATTGATGCATTTGGCCGAAGCGTTCGAGGAGCTCGAAGCGGACAGCGAAAAGCAGAGACAACAGAGTCACATGGAACAGACAAACTACGGCACACAAAAGCGAATGCATATGGAGCCACAACCGAGACTCATGGAGTCACTACGACGACGCATGGAGCCACCACAGACGTGTCAGGAAGCTCCACAATACAGCCATAAGAAACCCACGATTTATGGCAATGACGGACAACGGTAACACGCACAACCAAGCGTATCAGGAGCGGACCGAAATCGACACGAGACCCAGACCGAACCCGAGGACGAGACGAGACAACTCCATTCCTGCCCATAGACGGGACAGAATCTAAAACAAACTTGACCTACACAGCACTACGTAAAGACCCACATGACACACAAAACAAACGAAATAATTGGTCTCGACGTACTTGCCCTTCCTATTATGAGCCTATACGGATTTTGTTGTCCTATCGCCCTTAAATTGGGATCGACGATTAATTATTTTATTTACTGCACGCTCCTGGCGCTTCTCCCCTTCAAGCAACTTAATCACAAATCATTATCTTTATTTATTTACAGGCATTGCTTAATATAAGTATAGGTAATATCCAAACTTGCCACTAGGTGGCGGTATAAACTTTTGATCGGCAATTCAATTTTGAATTTGAACCAGGAATATTGCCAAATTCATCAAGTAAACAAATCAAACGATTACGATCAAATATCTTTTTGGTGACCCTCAATCCCAATTCTACCCTATTAGATATCTAATATAAGTATTCGGTGTGGGGGGTTTTGATACAAAAATGTTATCTAAAACTTGGCAAAAATTTTTAATTACAGTTATATTTACTTAAGTACTAGAAGTGGGTCTTGATGGGCGGAAGCACAACGATCGGAAATAAATTGAACTATTCGATTAGTTTGGCTGATGGCTTAAATTTAGGAATGCATGATGGCACCAGCCCTCTATTGGAATGCACTCAACGGCTCACAAATGTACATACGTCTCTGCTGCCGCTGTGCATGTGTGACGATAGATAAAATCGCTGGGTGGTTTCCGCAATATATTTATAAAGTTGTCAATTTGTTGCTCCAATTAATCCAATTTGAATTTCATGAATTACAAATCCAACCTAGAGCAATTACTAGTACCGTGAAAATTCAACACTAAGTAACAATACTGTAACCATCCAACTCAATTAGGTGCCGCATTAAGTTACCAATTGGGTGCCATATTAAGTTCCCAATTGGGGGCCATATTATGTTACCAATTCGGGGCCATATTAAGTGCCCATTCTAAAAAAACACATTTATTTGAATTGGTGTCTCCTTTTGAATGGTTGTTAATTCATTTACCCTTAATAAATTTGAGAATAGGCACTGATATAAGAAGCGTGTTGCGTAGCAACTTGCTGCAGCGAAATTTCTAAAAAGAATTTTCTGGTTGGATACGGTTTTGCACAGCAAAAATAATTAAGCATTTCAACTTACAGTAGTTGTAGGCGTTTCTCCTTTTTACATTAATTGTTTTATTACACTGTACAGCAAGTAACCACTTGTAAATTTATTTATTTTTGGACGTTTGCAACGCGCACAACTTGTTCGCTCAAGGGCTATGAGATGAAAAGAATGTGTCGATGGTCCAAAGAACTTAAGAAGACAATGTTTCAACAATTTTGATTTTCCTTTATTATTGCCTTTTTTTTGGAAGCTCAACCCTATTGTTCATAGATGGCGCTAGATGTGAAACGCAACAAATTATTATTGGGAGAAAAAAAAATTATAAGCTCGACAAGCGAAAAATTACAGCATACACAAAACAAACTAAGCAGCTGGCAGGCCTGTTGTTTATGGCCACGACGTACCACCCTTAAATTGGAATTGACGATAAATTTACAGGAGGGTTTTGTGCAAAAACCTAAAACTTGGCAAAAGTCCGGATGCCGGATTTCTTGTGGAATGATAATTGTATAAATTTAAATATTTGAATGAATAATAAATATATTAATCTCCTGCTGTTTAGCACAACTCAAAAATTATTTACACGAACACACGCCAAATTCTACTCCACAAAACACAAAATATAGAGGAGCGTTCATGCACTCCCAAATATAATCCAATCTTCGTTGGCACGACACAAAAATTTAAGCGCCATGAAATATGACCTGCCTCACTTTTAGTTCTTTATCAAGTGCAAATTATGTAGAATTAGAGAAACCCATAAAACGCTACCTTGAAAATGAGGTCACATTCAATTATGGTCTCGTTAACCATGCCAACCTGCTTCCCTTTTTCAGCTATGTGCTAGGTGCCAGCTTGAACGATAAAAATTGTCGTCGCAGCTGCATTGTTTTGAGAGGAATATATGGCCGTTTTCATGTAGGTGGTCCCGAAAGCTTCGACCATATTTTCGAACTTTTTAGAAACGAATTGTCGACCATTATCAGAATGGATGGTTTCAGGGACACCAAATTTAAGGAAAACCCCGTGGACTTGGAAAAAAAGTAAATTTCGAAAAGTGATCGACGACTACGAAGACCCATGCATTACTTCTTTTTGACTATGGGTACTTTCCCAAAAAGTCAATGTATAATTTTGGAAATGGTCGTTCGGTCTTAACTTCGTGCCCTGTGGACACCTGCATCCTTTAGTTCGCATCCTAGCAACTGGTTTAGGTCAAGCGCTAGGCCAGCAACGCTGCGAGATAGAGTGTCAGCGAGAGCATTGTCAGCCCCTTTTCGGTTATCCATTTGAAAATCGAAATGCTGCAGGCGCAACGACCTCCTCGCTAAAAGTCCGTTTAAGTCGCTCAAGGACATAAGCCATTTGAGACTTGCCTGGTCTGTAATCACAGTGAATGGCACTATCTTGATGTAGTGTCTGAACCTTTCGAAAGCTAAAACCGCGGCGTGGCATTCTTTCTTTCTCCGTTACTAAGTAATTTACCTGGTGTTTATCCATCTTGGCGGAAAAGGATGCTATCGGTCTCTCATTGCCCTCTGAATCAACTTGGAACAGTACAGCCCCGACACAGTAATGCGACGCATCACACTGGACGTAAAACCTCCACGAAAATTCAGCGTGTACCAGTAAGGTAGCGAATGTAAGCGCCTCTTTCAACCTTCGCACCGCTCCAGTTGCCTTGTCGCTCAATTTAAACTTTCCTTTTCGGTCTGGTCGCGCCCACTCGGCCATTTCCCACACATTCTGGGAGCAAGTGTCTCCGGTGTCCAATAGCGGTAACAAAAAACCATCCGCTGCCCATCCAGGTAATCTCTCCAGTCATGTCCTTGCTGGCTACAGTTCCAGCACGCAGGCCTTAAACTTGTAGATTTCGCCCGGATCTCCTCGACCTCCGGCTCGACTTTGGTTTTCTCTTCGAGATCGTCACATATAGAGTGTACATCCATGGCATAGATGTATCGCCCTACCGAATCTCTCAGGCCATTTTTCATCAACTTTATCAGTTTAGACTCTGGTAGCGGTGTTTCTAATCGTGATGCTATACTTGTCATCGACTGGATAAAGTCCTTTACCGACTCTTCAAGGAGTTGTTGATGCTGACTCAATTCTTGCAAGCGATCGACATCGCCCCAACTTCCATGAAACCTTATTAACAGCGCCTTTCGAAGTTCATCCCAAGAGTATATTGGTCGCTGCCTCACATAAAGCCAGTACCACTCTCGGGCTCGCCCTGTTACTAAAACGTGGAAGTTGCTGGGGATTTCGTCCCAGGGACACCAAAACTTAAGACATTCCACCGTGAAAACAAAATCCTCCACAGATCCCCTGTCGTTCGAGCCGTCGAATGACACTTCCCACTTGTCCATCTTGGCCCAAGGTCGACCCAAGTGAGTCTCGAAATTCGGTCGACGATGGTTCTCATGTCTCCGATTTTCCTCAATCGTCGACGCATGCCTAAATTTATTTTATTTTCACGTTGCCTCCGGTCCGGACCTGGGTTGCGCCACTACCACGCACAACCACGCTTAAGGTGTTTGAGCTCTCTGGCTTCCACGGTTCTCGCGATCCTGATGATTTCACAAATCTGTTGGGTGCCATTCTTGTAACACTTCAAGCGTTTTATGGGTTAGGGAGAATAATTTGCACATGATAAAGAAATAAAGTTGAGGCAGGCCATCTTTCTTGGCGCTTAAATTTTTGTGTCGTGCCAACGAAGATTGAAATATATTTGGGAGTGCATGAACGCTCCTCTATATTTTGTGCTTTGTGGAGTAGAATTTGGCGTAAGTGTGTTTGTGTAAATAATTTTTGAGTCGTGCTAATTTTGTGTTAATATGTTCAGTTGGCCAACTACAAGTTGCAGTTGGTCACGCTGCAATTTTTTTTGCTTTCCGATCGAAAATTGTCCCCAATCGACACAACAACGGAATCGCCTGGAGTAAATCCACTGGATACAACTTCTTTGCCACGGCGAGGGAATCCTCTTTACCACCCGGCGAATTGTTTATTTTCGGCTTTGAAAGTGCACGTGCGCTACGGCGACGAGCTCGGCGCATTTTTTCTTAAGCTGGTGAGTGCGTTCCAATACGGAACCAGTGCCATCACGCACTCCTAAGATTAAGCCATCAGCAACCCAAATCACATAGTTCGATTGTATTAAAATTTAACTGAACTCAAATTAGTTTAAAACTCTCAAATATAAAATGCGTAATATATATTAAAAACCACGAATTGTCAATACACATGCAAAACCAAATCTATTCCCAGTCGAGTGCAAGTCGATTCTGTGCACATTTGTATTAGACACAAACGAAGGAATATTGTGCCAAATCCAAATGTAGCGTAGTGCTTCAGCACATCCGAGCCACATTCATAGTACTTAAGTAAATGCTGAATGTAGATAATTATTTATGTATTCAAATGTTACGTTAATTAATTTGTATATTTATTTGTTACTCGTTCATTTACTTATATATTTATTATTCATTTAAATATTTAAATTTATACAATTGTCATTCCACAAAAAATCCGGCACCCAAATTTTTCCAAGTTTTAGTAACCTTTTTGCACCAAAGTGTGAGGAGCCATATAGCCTTGCACGTGTGATACATATATGTGTATATTCATGGATGTGCCTGCGAAATGTGCATATGCGTGCATTAAATGTTATATGCGCCCCTCACGATAACTGTCTATCAGGCCGAAATCCGGCCCTGATGCAGTTGCATCGAATTCGCTCTCTTTCGTCCACACCACAGCCACAAAGAAGAGTGTCCATAAGCGACCAAACGGCACTATCTCCCAGGAATACCCCAAAGTACCGAAACAAATCCGCGAATGGAATTTTCGTTTCGACGGCACCACTAAGCCTTTGGAATTTCTGGAACAAGTCGAATGGTCAGCCGATACCTATGGACTTAACCTGAACTTAATTCCCAGGGCCATGCCCAAATTACTTCAGGGAATGACTCTTAAGTGGTACATAGCTAACAATCAGCACTGGACGAGATGGGTAGCATTCGCCCAAAGTTTTCAGGGGTATTTTTTACCGGCAGGCGATTTAGGAACCATTTAAATTGTATGTGGTGCAAATGCAGACGCTCATGCGGCCACTGCAGTACTCGGCGGAAAAGGAATTAAACAAAATATACAATAATAGCCTCCCGGATCTACGAGCTTACGCCAGGCCATATGAATGCAACAATTTGGCAGAATTGATGCATTTGGCCGAAGCGTTCGAGGAGCTCGAAGCGGACAGCGAAAAGCAGAGACAACAGAGTCACATGGAACAGACAAACTACGGCACACAAAAGCGAATGCATATGGAGCCACAACCGAGACTCATGGAGTCACTACGACGACGCATGGAGCCACCACAGACGTGTCAGGAAGCTCCACAATACAGCCATAAGAAACCCACGATTTATGGCAATGACGGACAACGGTAACACGCACAACCAAGCGTATCAGGAGCGGACCGAAATCGACACGAGACCCAGACCGAACCCGAGGACGAGACGAGACAACATACAAACACATATAAGCAACCCAGCGAGGGCATGCAGATTTTGCGGCCAGGAGGGACACTTTGCAATTGAGTGTACGAATCTTATGCTGGAATATTGTTGGCTATGTGGACGTATTTGATTTCGTGCGTCAGTATGTTGCCCGTCGGGAAACGGACACTGGCGTCCGCGACCGAGGGGCGGGCGGAAGCCGAACAGGACAGCCCCAAGACGGTAATCGTTGAGATCGGCAACTGTCGGTATAAGGCTACGATAGACACAAGGGCCACGAGTAGCTTCGTTAGCGAGTACCAGGGTATTATTTCATTTTGTATAAGCTATTCCTTCAGGATAACTTAGGTGGAGATAATCCATAATTAGAAACTGCGTTTGACTCTTCATTTTGCCACGTTATTTACAACAGGTTATGGGCCCAGAGCCATGAAGAGTAGTGTTTGTTATTTTTAATTGCTGTGTGCTAAAATAATAATATAATAAACATAAGTGGACAAGGATTATATGCCATCGAAAAGTTGGATGGCGAAAACTATGCGGTGTGCATATGAAAAGAGTGCTGGTGCATAATGACTTATGGCCAGTTGGTAGCGGAAGAATTGTGAAATCGGAGAGTGCAACTTCGGCTGAAAAAGCTGAGTTTGATACGCGTGACGAAAAGGCCAAAGTATACTGCTGGGTGTAAACGCGTTACAGATTAGTTTCATTAAGAACTGTGTTTCGGCAAAAGAAGCTGGGGATAAGCTCGCCGGTGTGTATCAGCATCATGGACCTGCCAGAATAATTACGTTGTTTCGAAAATTGCTTCAGTTAAGCTTGTCAGAGAATTCGGCTGTGCAAAACTACATAAATGAGTTTTCCGATATAGTGGACAAGCTAAATGAAATTGATATGGAAATTTCAAAAGACATTTTGACAATTTTATTGCTGTCAGGATTTTTAAAAAGTATTGAAACTTTTGTCGTCGCGATCGAAACGCGAGAGCAGTTGCCATTATTGTCTGACCTTAAAATCAAAATTATTGAAGAAGGAGAGAGACAAAAAATGAGCATCGAAGAAGCCGACAACAGTGTACAGCAAGCGTTTGTGTCGCGTACAAAAAACAGAGCAAGCAAAAAAGTGCATGAAAATAACGGCGCTATGCATGCCAAAAAGTATTATAGATGTTTCAAAAGCCATGTCAAAAGGGTATAAAGTGGTGTTTGATCTAGAGAGAGCCATAATAAAAGACACTCAAAATGTGACAATACTGCAGGCTACTAAGTGTAGTGACCTATTTACGATTGATGTGAAAATGGAAAAATGTATGTACTCAAATGCAAGCTGCAGTGAATTATGGAATGGCATAATCGTCTAGGCCATCTAAATATGGCAAGTTTAAAGAAAATGGCAAGTGATGAAAACGTGCACGGTTTGAAATCGACCAAGAAAAACATGGACTTGAAAGGCGATGTGTGCGAAACTTGCGTGAAAAGCAAAATATGCACTGGATCGTTTCCAAGAGCATCTGAGAGTCGCGCAAAGAAGTGTTAAGTCTTGTGCATACAGACATATCTGGACCAATCAATACGGCGTCTGCCGGAGGGGCACGGTACTTTGCGACATTTATCGACGATTATTCGCGTTATACTTTTGTGTATTTCTTGAAGTCGCGGGGCTAAATACTAAAAGCGTTTAAAGACTTTGTAGTGTTTGCCGAAAGACAATGCGGTAAAAAGCTAAAAGCAATCCGCAGCGATAACGGTCGTGAGTACGTGGGTCGTGAATTCAATCATTTCTTATCGGAAAACGGCATAAAAAGAAAGCTGACGGTACCATATACCCGGCAACAGAACGGCGTTGCAGAGCGCGCAAATCGCACGTTAGTTGAGATGGCCAGGAGTATGTTGATATATTCTGGTACGAAAGAGACCCTATGGGGAGAGGCAGTACAGACTGTTGTCTATTTGCGCAATAGGTCGGAGACAAAAACGTTAATAGACAAGACGCCCTATGAGATGTGGACCGGTAAAAAGTCAACCGTGTCACATTTAAGAATATTCGGAAGGCGATTGCACTCAATAAGTGGCACAAAAAGAAGTTCAGGCCGAAGGGTAGCGAGTATGTAATGATAGGTTATTTGTTAACAGCAAAAGCGTATCGGCTGTATTGTCCAGAATCTGAAAGCAGAGAGGTTATATTCTTGGAAAAAGATTTTGTAGAATTCGTGAGGGACAACAGAGATATAGCGTTATTTGATGAATGTGTGCTACCAAATCAGCAGGCGAGGTGATGCTATTAATTCAAAAATGAGTAGAGAACGGTCAGCATCAATAAAGAAGGAAATTCAAGCTCTTGAAGCAAATAATACCTGGGAGCTTGTAGATTTGGCAGAGGGCAAGAGAGCCATAGGCTGTAAATGGGAAAACCGTTAGATGGCTACGTCGACGCGGTTTGGCAAATGATACTGCAGACCGCAAATCGTATAGTGGATTCGTCTTCATTGGAGCAGAAGGCGCGATTTCGTGCGAGTCTAAGAAACAAAGTCTGGAATCTTTGAGCAGTACTGAAGCCGAGTACATTGCATTATCAACTGCGGCGAGAGAGGCGATGTATCTCAAAAAAAATTGTTAACCAAGAATTTACAAAAGAACAAACATGTGAAATGTATTAATGAAATGAATTCTTATTAATCTTGGTACGTAGTTAGGTATGTAATCATTGAGAGAGAGAGTGTTGAAATATGTTTGAATGTCACAGCAACGATTAATACTAAAGTATCGCTATATCGATTAATATCGAAGCTCTGGTCACACATGAATTGTTTTCTTTTTCTGCATTGTATTCCCCCAAGTTGGGTTGCTCTCAATTCTTCAACAAGTAAAGGCGCACTCGCGCATAATAAAGATAATCCATAATTAGAAACTGCGTTTGACTCTTCATTTTGCCACGTTATTTACAACAGTTAAAATGAATATTTAAATTTTTTTTCTTTTTGGAGTCATGCAACGCACACTGAATAGAGGATGAAATATGTAATCTTTGTTTTAGGGATCATTAAATATTATTATGTTTAGGTGCCTGATGATCTGCTGTGGCAATTACATCAGCTCAAACGACGAAAGCCCCGGAGTGTCGCCTCCATATTATATTTATGAGATCTGACCTATTTCCTTTCCCTCTCTTCCCCCTTCCCATTAATGTGATCGATCTATAACCGCACGCGATATCTTTTAATTAGTATTATGCAAAGCGAGCACGTAGCGCATGAAACGTTAAAGAACCCCGACCAACTACTGATTATACAGCCGGAACCAGCGCGTGCACCACTTCTTGTAGCTACATTAACATCTGCTCGTCAAATACGAGGTTATATGATCCATTAATATTAATTAAAATAGCACCCAACGTGGGGCCCGAAAAGGCCCGAAAAGGCTTGAAAATGCCCGAAAAGGCCAGAATGGCCCGAATGAACAATGCAATAGATTTCATGGCCTGGTATTATTATCCCAATAGCTAGTGTGTATAGACTTTGACTTACTCGATGTGTTTTCGTTGTCAAATAGTAGTTTATACCTTTTACTCCTTGTTTATTGGATTTGCGGAGTATTGAGTTGCAGCCATCCCCTTTAATTTCACTTTGGATAAGTTCATCACTACCGGTACGACTGTTTTACGCAGATACCGAATTCCCATTTTGCCTAAACCTTAAGGAACTGCGCTGGAGGTGGATTAAGCAGCTTTCTAAGCGTAATCCGCCGCGAAACGATATATAGTTTCCTGATTCCCCTTTCGCCTAATATCCCTTTCAGAAACCTTAAGAAATTTCGCTGGACGAGGATTAAGCAGCTTTCAAAGCGCAACCTCCGCTAGATCAGTATTCTCAGGGTGGGGTAACTCCATTCCTGCCCATAGACGGGACAGAATCTAAAACAAACTTGACCTACACAGCACTACGTAAAGACCCACATGACACACAAAACAAACGAAATAATTGGTCTCGACGTACTTGCCCTTCCTATTATGAGCCTATACGGATTTTGTTGTCCTATCGCCCTTAAATTGGGATCGACGATTAATTATTTTATTTACTGCACGCTCCTGGCGCTTCTCCCCTTCAAGCAACTTAATCACAAATCATTATCTTTATTTATTTACAGGCATTGCTTAATATAAGTATAGGTAATATCCAAACTTGCCACTAGGTGGCGGTATAAACTTTTGATCGGCAATTCAATTTTGAATTTGAACCAGGAATATTGCCAAATTCATCAAGTAAACAAATCAAACGATTACGATCAAATATCTTTTTGGTGACCCTCAATCCCAATTCTACCCTATTAGATATCTAATATAAGTATTCGGTGTGGGGGGTTTTGATACAAAAATGTTATCTAAAACTTGGCAAAAATTTTTAATTACAGTTATATTTACTTAAGTACTAGAAGTGGGTCTTGATGGGCGGAAGCACAACGATCGGAAATAAATTGAACTATTCGATTAGTTTGGCTGATGGCTTAAATTTAGGAATGCATGATGGCACCAGCTCTCTATTGGAATGCACTCAACGGCTCACAAATGTACATACGTCTCTGCTGCCGCTGTGCATGTGTGACGATAGATAAAATCGCTGGGTGATTTCCGCAATATATTTATAAAGTTGTCAATTTGTTGCTCCAATTAATCCAATTTGAATTTCATGAATTACAAATCCAACCTAGAGCAATTACTAGTACCGTGAAAATTCAACACTAAGTAACAATACTGTAACCATCCAACTCAATTAGGTGCCGCATTAAGTTACCAATTGGGTGCCATATTAAGTTCCCAATTGGGGGCCAAATTATGTTACCAATTCGGGGCCATATTAAGTGCCCATTATAAAAAAAAACACATTTATTTGAATTGGTGTCTCCTTTTGAATGGTTGTTAATTTATTTACCCTTAATAAATTTGAGAATAGGCACTGATATAAGAAGCGTGTTGCGTAGCAACTTGCTGCAGCGAAATTTCTAAAAAGAATTTTCTGGTTGGATACGGTTTTGCACAGCAAAAATAATTAAGCATTTCAACTTACAGTAGTTGTAGGCGTTTCTCCTTTTTACATTAATTGTTTTATTACACTGTACAGCAAGTAACCACTTGTAAATTTATTTATTTTTGGACGTTTGCAACGCGCACAACTTGTTCGCTCAAGGGCTATGAGATGAAAAGAATGTATCGATGGTCCAAAGAACTTAAGAAGACAATGTTTCAACAATTTTGAGTTTCCTTTATTATTGCCTTTTTTTTGGAAGCTCAACCCTATTGTTCATAGATGGCGCTAGATGTGAAACGCAACAAATTATTATTGGGAGAAAAACAAATTATAAGCTCGACAAGCGAAAAATTACAGCATACACAAAACAAACTAAGCAGCTGGCAGGCCTGTTGTTTATGGCCACGACGTACCACCCTTAAATTGGAATTGACGATAAATTTACAGGAGGGTTTTGTGCAAAAACCTAAAACTTGGCAAAAGTCCGGATGCCGGATTTCTTGTGGAATGATAATTGTATAAATTTAAATATTTAAATGAATAATAAATATATTAATGACCTGCTGTTTAGCACAAATCAAAAATTATTTACACGAACACACGCCAAATTCTACTCCACAAAACACAAAATATAGAGGAGCGTTCATGCACTCCCAAATATAATCCAATCTTCGTTGGCACGACACAAAAATTTAAGCGCCAAGAAATATGACCTGCTTCACTTTTAGTTCTTTATCAAGTGCAAATTATGTAGAATTAGAGAAACCCATAAAACGCTACCTTGAAAATGAGGGCACATTCAATTATGGTCTCGTTAACCATGCCAACCTGCTTCCCTTTTTCAGCTATGTGCTAGGTGCCAGCTTGAACGATAAAAATTGTCGTCGCAGCTGCATTTTTTTGAGAGGAATATATGGCCGTTTTCATGTAGGTGGTCCCGAAAGCTTCGACCATATTTTCGAACTTTTTAGAAACGAATTGTCGACCATTATCAGAATGGATGGTTTCAGGGACACCAAATTTAAGGAAAACCCCGTGGACTTGGAATTCGACCACATTGTCAGCCGTGGCGTTTTTCATGGCCTTCAAAAAAGTAAATTTCGAAAAGTGATCGACGACTACGAAGACCCATGCATTACTTCATTTTGACTATGGGTACTTTCCCAAAAAGTCAATGTATAATTTTGGAAATGGTCGTTCGGTCTTAACTTCCTGCCCTGTGGACACCTGCATCCTTTGGTTCGCATCCTAGCAACTGGTTTAGGTCAAGCGCTAGGCCAGCAACGCTGCGAGATAGTGTGTCAGCGAGAGCATTGTCAGCCCCTTTTCGGTGATCCATTTGAAAATCGAAATGCTGCAGGCGCAACGACCAACTCGCTAAAAGTCCGTTTAAGTCGCGCAAGGACATAAACAGTGAATGGCACCATCTTGATGTAGTGTCTGAACCTTTCGAAAGCTAAAACCGCGGCGTGGCATTCTTTCTCCGTTACTGAGTAATTTACCTGGTGTTTATCCATCTTGGCGGAAAAGGATGCTATCGGTCTCTCATTGCCCTCTGAATCAACTTGGAACAGTACAGCCCCGACACAGTAATGCGACGCATCACACTGGACGTAAAACCTCCACGAAAATTCAGCGTGTACCAGTAAGGTAGCGAATGTAAGCGCCTCTTTCAACCTTCGCACCGCTCCAGTTGCCTTGTCGCTCAATTTAAACTTTCCTTTTGGACACCCCTTTATTTCTTCGAAATTATTAATGAAACGGCGATACCAGCTACGTGGATAAAGAGATGCGCAATTCCATAGCGGATTTGGGATTTGGAATTCGTTGTATCGCAACCACGCGGTCTGGATCAGTTCGCAAAGTCCCTCGCCCTACTATGAACCCGACATATTTCAGACTCTTGAAGCAGAACTAAAATTTTTATAATCCATTCGTCAAATTGGCATCTTTTAGTTCCTGCGCCACGAGTCTTAAATATTTTATATGCGTGCTAAGGTCCAGAGCTAAAATCAATAGATTATCCAAGTACACAAACACGTTGGAACTGAGCTGCGACGGCATAACTTTATCCATTAAAGGGCAAAGTCGTTGAGCGCCGTTACACAGTCCGAAGGGCATTACGACAAACGGCACACTAAAAGCCGTGTATGCTTTGCTGCCTTCATCCAAATCTATTTTCTAGAATGCGTATTTCAGAACTACTCTGGAAATATAGTACGTCTGATCGATACACAAAAGTATCCCTCCATGGATGGAAGTGGATAAGCGTCCTTAACGATGACAGTGTTAAGCTTGCGAGCATCTAAGCAAAATCGGTTTGCAGTTTCGCTTGCACAAAGGTTGCACTGTTGTCTTCCCCAATCCTACGTTTTCAAAAGCCGAGAGCTCTGCTTTTACATTTTCTAATCGATTCTGTTGCTCCTTAGTCAATTCCCAAGCATTCACCTCCGATTCTTGAGTTTTTTCCTCTACATAATGCTCGATTGCTTCAACTAAATTTGGCTTCGATTCTACCGAGGCTTGCGCTTCTACTGATCGTAATCAGTATAATACGAGGTACGGGCAGATGTAAAACGTTATGTTCTTCTCTTCCTCCCCCTATGTGACTCTAGCGTGTACTCGGCCTATAATGGATCGATCCTCAGCAGAAGCACAAAACGCTCCACGGGAACTTTGATCTCGACCAAAAACTCACGAGAGCCACGCCTCAAAATACTCACTGAGGCACCAGTATGCAAAATTCTAGCAATTTGTTTACCTTCAATGCTGACCTCGGCAAACATCTCGACTCTCTCCTCTCTTGACCGATTCCACAACTTGTTTTTTTTACCAAGCATCGCTTCGTGAATCGTTTGCGCGCCTTCTTTACTCTACGCATCACTAATCGCAGCCCTTCAAGCACCCGTTCCTCAAAAATCTTATTCATAGCTATCATATATGCCCTTATCTTCTCTTCATCAGCTAGGTGACTTATTTTTCTAATATGAGTGCAATTTATACTAACCGTACTCTCAGAAGCTGTATTATCAAGCGCACCTCTTTCGGTCTGGTCGCGCCCACTCGGCCATTTCCCACACATTCTGGGAGCAAGTGTCTCCGATGTCCAATAGCGGTAACAAAAAACCCTCCGCTGCCCATCCAGGTAATCTCTCCAGTCATGTCCTTGCTGGCTACAGTTCCAGCACCCAGGCCTTAAACTTGTAGATTTCGCCCGGATCTCCTCGACCTCCGGCTCGACTTTGGTTTTCTCTTCGAGATCGTCACATATAGAGTGTACATCCATGGCATAGATGTATCGCCCTACCGAATCTCTCAGGCCATTTTTCATCAACTTTATCAGTTTAGACTCTGGTAGCGGTGTTTCTAATCGTGATGCTATACTTGTCATCGACTGGATAAAGTCCTTTACCGACTCTTCAAGGAGTTGTTGATGCTGACTCAATTCTTGCAAGCGATCGACATCGCCCCAACTTCCATGAAACCTTATTAACAGCGCCTTTCGAAGTTCATCCCAAGAGTATATTGGTCGCTGCCTCACATAAAGCCAGTACCACTCTCGGGCTCGCCCTGTTACTAAAACGTGGAAGTTGCTGGGGATTTCGTCCCAGGGACACCAAATCTTAAGACATTCCACCATGAAAACAAAATCCTCCACAGATCCCCTGTCGTTCGAGCCGTCGAATGACACTTCCCACTTGTCCATCTTGGCCCAAGGTCGACCCAAGTGAGTCTCGAAATTCGGTCGACGATGGTTCTCATGTCTCCGATTTTCCTCAATCGTCGACGCATGCCTAAATTTATTTTATTTTCACGTTGCCTCCGGTCCGGACCTGGGTTGCGCCACTACCACGCACAACCACGCTTAAGGTGTTTGAGCTCTCTGGCTTCCACGGTTCTCGCGATCCTGATGATTTCACAAATCTGTTGGGTGCCATTCTTGTAACACTTCAAGCGTTTTATGGGTTAGGGAGAATAATTTGCACATGATAAAGAAATAAAGTTGAGGCAGGCCATGTTTCTTGGCGCTTAAATTTTTGTGTCGTGCCAACGAAGATTGAAATATATTTGGGAGTGCATGAACGCTCCTCTATATTTGGTGCTTTGTGGAGTAGAATTTGGCGTAAGTGTGTTTGTGTAAATAATTTTTGAGTCGTGCTAATTTTGTGTTAATATGTTCAGTTGGCCAACTGCAAGTTGCACGCTGCAATTTTTTTTGCTTTCCGATCGAAAATTGTCCCCAATCGACACAACAACGGAATCGCCTGGAGTAAATCCACTGGATACAACTTCTTTGTCACGGCGAGGGAATCCTCTTTACCACCCGGCGAATTGTTATTTTCGGCTTTGAAAGTGCACGTGCGCTACGACGACGAGCTCGGCGCATTTGTTCTTAAGCTGGTGAGTGCGTTCCAATACGGAACCAGTGCCATCACGCACTCCTAAGATTAAGCCATCAGCAACCCAAATCACATAGTTCGATTGTATTACAATTTAACTGAACTCAAATTAGTTTAAAACTCTCAAATATAAAATGCGTAATATATATTAAAAACCACGAATTGTCAATACACATGCAAAACCAAATCTATTCCCAGTCGAGTGCAAGTCGATTCTGTGCACATTTGTATTAGACACAAACGAAGGAATATTGTGCCAAATCCAAATGTAGCGTAGTGCTTCAGCACATCCGAGCCACATTCATAGTACTTAAGTAAATGCTGAATGTAGATAATTATTTATGTATTCAAATGTTACGTTAAGTAATTTGTATATTTATTTGTTACTCGTTCATTTACTTATATATTTATTATTCATTTAAATATTTAAATTTATACAATTGTCATTCCACAAAAAATCCGGCATCCAAACTTTTGCCAAGTTGTAGTAACCTTTTTGCACCAAAGTGTGAGGAGCCATATAGCCTTGCACGTGTGATACATATATGTGTATATTCATGGATGTGCCTGCGAAATGTCCATATGCGTGCATTAAATGTTATATGCGCCCCTTACGATAACTGTCTATCAGGCCGAAATCCGGCCCTGATGCAGTTGCAGCGAATTCGCTCTCTTTCGTCCACACCACAGCCACAAAGAAGAGTGTCCATAAGCGACCAAACGGCACCGACTATCTCCCAGGAATACCCCAAAGTACCGAAACAAATCCGCGAATGGAATTTTCGTTTCGACGGCACCACTAAGCCTTTGGAATATCTGGAACAAGTCGAATGGTCAGCCGATACCTATGACTTAACCTGAACATGCCCAAATTACTTCAGGGAATGACTCTTAAGTGGTACATAGCTAACAATCAGCACTGGACGAGATGGGTAGCATTCGCCCAAAGTTTTCAGGAGTATTTTTTACCGGCAGGCGATTTAGGAACCATTTAAATTGTATATGGTGCAAATGCAGACGCTCATGCGGCCACTGCA